>CM067220.1:57751381-58951381 GCA_034190945.1 Octodonta nipae
TTTCATTTTTCCCTTAGGGATATTTACTTAACATTAATAGAGTGCCCTATGGCATATTTTTTAGCGCCTTGTACTAGATTGTTCGCGCAAATAAACTTATATTTTGGAACTGTTGTATGTTTATTATTCCTTTTTTACAACATTTATTTATTTATATTTAGAACTTTAGCGCCCCAAATTAGCAAAATTTACTACAGCAGATATTTAGGACGGCTAGGTGTCCTGATTATGTGTATTTAGAAGGTATAGGGGAATCTACCTGGCGCCTTATTTTCTCTCTTTATTTATATCCGCCAAGCAAAATCTGGCATATACGTTCGAATAAAACGAACCCCTCCCCCTCTTCCTAAGACTACCGGACATTCCTTCTTGCTGCCCTTAGCACAACTAGGGGTAGGGTAGAAATTTGGCAACCAGTAGCAATTTTGGCGCCCAACGTGAGGCCCCGATTTTTTTGTGCATACACAGTTTTAAATCAAGTACTGTAGGTTTCTATTTATTTACTTGGCTCATATTTGTGACTTATAAGTTGCTCATATTAGCATTTTCAAACCATTGACTGGTACGTTTAAGATGATTTAATTTTTATTGCGCTGATTTATTGATATTTATCTAGATATTGTCATTAATTGAGCATTTTGTGCTATATATTATTATTATTGTTGATATTATATTTATTTTATCATTTCATTTATTATATATTGTGCAAGACAACAACAAACTTGATTCGGCCAAGCGTTATTTAGGGTGAATCATTTGCAATTTGATCAAAAGAGTTTAGTTTAGTCTTTTAGAAATTTCGTTATCATGGCTTTGAGGAAGATGCAGGTGAAGTGGTTGAATCAGGAAGTGTTAAGTTATGAAGTAGTGAGAAGAGGTATTGCTACAGGCACTGTCGATCAGATGCGTCATGCTCTGACTATGACTTTGCGGTTAGAGAAATGCGGTGACTCTGTCAGTTACCCGCCATACCCATTTTCTCCAGAAGAATATTTGGCTGCTGTGGAGAGGAAGTTGGACGATCTTAGGCCCAAGGTGCAGTCATTCAAGGAATCCACCACGAGTAATGCTTTTAGCAAGCTCCAGAGTAAAATCTCTCACGTATTGGGTAGAATAGATAAATTGCCTGTCGAGGCCACCCGTAGACCTGTTGTGTTGTCTGAAGCGTTGTTACTGTTGGATCGATTGTATGCGAACAGCGTAAAGGGCGCTTCTGATCAAGATCAAATTGAACCGCCTCAAGTTAGTTTTCTTCCTCCTATAACCGGTACGGTAAATTTTGCACAGTTCGCACAAACCATTCCCCCGTCTCGTAGGTCATTGAGTGTGTCTCCAAATGCTAATCAGGGTAGTTCCCTTACGTTTAAATCTGTTCCCCTAGTAAATGGAACCTTAAATTTTCTGAGGACCGGAGAGGTCTTTCGTTAAGTGCTTTTCTGGAAAGAGTAGAAGAGTTAAGAGTTGCAAGACATGTAACCAAGAATGATCTTTTACAGTCTGGTATTGATTTATTTGATGGCAGGGCTTATCAGTCCTACTTGGCCTATCGTGATGAGGTTAGTACTAGGGATGAGTTCACGGATTTGCTGAGGGAAGAATACCTTTCTTCCACCTACAATCAACAGCTTTTCGAGGAGATTCGCAAGAGAACTCAAGGAACTGATGAGTCGATGGGAACCTATCTTGTTATCATGTTGGGGTATTTCAATAGATTGACTTGCTCAGTTTCTGAGGAGACCAAACTAAAAATTCTGATGAGGAATATTGCTCCATTTTATCAGAACCAGTTGGCTTGGGTAGACATTAATTCTATTTCTCAGCTGAAAGAGTTAGGGAAGCGTCTGGAAGCGCGGAAGGAATTTGTGGAGAGTTATTCCGCACCTTCTAGGAAGACTAGTGTTCTGGAACCGGATTTAGCATATATTGAGGTAGACGTGGTTAGTGTTAGTGTCTCGACATCGTTCTAGGGATCTTGTTTGTTTTAGGTGTAACCAAGCAGGACATCGCGCTGTTGGATGTGCTGTGGTTCGGGGTAAATTCTGTTATAAATGTAAAAAGAGGGTATTACTCTAAAACCTGTAATGGCTGTAATAGTAATTCTCAGGGAAACGGATTGAAGCGCGACTAGGTGATTGGTGTAGTCGTGTTGTTGAGCAGACTCCAATCAACAAATTTCAGAGTGTTTTGGACTACATCTTAGAGAATGCCGTTGGCGATGAGAGGCCTTACTTGTCGGTGAAGATTTTGGGTAAAGTTGTTCTAGGACTTTTGGATTTTGGGGCATCAAGGACAATCATTGGTAATCAGGGTTTAGGGATTGTTAAGGACCTTGGATTGTCTGTTAACTACAACAGGGTAGTTAGTTGTACTGTGGCAAATGGTAATAAATGTAGTAGTGTGGGTAGTGTACAAGTTACCTGTGTCCTTAAGAGATAAGTTTAGATTAATTGAAGCATTGATTGTTCCTGAACTTCCCCATGTACTCATCCTTGAAGCAGATTTTAGCGAGATATGGGTATAGTTCCTGATTTAAGGCTTAATGAATAGCATTTTTCTCGTGAACCTGTGGAGTTAATGCGATAAGTCATGTTTGATGTTGATGGGTGATCAATTAGGTTGTACAGACAGGACGGAACATGTTATTGTCACCAATAGCGAACCGATTTAGCAGCGGTATTACCTAAAACCGACCGACTTCGGGTAATTGTCTCTGCTCATGAACCCCAACTTCAGGACACTGCGGAGTGTATAAAACGTTCGCTCATGTAGCTGAAGAATGTACGCAAGACAATATATATTATATATAAATATAATATATATTGTTTCTGGTTAGGGAACCTTCATCAGTTGCGCTTCCCACAATTGAATGTCCTCTCGAACACTTCTTTATGCATTTGATACATTTCGTTAAATTTGAAGACGCGAGATGTAAGAGACCGACATCTAGGATTTTCGAGAGAATCAGTGCACAGAGATTCCGAATCTGGAGCCGTTCCGTGCAATAGCGTACAAAGGAATGACACCTCGAAGAGAGTATTCAATATCTCTGACAGGTGAAGTAACCTGAAAATTTTATCGTGTCATTCTGTTCTAGGAGTTAAGGGAGAACAGCAATTGCACGGAACGGCTCCAGATTCGGAACCTCTGTGTACTGATTCTCTCGAAAATCCTAGATGTCGGTCTCTTACATCTCGCGTCTTCAAATTTAACGAAATGCATCAAATGCATAAAGAAGTGTTCGAGAGGACATTCAATTGTGGGAAGCGCAACTGATGAAGGTTCCCTAACCAGAAACAATATATATTATATTTATATATAATATATATTGTCTTGCGTACAAAGGAATGACACCTCGAAGAGAGTATTCAATATCTCTGACAGGTGAAGTAACCTGAAAATTTTATCGTGACATTCTGTTCTAGGAGTTAAGGGAGAACAGCAATTGCACGGAACGGCTCCAGATTCGGAACCTCTGTTTACTGATTCTCTCGAAAATCCTAGATGTCGGTCTCTTACATCTCCCGTCTTCATATTGTAGTACTGTTGATTAATTGCTGGGATACTTCTCTCATTGAGGATTTGAAAACTTCTGTTTTTGCGTCATTCTTCGGAGTGGTCATGGTATTTGGGGCCACCCTCACAATGAAACCTTTGGTATAAGAACCCATTTGGTTAATAGGGTAAGTGATTTTTGTTTGTACACTAGCCGATTTCTCGTATTGTCAGACTATTTATAGATATTTTCTTCTTTTTTTAGGGTTCTTTCTTCCCCCTTCTACTTCTGTCGTATTTCTTCGTTTTGTTTTTTGTTTCTACGTGCTGCGTTCCTGTTTTTGTTCTCCGTCCAGTGAGATTGGGGTTATATTTTGCTGATCTGTTACGACCCTAGAACACAGATCTGGTTAGGCATTATGGTATCATAATTGTCATAATTGTCTATTCATTGGGTTTTCTCTCCTCCATTTTTTCCCCTGTAACAGATAAGTATTTAAAAATTGTATATGTAGAACAAAGTGTAGTAAGGCAATTTCGTAAAATTGCCCGGATTACTGGCTGTATGTACAGAGATTCTTCCTCACAGATTTTCTGTGAGAAAGAGATGTCTATAAAATGATCAACCAGTATTCCTGTATATAAGTAATGTATTGTATATTGTGTAATATTTATCTGTGTATGGAGACGTTTCAACTCCCAGTCTGGAGTCGTTGTCAATCGTTTAGTGTTGTTTTCGTGTTTTTTTTCTAAAAAATTTTCGCTTTGATTTTGAATTTGTTGTTTGTCAAAAAATTTATTTGACACTGACAATTTGTTGTTTGGCGATCACTTGACTCTGAGGTTACCGTTTTTTTGTTCTGTTAGCAGTAAATTTTCCAGTCCAAATGAAGGTCGGCTGAAGGTGCTCCGATTTCAGTGTTGTTTATCATCATACAGCTGGCTTCTTTAAGTTTTCTCTTTTTTAAATTTTCTTCTTTCAACAAAATCTTTGTTTTATCCCAGTCTATCCTATGGCTGCCGGTGCTCGTTAATACATGATTGGCTAAATTTGATTTGTCCACATGTCTTCTGGAAATGTTATATTGATGTTCTTTTTTCCTTACTTCTAAAGGTCTTGAAGTTTCACCGGTATAAGAATGGTCACAGTCACACAAAACACTGTACACACAATTTTTAGAACTCTGGGTTGCGTTAAACGGTTTGGTATGTGTGAGGATAGAGCGCAAGGTATTATTTGTTTTAAAAACAGTTTTAACGCTGTATTTATTTCCTAACCGCTTAATTTTTTCGGATACACCTGGGATATATGGAATTATGTTCATAATTTGGTTGTCTGTTTGTGTTTGGTTGGTATTAGTGTGATGGTTATTTGTGCTGGTTTGTTGTTGCGGTTTTCTTTCTAACTGATTTATAGTTTTATTTAAAAAATCTTGGGGATTTCGTTTTGAAGTAGATGTTCTTTGATAATATTGACTTCTTTGTTAAAGATTTGGGTGGATGAAGATATGTTTTTTGCTCTATCATATAATCATATAAGCACTTTACAACACCTTACTTTACTCTTCAATCGCAACTATCAGATCTAGACACAGCCCAAAAACTGCCTCCAGAAGTGTCCAGTGAATACCGAATAAGAAATAAATTACTTCTAGAGAAGCAACACAAAATGAAATACAATCTTACTCCTGCAGAAAAATATGCCGTAGAAAAACTTAAAAAAGACAATACAATTAAAATTCTACCTGCCAATAAAGGTAACGCTACGGTTATACTTGATAAAAATGATTACAACACCAAAATGATGGACCTTATTAACACAGGATCATATTCTAAGCTCAAAAAAGATCCTACGCAAAATATAGAAAAAGCCGCTAGAGACATTATAACAAAACACAAACAAGAATTCACTCCATTAGAACGAAAACACTTAACACCACACTATAGTAAACCTCCACATTTATATGACGTTCCAAAAATACATAAAGACACAATACCAATGAGACCCATTGTAAGTTCAATAAATTCACCATTACAAAACATATCAAAATTTTTACTAAATATAATTAAACCTTACGAAAATAATCCAAACAATTTTTAAAAAACACTAATGATTTTTTAACAAAATTAAAAAGCATTATTATCAACAGAAATGATATACTAGTAAGTTTCGACATAGTTAGTCTTTTTACAAATGTACCTGTTGATAAATCACTACAAATTATAAAAAATAAATTACAACAAGATATTACCTTACACAACAAAACAAAACTAAACATTGACACAATTATGGAACTAACCGAACTTTGCTTAAACACTACATATTTTCAATTTGAAGGAGATTTCTATAAACAAGAATTTGGTATGGCCATGGGTTCTTCTTTATCTCCTATAATCAGTAATATATTCATGACATATTTTGAAGAAAGATTCATAGAAAAATATAAAAATAAACCAAAAGTGTGGTGGAGATACGTTGATGACATTTTTGTGGTTTGGGAGTATGGTGCTGAAGAACTGCACTCATTCCTAGATTACATCAATAGTCAAGAACCCACAATAAAATTTACAATGGAGATGGAAAATTTGCATAAACTTGCTTATCTTGATGTACTTATAGATAGAACAAACAACACAATAAGTACAAGTACTTATCGAAAACCTACAAATACTAATAGATATTTGAATTTTCACTCCAACCATCCTTTAAATGTAAAGCAAGGTGATGTAAAGTGCTTATATGATAGAGCAAAAAACATATCTTCATCCACCCAAATCTTTAACAAAGAAGTCAATATTATCAAAGAACATCTACTTCAAAACGAATATCCCCAAGATTTTTATAAATAAAACTATACATCAGTTAGAAAGAAAATCGCAACAACAAACCAGCACAAATAACCATCACACTAATACCAACCAAACACAAACAGACAACCAAATTATTAACATAATTCCATATATCCCAGATGTATCCGATAAAATTAAGCGGTTAGGAAATAAATACAGCGTTAAAACTGTTTTAACGCAACCCAGAGTTCTAAAAATTGTGTGTACAGTGTTTTGTGTGACTGTGACCATTCTTATACCGGTGAAACTTCAAGACCTTTAGAAGTAAGGAAAAAAGAACATCAATATAACATTTCCAGAAGACATGTGGACAAATCAAATTTGGCCAATCATGTATTAACGAGCACCGGCAGCCATAGGATAGACTGGGATAAAACAAAGATTTTGTTGAAAGAAGAAAATTTAAAAAAGAGAAAACTTAAAGAAGCCAGCTGTATGATGATAAACAACACTGAAATCGGAGCACCTTCAGCCGACCTTCATTTGGACTGGAAGAATTTACTGCTAACAGAACAAAAAAACGGTAACCTCAGAGTCAAGTGATCGTCAAACGACAAATTGTCAGTGTCAAATTTTTTGACAAGCAACAAATTCAAAGTCAAAGCGAAAATTTTTTAGAAAAAAAAACACGAAAACAACACTAAACGATTGACTCGGAGTTGAAACGTCTCCATACACAGATAAGTATTACACAATATACAATACATTACTTATATACAGGAATACTGGTTGATCATTTTATAGACATCTCTTTCTCTCAGAAAAACTGTGAGGAAGAATCTCTGTACAGACAGCCAGTAATCCGGGCAATTTTACGAAATTGCCTTACTACACTTTGTTCTACATATACAATTTTTAAATACTTATCTGTTACAGGGAAAAAAAATTGGAGGAGAGAAAACCCAATGAATAGACAAAATAATTCAAGACCTCCTCAACAATCTTTTCGAAATTCCCATTAATGTATTATTTGATATTGACGATTTATTTAAATATTCTATTGATTAGAATTATTGTATTAGAGGAATGTTTAAATATTTGTATCCGGGTTATTCAGGATCTCACATGTTTATATGTACAGTTTGAATCTCTGTCCATAAGTGTATATTTATTTCATTGCATTTTTCCTTAGGTATATTTAACTTTAACATTCTAAGACTGTTTTGCATTAATAGAGTGCCCTATGGCATATTTTTAGCGCCTTGTACTAGATTGTTCGCACAAATTAAACTTATATTTTGGAACTGTTGTATGTTTATTATTCCTTTTTTTACAACATTTATTTATTTATATTTAGAAATTTATCGCCGCAAATTAGCAAAATTTACTACAGCAGACATTTTAGGACGGGTAGGTGTCCTGATTATGTGTATTTAGAAGGTATAGGGGAATCTACCTGGCGTCCTTATTTTCTATCTTTATTTATATCCGCCAAGCAAAATCTGGCATATACGTTCAAATAAAACGAACCCTCCCGTCTTCACTGAGACTACCGGACATACCTTCTTGCTGCCCTTAGCACAACTAGGGGTAGGGTAGAAATTTGGCACTCAGTAGCAATCTTATTCGATATTTGTTGTCTACCATGTATGTCATTTTCAATCTCGCTAACAAAGCGTTCCAAGGATTGCTCGTGTGCTATTTTGATTAGTTTTTTTACATTTTTTCTTTTTTGTTTTTATATTTTCTGATTGTTTTCTATAGGATTACTCAAATACTTTCTATGAGTTAGTTACTTTTCGTCTTCTGCTCGCTGAATCTCTTCTGTCCATATTCGCAAACCTTTCTTGCTTATCTTTCTTTTTTTACCTAATGTTTCTGAGGCTGCCTGTTCTAATGTTTTTTTTCATTGTTCTTTCATTGTGTTCGATCTGTAATTATAGAGGATTCTTACGCTTTCTTAATTTAGTAAATAAACTTTACAGATTTCTTCCTCTTTTTCTGTTGTTTCTGGGTTCCTTTTCTTCCACTTTGTGAACATATTGTGACGGGAATTCATCCGATATTTCCTGGAATCCAAAAAGATTGTTGGTCTGGCGCGCTTGGCCGGGGGCTAATGCTATCGAAATTCCTCGAGTGCTCGAGAATCCATCTGGAGAAGAAATATATAAATAACGAAACCCGACGAAAGGATTCAGTCCGTATTCGGTTACCGTGGTAGTAAACAAACAACAGATGTTCAAGATAAATTCAAAGTAGTTGTGTGCATATAAAAGTGGTGGAAATAAGTTATAGTAAGTTCGACTGAGTATTTTTAGATAAATCCAAGAAGAAAATATAAACCATTACAATGGTGTTAGGTATTCAGTGTATTTTTGGAACTTTAGAACTGGAAAATAAGTAGGCTAATAAAAACGATGAATTTGGACCAACTGAAAGTGACGAATTTAAAAAAATATATAACTGGAGGAAAGGGATTTAGAAATTAGTGGGAAGAAAAATGAATTAATACAACGGCTACGAGATGCACTAATAAATGAAGGTTGCAATCCCTATACTTATTTGTTTGAAGTTGGGAACAAATGGGAAATTTAAAAGAAACCTTACAAGATAAATTATAAGAAAATTTTAAAACCATAGAAGACAAATTACTAGAAAATTCGAAAACTCCAGAAACATTACAAAAAAGTTCTAAAACCAGACCAATTACTAGAAAATTCTAAAACCCTAGAAGACAAATTACTAGAAAACTCTAAAACATTGAAAAAATCCCAGCCCAATTACTGGAAAATTCTAAAAGCATGGTGCAGAAAAATTAAAAAATGCTAGAAGAGAAAATAGACGAGAGTGAAGCTCTGATGGTAAAGCTAAAGCAGACAATGCTCGAAGAGCTAAAGCAGACGACAGTCAAAAATGAAACGCGGATAGAAGAGCTAAAATAGATAATGGAAGGTGAGATCGGCAAAATAAAAGAGCAGGTAGTCACAATACAAAGGACAGAAACGCCACCAAAGACAGAAAGCAGAAAAGTCCAGAAGGTCGATGTTAAGGGACCATCGTCGACCTAAAGACAACAATCCTCAACTATCAATGCATGTGTCGCTTCGTCACCGGATTAACAGTGTATTTCTAGATGACCTTATTAACAAGAAGCAGTGTGCAATGCAGTTGGATACCGGTGTAACGAAAACAGTTATAAGGCCCAACATTGTTTTAGACGAGACAATGATAAAACTAACAAAATGGCAACTGCGAACAGCGACAGGTGAAATAGAGGTTGAAATGGTCTTGGGAAATACAACATTTCAACATCAGCATTTTAATAGCGGAGATCGAAGACGAACTCATCTTTGGAATGGATGTCATGAGTTCCAAGGGATTCGAGTTAAATTTAAAGATGGAGTTCTGCAAGTGGATAATTAGGCGACTTCGATGTTCCGGAATAAATTTAAGCCAGAAGAAGTGTCAACTGTTCTAAGAATATGTGCAATATCCTGGTCATGTGGTTCCCGTAGTGGAAGTAGCTGTGGATGAATAGAAATTCAAAGCTGTTCAAGAATGGCCGATACATATAGATATTCACCAGTTTAGAAGTTTCCTGGGGTTATGCACGTACAATCGTCGACAAGTAGCAGAAATTGCCAATATTGCCAAGCCACTCAGTAGACTCACTGAGGGTAAGGTGCGGTACCAGTGGGACGAGGAATACCAGCGATCATTCAATACACTGAAAAGAGCATTGGCCAGTCCCTCATTTTAATAAGTTATCCTTTACCAGATGGGAACTTCATCTTGGATACCGAGGCAATCAGTGTCGGATTTCGTGCGATACTTTCGCAGATCCAAGAGGGTCAGGAGAAAGTCATCGGAAATTGCAGCAAGACCTTGATAAAGCCAGAACGGAATTACTCATACTCGCAGGAACTCTTGGCTGTGGTAAAAGGGGTGGAACATTTCTATAAGTACCTCTATGGATAAAGATTTCTCCTGAGGAGTGATCAAGCAGCACTGAAGTGACTTCTGCAAACTGAACATTGTGCTGGAACAAGCCTTATGCCTTATTGAGGAGACCATGCCCTGATGATTGCAAACATTCTCAGCGAACTATCACCATCGATGACAGTTGACAATCTAAGGAGATCTAGAAAGTCCAGAAATTAAATCCACAGTTAAAAGGGTAATAAGGTGGAAGAAGGCAGAAGACCGCAAACCTATGTAACAGAATATATGCCAATACTCACCCACCATAACGCTCAGTGGAACTCCCCAGCAATAGAAGGCCGGAGGTATTGCCAGAACTAAATGATGGTTTTTCAAGACATCTGCCAGCTTCTGACGATTAATAAAACATGGACGACAGCATGATACTCTCAATCCTATGGATTAGTAGAACGCATGAATAGGACTATTAAACGGCATTTGTCAAAGATAGTCTCTTAATTCCAAAGAGACTGGGATCAGTATCTTCACTTGTTTCTAATGGCATATCGGTGATTAGTGCACGAGTCCCCGGTCCAGTGCTATTATGGTACGAGAGTTACAGGTAAAGACTATGTCAGTCGGTTACGTCAAAGGATGAACGACATCCAACAACGAATCAGGTTAAATATTGAGAATGCCAATGCCCGAATGAAGGAAGCATATGACATCAAAGCCGAAGTTGGGGAAGTTGATGATTTGTTGGTTGTATAACCCGCAATGTCGACTTGGATATTCGCCCAAGCTACTAAATTATAAAGAGGATCAACGATGTTCTCTACAGAATAAAGAAGTCTACCTCGAGGAAAACCAAAGGTGGTACATTTTAACAGGTTAGGTCCTTATGCCGGAAATCATGACGGCGAAGTTGAGCAAGCCCGAGTCCACAGTACCCAGCCACCCGATGACGAGATGATCTTCGAATAGTTTATGGCGCTGTACTCGGATGGCCAGAAAGTGCAGCACGACGTGACCAGAGAGGAACAACGAGCTTAGGTACCCATAGAATATTCCCTGGTTCATTGTGTGGTTCGAAATCTCCGGATGTCCAGAGGAGCTTGAAAAGAAGTGCGGCCAGTACCAGAAGCTAAGGGCGCAAGGTGGGAAAGTTTCTTCATCCAGAAGATAAACAATTAGTGGGTACCAGAGGGGATCTTCTATTTGGTGTAAACCTTCATGTAGCAATCTTTAGAAGACTCTGGTGGAGTTAAGAACTATGATTATGGAGAAGAACCTGATGAAATTTGCGGTCTCAAAGCCTGTGAGTTGTATGGACTGAATTGGAGGGTGGTGAGAAGTATGATCGAAACTGTCTTTCGATTCAGTAGGATCGATATCTTAGTATACCGTCTCAGTATTCGCAGCCCAAGCTCGAAGACCATCGACTGTTACTTCCACCGAACTTCGGCATACCATGAAGGATTGTAGAGACATTCCGGGAGGGAAATATGACGGGAATTCATCCATCTGGAGACTTCTGAGAAGAATTATATAAATACGGATTCTTGAAATCATTCACGGCTCTACCATTCGACTGCGGACGTATGTCGTACCAAAACTGACATAAATGAAGTTTAATATATGGGTTAACTTCATTTATGTCAATTTTTCATGCGACTTACGTCTAAAGTCTAGTGGTAGAGCAGTCGAATAGTTCGAGAATCAGGCGTCTGGTATTGACGTCTGTTTCCCTCTTGGAGTCGGTGTTTTGTCCCGGGACAAAGGGTTCGCGTCTTGTTCATGGGAACTCATCCACATTCTCAACGTCGTGTCGGGTCGTACAGTTTCTTCACATACATTTCACGAGAGGTTTTACATTCGAATGTGTGATCCAAGAACCTAGAGCGGTAACAGTACAAATCAAAATCAAAATATTACTAGAGACTGAGCCCGCAAGAAATTTTTAATGTCGACAAGATGATTGGCGTTTGGCGATTGTGCTATCTCTATCTCAATTGAATATTACATATTGGATATTCCCAACTGAAAGAACTAACTCTGAACTTCCTAAATAACACAGAACGAACATCATCAGATTGCTGCATCAATACACTCAGTCTATGATAATATATAGGTCTATGAGAACCCATAGGAACATTAATAATGGTCGGTTACTTAACTTTAATTCTGAAGCAATAAATAAGCATGTGCCTTATTTAATGAAATTCACGTTTGAAGAGCACCGATATCTGGAAATACTGTACCCAAGCAGAGTTGCCGCAAGATACCGGCCATGGGAGATGTCAAAGATTTACTTAGACATATCAGATCTAAAATGAACGAGCACACCAAACGCTTTATTATCGTTATGAGAAAACCCTCACACCACAACAACGGAAATTGCTCGACAAGAAAATGTAAACCAGTCGTTATTACAAAATATTTAAAGCAAGTCAAATTTTATCCTTACAAGGTGCACCTCATTCATTTGCTGACAGAAGATGAGACTGATCGATGACATGAAATTTTTATGTGGCAATGTCACAAAGATCCCCAATTTTTACATCACGTGTTTTCTTTTTTTGTTTAAATGGTGCTATAAATCGTCACAATTGTCGATGGTCTCAGGAAAATTTTCTCTGGGTACAAACGGTATACATCACCAATCCGCTAAAATCAATGTTAGGCCAGGTATAGTAAACATGTTACAGGTGTTGGGGTTTCGGACACCTGGTATCAGAATGCAAGGGGAGGATACAAAAGGACTGCTGCTACAATTGTGCTTGTGCTTGTGCTCACAAGGCCAAAGGTGTACAAGGACACCGAAATGCCATCTGTGCAAGGAAGAGGGGCATAGATAAGACGGAGAGGAAGGGAAGTGAATGGGTAATAATACTGAGGGACTCCAATGTCAAATTGGCGTTGTGGGGGTCACCAGTTACGGATGCAAGGGGCATCCACTGGGAAGAGTGGATGAAAGAGGGATCTCCAGGTCCTTCATAGATGATAGATAGATTGGGAAGTGACATATATATATATATATATATATATATATATGTCTAGTCGTAGGCTTTCCCGGAGGGAACAATGTGAAGAAATATTTATCCTGGAATACATCCGCTCGTTACATTGATTCATCTTTGAATCCTGCAGATGTTTCGCCAAGGTCTCACTTGGCATTCTCAATGCGTAGTTACGGTGAACTGAGAGGTGATCTGCCTGAGCTGTTTATTTTATATGTCTCCGTCGGAGGTCGTATCGCGCCTGATTGGTCCATGTTGACTCAGCCCCCTTCGCTGCCGTGTCGGGTTTTTTGCTTGTTGACGGGTTTGTATTTTGCGAAGCTAATTGTTTTTTTTTAATGTTTTGATATAATTGTCTTCCATATGTTAGAGAGGTGCAGGGCGTCGTCTCTTTTATTTAGTTGTCCAGTTTTCTCAATTTCAATAGCTTCTCGTATTAGTCTAGTTTTGTAGTGAGGAGTTTGTGAGATCTGTTTACAACTATTGAAATTGTTGCTGGTGTTGGAACAGGGCTGATGTCGTTTGTTTATTTTTGAAAGCTAATTTGTGTTCCTCCAGACGGGCCGAAATTCTCCTGTTCGTTTGTCCGACGTATACCTTATCGCATGTTCCGCAAGTTATACTATATACCCCTTGGTTTTCAAGTTTTACTTTTGGTTTGGGATTTCCTAAACTGGTGCCTACAGTCTGGTGCTGTTTGTATGGTGTCGCTATGTCATGTCTTCGAAGAATTCGGCCAATTCTGTCCGTTGTCCCTTTGATGTATGGTAAGACTACTTTTGGTTTTTCGGTGATGTCATCTTTTGGTCTTGTTGTGCTACTGCTTTTTTGATAGTGTGGTTTGTGTATCCGTTTTGTCGTAGAGCGGCAGTTATCTGTTTTAATTCATGTGTTTTGTTATTGTCGTCTGTCAGTCGTATGGATCTGGAAATAGCGTGTTGGCAACTCCCTGTATTTGAGATGGGTGGTGATGAGATTTGTAGTTTAAATATCTGTTCGTGTGTGTCGGCTTTCTATATACGGTGTGGTCGAAATGTCCATTTCGGGGTTTTTTTCTTACGAGAACGTCGAGGAAAGGCAGCTGGTTGTTTTCTTCAAGTTCTAACGTAAATTGAATCCTGGGGTGTATAGAGTTTAGGTGCTCTTCATTTTCAGATATTTGTTGAAGTGCTTCTTCTACCGGTAAGCTTGGATATAAGGATCTATTCCCGGATAAATATTTCTTCATATATATATTCATGCTAATCCTCATCACCACCCAGCCCAACTACACAAAATAAATTTTACCATGGAGGTTGAAGCCAACAATCAACTGCCGTTCCTTGACGTTCTCATAAATAGGAAGGAAGATGGAACCCTTGGCCATACGGTATATAGGAAAGCAACTCACACCAACAGATACCTTCATGCTAATTCTCATCACCACCCAACCCAACTACAAGCCGTCGTCAAGACTTTAGTAACCAGATCACAAAGACTAGCTGACCAGGATAACATCAAACAGGAAATGGACAGTTTAAAAACAGCTCTGAGACATAACGGATTTACAGACCGAGATATACAAAGAGCCCTAAAGTCAAAACCGAGACAAACAGACGAGTCCAATAACAACTCAACCGGAAATAACAAATCAACAGGCGGGAGGTGTGCCCACTGGGCGCCCAGGGCCAATCACACGCAGCCTTCACGGTGCCAACCAATATCTGAAATTCTGAAAATCTTAGTATTCGAGTAACTACAAGCGAAAGCAGAAGGCTACGAGAATTATGCGAACCGACCTGAAGAGGGCAGATGTAAATCCGCCGAAATGTCGTCATTTTACCATCGATCCCGGCAGGGATCAGTTATCAACTACGCGGATGAATTCCCGGAAACCACCTAAAACATTTAGTGCCCGCGAAAACTTAAAAAAAATATATATATATATATATATATATATATATATATATATATCTGTGTGTGTGTGTTTTTTTTTTACTTAAGAGGTAGGGAAATGCCTTATGCACCTTAAGAGAGCCACCTTTCCTTAGAAAGACTAGCTCTCCCGTGTGTGGGACACGCACCCACTAAAACCCTCATCCTCTCTTTCACAATTCTCCTTAAAACATACCCCATGGAACTGCCGTCAAGCATTACTTCATGGGGTCCACTGGCATTAAGCCTTCCTCAGTTATGTTTCGTTATTTCACACTCTCTTCTAACTCGTTCCTCGAGCCTCAATTTCTTTATTATCACGGCAGCAAACTCAGCCACTGCCCTCCAGTTGTATAATTTCTCTCGTTCATCTTTAAATCGTTGGCAGTTGAAGAAAACATGCTCGACATCCTCAGTCTCCATCCAACATAAAGGACACTTGTCATCAACATCTAGTTTGAACCGATATTGGAAGGATCTGAAGCAGCCATGACCCGTCAGCAGCTGAGTGAGATAATGATCCCCTTCTCCATCCGTTCTTGCCATCCAGTCCCTTACACTTGGGATCAAGCGATGGGTCCATCTGCCCCTGTTCAATTGGTCCCACCTTTGCTGCCATGTTTTTATCGTCTCCGTTCTCTCCTCTGTAGTGATATCAATGTGGGCCCAGTTGTTATCACTGCTTCTTCTTCGTCGATAGATTCGGGTTCTCTAGTCTATCATTAGTTCCAGTTTACGCCTGTTTTGTCTTGGTCCTCCAATATTGGGCATAATTCTCGTTAAAGCGGCACCTGCTTTTTGGGCTTTCTCACTAATCGTTCGAATATGTTCGTCGAACCTCAGCCGTGCATCAATTCTTACTCCCAAATACCTAATAGAAGGAGCCGATGTTATATAGCAATCCCCAACAGTGAGGGTGACATTCTCCATTTTCTTTCTACTAGTGACCAGGACTGCTTCCGTTTTATGGTCCGCCAGTTGTAGACCCATAGAAGATAGCCAGCGTCGAATGACTGTTACGGTCTCGTTCGCACTCTGCGTGACCTCGGCTAATGATTTCCCCACCACCACCACAGCTATGTCGTCCGCAAAACCTACAACCTTAGCTTCTTCTGGGATGGGAAGTCTGAACACTCCGTCATACATGATGTTCCAAAGCATCGGGCCAAGAACAGAGCCCTGCGGAACTCCTGCTGTGATCTTATATGTCTTGGTACCTTCATCCATGGAGTATATTACGACCGGTTCCTTCAGATAACTGTTAATTATCCGGAAGATGTACTGCGGTACCCTCAGAGTTCGTACAGAGGATAGTATCTTGTCCCACTTCGCAGAGTTGAAAGCATTTTGTACATCCAGAGTGACAGCAACACAGTACTTTTTAGCTCCCCTTTTTCTTCTAAGGCCAGCTATCGCTTCATATGCCATGCTAACCACGATATCCATTGCGTCCACCATTGACTTCGCTTTGCGGAAACCAAAGCGGATGCATTTATTATAGTCAGTCAAGAACGCGCTTGGATTAGTTCTCACTGCTGTCTTGAACGCAGCATTAGTTATACCATCCAAGCCCGGCGCCTTTCCACATGCCTGGAGAAGTTCCTCTATAGAGATTAAAGGTATCTTATTTATGTTTGCCTCCGAAGCAAAACTTTCTCGATCTCCTATATCTTGTGGAAATAGAGTATTCACTATTTCGGAGAGAAAAACTGGACAAGTCGGAGTTGCCCCGACTGATCGTTTCAACTTTGTCATCGTTGTTCTGTACGGCCTACCCCATGGATCAGCATCTACCTCAGTACATAGTTTTTTCCAATATTGTCGCTTGCTTTCTTTGATAGCCTTGGAAAAAGACCGACGAGAGTCTCTGTATTGTTGCCTAAGAATTTCATAGTTGCCACGATTCCGGGCTCTCTGTGCAAGTCTACGCATTTTAAGGCACTTTCTCGGAGTTCGGCTATTTCATCGTTCCACCAAAAAATCGCCCTGCGTTTGCTTGCACTAGATTTTCTTGTCATTGAAGCATCACAAGCCTTTATGATATGCTGCATTAGTTGATCAACAATGCCATTTTCTCTACCAGATCAGCTGGTACTGCAACCACAGCTGTTTGTGTTCCTCCATATGCCTTACGAATCGATTTGATTGCATTTATGGCTAGCGTCTGCATACCCTGGACTTGAGTGATAAGAGCCTTGTGGACATCCTCTGCTGTTGTAAGTTCATCCAGGTTCTTAAGTTCCAACAAGGATTCGCGTGTTATAGCTTTTATGGCTGCTGCGTCCTGAGTTGTATATATATATATATATATATATATATATATATATATTTATGCTCCTCTTCTGTTTGTCTCGGTTTTGACTTTAGGGCTCTTTGTATATTTCGATCTGTAAATCCATTTTGTCACAAAGCTGATTTTAAACTGTCCTTCTATTAAGCACCGTACCGGTCCGAACCCGTCCTATAACAAATAACCAATCGGCAAACGGTAGGCGTGGCCACTGAGCGCAGCCGTTCACAGTGCCAACCGATAGGCGCCGAGCAGCGACTATATAATAGCGCGCGCTCCTGAAAGTCTTAGTATTCGAGTAACTAGAAGCGAAAGCAGAAGGCTACGAGAATTATGCGAACTGACCTGAAGAGAGCCGATGTGACTCCGCCGAAACGTCGTCACTTTACCATCGATCCCGGCAGGGACCAGTTATCAACTACGCGGTTGAATTCCTGGAAACCACCGAACACATTTAGTGCCCAGCTAAAATATTTTCAAGGACATTTTCGTAGAGTCCTCTGTAGATAATGTCCATACTTTTTTCACAGATTCTGGAAGCACTAAGTTTATTCTACCCTCTCAACGAATAGTTTTCCTAAATTCTTTCGTTGTTGTATAATTTGCAATTATCTGAAGGCCTTAAAATGTGAATTTCAAAAAACATTTTGGAATAACTCGAAAAGGGCTGAATTTAAGTATAGGGTATTATACATGAATTAGTAGTAAAATTACTCGTAGAATTCAGAAATACAATAATTTACAGGGTGTTCCATTTGAAATAAGCAAGTTGGTATCAACTTCCGCTATAACCGGAAGTGGTACATGCTTGAAACTATTTTAGCTGGATAGATCCCAATGGAGAAGTTATACCGCTAAATTTTGAAAATTCTATCTTCTATAATAACTGCGCAATCATCCGAGACCAGAACCATGGGACACCCTGTATATATATATATATATATATATATATATATATATATATATATATATATATGTTATATAAATTTATGCTATGAACTTAGAACGAACTTATATCGCAACGACAATTCAACATTCCCAGCTGACTCAGCGACACGTGTAGTATCAGATAACGGCACGGCCAACATCCGTCGGAATTGCAGCGTCGACTTTGCTTATTTGGCATATCATATGTTATAAATTGTAAAACTGCTCTAATGTTGTATTCATTATTACTCAGTTACTCTGTCAGTTTATATTGTTATGTTCATTTATATTTTTAAAGTTATAATTTTTGTATTATTATTAATAAAATCTTTTTTAAAAAGTTAATATGGAGAAGTGTGATATAACATTTATATAAATTTCGAAATTGGTGGTAACAGAGATAAGGTAAGACGTAGAGACCTTCAATGTTTTGAGGAGCTGTACTGGATAGCTATCAAATGCTCAGAGGATACATAGGAAGTAGCTATAAGGAATTGGTCATGGTCTTGAAATATGTCCAAAATGCCTGGCAAGCCTGAGAGAATGATGAATGCGTACTGGTGGAATGATGAGTTGGGGAATGTGAGGAAAGAATGTGTGAGATGCAGGGAGACTGCTAACAAGGAGTATAGCGAGAAGGGACGTGGAACTCATAGAGCTGAGGAAAAGGGAATATGAGAAGGCAAAACAAGTTCTGAGCATAGGAATTAAACAAACAAATTGGAAAAATATATGGGGGCAGGGGTAAAGGATAGCCACTCGTGGGATAAAGCGATCCTCTGCTCCATACAATATGCATGTGGACGTAAAGTATAGATTGGTGGATGAGTTATTTCCGGATCTGTGAGGTGAGAGAGATGAGCTCGAAGTTGAAGAAACTGCGGATTTTATAGATTTCAATGCTGTTGAGGTGATGAATGCAGAGGACGACTGAGAAATCGGAAGGGCCCGGATATGGATGGAGTGAGAACTAAAGTGGTGAAGATCGTGGCCGAATATGACTTGGAAACGATGATCAAGGTGTACAATGAGCTTCTGAGGAAGCAGGACTTCCCGGCGGAGTGGAAGATCAAGAGAACGATCCTTATCCCAAAGGGAGGGCCAAATGAACAGGGAGTGATAAAATACAGGCTCCTCACCTTGCCAAATACCACTGACGAACATCTGGTAAGAGGGAGGTTATTTAAGGAGATCGACGAAAAGGCTTTACACCAGGGAGATCAACGTTAGATGCCCTGCAGGAGATAATGCGACTGGTGGGTGAAAGGGAGTATAAATGGGTGGTCCTAACAAACCTGGACATAGGGGTTAGCCAATATCTCCGAAATATATTAACGGAATGTTTTATTGAGAGAAAATCAAGGTAAGAGAGTGGTAGACGGAGTTGACACAGGGTGTACCATAGGGATCGGTGCTAGGGCCTACTCTGTGGAACATAATGTATGATCGGGGATTACTCATAACGTTGCCTACGCAGATGACTTGTCAGTGGTTGTGAGAGCAGGGAGCAAGGAGGAGTTGAGGGAAGGGTGGTGAGGCGGCAATTATAAAAGGATGGAGATACAGTTTAAGTGTGGACATAGTGATTATGTCAGACAAACCATTCAAGTATGACAAACTGAGATTTAACACCATCATGTCAGATTTGTCACAGAGAAGGCCGCAAAAAATGGGTCCAGCTCTGGCTAGGCTACTTCCGAATGTGAACGGGCGTGAAATGTCGAAAAGTAGATTGTTGTATGGGGTGATGAAGTCTATTTTATTGTATGGGACAGAGTGATGAGGTTGAAGCCATATCGTAGGCTTATGGAAAAAACGGTTATACCGATTCTCCTAAAAGTGGCATGTGCATATAGGACGGTGGCGATGGAAGGGTTGTAAGTGATTGCTGGGCGGTACCCATTAAGCTTTTGAGTGAGGAGAGAGCGAGAATCTACGGTGTAGATGGAGAGGAAAGTGTGTGTGAGAGAGAAAGGACTATAGAGTTATGGCAGAGTAGATGAGATGCAAATGTGGAAGACTACTGATAGGAAGGATAAAGGAATGGATGAGTTGTATGTTTAGGGAATTGAATTATGGGCTGACCCAGTTTCTAACTGAATATGAGGCTCCACCTGTTCAGTTAGATGGAGTGTGAAAGGTGGGGCGCTAAGAGAGGGGTGATGACAGCAGAGCTAGGGAGGGGAGTAATTATGCCACAAAATGCAGTTTAGATTATAACCACCCACCGCATAGGGTAGATTTAGTGACTTTGTGTTAATCATCATAACAAGTAAAGAACGGGAAGAACGAATATACTTGACCGTGAGTGAAGTAATGGGGGAATAGTCACTATGCTGGGTTATCTGAAGATATACCACGATGGGGATGGAAGTGTTTTAGTCGATCGAATCTCACACTACAGTACACAACAGGAAACTCGTGCGGCTGTTTGTTCGGTGAGGGAATTTAAAAAAAGTACAGTGAACAACAGATTAGGATTTTACCTCTATATGGCCCTTACGCCGCGATATTTACATCTACGGATATCTACTCTCCCTGACTTAAATCAGCTATTCCCATATCTCAACGATTCTTAACATTGAAATCCTGGATTATTTTTCCAACAAGATTATGGTGGAGGGATATGGATTGTTAAACGTAGTCAGGTGTTCCCATTTTGATCTTAATGTAAAGTTACGGTATCGAAGGTTGGACGACTGCAATTAACAAATTAGAGGCTGTATCGCAAAATCCTTGCGATACCTTGGACATCTAAAATAACAAACAAAGAAATTCTAGGATTTGTCAACAACCACCGGGAACTGTTTGTGAATTAAACATCAATTATCATGCGAAACAAGAAATATTAGTTCTTGCACCTGTTCTTAGAAGGCAAGATCGAAGGCAGTAGAGGGATCGGTAGGATGAAAATCTCTTGCCTGGGAAACATCAGACAGAGGACATGACTACTTGATGGAGAGTCGTTAATACATATCGAAGGAATAGAGAAACCATCTAAGGAACTAAGTTTGATGAAACGCATTAAAAAGAATGCCGCCACTCCCTAATTGACTCCAAATTCAGTTACTGGAGTATATCATGGACTGAGACGCTGTCAAATGCAAACGGCGAATAATTAGAAAATTTTTAAAAAGCTACCTACGTACATACACTATTTATTTATGTTAATTGAAATTCATTAGTATTAAAATCATGTTGTCTTTGGTTATTATTTTCGATCAAAAATTATGTAACCCCCTAATTCAAGTACATATGTTGTCATTTGCAGAAAAATGTCCTCTGTCTAATGGGGGAAAGGGAATTATAGCTTAATAGTAAAGAAATTCTATGAAGTCATTACTTTGAAAAATATATGTTATCGGAAGCTTAAAAAAAATAATCGCTTAACATGTTTCAGGGTTTTTTGAAAACAAATTGTACGATTTATGCATTTTGTGCAGAAATTACCGTACCTACCACTGTATAATATTCCAGGTCGTTGCTGTAGTCAGTGTATGGAATATTGAGAAATAAGCATTAGAATTACTTCAGTGAACAGAGTAATAACGGTAAATCACAGGAAGATTTTAATATATTGTTCTTTATCAGGTTCAACTTAGTTCTCTAACACAAATATCTGGAGAGTATTTACAAGAACTCCAGGCTAACATTTGACGGTTGGTACATCTATCCTACCCAATAAATCCTAAAAAAACCCTCGTCCGTACCTTAGAAGTTGAAACCTTTATAA
This sequence comes from Octodonta nipae, assembly GCA_034190945.1. NCBI lineage: Eukaryota > Metazoa > Arthropoda > Insecta > Coleoptera > Chrysomelidae > Octodonta > Octodonta nipae. The sequence continues at coordinate 57,773,469 of CM067220.1, forward strand.
ACATGTTCTGATCCATGCCATGCGGGTCAAGAGACATCCACCGAGACGTTAGATGAGGTCATCGAACACCTCATTAGATATGAATAGATTTCAGAGCAGACAATCCAAGGAGCGGAATGCTTTCGATGCGGGCGTACAACTTTAAAAGAAACTGCAGAGATAGGCTACCACAGCGTTCACCGACCAGAGGCAGCCAGGCCAACCACACCACCAGTCAGGGAGACTCCACTCAGCATAATACCACCAGTCCCCAGCATAGTATACAGCCTGGGATTTTGTAAAGATGGCAGAACTCAAGTTGTCAAGGGCACCATAATCAAGTATCCATTATAGAATCCAGAGTTTTGAATCCATCCGAAATCCATTCAATTATCGATAGCATCAAACTGGAGTTTCCGATAGTTAAACATTATTCCTGGGTAGGGTCCTAGTGTTTGATATCGAAACAATTTTATCCTTCAGCTTGAATTGATGTCCGATCCAACATATGACGTCAGCCGTTCCTAAATGAGGGTTGACATTGGCAAGGTCGACGGGTAATCCGGTGACGTTGTTAAAGATCCTTGTAAAATCCTCGACAAATTATACAATAACATTGGGAGTCATAGTTAAAGCCAGACGGAGGAGAAGAGATTGGCTTCAAACCGAGAGTGTATGGAGTAATTGGAATAATGATGGAAACATCTTATGTCTGGTAAACGAAAAAAAGCTAAACAATTCTTCATCTGAATACTTTCTGACAGGTATTTGCCAGAATTAAATGCTCAACCGTCAGAAATGTTCTATGTTCCTGCAAATGCAGTTCTTGAGTCATGTTATCTCAGAGAAAGGGATTCTAACAAAGAAACGTAAAAAATAATTACATGACATGTTTCTGCTTTTTTCGGAAAAGAAACAGAAAAGTATCTGATTTATAATTTTGAATACATGTCTTTAGTATTAGCACATCCACGTATGTTTGTAGTTCAGTCAATTCATTATTAGTTATTTGGGTTGGTAAGTTTCATTATCTGAAACAATTCCTTAAACTGATCTTCTAATATTTTAACTATTTTTTTGTTTTTCGCCAGGTAATTTAATTAAACCTTCCTGAATTTCCTATTATATTTGAGTTTCTTTCTGCTCACGTTTTGTAGCACTGCTCAAAGCTTATCATTCAGTTTATTTGTTACTCTTTTGTAAACCTGTACACTTCGAGTATCAACACAAACTACCTAATTGTATCGCACTTCCTCTAACACCACTTTATACTCTATTTAGATTCAATTTAAATATACTTCATTTTATTTATGTTCTACAAGTCTTAAATCTACAATTTCAAATTAAACTTTCACGTTCCCAAGACAGTACGAACCAACTACGTCGCAAAGAGTCCTTGCCTTACATAATTTACACAGGGATGGGTACCAGAAACTTTTCGTAGAGTTATATGATGTACTTTCTTATCTATCGACATTCGAGCATCTACAAAGGCACTCTAGATCATTCTATTAATGTAGCGCCTGTCTTTCACATTGCTTCTTCATTTTCTCTTAATAGGCCTCACCTTCACGTGTTATTAGACAGAATATGGGCGGAGATGGATAGCCCAGAGTCCATAACATACTTTCTATTTAGAGAATAGAGGATGTATGACTAAACGAATTTTGTCCAGTTTGGAATCTATGTTTAGATTTAAAGAAAATGTAAAGGAAGCGAACGATTAGGTCTGTCTGTTTGTAAAATCGGCTTCCTGTCACGAGTCCTTTCAGTGTCGTGTGTAAGTTTTGTATAAATGTATTAACATACTTCAAACGAGTTTGTAGATACTGATACTGCTCGGCTTCATGTTGATCGAGTTAGTTTAAATTTTTTTCAGAGACCCATGTGAATACGTTGTTATGACAGCCCAGATCTCCGCATCTTTCGCCTATAGAACATTTTTGGGATATGATGCGTAGAACCAAGGATAATTTACAAAAGATTGCTCGATAGATGTACATTATTCCGAAAGCATATGTCACAAAGTCGCTGCTAATATTTGCACCGTAACGTTTTCTAATTAAGTTGTTATCAATATAACATTAAACAGATGAAAAAAAAACGGGAATAACTCTTCAATTGTCAACAGACAAAGCGCCACAACAACTCGAGAGATATTTTTAACATTGATCAAGCAACCCTTTGTAAATTATCCTTGGGGTAGAACGCTCGGAAATTTTCCCCAGCCCCCTCGGACGTTGGAGGTTCTCAGACAGTTCTCAGACATGAAATACGGTAGCTTGGGATAGTATTCCTCAAGAAGAAATAGACCACCTTATTGAATCAATGCCAAGATGTATTGGGGAGTGTATAGATAAATCCTTACTAGGAATAGCATGTTTTACCAAAACAATATTAAATTTAATCAAATTTAAACATCTCCTCCTGAGTGTTGTGATTTCTTCGTCAGAGAGTATATATTATATTCGATTCATTTTCTTATGCCGCCACTTGTTGATAAATCGGCGTTGGGTATTTTAAATACAGGTTTGGCGTTAGGGTGAAAAACTGTGTTATTTACATTTATAACACACTAAAGATTCCACAGGATTTCAATTTACAGTTTCTAATTTAAATTATTACAAACAGAGAATTGGAATGTTTGTTAGAAGGAAAGGCAAATTGTGTGCAGGTATTGCATATTAATCGGGTGTTATATTTGTATTTCATTTCAATACTCATCTATTTTCATGTGTAAGTGGGGGCCTCCGTTAAGGTTTTGTTGTAAAAATGCTCATATTGCATCTTAAAATTTTACATAACCTAAAAAGTTCACTGCTACAAAATCCAGTTAGTCATTTCACAAGAATATAGTGAAAGACCACCTAATGTAACCACAAATATCTTAAGTTAATTCACAACAAAGCAAGATTCCTATACCTGCAAAGTAAGAAAGTACTCTTTAATACTCGTAGATATTCATTTAAAACTGAAAAGGAAATGAAATTGAATAGTCTATTTAAAGGTCTAGTATGATTCATGATGTAGTTATATATTAATAAACGTATCGACTATAAGTAATAAAATTCTAATCAATTGCAGCAAGAATCATTTCATAAAGAATACACAACCGTTGAGAATAGTTGAGACTCGGTTCGAGTTTTGTGCAACAAGGACAAAGCTAGGGTGATTCCGAAACGGAAAACCTGTTACATAAAAACAAGGACACAAGCCAAACGCCAAGCAATTCGTTGCTATTATTATATAGTTGTGATCCTATCCTACGTACATGAGGAGATTCCGACTCGGCGACAGACGAAGAGGTGCGATCGTAGGAAATTCCGCCAGATTCTATGGACTCCCGCGAGTATGGGAGTGGGGAAGGATATTTGGAATTCGTAATGTACGTAGTACGTACTAATACCGTCACCGTCAGTTCTTACGTATCTTTAGGCTGGTAAATATTTATCTAATTTTAGAACATGATGCCCAACAAAACATTTCCAGCTATTAGTTTTAAGTTCAAACTCTCGTAAGTTTTAAGTGAACATATGCTGTCATTTTACGGTGTCAGAGTTAGCTTATGTTAAAATTCATTTCTTATCCAATAGTGGTTTAATACATTTTAATCAGCTGTTCAACATTGAATTGTTATTGTTGAATTGCACAGACTTTGAACCATATCGAATGTTTAGAGAAAAAGAGATGATTGACCAATAGAAAGAGAACATGATGAACGCAATGAGCAATAAATGAGTAGTAATAAGGTGAATCCATCTAAAGAAAAAGACAGCTGCTGAGAAACAGGTTTGAAAGTTTTCGAAGAAAGAGGTAGAATAACAAATGGCTTGACATTTAAGGGGGCGGGGTGGAGTCTAGTCCAGAATGAAATACTTTAAGCTCTCCATACACAGAAAGTAACGACAATGGTAATAGGGTGGATAACAAATATGCAAGCTCCACATAAATTAAGATTTCAAATTTTAGTGAGCCTACTACTTAGAACTGTATTGTTTTCGTCAATAACAAATAAATTGAGGCATATTCGCGCTAATGATCCAGAATGAACAACTACCGAAAGCTGTATTATTATTATTATGCATATTTGTTTTTTTTTTCTTAATATGTTTATTGTCCTTGATTGCCTTTTTAAGTACAGCACTAATATTATTCATCTAGTGTGTCTGCATGTACATTAGACGACTCACTTATAAAATCTATAAACAATTAATGGTCTTATGTATTAAGTTCTCTATTTTTATTGCCGTAGAAATATTTTGTAAGAAATTTGTCTTAATGTGCGGTACTATTATTGCAATAAATAATTACCATATTTTAAAAACGTGCCATTGTAACTATTAACAACACAATATATATTTTGTCGAAAAAAAATTCTCTTACCAGAATATAAAACAAGTCTATTTGTTACTAATTTCAGGTGTTATAGTATTTACCGTCCGGAAGGAACTATTCAGTTGTTCTTTATAATAATTCAGTGATTCTTCTACCGTTCGCATATGGGGGTAAGTTATTGCATTTCTCAAGCAATATAACTCAGAAATCAAAAGTCACTCAACACATTTCTTCTAAACTTTGCAATTAGGACAATTTACTACGGAACGTTTATGGTCACAATACAGACATATAAGACTTATAGAAAGTAGTAAAAACACTATGTTTTGTAATAGTCATAAAAAATATTTTCGGAATATGGAATTGCATATCCGGGAACGGAGTACAGAAAAGTCCATCGTCAATAGTGCAATAATATAATATTTAATCTTCACATTTCATTATATATTATTATTTATTTACATTTAAAATTTGTCACTTTGTAGTCTTTTTTATTATTGCCCCAATTCTAGTCGACAGTGTTCCATGAGATCAATTTAAAATATAAATTCAGAAAGGTTTTGATAAAGACAAATAATAATTAGGATATATCTATATTCATATCAATTATTATTATTATTTCTTGTTGGCAAGCTGTATACGTTTTAATGTTCCATCTTAACAATATAAATGTATTTTAATTGAAAAATTTCTTTAAAAATAGTAGTAAAAACTTATTAACTTATAATTGTGGGAATTTTGGTAATACCTAATTATTATACTCAGAGCCCCTAGAATTGAGGTCTGTCAAGCTGGAATATCCGTTTCGTATAGCCGAAATCTAACCTGTACCATAATTTATTGCTTATTTTTTCCTAATCTATTACGATGCTAGAAAATTAATTGCTCCGCCCCCCCATTCCGAGAAAAGGTGGCTATTCCAGCTTGACCGTCAAGCTAGCATAGCCAGCCCGATATCTTGGAAATCAAGGGGGCTACAGGGGTGCTCCTTGCGCCAAAATTAATTGCTGAAACCTAGGCTATGAACGACTACCCCGCCATCATCTCCCCCCCCCGCACCATCCCCTTTATCGAATTAATCCAAATTCTGTTGATAACCATATACCAGACAACCCGGGTATGGTGGATTTAATTGCTAATTTATTGCTGGCATTTGGCACAAAATACGATTTTATTGCTATTCCAGCTAGACCGTCAAACTAGCATAGCCATCCCGATATCATCCCGATATCTCGGAAACCAAGGGGGATATGGGAGTGCTCCTTACATCAAAATTAATTGCTAATTAATTGCTGAAACCTAAGCTATGATAGACCGTATTTACAGTATTATTACAAAATTATTACTACCGAAATTTTTTCTAATTAAAAACATCAAACAAAAGTGAATTATTTTGGAAAAATTGTTCCTGAAAATCAAGATAAATTTTTTTGAAAATCAAGTTATGTTTTGAAAAAAGGCAAAATTTTGGATGCTTTTTTAAAAATTCGGGAAACACGGTTTTTCCATCTGAATCAAAATTGTTTTTGCGTAGTAAATGAATGTATCATTTTTCTACAAAAACAGTCGATTCTAACAATTTCTGAAATTAGGAAAAGTATCCTAGTATAATCAGTCTCCAACGAAGCTAATGTTATTTTGTTGCTAAGCTATATATATGTTATATTGAGAAGGATTTCTGTAAGTATTTATAAGCCCATGTATTTAAAAAAAATGGTAATTCCCTTTTTTCAGGAATTTTTAACAGAAGTCTTGTTAAGGAGTAGAGACTTCGATAAAAATACTTTATTGTTTATTTGGAATTTCAAGTTGCATAACATTCCTAATTAAAAAACTGTCGAAATTGTAGTCTAAATTATCTTTAAATGAGAAAACGATCCATCTACATTAGCATTCGGTAGCGATTAAAGGAATGTCCTTAAAGCAAATCGATAACCTTGCAATTCAAATATTAAAGACTTTTATTGTTTTTCTAGCAGCCTAATAAATTAGCAAAAAATTAACTAAAAATATGGTAGAGGTTAGATTTCGGCCATACGAAATGGATATTCCAGCTGGACAGACCTCTAGAATTGTGCGAAAACAAATACCGGTCATCAAACTGACAGCATTGCGAACGGCACTATTAAAATTTTACCTGAATTTAGTACTATATGGTCCACGCACAAATTTGTTTTTGTCCACCTTATAACTGTTTATTCTTGAATGCGTTAACAAGTGAATTTTGCGAGTAGGTGTACGGCCACCTTTACTCGATAAATTTGCCCAGCCGTGCGAGAAGGAGATAGAAGATAAGTAAACATGGCGCCGTGTGACCCATCATATCATATTCAGTGTGTATTGTACACGCAGTATCTTTAGATTTATCTCGTGTAGTTGGAAATCTTGTAGATAAGTGCGTAACAAATAAAATTTGAATAGTGTGATAAATGTAACATTTCCATAAAGTGCCAACAGTATATTTTTATAAAACAAGTGGATTTTGTAACTAAATTCAAATTGAATCTGTAAATATAGTGTTATTGGTATAGGAAATAATGGAATTATGAATCAACATCAAGGATAAGAAGTGCTAATAAGGTTTATATAATGTAAACATTGTGGTTTTGCAACAATACGTGGGCGAACTGCCGCTTCCTTGAAAATACTGTGAGTATTGTTGTGTTACAATTAGTCGTTTTGTAATATTGCAAATTTATTTAGTTGAAGTTTTCAATCTAGTTAATCTAGAGTTCCTTGTGTCAAGTGATTTTTTGCATGGCATTGTATGTACTTAACTGGCGCCGCTTTGACTATCGCTTTGGCGTCATACGCTGTCTGTCTCGATTCGACGAGCGTTGCCCCTTGTCCCGCACGGATTCCATCATACCCCCACATGTTGCGAACTCTGCGTTGTTGCCGCCTTGTTAAAATTTACAAATATTTGAAGTCCTTGTGTTATGACCGAATAAAACTGAGCATTCATCGATTAAAATACATATGTAACTTTTTATTATTAAAACATATCACATCAACTCGTGAACTAGAGTGTTAATCAATTCCTAAAGCTATTTGGCAAATCTTTCTAGATGACAATGTGCCTTAATTTTTATGGTGAAATAAAAAAAATAATGCATTTTCTGAATGTTAAGAAATTTTAATAACTTAAAATTTCACATATTTTGGACATTACTTCATAGAACCAAAATGATTGATTAAAGTTTCTGTAGCGTCAAATATTTTCGAATGAAAGAATTAATCTTTATTTTATTGTATTCAATTTTAGATTAAATTAAGAACATTACTGAAAAACTGCAGTTTCTCTAACTACCTAGATACTTATAAGTAAATTAAATTAATTACCTTAGAATGTTACAGACTTTAAATTTTTTTTTATTATGTACAATTTGGTGGAGGAAAACATTTTGATCTTGATGTTGATTCACTAGATTTTAAAACGTGAATAAAATGTGGCGACAGAATTTGAAACAATATTTAAATTACATTTTAGAAGAATTATATAAAACTTATTTCAGAAGTATTTTCGAAATGTTAAATTTGTTGAATTTCTTGCCCCTTTACCTGTAGTAATTGCGAGTAATCGAATATTTTTTGATTTTTTAGTAATGACCCGACAAACGGGATTCTGCCAGTTCCGGTCTTCACACCAATTAGTAAGTGTTTGTTGTTCCTGGTAGCTGAGCAATATATTTTTTAGCTGGTCCCAGTAACTTCCCAATGTGTTTCCTAATAGCCAATCTTACAATTTTCGATTTTTCAGCTGTCCGTTTGGATCTTCCCTATTTTTATCGTTTTAAACCACCCCTGTATAAGAACAAACGAAATAAAAAAATATTCAGATCTATCAGCCCGTTTTTGAGTTTTATAGCGATAATAAATAACAATTCATTTTTGTATAAAAATCTAGGGAATGTATCAAATTGTGAGATTGACTGCTAAAGAGTTCCTAAGAACTGAAAATGCTAAACTATCTTGTCAAACTATAAGTTTGCAGTTAAAATAAATGTACTGCGAGTTCATTTCACATCTTACGTATACAGCACATGGCAATAGTCTTTCAGTGGCGGATCCAACAAGGGGGCGTGGGGTGTGCGTGCTCTTTGGATCTGTGTAAAAATGGCAAAATTAACAAGTAACAGTAAATAGTAGATAGGTAACCTAATAAACCGAGAAAGTTATGCGCATACAATCTATAATTTTAAACAGTAGGCAGAAAATTTAACGAGTTGAAGCAGTTTAGTTTTAAGTAATAACCCTTGGTAACTTATTTTATTATGACAATTTTCATCCTGCCATCTTGCGCCCCCTCGTCAAAAGAATCTTATATCCGCCCCCGTAAATTTTATAAACTTTTCATTGGGGATGTTCGATCTAGCTCAATTTTTTGAAAGATCGACCTTTTACTTGTGATTTTCGATCTTTTAGATTTTTGAATCGATATTGATGTATGCGATTAATCGGTGTATCGATTCTTTTAGTACTGTGAGGGGAAATCATCTGATATTTCGTGGAATCGGCATTCTTCCGATATGTTGTGAAATCCAAGAGGTTATTTATCTGGCGCCTCGAGGCACGCGGCTAGCTTTGTTGAAGTTCTCGAAAATCACATTACAGTGATGTCAGAAGTGAGATAAGGTAGGAGATATTCGGCGTCGTTGCAAGGGGAACAACGGAGTACTCGTCGGAACATCGCGCTGAAACGAGCTATCAGCATGCTGATGCCTTTTCGAAGAGGCCATGCCCTGATGATTGTAAACATTATCAGCGAGCTGAAAGAAAAGGCGCTTCTCTCTGTAGAAGTACCGCCGTCAATGGCCATTGACTCCGATCCAAAAAGACCAGAAATTAGATCCAGAGTTAAAAGAGGTTCTCGGGTGGAAGGAAGAAGACCACAAACCTATGTGGCAGAAGATTTCCCTATACTCATCCACTATTAAGTCGTATTGGGCTCAGTGGAACTTCGTCATTCTGGAGAACAGACTGCTGCAGCATGTGCTGGAAACTCCAGAGAAGGTTAAGGACAAAAACAAATTGTAATCCCCAGAAATAGGAGGTCAGATTTTTAATTGAAATGGAATTTTAGTAAAAGAGTAGATAAGTTTCTGCCCGGCTACCTATCACAATGTGTCAGCTAGTGAAAACGACCATATGCTAACTATGGAAATCCTTATAGAACCAGCAATCGAATATCATATATCACTCTTTATGGCATTTATCGATTTTGAATTTGATACTATAGGTATTGGGAATTTATAGCCAACATATATAGCAAAGCAACAACTACAATTAAAATCTACAAAGGGATAATATCTATGGTAACAAAAGAGGTGTTAGATAAATTAAAAGAACTAAAACTTATAAAGCACACTAATAAGTATCTTTTAGAAAGCTCAACTGTATTCTAAAGAATCTTAAGACGAAAGGAGGAAAGTATTCCACAAATCCATTCTCCGGATTTTCAAGTACGGCTTCCAAATAGTCTTACATATGAGGCAAATATAAATAAAATTGCAGCACAGAGATCAAAGGAAAGACACATGGTACACATAAAGTTTGTCTGAAGCTGGTAGACAATGTAACTCGTTCCTTGAAGTTTCCTTGGACTTCCGTCGTCTTAAAATGGTTGGGAAAGTCATACACAGTTTTACAAGAAAGTAAACATATGGGCTGGAATTTTGGGTACTTCAATTGTGATTCCTTTTTTTATTGAGGGATATCACAACGTTTCAATAGCTTTGTATCTGCTATCGCCATCAGATATGAGTTTTGGTAAATTATATTCCTTTGATTTTTTTAATGAAAGATTTTTTTTTGTTGTGACATGACAGACCAACTATAGGAACTTCCCAGACGCTGTAAGATGTAGACCTCTTTCAATATTTTCCAGTCATCCAGTTTTTACCAGCTATTGTTCATATATGATATGAACCTATCTTTTAGGGGAGTTGACCAACTCCTGTTTCATCTGATCGCTAAATATTCCGCCCAAGATCATTTAGGGCGATATTTTCTCAATGATAGCAGGTACTTTCGTTTTTACACGAAAATCTTCGTTTTCAGACGATTATCTGCGTTTTTGATGTGCTCGCTTTTTCACTTACCTATAGTTTGTTGCCACTTTGTACAATCAGTGTCATCGTCTTCCAACCGTCTCACGCTGTTCGGAATTATGCTTTAGCATGCACCAAAAGCAGCCGATCAAAGTTTGAGCCGTCTCGAAAATTTTCGTAGTTTATTTTACCGAGTTTTATGCCATGACCCAGATATACATATGCGTTGACGTTTTCGATTAATTGCCTACTATTTGGAATTTCAGTTTTGGTGAAGTTAATTCGTAAACTTATTTTTGCAGACGTGCAATGGAGTTGTTCGAGCATAGATAAGCAACCAAAGATAAAATTATCCACGAACCGGGGTGTTAAGCATTTTACCGTCTACCCAAATACCGTTATCGCCTTAAAGACATATTTCCTAGCCCAGTGTAAACACTTTTGTTGAGATTCTATCCCTGTGTCTAATTGCTTTTCCATTGTGATCTGTTCCGTTGTTTCAATGTCATCTATTTTAATATTCGTTGTATTTGTCTTGTAGAAAAATTATAGCATCTATGGTCTGTTCTAGCATTATGGAGGGCTTCTGAGATAGCAAGTAGCTCTACATAGTAGAATGATTTCTCTTAATCCGCAAAGGCTGTGAATACTCGAAAGTTATATTCGGTACATTTTGTATGAGAATGCTCTGATAGGTGATTGACAGGACTATAGCCACTTCTGCTTCCTCCCTATTCTGTGGATTGTAAACAATCCAACTTATTTGCCAGGTACCTTGTGAGCACTTGTGAATCGTTTATAGAAAGGGGACTTAATGGGGCGGTAGTTTTCGAGTTTAGCTTTATCACTTTTTTTATGGATCAGAGTGGTTGCTGCATTTTACGATTACTGCGGTATTCTTTGTTTTTGTATGCATTTGTTGAAAACTTAATGTCTCTACACTGGGTGTCATTATTATTCATTTGAGACAGGGATCCTTTTCTTTAATGGCTGTCTACCTTTGGAACTTTTTACAGTTAACGTTAATGAGTGTAGGTCTAGGAAGCTTACTGTCGTTGTTTGACTACTGTATAGTCTCATACAGAATTAACGAATTATCGTCAGCATTGATTCTGTTGTTAATACAAGATTGCCTTTAGAATCCTTAAGCTGGCATGTATTTTCATAGTTGAATTTTGTCATTTTCGTCGTTTCTCTGCATTTTCCAAACATGCCCCATCATCTTTTTCTTATTTGCTATTATAGCCACCGATAACGCATTTAAAATGCGGTTTAGATATATTTAAAGCTTTAGCTACTTCATAGAAGAAAACAATTACCTCTTCGTCTGATGATGAAGTTGCGTAGATTTGAATTACTTTAAGCCAATATTTTGGATTTATTTTTGGGGCGGCAAAGATGACTGGAATGAAAATGGATGTCAGTTCTACAATTTTGTTTCGATGTTTAGGATCGATAAGTAAAGATACTCCGCCTCGCAAGTTCGTACGGGAGTTTCTCCATTGTTTAAAACACTCCCCTTTCAATCTCGGCTCGCTGATACCCAATATATTCATTCCACTTATGTTTCTTAATTCTAGCTCTAACTTCGAAAATTTATCATCTGTTCTCATTGTGCGTGTTTTACACATAGCTATACTAATATTCTTAGTTTCCGTCACCGTAAGGCGATACGTTAGGCTCCTCCCACATTATGTATCTTCTACGAATACGAATATGAAGTGACGTAGGAAGACTAGTAGTACGTTTTACGAATCCCGTATCGTTTTATGAAATAAAGATTATGGAACAACAAAATGAGTTTCTCTTTGCTCAATAAACCTTTGTTCTTTGGTGATGGGCACAAAGCAAACGTAACGTTTTATTCCCCTTTATGATGTATCTCTTATGTTAAACAACATGCATGTTACGGCCATTTTCTGTTATATTCATTCATAACTATAGATTTATCAATGAACATAACAGGAAATGGCGGTAACATGCATGTTGTTTAATGTAAGAGAGATACGTCATCAGGGGGATTGTGTAGAAGTCCTAACTAAATATGAAAACCAACCGTATGGGTACTATGCATTTTTTGTGAATTCATGAAAAATGTTTGGGATAGATAGGATCTGGAGTAGAATAATTGGGAAAGGCAAGGAATCGGATAAAGGGGACATGTTGATCTCGTTATCTCTACTGTGCTCGTAGAGTGTTCTCCCGGTACCATGCTAATCATATGTATTACATATACCGTTGTTATCTGTAGTGTGATGCCCGAGTTAGCTATGTTATGAAAATTAGCCGAGGGTGACTCTATATATACTTTTAAGAATTCTGTGTATTTCGAAGCATCATTAGCTTCCACCTGTGTGACTGCAATATATTTGTGAAAATTCCAGATCACCTTTTTTCTTTGAATACGTCGAAACATGAAATCCTTTATTATTAAATTGGGAGTTATGTTAAATAATATGGTCAAGTGCGAGTTGGACTCGCATACTTAGGGTTTCATACCACCTTCAAGATTCTAATATTCAAGTTTCAGACAAGCAGGGAATGAGTGCATTATCTTATATTTACCCTTATATCTTTTAAAGGAAGCGTTTTAAATTTATAAAAAATATTCACTTTGATTTTTCACACATAGACTTTTTATTTTATCTGCTTCAGGATTCGCTTGATTTTTATCAGAATACATATGTATTTAATTTTCTAATTTGGCCCCTAAAAATTAACATTAGAGTTTTATTTGACTAATAAACTTTCAGAGAAGTCTTTTATAATCTACTGTGTGAGTTTTGAGGTTCTGTGGATTGGAAGATAAAGGGCAAAATAGGTCAAGTTTTAAAATTATAAATTATTAAATCTGTTATTCAAATTATTAAAAAATAAAAATAAAATATATTTTTCAAAATTTAAATAGTGTAATTTCTAAAGTGGGAATTAAGTCGAAGTCTAATATTTTTGTTAATGTCTTTTAAACAATGATTTAAACATATGATATATTTGTAATTGACATAATGAGCCTTTTATCTGATATATTACATGATGCGTTTGAAAATTGAATCTTTATTTTCCATTTCATTGTATAATTTGTCCCTAAAATTGCTATGGGGGTTTTCTAATAATTGATTTTCCGTTTAATTCTATTATTTGGGGGATTTTTTTCATATTTTTCCTATAAACAAAAAAATTTAGATATTATAGTTTGGGGAATAACGGGGGGAATAGGTAATTTTTTTAAAATATTTTTTTAAATATATTTTAAAAAATTAATTTAAAAAAAATAAAAAAATATATTTGTATTCGTCATAATGAGCCATGTGATTTGATCTATTACATGACCCGTTAGAAACAATTATAATTTTTTATTTTCCATTTAATACTATAATTTGCCTCCCAAAATGAATATTAGGGGTTTCTCCTTACTTTTCCAGTAAAGTTCAGGTGAGGGGCTATACGTCCATTTTTTTTTCAAAATTTTTCAGCTTATGGTTTCAGAGATAAGGGGGGAATGGGTAAATTTTTTTATATTTTTGTTAATATCTTTTAATTAATTTATTTAAAAAATATGAAAAAAATATATTTATTTTCTTCATCATGAGCCCTTCATTTGATATATAACATGATAGGTTAGAAAGAATTTTAATTTTATATTTTTCATTTAATTCTATAATATGTCCCCCAAAATGAATATTAGGGGTTTTTCCTTATTTTTCCAGTAAAGTTCAGGTGACAGGCTATACCTTCATCTTTTTTTTCAAAATTTTACAGCTCATGGTCTCGGTGATAGGGGGGGATGGGTAATTTTTTTTATATTTTTGTTAATATCTTTTAATTAATTCATTTAAAAAATATGAAAAAAAAATATATTTGTTTTCGTCATAATGAGCCCTTTCATTTGATATATAACATGTTGGGTTAGAAACAATTTTAATTTTATATTTTCCATTTAATTCTATAATTTGCCTCCCAAAATAAATATTAGGGGTTTCTCCTTATTTTTCCAGTAAAGTTCAGGTGAGGGGCTATACCTCCATTTTTTGTCAAAATTTTCCAGCTTATGGTTTCGGAGATAAGGGGGGGGATGGGTAATTTTTTAAATATTTTTATTAATATCTTTTAATTAATTTATTTAAAAAATATATTTGGTTTCGTCGTAATGAGCCCTTTCATTTGATATATAACATGTTGGGTTAGAAACAGTTTTAATTTTGTATTTTCCATTTAATTCTGTAATTTGCCCCCCAAAATTAAAAGTAGAGGTTTCTCCTTATTTTTCCAGTAAAGTTCAGGTCAGAACCTATACCTCTAATTTTTTTCAAAACTTTACGTTTTATAGTTTCGGAGATAAGGGGGCGGGGAATGGGTAAATTTTGGTATATTTTCGTTAATATCTTTTTAAATTTTTTTTAAATATGAACAAAATATATTTGTATTCCTCAAAATGAGACCTTTCATTTGATATATTACATGATGCGTTTGAATTTTTTTTGTTTTTAAATTTTTATTTAATTCTATAATTTGGCCCCCAAAATTAACATTAATGGTTTCTCCTTATTTTTCCTGTAAAGTTCGGGCAACGTTCTATATTTCCTATTTTTTTCAAAATTTTAGGCTCAGTAGTTTTTCCCCCCACAAGTACTCCTAAAATCAAAATTTTTTCTTTTACGATATGTACTCCTGATCGGGTCACCAAACTATACATTGATACCAAATCTTCCGTCCAGTAGTTTAGGAGAAAATTGCTGTGATGTGACAGAGGCAGAAATCCGGAGTGATATTATAAGAGTATCCGTATATTGTATATACGGAACCCTAAAAGAGATTGTCAATATTTTCTCTATATTATAATTTTTTTCTTCAATAAAAATCCTCGAAGGAAATGAATGGATTTGAAGAAGCACATTTCATTTTCTGTTGTAATACATCATAAAGAGAGTGTTTGACAAATTCTTTATATATAAACATGTAAATTTTTGCAGATTCTAGTCAGCTTTTTTCTCCTACATTATGATATATTTTTGGGATTAATATATATTTATTCAAGTTGGAATGATTTTTAACTGAAGTTAAAAGACCAATTCCGACATATTGAGAACCTATCTCAATACCTCGGAATTGATTTGTTATTACTATAAAACGGCTACATCCATTTCGATATTTTAAACTTTGTAGGAATTCGGAAAATCAGTTCTTAAGTTTGCCGTTAATAAATTTCCACTGATATCTAGGAGACGGCTTGATCAGTTTGAATATTTTATTGCTTTATTAAGGTAGATCCACAGGGGTAATTCCATATATTTTTCTATATGGCAAGAAATACTGTTTTTCAGAAAATCGGAAAAAAAAATGTCAAGGTATGTCAGAAAATAATTAGTGACAGCATAGTGTTTCTAGCTGTTTCCATTATTATTTATTTGAGGTCGGTTCTTTTTAAAAATAAATTATTGATTTTGTAGTGATATTCTGAAGTATTGGAAAATCTAAATCTACTGTTACGTTATTATGAGTGACACGAATATTTTCCAAATGTTTCGCCCATATTTGCTTTAGTAGCAAAAATTAGATATAAAACATGAGTCAGAAACATGGAATTCAATACATTTTAAAATAACTATACTTTTCGTTCAGGCATAATACCGTTGTTTAATAAATAATGAAAATTACATTTGCTGGTTGCAGGCCTCGTAATCAAAATAAATGGACGACACATATCGGTTAATGTAGTAACGTATTTCTGGGTTTATAACAATACAAGTGACATTTTATTAGAGCTATAGTTTGAACTTGAATGTATTCTTTAATTAAATGCTTGCATATTTTACTTACATTACATTTTTATCATAGAAACTATATTATATTAGGATCAATCACGTGGCTCGTAAGTACCTCTAATCCGAGATAAAACTTATGCCAGATCCGGCAACTCGGCAAAAGTCAATTGACGTCCAAATTCCAAGCTTATATTTTTTGTTATTATTCAAACGTAATGTAAGTATCCATAGTCCAATCATTGATTGGCAATGCAGATTATGTTTTGACAAAATCAAATAATTGATTTTTTTTATTAAGCAAGTACAAAATTTGAAATGTAGCTGCTGTATTTAATTTTTGTTATTCTTCTGACAGGGTTTTTTATAATATTTTTTAGAGTATCGTACATTCAATATACGGAAACCCTTATAGAATTATTCCTGATCTCTCTGTCTGTTAAATCACAGTCAATTTTCTCCGAAAATACTGATCGGATGAGTTTGAAACTTGAAATTAGTGTATAGTTTGGTGACTCGATCAGAAATACATCTCGTAAATGAAGAAATTTTAACTTTAGGGGTACTTCTGGGGATAGTTTTTCAAAAATCGACCATCCCCCCTTTATCTCCAAAACTATTGAGCCTAAAATTTTAAATATAGGATGATACCCAAAGTTTACAGGAAAAATAACGATAAACACCTAAATTATAGAATTAAATCAATTTTTTTTTCGAACGCCTGGTCTAATACACTAAATGAACGGGCTCGGGCTGCGGAATACAAATTTATTTTTGTCATATTTTAAAATTATTTACAAAAATATTCAAAGAAAAAATTAGCATAAAGCCCAATATTAATTTAGGTTGTTAATTTTAGAATACAAATATATTTTTTCATATTTTAAAATAAATTTTTAAAAGATACTAACAAAATTTAAAAAAATACCCACTTCATTTCCGGAACTATAAAACCTAAATTTTTGAAAAAAAAGAAGATGGGATAGGATTTCACTTAAATGTTACAGGAAAAATAAGGAGAAATAATATTGATTTGGGGAGCAAATTATAAAATTAATTAAATAATAATTAAACTGAAAATAAGGAATACAAGGTTATTTTTTCATATTTTAAAATAATAAAATAATTTGAGACAAAATTTTTATAGACCCTTACTGAAAGTTTTTTGATAAAATAAGCTAGGAATGTTGAGCAGTAATTTTTATTACAAATGGTCCAATAGAATGACCTGAATGATCAGCGGATCTCATAAAGTTAGTCATTTGTTTGGGGCTGTGTAAAAAGCATTCTATTTGAAATACTCTCTCTCTCTCTCTCTCTCTCTCTCTCTCTCTCTCTCTCTCTCTCTCTCTCTCTCTCTCTCTCTCTCTCTCTCTCTCTCTCTCTCTCTCTCTCTCTCTCTCTCTCTCTCTCTCTCTCTCTCTCTCTCTCTCTCTCTCTCTCTCTCTCTCTCTCTCTCTCTCTCTCTCTCTCTCTCTCTCTCTCTCTCTCTCTCTCTCTCTCTCTCTCTCTCTCTCTCTCTCTCTCTCTCTCTCTCTCTCTCTCTCTCTCTCTCTCTCTCTCTCTCTCTCTCTCTCTCTCTCTCTCTCTCTCTCTCTCTCTCTCTCTCTCTCTCTCTCTCTCTCTCTCTCTCTCTCTCTCTCTCTCTCTCTCTCTCTCTCTCTCTCTCTCTCTCTCTCTCTCTCTCTCTCTCTCTCTCTCTCTCTCTCTCTCTCTCTCTCTCTCTCTCTCTCTCTCTCTCTCTCTCTCTCTCTCTCTCTCTCTCTCTCTCTCTCTCTCTCTCTCTCTCTCTCTCTCTCTCTCTCTCTCTCTCTCTCTCTCTCTCTCTCTCTCTCTCTCTCTCTCTCTCTCTCTCTCTCTCTCTCTCTCTCTCTCTCTCTCTCTCTCTCTCTCTCTCTCTCTCTCTCTCTCTCTCTCTCTCTCTCTCTCTCTCTCTCTCTCTCTCTCTCTCTCTCTCTCTCTCTCTCTCTCTCTCTCTCTCTCTCTCTCTCTCTCTCTCTCTCTCTCTCTCTCTCTCTCTCTCTCTCTCTCTCTCTCTCTCTCTCTCTCTCTCTCTCTCTCTCTCTCTCTCTCTCTCTCTCTCTCTCTCTCTCTCTCTCTCTCTCTCTCTCTCTCTCTCTCTCTCTCTCTCTCTCTCTCTCTCTCTCTCTCTCTCTCTCTCTCTCTCTCTCTCTCTCTCTCTCTCTCTCTCTCTCTCTCTCTCTCTCTCTCTCTCTCTCTCTCTCTCTCTCTCTCTCTCTCTCTCTCTCTCTCTCTCTCTCTCTCTCTCTCTCTCTCTCTCTCTCTGTTTATGATAATTATCATAGAGATTCAAATGCATATGGTAAGAAAATCACGCGATAACAGTAAAAGTTTTCCTTCAAATTTCGCCCCTCTAACTTCATTGCTGCCATTTTGTGTGGGCTTTTAACGATCAAACCGTTCACACATTAAATTGACAACAACCAAAAAATATGTTTTGGTACAAAATTTTAACCTTTTACACCCTGGCAAACCTAGTCAGGTGATTTTTTGTAAAAGAAAATTAAAGTTTCATGGGATTGGCACCACAGAGACCCGCGAAATCACTATTTCACTACTCCCAGCTTGAATTAGAAAATCGTGACATGAAAGTTGTCAAAATCGCCCAGTCCATATATGTAGGTCTTATTAGCATTAAGTAGGATATTTTATCGCGAAATGAATTCCGACATCCAGGAGTTTCAGGATAATCTAGCTCACAGAGACTCCAGATCGGGAGTTGTACTGTGTGTAACGCCGTTTTCCTGTGATTCCTAGGATAGAGATCACACGAAAAAATTCGTAGGTTTACTAAAACCTCTCAAAGAAATTACGATACTAACTTTTCGAGATTTGTCAATCCATTGAACGCAAGACAATATTTGGAGTCTCTGTGAGCTAGATTTTCCTGAAACTCCTGTATGTCGGAATTCATTTCGCCATAAAATATTAAATTCAGTTATATGTACTGTATACATAAATAATTATCCGAGAATTCAATCAGTTGAGGGGAGCGCAACTGATGAAGGTTCCCGACTATAAACAATATATTGTCTTGCGTTCAATGAATTGACAAATCTCGAAAAGTTAGTATTAAAAGTTGGATGTCATGTACAGTTTTACCTCCCTGAGAAACTGACTTGGTTAAATTTTCACTATTTATTTATTTTTACTTGACAGATGTTTCGCCAAGTCGGGCTTCTTCAGAAATTGTAAATACAATGAACTTCTGAAGAAGCTAGACTTGGCGAAACACATGTCAAATAAAAATAAATAAATAGTGAAAATTTAACCAAGTGTTTAGTGTTTTTAAGTAATCTTAAAAATGAATTTTCACCAAGTGAAGACTGAAACAACCATCAAAATAAATATTGATTTAACCAGCAAACATTTAAAATTTTCTTACAATTTTGAATTAATGCAATCCAGATAAATTTAATACAATACTTAACATTTATTTCAACAACTTCCCACTAGATAGGACCTAACCTAATAAATTATTAATTAATTTTTATAGTACAAGATTTGCAAGTGCACTAAAGTAAGAAAATAATTCTCTTTGTTATAATTCTAAGAATAAATCACCCGCTAAACTTCACCAATGATTTGTCGGCGTTCTTGTCAAGTTGGGCCCAGTTTCAATAATAATAATAATAATAAAAAGAGACATAAATCCGAAAAAAAGAGACATTTCTATATTATACACTCGTGTTTAGGACGGTTTTCAGAATAAGTCCGAACGTGAGTAGTGGGTTTTAGTAATCCAACAGCACGCATATCCCAAGGAATTTCCTTAAATTACAGACCAAGCTTCGGTAAGCATTAATATAGATATTGACATAATACCGGTTCCGAGAATTCACATAACCATTCATAAAACTCGGAGAACACATCAACAATCGAAAAGCGTTGGCTTGTTGTTTATTGTGGTTATATCTGTTTATTTCTGGTACACTATCGCTCTTGTGTGAATAAATATTACCTTTTGAGTTTAATTGAAATATGTTGTATTTGTTTGAGATACCTATAGATAATTTTGGAAAATTGCAACTTTCTTATAAGGACATCAGGATGTTTAATAATAGGAAATAATATTAGTGTTCCAAATAAAACATTTTGTAATTAGTAGAATTCAAAGTCTAATTCGTCATTTGTTCTTAAAAACGGGTGTTTTTAATATCTAGTATAAACTAGACAGTCCGATTTTACATTATTAGTTTCAAAGCTCCATCACAAAATAAAATGTATAGTCTATCAATCCAGAAATATAGACATGGGTCAAATTATATTAGAAAATCAAGTTTATCCTTCAATATTTTTATTTATAAAGATTTACTCGATTGGAGTAGAAATGTTAAAAGTAATAGTTTTTGTAGTCAATAGCATCAAAGATAACCAGCAAACATTTAATGAAGTCGCCGTTTCTATATTAATTAAATTATGACAGATAAAGCTAATCTCTGTGTGAATACGCAGGCTTAAATTATTGTTCTAATTCGCAGTAAGAGTTGATTAATATTCATAAAATTTACACGCAATTTTCGTTTACAGAAAGTTAAAATATGATGGCATTTTCAAAGTAAAATATTTAAAAACAAATTTATTAAATAATGAGTGGGTCTGCCGTGATTTCTTATGAATTTAGCAACTCATCGACACAGGCTACAAATTAAATTATATATTATATCCTGCATAATGTCTGTCGATAGGTACTGGTACCATATTTTACGGTACATCACCCTCGTATAAGAGCCATATTCTGTCCAAATCGGGACTATGCAGTGAACATCACGATTCCATTCACCATCTCAATTTGATTTGGCGTTACACCACTCAAGAAGAACAGTACGATGTCACTGGGAGACATAAAACTGGTCTATATGAACAAATCCAAAAGGCTGCATTCTACTATATGCCGATGCATAGACACTTATAATTAAATATTTTTTCTTCTTCTTTTGGTTCTCTACCCTCCTGGGTTTACCGTTGTTTGTTTCCACAGGTCTCTATTTTCCCAATCTTCAATTTTTAACCCCCTTTTCAACAATCACATTTTTTATGTTTTTTCCCAAGTCAAAATAGGTCGGCTCTTTCTTTTTCCCTTTCTGCTTTCTAGTATTCTTTTAAAATGTCCATACCATTGGAGTGCTCAATTTTCCAGTGTCTTTACTATAGACTGATTTATTCCCATTCTTGGATTCTTAATTTGTCCTGCCTTGTAACCCTTAAACATCTTCTCCTATAATTCCAGTTCTACGGCTCTTATCTTATCAACTGCTGTTGGCAACATCTCTGCGTAGAGTACTATTTTTTCTACAATGCTATAAAACAAACGTTTCTTTGTATCCTGGCTTAAATTCTCAGTCCATGGTAAACCATGTAGAATTTTTGTCGCCATTTTCCCCATACTTATCCTCGTTGAGATCTCTTTCTCGAAGGTGCAGCAGAACTTATTGTTGTTCCCAGGTATTTGATAACATTGCATGATTTTATCTGTTGGCCATTTATTTCTAAGTTTTCTGCAGCCGCCCCTATGTGCTTATATCTGTGATTCCCCGCCCGCATGTGTCTCAGGAGATTTGTAATTTAAAATTTTGGAATTCCGGATAACGGGACTATTTAGCGTCCCGGCGCTTTGTTTGGGGACAACGGGACGGTGACCGAGAAATAAGGACAGTCCCGTTCAAAGCGGGACGTATGGTCAGTTTAGACATAAGCCGATTTGCTGCGATTCGGTAGATCGTTGCAAATCGGCTATACTCTGATCCCTGCGGTCGGAAATTTGTCTTATTGTAAAACCAACATAGTAACAATGCGGCTCCTTTCAAATTGATTTAAATTTTGCATATTATGGTAATTCGTTTGAAGGAAAATTTATTTCGCTTCATTGTTGAAGTACAATTCAACATATAGGAAGAAAAATTGTCACCAAAGATGAGCTCTCCAATTTTAAGTACTCGCTAAATAAATTTCACATCTTTCCATTTATTTAACCTTAGCTTTGTTATTAAATTGTCTATAGTTTCGGGACATTTCACGTTATTCAAATGGCCATAGAGGAACTTTGGTTCTTTAAAAGACACGAGTTGTGCTTTATGAACTGTCTCGCCATTAAAAAAAATCTTAAAAAAAAACGATTTTTGCTTGATTTTCAAGGTTCTTTCACTTAATCTCCTAAACCCCTCTATGTCAAAATTGCATACGATCTTTTCTGTAGGAAAATCTAAATGGTTTTTTAACGAAAACGGTAGAATTAATAGTTCAATCAAACATATCTACAAATGTCTCTGAAGATAAAACAGGGATTTTTTCATTTCTGTATGTTTAATTGCACTTATATTGAAAACTCTACTGTTTTGGCCAAAAATCAATCTTGAGGGAAACTAAATGTTCTACAGAACAGTACTGTGCGATTTTGGGGTTTACAATAGAATAAACCATGCAAATCGAGCAAAAATCTGCAAAAATCAGCAAAACAGCGAGAAGATTCATACAGCATAAATAGACATTTTTAAAGAGCGATTTTCGTCTATGTTCGTTTGAATAACGAGAAATACTGCGGTGCTCTAGACAATTGAAATAAAAAAGTTACGGTTTACGTCATATACGCGAAATGCAAAGCTACAGACAATTGACACAGAAATGCTAAGGGGAAATTTTCAAATTCATTTAGCGATATAAATTTGGAATTAAGAGCTTATCTTTGGTTACATTTTTTTCTATATGTAGAAAAATATTGTCAATGGGGCGAAGAAAAAACTAGTCCCTAGATATTAGATTATTCATGTAAATAATATAGTCCAATTAAAAAAGGATATTTGATGTATTTGATAACGATGAATGAAAAAAAATCTTTTTTCATCTCCGAAGAATATGTTTTTACTTTTTTTGTTATTATTTAAATTAGCAGAGGTAGGAATAATATGTACCAAACTTTATCATAGCGATTTGAATGATTACTAATTCTTTTTGTATTTGCTGACAAAAATATAAGCATTTTTCTCAAAAAAGGTATTTTGTTCGATTTGTTTTAAAAACGTATACATTTTTAATTATTTCATTCTTAATTTATATGATTTTATACGGTACATAATACTAGAGAAAATGGTTACGGCAAATAAATAAAAATATAATTTTTAATTTATAAAAATACACTTTTGCGATAAATTTCTTCACCATACATTTTACCGAAAATGCACCGTTTGGGGGTTATTAGTAATTTTGTCAAAATGTTGACATCTAGAAACCGGTGCATATTCGAGCTGTCTGGTATCCCCTAATTGGGGGAAACCATTGACCATCCTCCATACTCCGATGTGCCAGAATGACAATGACAACCTCTTTTTATTGTACCAGATATCGTAATTCCAATTTTGAAAAGTTTAATTTTTTTAAATGGGACCCCAATTTTTTTTCACGTTATCTGATAACTCATTTAATTTCCTTTCCTCCGATATCAGGTTATGTGTATCTGTTTCTTAGAATGTCGGGGAGTTTAATTTCATTACCTATCCAACGTTATAATAGATTTTCTATATATATTTCTAATACGTTCCTTGTAATTCTGAATTCCATATCACTATGAAGTTTTTTCCAAAACTAAGAAGCAAAGTTGGCCCTGAAAAACAAACAGGAAAGTTCTGTCATCTTTACTTCACTTCGACCTTAATAACTGTTCTCTTCAATATTTTTAGTTTTCATTGTTAAATTTCGTTACTGAAAATGGCGAATTTGACTCAAAAAGAAATGATCGATATGGTTTTCATTCTTGGAAAATGCTTTAAAAATCCGTTATTGTCTTTTACAAATCTTTTGGAAACATTCAGTGCTACAGGAAGTATTTGCTACTCTCAAAAATAAGAAAGGACTAAATCAGTGATAACCGAAAATAATGAATTCAGTATTCTCGCTGCCTTAATAGAAAATCCCCATGTGAGTACACGGCAACTTGAGAGGGATATTGATGTAAGTAAAACCTCTAGTAGGAGAATAATATCAAAGTATTCTGATGGGAATTCCTTCGATAATTCGTGGAAGCGGTATTCATCCGATATTTCGGGGAACCCGAATTGTTGTTAGTCTGGCAAATCGAGGTCGGCGGCTTGGTTTGATGTATTTCACGAAGAATCTAGTCTAGTTCCGGTGGCTCGTTGACGTTCTGGAGAATTCCGAGAAGAAATATATAAATATGGAGAGCTGAGGAAGCATTCATTCGATATTTGACTGCCGTATAGATAAGATAAATTGTAAATAGTTCTGTGAATATAAATGTTTATTTCATACTGAGATTTGTACTTTCATGACTAAAACGAACAGTCTAACTATTTTAAATTTTTTATCATAAACTTCAAAACTTAGACTAGGAACTAGAGTTGTGTTTTATGACTCTATTTAGTGAGCCCGCTCATTTCGTTCAGCTCACCAAAACGAGTCGTTCACACTGAGTCGTTCATTTGAACGATGTCGCTCCTAAACCACACAGCCGTTTAGCCTTTGGCGAATTTATATAATGTCTCTACTTGTGTAGTTCACTACTCAATTTAAAGATCATTAATTTACGTAAAAATATAAAAATTTTGTATTATTTGGAAACAAAAATAAGAAAAAAACTCTAAACATTAAAATGTAAACGTTGTAAACTCTCAAAACAAATAAAATTTTTATGCTTACTTATAACTGAAATAGAAATTTATGTAATAAAAACACTGCAAAACAATAACAACCCTGTGCCTTAGTGCCTGTGATAATAAAAAATTAAAATAATACCTACATCTCATCAACCAAACGGCTCTTTTCTCTCCACTCACCACTGTTCCGAGCCGAGGTGACCGTGTCGGTTAAAAATTGAACGAGTCAACGAGTCTCTCAACACATCCATGACTCTCGACTTGTTCGAGCTGAATGATTCTATTAATGGCGAACTGAACGAGCTATTTGACTAAACAGTGCCGCTCATTCGCGGCACATTCAGAGGAGTCGTTCGTTTTGAACGACTCATTCACGAACGACCCAACCCTACTGGAACCTTAATGTTCAAAATTTGAATGAACGTTGTATTATTAGTGATTTGAAATACAAAATTCTGTACCAAAATATACTCTTTTTAAAATAATTGTCAATATTTGAAAAAATTCGGCAGTTTTTGAAATTAAATTAAAAAGACGTTTTATATAAATTGTAAGCCAAGAACCTTGCAACTCGTTGATATTTTCCAATTAAAGACAGTAATTAATTGGATTAATCTTTTAAGTTTCAGGTTTACAGCTAGATATCGGATTTCTATGGCTTCACATTTTAAGCAACTCCAATTCATGAACATTTGAAAATAAAGAACCTGGACCAATGTTTTGGTAAGCAACCTTCATGTTTTAGCCAAACTTATGATTTTGTCTGAGTTGATAAACTAAAAAGGACAATATTGTAAGACTATATATTTAATTAAAATGAGAAATGCTGTAACATACAGGAAATTATTGTTTTGTTTATGGTTGATTTATATATTAGTTAAATGTGTCGTTTTGAAAAATAACTTTTTAAAAAAGATTATATTTTATTCAGAGCGTAGTGTACAATAAGAATAATGAAATCAGACTGAAACTACAAACAATGTAAAAAATTTATTCAACTATAAAAAGAATTCATTTGAGTTAAATGATTCCTAAATGAAATAAGATATCTTGCGTCTGGCTACTTCTACTTGAAAGATGCAGAATAGGGGTTAATACACCACATAACTCCTCCATCCCTTAAAGACTGGCCAAGGGAGGTTTCACTTGGGCGTCGTCTATTTGCTGTCTGGTCCCTGGCGTTGATGTAGTAGCTGAAACTCTTTGTTTTCGGTAACATTTTATGAATACCACTATACCAATGATAATGTGGACTTCCAAAACTAGTTGAACTGTGTTCTTCAAAGGGGTTGATGTTGTCGAGTGCTAACTGATTTATTTTATCTAGAGGTGTGTCTAAGACTGTCACACTTTTTGTTAGGTTGAGGGTAACATTGGATACTTGAACTTCTGGGAGTAAAAATGGTTGACCCGGAAGTTCGCCCTTGGTATTGCCATATGAATATGCTGCTGTACTTATTTGGCAGCTGGGAGGTAGTTTGAAGAGATAACTACCCTGGAGAGAAAATATCTTATTGCTACGACATTTTGTTGGATGCATTCTCTGGTGGGGAAAATTCCAATATAGAACTGCTCATTGATTTCTTGTATAATCGGACGTTTTATTTCTCCTTTCACTTGTCGACAATTTGGAGGGATGATGTCAATTTTTAGAAGTGAGACGATGCAGTCTGGTTCAGTTGACTGATAGATTAATGTGCCTTCATTGCAAAGATAATCTGGATCCAAAAATTTGGCAGGGGCTGTCTTCATATTGGGAAGAAGTGTTGCCCATGGTAAGGTAGGAATTTTGAGGAATTATTATTGTGAGTTGGTATTGGAAATAATCGAAAATGTGTAACGATTCAGAAAAGACTAAAGGAAATTCTAATGTGAAAATTATTTTATCATTAGTTATTACTACTGAAGTGTTAACAATATCGTAATAATATTTTAAATACTGGATTTTCTTACTGTAGAGTAACTGATTATCTGAATCGGTTGTTAACCTTTTTTGACAATAAAATCAATATCATCAAGAGAGATGATGCTTGTGTGCAATGTTCCTAACCCAGCAAAAGAAATGCAATTTTCAATTTTTGAAAGAAAGTAAAGCAAATTATCTAAATTGATTTTAATTTGATCGAGAGCATCTCTAATTTCCATGTAATTAGTAAATTCAAAAATTGTTTTGTTAAGTTCTGTCTTTATTATGTTTATTTTATCATTGATTTCTTGGTTAAGAGAAATTTGATTAACCGTTTCGTTAACTTCTTGATATTATTTGTAATTGATAAATGTTTATTAGATTGCTTGATCAAATTATTTTGCTTTTTCAAGTCTTTCTGATTCTTCGTTGCCCATTCAACCTGTAAGTCCTTTTATAACAGAACCTAAACTATTAATTAGACCTCTTTTGAAACGATTTGATTGTGGGTGAATGGTTAAAAATTTCGATTGGACAGTTTTTAATTAAAAATCTAAGTGAGAGTGAAAATTTTGAAGAACATAATTATAGGTTTCACTAAGGTCATTTTGGATGGTGGTTTTGATTATTTTATATTGGTTAGAAACGCTACTGATTTACTTTTCTATTGGGGAAAGTTCAATGAAATGAATAAATATATGTGAACCAGATTTTACTCCGGCTGATCCTAGCTTGAAAGGGAGGATGCCTGGATTTTTATTGAGATTCTGCACTGCTACCTCTTGGCAGTGGTCTAGTCCTACCAGGAGACTCAGGGGTATCTTGTAACAAATTAGTGTCTGATATTATTCGAGGTTTTTGAAACTTTATTTGTGATAAGTTTCGCTTGTCGTTGTTACAGTTTTGTCATTTTTTCGCAATACTTGTTCCGGGGTGAAACGGGGTTTTAGTTTATTTCTAGGGTTTTCGTTTTGCATGTAAGCGGTTTGATTTTCAGGGTACGGGGTCCGTTCGAATTTCGTTAGCTTTACCAATAACTTTTTCTTTAATCTGGTTCTGTGAGTTTCTATGTAGTTATTCACAAAATATTCGTTAAGGTCTAGATCAAAAGGGTCGTCTCTCAGTTTCACCGTAAATAATATCTATTGGTCGAAATTTGGCGACTGAATGAATGCAGTGGTTATACCCTATGCTTGCTCGATTCATGTTATCTACAAGGGATAAGTCATTTTCGAGTGAAAGGGCTCTAAGAAGTTCCAGAAGGGCGGAATGAAATCTTTCTACAGGGCCATTTCCATTATGATGATGAGCTGTTGTATAGTGCCAATTTATTTTATGAACTTTTGCAAAATCTTTTACTAATTGACCAGCAAATTCTAAACCATTATCTGAAGTTATGTGTTTTGGGATTCCATGGTGTGAAGTAAATTTTAAGAGTGAAGTAATTATTGAAGGGTTATTATTAGTTGTAATTGGATAAGCTTGACCGTACTCTCTAAGAAAGTACAAAATGTTTGTGGCTGTAGGGGTTATTTGAAGAGTTTGTGGGAGTCTTTCGTATTTTCTTTGTTGACAAGTGTTAACATAATTTCGTATGTCAGTGTCCAGTTTAGGCCAGTAATAGTTGTTGGAGTTTATTTGGGCCATAGTTTCAAGAATGCCACGGTGATTATTTTTCATTTCTTGGTTGTATTGAACGATTTCACGTTGTCTGTGATTTGTTATGTTTACATTTGTTTACATTTTAGAAAAGTAAATGTTCCACTTTTCAATAGTTGCGGAAATAGACGGCACATTGTTTTATAATAAAAGTCTTGTGGGTCATTAGCAATATAAAAAGCATAAGTATTTTTTGGAATTAATTGATATTTAGAAAATTTTGTTATTTGGTCTATAAAAGTTTCTTTTGTTGTATATATATAGTATTGAATACGTTTATTAGGTTCTCTAAAAATCATGTTGGCTCTGAATTCTGATTGCGGTTTTTCTTCTATATAAATTAGATTTCTAAAGTGATTAAAGTGTTTTTCAGTTATATTTATAGTTTGAATGGGATTTTCTAAATTTAAATGGACAGTTTCATTTGAATCACTTTCTTCTCCCACTTCTTCACCAGTTTCAGTTTCTTCACTATCTCTCTCATGATGGTTAGGGTTGTTTCTTTCTGATGTTTCGTCTTCTTGCTTATGTATCTCATCGTCAGTGTTAACGATCATCAAAACATTGTCTGCATGTTGTTCTGTTTGTGGTTGTAGGTCAGTAAAGTTAGCACCGCCATTTTACAGAAACTCAAATTAAAACATGTGGGAATTACGAGCTACTTAGGAGCTCTTGATTTTTACCTAAATTGATTTTTGAGCTCAATATTTACTATGGAAAAAGTGCAAAAAACTATTGGCGGTGCTAACTTTACGTAAAGTTAGCACCGCCATCTCAGAAAAACAAACAAAAAAATTTTTGTGAGGCGTCTCAAATTAGGAGCTATTTACGAGCTTTTAATTGACGTATTGAACGTCAACCCCTAAATTTGTCTAAGGGGTAAAAACCACCCCCGAAAAAATATTGAATTTTAATTTTAAATTTAAAATCTATTAAAATTATCTACGATTTACGAGCTCTTTCCTGGTGTAATGCACATAAACATCTAAAAATGTCTAAGGGGTGAAAACAACCCCCCAAGTATGCAGTTTTTTCGAATTTTATGATTATTAAATTTTGAAAAATACCAGCATGATCTACGATTTACGAGCTTTCCAACGGTACATTACACGACAACATTCAAATTACTGGAAGGGGTGCAAACCAACCCCAAATTATGCAGTTTTTTCAAATTTTATGATTTATAAATTTTCAAAAATACCCGCATGATCTACGATTTACGAGCTTTCCAACGGTATATTACACGACTGCATTGAAATTACTGGAAGGGGTGCAAACCACCCTCCAATTATGCAGTTTTTTCAAATTTTATGATTTATAAATTTTCCAAAATACCAGCATGATCTACGATTTACGAGCTTTCCAACGGTATATTACACGACTACATTCAAATTACTGGAAGGGGTGCAAACCACCCTCCAATTATGCAGTTTTTTCAAATTTTATGATTTATAAATTTAAAAAAATACCAGCATAATCTACGATTTACGAGCTTTCCAACGGTATGTTACACGACCACATTCAAATTACTAGGAGAGGTTCAAACGCACTAAATTTACCAGTTATTCCAAATTATGTATTTTTTTCATTTCAAAAACTGCCGGCCTCAGCTACGATTTACGAGCTTTTCAACGGGATATTATACGTTTGCATTCAAGATTTTGGAAAGGATGCAAGCCGCCCCTCCCCCCAATTATGCAGTTTTTTCAAATTTTATGATTTATAAATTTTGAAAAATATCAGCATGATCTACGAGTTACGAGCTTTAAAATACTACATTCAAATTTTTGGAAAGGGTGCAAACAACCCCCTTAATTTCCCAGTTTGTCTATATTATGTGATTTTGTTCATTTTCAAAACTTACAGCCTAATCTACGATTTAGAAGCTCTTCAAGGCTATATAACACTTACTTTCAAATTATTGTAACGAATGCAAACAACCCATTATTATGCAATTTTTTCCAAATTTGTAGTTCTTAAATTTAGAAAACTAGCAACATAAATTATGATTTAGTAGCTCTTCAATGATACATTGCAGGACCACTTCAAAATCACCTAAAAGGTGCAAGTAACTACCTAAATGACTAATTATTTCAAACCGTCAGAGTTTTGAAATGGATGAAAATATTAAATATTATCCTTACTACGGCAAAGGTTTAGAAATCTAGATTTTACAAATTTTGAAAATGGTGTAAGGTGAAATTATCTACCATGTACAAGCTTTCCAACAATATGTTAAAAAACGACTACTGTTGGTAGTCATTGTTCGGATAAATAATTGTATTATGAATTATGATCTTTTAATTAAGTATTGAATATAACGAAAAATTGTAACCATCTTTATGGACCACGTGTTACCGTTTCTTCTGGTTTTGTATTCAACTCGCTTCTTCTTCAAAATCTGTTGCTTAAAGTTTTAATATTTACCTCAAAGTTTTTAGTTTCTAATTAACATATTAAAACAGTTGTTTCAAATAGAAATAGCAATATTTATGTATTACGAAATGCACAGATTAATTCCAGTCGGCATTTTTCAACTAACCTTCAGAAAATATAAGTCAAATAATATTCTTATTTTTGTCTAACCTTTACCATTTGAAAATGGGCTGAATCTATAATCTATACAAGAAATATAAAACAGGAGTTTGGTATCTGAGAGGGCAATGTATTTCGTTCTTATTCTTTCAACTATTATTTTTGTACCCACAATAATCAGATTACTCATAGCAAACCAAAAATACAAATAGGAAGACATAAAAGATCAAAGGTACTTGAATGAATTAAACAAATGTGTTGTCTCGCCATCTAGGTGCCAATATTCCTACCTGTAACTAATAACTTAGTAAAATTTCCATAGATGGACGATTTCACATTTGAAATTACTGGTTAATGCCATAAAATATATTAGATTTTTTTGTTAAAATGTTTATTGATAATAAATATATAAATAACTACTTCAATATACCTACTTATTGAGAGAAATTCAACGTACTTGAATTTCAAAAAGAAATGTTCTTAAATCAAATGATAGCGATTAATTGTATAATGAAGTATATTATATATGAGTTTGAACGTAAAGGATGAGTACAGAGTGGCGTATATTACTTATGTGATTCAAGAATTTAAGTAACCCCTGCAATAGAAAATACCACTTGATTACTTTTATGTTTTTTTGGGGAATAACACCACAATAGAAATAAAACTACGTATATTGCAGGAATACTAAACGTTTCAAAGTCTATTCTGACTTCGTTGTCAATGGCTTTATATTTATTGATGTGATTGCAAAATGAAAAAGTAATCAAGAATATGCCACAAACAACGTTTAGAAGACAATCAGAAAATACCACATTACAAATTTTTTACTGCTTTAATAAAATATATTGTCTCGACTAGAACCAGTGACACCAATCAAATATTAGATAACAATTATCAGAGAACTGTTTTCAATATATTCACATAATCAGTGTATTCAAATTTATTTTTTCATTCTACAGAAGAGGCCATTACAAACAGCTGCAAGAAGGCTTTTTCGAATGTTTCATCAAAATCTAAAATGAAAATTCTTTAATAGGCCAAAAATAACGTTCTAAATTTAGATATTTGAAAATGGACTAAAATAATTATGCAAAAATATTGTGGATGGACTAATAAGATGGTAATATCGTTTTCATTACTGAGTATCCTTATTGGCAAAACTACATTACTAGTGTACAAACCGCATAATGAATGAATTAATTGAGAAAAAATATTTTGTGAGTTAATCCAGCACTGAAAAATTTAGTTTCCTCAAGTTCTTGTTTTTTTCTTAAGTATAGGAACTTACAATCTTATTATAATTTGAAAAAAAAACCGCACAATTGGGGGGTGGTTTGCACCCGTTCCAGTAATTGGAATGTAGTCGTGTAATATACCGTTGGAAAGCTCGTAAATCATAGATCATGCTGGTATTTTTCAAAATTTATAAATCATAAAATTTGAAAAAACTGCATAATTGGGGGGTGGTTTGCATCCCTTCCAGTAATTTGAATGTTGTCGGGTAACATACCGTTGGAAAGCTCGTAAATCGTAGATCATGCTGGTATTTTTCAAAATTTATAAATCATAAAATTTCAAAAAAACTGCATAATTGGGGGGTGGTTTGCATCCCGTCCAGTAATTTGAATGTTGTCGTGTAACATACCGTTGGAAAGCTCGTAAATCGTAGATCATGCTGGTATTTTTTAAAATTTATAAATCATAAAATTTCAAAAAAACTGCATAATTGGGGGGTGGTTTGCACCCCTTCCAGTAATCTGAATGTTGTTGTGTAATATATCGTTGGAAAGCTTGTAAATCGTAGATCATGCTGGTATTTTTTAAAATTTATAAATCATAAAATTTGGAAAAACTGCATAATTGGAGGGTGGTTTGCACCCCTTCCAGTAATTTGAATGCAGTCGTGTAATATACCGTTGGAAAGCTCGTAAATCGTAGATCATGCTGGTATTTTTCAAAATTTATAAATCATAAAATTTGAAAAAACTGCATAATTGGGGGGTGGTTTGCATCCCTTCCAGTAACTTGAATGTTGTCGTGTAATATACCGTTGGAAAGCTCGTAAATCGTAGATCATGCTGGTATTTTTTAAAATTTATAAATCATAAAATTTGAAAAAACTGCATAATTGGAGGGTGGTTTGCACCCCTTCTAGTAATTTGAATGCAGTCGTGTAATAAATATACCGTTGGAAAGCTCGTAAATCGTAGATCATGCGGGTATTTTTGAAAATTTATAAATCATAAAATTTGAAAAAACTGCATAATTTGGGGTTGGTTTGCACCCCTTCCAGTAATTTGAATGTTGTCGTGTAATGTACCGTTGGAAAGCTCGTAAATCGTAGATCATGCTGGTATTTTTCAAAATTTAATAATCATAAAATTCGAAAAAACTGCATACTTGGGGGGTTGTTTTCACCCCTTAGACATTTTTAGATGTTTATGTGCATTACACCAGGAAAGAGCTCGTAAATCGTAGATAATTTTAATAGATTTTAAATTTAAAATTAAAATTCATTATTTTTTCGGGGGTGGTTTTTACCCCTTAGACAAATTTAGGGGTTGACGTTCAATACGCCAATTAAAAGCTCGTAAATAGCTCCTTATTTGAGACGCCTCACAAAATTTTTTTGTTTGTTTTTCTGAGATGGCGGTGCTAACTTTACGTAAAGTTAGCACCGCCAATAGTTTTTTGCACTTTTTCCATAGTAAATATTGAGCTCAAAAATCAATTTAGGTAAAAATCAAGAGCTCCTAAGTAGCTCGTAATTCCCATATGTTTTAATTTGAGTTTCTGTAAAATGGCGGAGCTAACTTTACTGACCTTGTGGTTGTAGCAATTCTCTCATGAACCCTAAAATTGGTATATCGG
Source organism: Octodonta nipae (assembly GCA_034190945.1). NCBI lineage: Eukaryota > Metazoa > Arthropoda > Insecta > Coleoptera > Chrysomelidae > Octodonta > Octodonta nipae. Next base: position 57,807,193 of record CM067220.1, read on the forward strand.
AGTCATATTCTGCTTCTTCAGTTTCTATTGGGTGAATTTCAATACGAGAGAGTGAATCTGCATTCAAATTCTTCTTCCTTTTCTTTTCTGTGTTCATGTGGCCCGTTCGTATAAGTTCGGAAATGTCAGGTTTTAGTTGGCCGTATTCGTCAGAAGTAACAATGTGAAAAATTTCAAAGTCATTTTCGTAGGGATGCCACCCGTCATAAAAAATTGATTGTTCCGAATAATCTACACCGTGACTCTGTTGTTGGTCAATTTCAGATTCACGATTAGGATAATTTTCTGAAGATGTTGAGTTTTCCGCAATATTGTTTAGTTCTTCGTAAACGAAATCAGGGTGAGAATATTGAAGAGGGCGGAAGTAAGAAGTGTTTGGGCGAATTGTGCCATGAGAGATACCACTCATTGGTGTTGGAGGTGGAAGATTTTGGGCTTGTTTTTGAGGTTTCCAAACATTTCTTGGTGGTCCAAGAACTTGTCTACCAGTAGGTAAACGTCGAGGTGGTGTATTTATAGGCTGAATATTGACTGGGCTTCTGGGGAATTGATTTTGCTGAGGAGCAAATTGATAAGGTTGCATAAATCGAGGGTGCATTTGAAAATAAGGTTGAATATTTCATTGAAATCTATTAAATGTTTGAGAAGATTCAAAATGGATTTGGTTGAAATTTTGTTGTTTGATTTGCTTATTTGAATCATTAGTTGAAATAGGTTTCCAAAAGGGAGGCTGAGATTTTTGGAGATATCTAATATGATTATCAGAAATCATAAATTGTTGTTCATCACTAAGTGAAGTTGGTTTCATAGATCTTATAACTGATCCTTGCGGTTCACGGAGGCCAGCTAATAAAATAGTCTAAACATAATTATTGAAAAATATTTTCTTACTATTTTTAATATTTTGATCAGTAATATGAATATCTACATAATTATGAAGAGCACTTAAAGTATTATTAACTCTATTATAAAATTGAAGTGAAGATTCATGTTGATTCTGTCTTAAAAGGCTAAGATCAAACATTAATCCAGCTTCATTTCTACGATCACCAAAACTTCTCTTAAGCAATTATTTTATAGATCCCTAATCTTTAGACACATTAGAATTAAAAACATCATGTGCTTGTCCGGATAATTTCGAGTAAATACCTTCAACTAGTCTTAATTTAAAAATGCCATTTAAATCAATTGGGTTCCAAAACATATTAATTAACATATCAGCAATATCTATATATCTAGCCAAATCACGAGTATTTCCGTCAAATACAGGAACCAATTCAAAATCTTTCATTTCAAATGTTGGCCTGTTTGCACCAACTTGTTCTGCAATTTGTGGCAAAGGCATGATTCTCGATAAATTTAAATTATTATTATTTACTAAACAGTAATATTCCGCGATGAAAATAATTTCTCTTGACTATAGAAAGATTCGAAATCAATTTACTTGATTTTCACTCGATTTCACACTTTTTCCGGGATCGGAGACAATGGAGAATTCGAGGAGTCTGACATAAAAAAGTGGAAATGTCAAGGAGAGCGACTTACCAATACAATTTCATCCTTCGCTTATACAGTTGTGGAAGTAATCCTTGTTTGTTAAAAAAAGAAGTCCCAAATAAATTATTTCACGCACTACACTGTCTATTTCGATTACGATTATTTGTTTCGAATTAATCGTTTGAAATCGAATGGATTTATCACTTTGGTACTCCTTCGAAATAATCCTGCTCGCAGCTCCAGTTAAATATGTTGTTTTGAAAAATAACTTAAAAAAAAGATTACATTTTATTCAAAGCGAAGTGTATAATAAGAATGAAACTACAAACAATGTAAAAGTTATTCCATTATAAAAAGAATGCATTTGAGTAAAATGATTTCTAAATGAAATAAGATATCTTGCGTCCGGCTACTTCTACTTGAAAGATGGAGAATAATAATGCACTACATAACTTATTGATCAACAAAAATATACAAAATTCCATGCCCTTCTATACTCCCAACTAGTTTAAACTTTCTAATATTAATTTTGGCTAGGGGCAATTTATAAACCTAAATGCAAAATAAAACATTATTTTTTTTCATGTGCATCCGTAATGTATCAAATGAAAGGGATAATCATAAAAAATACAAATATATTTTTGTTTGAAATTTTGAAGTAATTTGTTTACATTTTTTATATTTCTTCACTTTATCTCCCAAACTAGTGAGCCTAAAATTTATAAAAAAGATTATATAAGGGCTTCATTGAAAGTTTATTGATATCATAAAGCACAAATCCTAATCTAAATTTTGGAGCTAAATTAGAAAACAAAAAAGCTTGTTCTCAGACATAAAAGTGTATATGTTTTATACATTTAAAACGCATAGTTTAATAGTTATTAAGGAAAATGTAAGAAAATCCACCGATATATTATGAGGTTCGTTCCTTCAACCGATTGTCGACCGATCGGCAATTGGTTAATGCATCGGTACATGAACCGTTTATTGCGCAACTCCATGAATGTACCAGTCGGTGGCTGCACCACCGATTCTACCTTGAAGGCGGTGATCGAAATTACCGTACATTAACTGGTTGCGAATCAATCACCGTGTCACTTGGAACACGAAACTGAGCCGTTCACTAAACGGTTATTGTTTTGAAGGAAAGCTATTTTTCTTGTGCGCAGGTACGCGACCGTTGTGTATCGGTTATCTAGGCTGAAGGAACGAACCTATGAATTACCTACATTATAATAAACCTCAAAGATGGCACGGAACCCTTAGTATACCAGTTTAACTCGCACTTGACCAAATTATTTGCATTCATTTCAAAAGTAATTGAGGTACTTTATATTAGGCGTGTTCCAACATGACGTAAAACCGATAAGCAACCGTTAATCGTATTGTGCGTAACATCATTGTAAACGGTATCTCGTCACCGCGCACGAAGATTATTGGTTGTGTATTGGTAATTCGTTCTGTTGGAACGAACCTATTCACTCTCATGTTAAATGATGATGCAGTGTAGTAAGTATCCACAAATAGAATGTCTTATCCTCATAAAACTGTAAAGGAAAATCTTGAAGATCACAGACAGTTTGGGCAGAGTCGACTGCAAATGTGATTGGCTAAATCGGAACGAAGTATCAAATTACAGAGAATAAAAAAATTGAGGGATCTACGACAAAGATTTCCAATTGACTTTCGCGACTCAGAAGCACTTTTCTAAAATTTATATATAAAAGAATTGTACCTTTTCGTAGTTTCTTAGCCATTGACAACGGGGTCTGATCTAGACCCCGAAACGTTTGTAATATACAGCAATTTCCTTTAAAGTGTGGTGTTATTTCCCAATAAACACTTAGACACTGAAAAATATGCCACAAGTATCCTTCAGAAAACAACTAAAAACAGTGTACTTTGATAAAATATAGTTTGTACAGGTAATATAATCTAGATAAGCATACTACAGCTGACAACAATTTATTGGTGAATTGAAGGGCCGGAATACACCAGTTTATAGAGCAAAATCGAACTCATTTCCGGACATACACTTCAACGGCAACTCTCTTATACCATTACGTCGGTAACAGTTTATAGAGAATAATTACCAAGATTTTAACACCAAATTCGTAGAAGTAAACTATTAAAATAATAAAAACCCGGAAAAATACGAATTTATTTTGTTATTTGCTTACATAATGAAAAGAAATGAAGGAATGTAATGCCGTCTACACAAAAATTCTAGATATAATTAAGATATTTTGAAAGTTCACTTCGATTTGTTTATCTTGGATTTTTGTTATAATGCCCGGAAATTGGTTTAAAATAATAGTAAATATTTCAAAAAAGTACGAATATGTCAAGGCACATGGACAGATCCGGGATGGGGACACGAGATGAAAATTATGGTAAATTTTTAACCGACTTCAAAAAGAAGGAGGTTCTCAATTCGTCTGTATCTGTTTTTTTTTATGTTTGTTCACCGATTACTCGGAAACGGCGCAAGGAATTTGCGACCATTTTACGGGATCCTGTTTCGAGGGATAGGGAAGTGGTCTTTTTTTCATTAACATAGCTTGTACCGTTTCTTAGAAAATGGGAAAAAACTATTTTTACCTATTCTCATATACTCTATGCCCTGGTGGAGGCGCGGGTATTATTAAAATTTAGAAAATTTTATTCGGAACGTGCGACAAATTGAAAAGATATTGGATTAGTTCCGGGATACCCCAAAGTGGTCAGACATTTTTTTCAATAAGATAGCTTGTATCGTTTCTTAGAGAATGGGGAAAAACTTTTTACCTATTTTGGAGTCGCCAGTATTATAAGCTTTGATGGCGTTAGTGGTATTAACTGTTCGGAACTTGTGGTAAATTGCAAATAAGATGAATTAATCAAACAAAGAAATGTCAGTTAATATGTATATACAGTGTGTATTCATAAATCAAACGACTTCTTCTTATTACTAATTTTAAGAGACAAGGAAAATGTGCTTATAAAAAGGTATATTAGGTGACCCATAAGTAGCTGTATATAAACAATGTGGTTGAAATAAAGGGGAAGTCATACGGGGTGGTTTGAAAAAGATATATTGAGGGACCATAAATAGTGGCATATACCAGGTAATTGAAAAATGGGTGGAATTGAATTATATTTATGCAGGGTGAATAACAAAATGGGCCAAGTCAAGTTACTGTTACACAGTGTGATTCAAACAAGGTTAGAAAAATTTGCAAATGAAGGATGGTTTAAGTGAAGAGAAATTATATTTTATACTGTTCTTTATAGGATATGAGGAAAAAATGTAAAATAGCGTAACTCATAATCAATTGCACAGATAGGATATTTGAAATATAGGGAGGAGCAGAGGTAAGTAGTTTAATCTTTAAAAATGGTTACATAGAGTGCTCCATGAGCAGTTGCTGAAATTTATTGGGAATTGATGTATTTATATTTATACAGGGTGGTACAAAAATGTCAAACTGGGTGGCTGATAAGTAATTGCACATACAAGGTGGTTGACATAGAGGGTGGAGTTGAATAATTGTTAAATAGTATGGATAAAAAATTGTTCTACATTTTTGTAAGCTAGAACATGAGCTGTTGCATATATGCAATATCTGAAACATGGGACGAAGTAAAATTATATATAGTTATACCGTATGATTAAAATATGTTAGAAAAAGTTGCATATATGGGGTAGCTGACATATAAGGTGGAGACAAATTATATTTTCCAGGATGGTTACAAAATATCTCAAAAATGGTTATTTAGCGTAGTTATACAGGATGGTTAAAAAACTTATAGACCAGTAAGTTATAATGGGTGACTAATTGGCAGCAGTATATACAAGTTAGTTTAAATATAGATGGAAGTTGTAGCTATAGAAGGCAGTTCTTAAAAATATTGACTAAAATTGTTATGCAAGGTTGCCATCAATACTTGCGTTTGGGTAAAATGAGTTGGGGATAAGTAGTTGTATATAGATATGGTAGATTTATAGTTTTATAGGGAGGTTAAAAAATGTTAGAAAAAAAAAAGTTATATAAGGTAGACCAGGAACAGCTGCATCCTGCTATATGATATACCTGAAATATGCAGCGAAGCAAACTTATATTTATATATTGTGTTTAACACAAAGTTAGAAAAAGTTGCATATAACGGCCGGTTAAAATTATAGTTTACCAAGGGGCTCAAAAATTATCAGAAATGATTGTTATGTAACATATAGGGGTGGAGTAGAACTATAGTTAGGTAATTAAAAAATGTTATATTGGATGACAAATAAACAGTATGATATACAGGATGGTTGCAGCAGAGTTAAAATTATACAAGGTAATGGATCCACCTAAGTTAGAATCATATACAAAATTTCCATAATACATATACATAACAAGTTATTCTATTGCAACGTAAACGAGGTTGGTCAAGCTAATAAATGAAAGTAAAATACCTTCTGTTAGGCAATATCGAAAAAGTTAATTAAATTTTAAAACTGCATCCAGTTAAGCTATTGCATTACCAAAAATTGTAAAATAAATACATTAAAAAAAACTATAAGTTGTCAACATCAAGGAAACTCCTTGATGATGACAACTTAAAGTTGTTGAAACGGCGTTGAATGTTTAAAATAAAGGTTTGGTGTTAGAGTGCAAAACTGTGTTTTTACATTTTCTAATGCCTGTTTTTCAACTCTTAATGTTGTCCTCATTGAATATATACTTGGGATATGATGGGAAGAAAACTGTAAAATCATGCTTAATACAATATAAACGGAAGATATTATAAATATAATAATTGGATGCTGTACGCTGTACCTGTCTTAAAAGTAAAAATGTAAATTACACACACAACAAACTAAATGTAGTGGAAATTGAAATGTAGTGGAAACTGAAATTCCGTCAAACAATTAGTTTTAACGGGTGCCTTGCAAAAGGCAACTGTTTTGTTTGGGTAATGAATATAAACCTACACAATACACATACTACAATTATAATCTTTAATTTTTTTCTCAATGACTTGTATGCTATATTGATATAAACATAGAAGTGATTTCTGAAAGATACTTTTATAACATTTTCAAGATCCACGGCATAGTTGATTTTGTAGAATCTAGGCTTGCATGAAAATGTTTATCGAAACTATAAGTGTCAACAATATAAGAGGAGGCAACAATTATTAACGTATCTTCTACTATTTCACGGCCTGTCTTTAGAGTATGTATGTTACAAACTACGTATGCATAAAAAAAATTATTCAGTAATCAAGTAAGTTTATTTTGAACGAAAATTTGTGTATCTCGTATCTCGGAACAGAACTAAATTTCTATGGAAAAGATAAAACGGGGTTCCTGTTCCTCAGTTGATTCAGTTATGATCAAATTGGAGGTTTAATTTTGTACATACTTATCTTACGGTGAACCGAATATTCTTAATTCGGACTCCGTTATCAGTAATATTTCTTATCAGCTTTTAATATAATGATTCATGATACCCACAATGAATACATGAAATTTGTTATTCGTTCAGCACAGTAAATACTTGGCGAGTAGCAAAATGTGAAAAGAATGCATTTTAAACGGATATTGCCAAGTTCAATGTAATAATTATGTATGCAATTGAGCAAAATATAATTTTGAGGTAAGTCCATTATTGTATGGAGTTAACCAATTTTTGTACGCCAGATATATAAGCAATTATTCCTTTCTGGCATTACTTTTTGTTACATTTTAAAAAAATTGTGTGCTTTCGTGCAGGTTATATATGTGAACACTGCGCCTTAAATATTTATTTACTATTATCTTATACGTCACATGGATATCACAATTGTAATCGATATAAATGTGAAAAATAACTACTTTGATAAACTTTTTAATACTTTCTTACTGAATATTGTAAAGATTTGATGTTTTTAATTGTTTGTGGTATCCATTATTTTCATAGTTTGCTAAAATATTCTGTAATATGTTTTTTACTATATGTGCACCTTATTGAATTGACACGTAAAACGCAGTTGTAATTAGTATATACCAAATTGTTTCATTCATGTCATTTTACCTTTCAGTTCAGTTTCTGTGTTCTTATTATGAAAATTAATTTTTTTCTGAATCTCACGTAACACACAACTTTTGTGTTTACCTTTCAATATTTATATATCACAGCCATATGTTAACATGCGTTGATACAACATACTACGTTTTCTTTTTAAGGTGATTCTGATAAAAAATCGTCGAGTTGAGATTTTGAGATTTTTATAATTGTTAAGTTTAAATGCCTTCCTTGTAATTCATTTAACACGTGGAAATAGTTTTTTAAGCATGGTCAATGACATTTTGAATATCAAATCTGGTGAACTCCTTTGGAACACCGTATTGTGATCTGGCTAGTATGCTTTGCTCAATCATTGACTCTGGGCCAATCAGTTGCTTACTTGGCGCATTCTCAGTGGATAAAGCTTAAAACAGTACATTTAAATAGACGAAACTGTCAATCCAATTTTTTTATACATATTTAGTACACATTTCCCGTGCAATTCCTGAGAATATTGTAGATTTTACGTTCGATTTTGGGTCAGGTATGGTTTGTATTTTCCTTTAGTGAGAACATTACCGATTTTTTTATATTATGTCTTTTTCACGAGAAGAGTTACATTGTTTATCACCTTCAAACTAACATTGGAATTCTCGCACAGACCCGGATATATAATAAGAAATTACAATAAGAGTAGGCATTGGACAAGGTTATATGCTCTCTTCGTTACTCTTTAATTTATACTCCGGATACATTATGAAACTAGCTTTGAACAATCTCGACCAAGGAAATCCTATAAATGATGAGGTCTGAACATCATCAGATTTGTAGATGATACGATCGTTTTTGCAGTACGTTGGAAGGCCTACAATCTTTAATGTTAAGTATATGGTCATCAGTGGCAGAAGAGATACAGGAAATAGAAGATATTGGCTTCACAAGTTACGTAAACGGTTCTCCTTAAGCACGACAGGAATTTTCAGGGGAGTAAGCTGAAAAACTATCTAAAAGAGCCAGACACGCCATTAGTGGTCATATATCAACCTCAATTTATACATGAAATTTCACTTTCAAAAGAACCTCAGACGAACCAGTCAAAAATCATCCTGGATAAAACTACCAGCAGGTAGTTGACGAGAGATACAACTAACAAAAAAAAACAGTTACAGTCAGCAGGAACACTCACACCTGTTGGAGAATAATCATTACTTGCCAATGGTCTAAACTTCGATTGTGTCTCCAGAAAGATGCTAGTAATCTTCTTATGGGAAACGGGAATTCATTAGAGAAGGAAAAATCGCCGGTGGAGAACTTTCCATGGAAATTAAAAACCGTAATCGAGAAAACCCGATAGTCAAAGGATAACAAGTCCAGCATCATTCTAATAGTTGCTAGAGGCATAGCAAATTCCATACAGTTTACATAAAGGAAACACATATAAGTTTATATCTCAACTACACCTCCAATCATCTCACACCAACAATAATCGGCACTTGTCTCAACAGATTGATTTATAATTTTTTCCAAGGGAGATGGATTGATGAGGACCGCAAAAATTATATTTCAATTTTTATATTTCCAGCATGTAAAAATAATGTATAAATATGAGATTTCATTTTAACTGAAGTTATCGCAACCGTTTGGATTTCGGACTAGATTTCCACTTAGTCCTGGGGGTATAATCTCAAACAAAACAAAAATAAATGAAAAAAATCGTGTTCGAGAGCCGTTTACCTTACCGACCTATAGTAAAGCAGCTTGATATGCTCATAACTTCTGGGATATTTCATTGGTAGGATACTCTATGAAATATGGAAGACATCTTAAGAAGGCAGATGTAGTACATACTTAAGTTGCCATTACTATCGGATATTTACACGCATGTAGCAACTCAAATGGAGAATTTATGGAGTTTAATATTCATTTGATACTTAATATTTCATATTTGTCCCAATTTTTTTATATCATGGAAAAAAACACGTTTGTCATTGTTTTTAAATTATTGATAAAAAACTAGTAAAATTTGTTACTTGGGAAGTTCCGAATACCTGAATACACTTTTTCAATTAATTCTGAGTCATTTGATTTAGTTTTTTATTTCTTGTTTCTCTATTTCCGATTTTTAATCACTTTTAAGTTCTAAGTTCATTATATGTTGCCATAGCTAGGGATGATCTTTTCATGCTAAACAGTGGAGGTGCCCCACTGGATTAATACGGTCCAACATCAAAAACATATAAATTTGTGATCTAAAATCATCCTTGTATAAAAAATAAAATACTGGCCTTAAAGGTGTACGATAAAAACTGTATTATATTATAGGTAAATTACGATCATATTTGACGAAATACCATTTTAAAACAGTTTCTGAGACTAAATTGTACAAGCAGAAACGACGACAGAAAACCCAGGAAACTTTAATTTATAATAATTTAAAGTAGTACAAAATAGTGTTATTTAATCAAAAATGATTCAACAACTTTTCAAAATAAATTAATAAATACGTCCCAGCTCGCTGAAATGTGGTGTCTTGGAATATTTTACAGAATATTTCGATGTATATCAGCAGCGTCTTAGCTAGGAGCTGGCCAGACGGGCTCCAGAAGCTCAAGTACGCAAATAGTCTAGGGGTCGTAAATTGAGATCTTGCCTCGGTGCTCATGAGTTTAGCTACGACATTCTATATCAGTATCATTTACATGTAGTTTGCTTTTTGTTTTTACCTTCCAAAGTTAAGAAAATGACTAACTACTAAAAATTGTTTTGTGTACTAAAATAATAATCAGAGTTTCTATTTGCTTTAAATTACAGTTCCAAGATATTAACTTTGAAAACTTATCGTTACTGGCGTTTAATTTGTATTGGTTTTATTGATTAGTCTGTTTTTTCATGAAAATGTTACCAATTGTTTCCTTACAGTATTACTTAGCATACATTTTTTAACCGACTTCCAAAAAAGAGGAGGTTCTCAATTCGTCGGCACCTTTTTTTATGTATGCTCAGTTATTATTCAAAAACGGCTTGGACAATTTTGACGATTTAAACGGCATTGCATTAAGGAATATTACAGAAAGGTACTATATAATTTTCTATAACGTGAGATTTACGGTTTTCCAGAAAATCAGAAAAAAAACGTAATTAAGGGACTACACTTCATTGAATTTCAATGATTCCACGCAATTTTCTCTAAAACAGCTCAATTAATTTGAATATTTTAAATTGTATTCTACAAAGAGATGTTCCAGCTTGATTCCGTATAATTTTCTATAACGTAAAATATACCGTTTTACTGAAAATCGGAAAAATATATGCCAAAAAACCGAAAAATCATCATAAATATCTAGCTTAAATGTCAAAATATGCCATGAAACTATATCTTACAGCGTGTTTGTAACAGTTTTCATTTCACGGGGCTAAAAGTCGAGTGAAATGTATCGAAAAAAAAAAAAAATTGTTATGTGAGCGATCTTTTCTTTACTGTATACTGTGGTAGGTGTGTGTGTGTGCGTGAATGGAAATTCAAATTAGTTGGCACATAAGCAGTTGCATATATAGGATGGTTGAAAAGTAAGCTGGAATAGAATTAAAGTTTCATACATGGTAGTTCAAAAAAGTACATGCTTGGGTAGTGGAAATAAGGATAAAGAAAAAATTAAACTATAGTTATACAGAGTGAATCAAAAATGCCGTAAGGATATTTGAGTTATAGGGCGGATGGTTAAAAAAATGTTAGAAGCAGTTGTATATACAGGACGATTGAAATATAAGGTGGAGTGGAATTATAGTTATACAGGGTGGTTAAAAACATGTTATATAGTGTGGAACATAAGTAGGTAGTTGCTTATATTTGACATATGAGGCGAAGTAAAATTATAGGTATACAGTGTGAAATACAATAGGAAAATAGAAACAGTCAATAGGGTCGAGAGAATTAATATAATAATTATACAGGGCGGTTGCAACATCGTGTGGAGCTGAATTATAGTTGTACAAGGTGGTTTAGAAAATAATAAAAAAATAATTTATATTGGGTGACCAATACACACAAGCATATAAGGGTGGTTGCAATATAGGGTAAACTAGAGTTACACTTGTAGAAAGTGGTCCAAATTATAAGACTAATAAAAAAGCTAAATAATATGTGGAAATATACAAAAAATACAAATTAGGGAGGGGAAGAAAGATAGTGAGAGAGGGAGAGATAAGAATACGCTAAAATAACCAATAGAATTGTATCTTAAATCAAATAAAAAAAGAATATATGTCAGAAAATAGTAACTGTTTACATATGATTTCTAAACCGTTTTTATTTTAGGCCAGTTAAAGTCGGTTCTTTGTTAAATATAAGTTATTGAGGTACTGGGGCATGAAAAACAAAATATATCAATAATAATTGGCTAACAGATCAAACTGGAAGTTTTAACGTAACTATTTAGTCAAGTGGGAGCATAACTCACGTACTAAGAGTTTTTTATAATCCAGGAAAATTATAATATAATGCCTTAACATATGTTCGTAACACCTTCTATGGACTTGTCTTCTAAACGTTGTTTGTGGCATATTCTTGATAACTTTTATGTTTTTTTGGGCAATAACACCACAATAGAAATAAAATAAATCAAATTTTCATTTTGCAATCTACATCAATAAATATAAAGCCATTGACAACGAAGAATAGACTTTGAAACGTTTGGTATTCCAATATACGTCGTTTTATTTCTATTGTGGTGTTATTGCCCAAAAAACATAAAAGTAACCTTCTATGGATTCCTATGAGATAATTTTCAGGTACTGCAGGGTCGTATGATACGAGTAACTGTTTTCAAAGCTCATATTCTATTGGTTTTCAAAATATTAAAGTCAGTATATTCGGATAAAAACGGGAAATGATTGAGTTACATAAATGTTTATTTTAACATCTTATTTTAAAATCGTTTAAAAACCACCTGTTCATTTCATACGGACGGGCGAAAAGCTACAGGAACGATTGTGGCACATTTTTTTTTCGAGATTTCGGTCTTTTGAAGGTAACTCAACTGAAGCCGGATCCCAGCTTGTAGTCGCGAGAATCTAGTAATATAATTGCCTTCAAAGGTTCAGTAAAGTATTCGAACACTTTTTAAGAGTCAAGACTGTTACGAATTCATTCAAGAACATGTTTTAGTATAGAATAACATTATAATAAAAAGTTTTTAATACTAAATTTCATTGCTGTATGCGGTATTAAACATATCATACTACATTTTTAAGAAATAAATAATATAGTAAATATATTTTCATTCTGTTGCATTGTATTTTTCTAACAGTCGAATATTTTTTCAGGTAATAACCAGAAATGGACAGTGGCACAGATAGTTATTTGCATAAGAAATTCAAGAAACAGCTTAGTATAGATCCTAGATTTCAGAAAAATGAGAAAGAAAAAAATTATTCGGAAACGAACGAAGAAGAAAAAACGCTACCCAAAAGCAAAGCGATCAAGGATCAAAACCGTCTGACTATAGCAGAAAATACGATAGCAGACAATAACGAAAGTGTGCCAAACCAAAGTACAAATCAAAGTATTTCTCCTGTTGTTTTAAAAAGTAACTTTCCATTGTCTTCCATATCAGTAGAAAAGCGCATAGTGACTCAATCTTCGAACTCTTGCATATCATACGTAGTTTCAAGCCACATAAATGATGACCGCATACCCACTAGTTTTGATATTAAATATAATGAACCGACCAATTTTTTTAATACGTCTTCCATTTCCACTTCAGAAACTATTTATACTGGTAGGTCACCGTATGTAAATGAGGATTCACAGGTTTTCGATTATACAATCAAAATTGATGAAACAGATCGTAAAATTGAGGAGCCTCCATCATTGCCTGATAAGAATTCAAGCGGCAAATATGTCTGTCCTTATTGCAATCTGGTCTGTTCTAAACCTAGTGTTCTACAAAAACACATCAGAGCTCACACTAACGAAAGGCCTTATCCTTGCAAAAGCTGCGGGTTCAGCTTCAAAACACGTTCTAATCTTTATAAACATTGTAGATCAAGGACTCATGCTAATAGAGTGATGGGGAATAAAGTACAAGACATCAGTAATGAGGTAGGAGAAACTTCGTTGTTTTGTCCCGAAAATCCCGAAGAACAATCAACATCACAGAAACCATACAAGCCTCGTTTTCATAGTGGGAAACAATTTTTTGATAACATAGCAAAAGAAAATTTTGAGGATACGCCCAATAGTAAACATCCTAATTCAGATATAACTCATCACATTAATGAAATAATCAGTAAAAATAATTCAATAGTGAATTCTGACGATGGCGTATTTAAAAAGAAGTATAGTGAAGAAGTAATGCTCAACAACGAAACACGGTTATTATGTAGAGTTGAATCAGTTGTCTCATCAGGTTGTCAAGAACAAAAATATACGGATGAACCTCTCAATCTAACAAATAAAAACCGTAAAAGAGCAATGAGTGAACTTTCAGAACCTGTTATCCAAAAGAGCTTAATAAAAGAACTATTGTTGAAAAATCTTTCGGCTTCCGACATGCAGTGTCCATATTGTAAAATGATTTTTCAAACAGTGACCGAGCTAGATGTTCACAAATATCGTAATTGTAAAGGAAAACCCTCAGGTGTAAAATACTCTAGGAGTAGTTCAGTGAATGTGGCATCCATATTAACGCAAAATAAAAACGCCTTTGACAACATACCACATTTGCAAAATGCAGTGTTTCCTTTGAACTCTCCTGGACCTTTTTTAGGAAAAACAAGATTAGTGGAGAGCGATAAGACGAAGTCGTTTTCATTTGATAGCGGTTCTTTGCCATTGGTAAACTCAAGTGATCAACTTTCAAATTATTTATTATCGCCGCTATCTTTCGAGAAAGAAAAGAAGACAAATATAAAACTATTTGGCGGGGAAGTCAAAGTGCATACATCAGGAGACAATTATAAAACGGACAGTAATTCTGATAAGTTTACATCTGATTCTAGTTATATAGAATATGGGGGAAAGCTGAGTGAAAACCGAGTAGTTAAGTCCAGCTTACAATCTGGAGGGACTGTTTTAACAAACAAAACCAATTATAATAAGCAGGATATAAAAACACCTCAAGAACTACTTCGAGTGTATGATAATAATAGCAATTCACCTAATATTGACTTCAATAGTTTAACAAAACAAAAATTTACATTCGAACCCATACCGAACACCTCTAAATTTCTTGAAACTACTGATAGTGCGAAAAATCGGTCTAATTCCGATAGCCCATTACCAAAATATTCAAATAACATGTTAGATTTTAGTCAAAAGGCTGTCAAAATGTTAACTCCTAACATAAAACAACCCAACTTTACTGTTTCCAACTTATTATTGCCTGGACAATCTGTTTTTAACATATCCGCTAATAGCACGTTAGATTTGAAGGTTAGTCCTAGATCAAAAGCTCCCACAGAGCCAATGGTTCCCACTGATATGGAAATATCAAAACGGCACTTCCCATCAAATCAAATGAAGATTTTTGTTGAAGGAAAAACTTCGAACAATTTATATAATCCAATGAGTTTAGTAGTAGATGGAAAAATAATTAGACATGTTCCAGGCATGCCTGGCCCTGTGGTAGCAGCAGAACAGGACATTGCTTATGACAGTATAATTACAGTTGCCAAGACTTCAAATGACTCTGTGAGAAAGCCATCGTTACCAGCAGAGAAAGTTTCTCTCATTCCAAAATTATCAGAACCGTTGATTACAGAGCGATTATCAGAGCGATCTAGTAGTTCTAGTGTAGAGAATAAATTTGTGGAAACCTCATTGGAAGCAACAGAAACAAAACCAATTATTAAAATAACCGATTCCAAAACTGGGGATACAAAAAATCCGGATGTTCAAATAAAAAAATTTGCCCGACCTAATAGCTTGGCTTTGAAACCTACTACAGCAGCTTTAAAACAACATCATGGTCTAACTCCGACAATGTTCAATCAGATTCTCATCAGCCCTGATACACCTAGAGTTGCTAAGAAATACGCCCACCACTTCTTGCACGGCAATTATTTTAGCTATTTGGGCTTAAAGAGTTCTACGAGGCCCGTTTACTGTACCTTGAATAAGACTCAACCGTTTTATGTTCCACATTTTAAAAAGTTGAGCATGTATTCGGAATGGCGGCAGCAAGATACAAAACAGGATAAATTATATGCAAGTAATTATGATACGAGGCAGAAGAACAACAATTATACTATAGCGGGGAAGCCCACTGCTAACTTAATAATTCATTCAAGCTATAAGGTATGTCAGTAAATTAAAATAAAGTATAAGCTATCTTTTTGTTTTACAGTTTATGATCTCCGAGATAATGTCTATTAAATCCGATAAAGTTGAGGATCAATCAAAAACCAACATGATTTCAGGAGGTTATGAATGCAATGATGAATACACATACATAAGAGGACGAGGTAAATAATTACATTTGCTAATAGTTTTGGAATAATTTTGTAAACCTATTCGTATTCGACAAGTTAATGATTCTTATAATATTTAACGTTTTTCAAAAAATACTGTATTTTCTGAGTGTTTTTCAAAATTGTAAATCTAATTAATTTTAATAAAATCTTAAATTGAAAGCTTGATCGGGTTGATGACTTTACATGATATGAATTATACACCCTTTTTCGAAATATAAACAGTTATTTTGATCTGACTGTTTAAATTTATTTTACATTTATAGTGAATATAATAAAATAATAGCTAGATTTTTAATGACAGGTATCTACATTTACCGAAAATGAAGAACAAATTGTTTAGAAAAATTGAATCCGAATTTTTAAGAATTAAGTTTATAATAAAAAAAGAGATGCCGAAAGTGGTGGCTGAATAAGGTGATTATTGTACTGTCATACTTTTATGCAAACGGATAAAGTTCGACCTATGCAGCCGCACACGACCTAGATTTGTCCATATCATCTGCCCACAGCATTTTAAGGATACAGAGATTTCATTCATTTTCTTTTGTAAGGCTTCAAGAATTTCGCCATAGAGACTTTGGGCGAAGAATTGCATTTGGACATATGAATTGAATTTTTGAAGACATTTTTAGGCTACGCTTTCCAATAAATACCAGTTTAATTTTAATCTATTCTTTCTAATAAAAAATAATCAACTCCGATGCAAAATTCACGATGATAAATTAAATACTGAGAAATATTTACAATACTAAGATGAATTGTTTCTATGTTCTTGGAAGAATAGCCAACATGAGATCTTCGGGACAGTATATTTCAATTGGAGGAAACTCCTGCACGCTCTTTATACTTAGTTTGCTAAAAGTAATGTAATATGTTTATAGACAATATTTTTATTTATGGAGTGAAATCAAAATTTATACGTTTAGTGGCCTTTTGAACAGTAGAGAAAAATTTGAAGAAAATATAAGATTAAATAGAAAACAAGTACGTTGAGCGGTTGTTGTTGGAGAGAAGGCTAGTACTTTTAAAGGACTTGATCAGAAAGGTAGTCATATTGAACATATTAATTTTTTTGTTTCGTATTACACTTATGTAATTGTTTGTGACTTAGTTTTTTGTACTTAAAATAACTTTAAAGATCTTTTATAGTTTTATGTTCCTAAATTTTTCTAATTTTCTCAAACTTTCGTGCATGTTTATCTAAATAATTTGGTCAAGTGCGAGTTGGACTCGCATACTTAAGGTTCCGTACCACCTTAAAGATTCTAATATTCCAGTTTCAGACAAGCAGGGAATGAGTACATTTTCTTATATTTACCCTTACATCTTTTAAAGGAAGCGTTTTAAATTTATAAAAAATATACTTTGATTTTCCACACATAGACTTTTTATTTTATCTGCTTCAGGATTCGCTTGATTTTTATCAGAATACATATGTATTTAATTTTCTAATTTGGCCCCCAAAAATTAACATTAGAGTTTTATTTTATTAATAAACTTTCAGGGAAGTCTACTGTCTGAGTATTGAGGCTCTGTAGATTGTTATTCAAATTATTAAAAAATACAAATAAAATATATTTTTCAAAATTTAAATAGTGTAGTTTCTAAAGTGGCTATTAAGTCGATGTTTAATATTTTTGTTAAAATCTTTTAAACAAATGATTTAAAAATATGATATATTTGTAATTCACATAATGAGCCTTTTATCTGATATATTACATGATGCGTTTAAAAATTGCATCTTTATTTTCCATTTAATTGTATAATTTGTCCCTAAAATTACTATGAGGGTTTTCTAACAATTTATTTTCCGTTTAATTCTATAATTTGGGGGCCAAATAATAGAATTAGGGATTTTTTAAATATAAACAAAAAAATTAGTTCTTATAGTTTGGGGAATAACGGGGAGAATGGGTAATTTTTTTTAAATATTTTTTTAATATATTTTAAAATATTCATTTTAAAAAAATTAAAAAAATATATTTGTATTCGTCATAATGAGCCCTGTGATTTGATGTATTACATGACCCTTTAGAAACATTTATAATTTTTTATTTTCCATTTAATTCTATAATTTGCCCCCCAAAATGAATATTAGGGGTTTCTCCTTATTTTTCCAGTAAAGTTCAGGTGAGGGGCTATACTTCCATTTTTTTCAAAATTTTCCAGCTTATGGTTTCGGAGATAAGGGGGGGGATGGGTAAATTTTTTATATTTTTGTTAATATCTTTTAATTAATTTATTTTAAAAATATGAAAAAAATATATTTGTTTTCTTCATCATGAGCCCTTTCATTTGATATATAACATGATGCGTTAGAAACAGTTTTAATTTTATATTTTCCATTTGATTCTATAATTTCCCCTCAAAATGAATATTAGGTTTTTTTTCTTATTTTTCCAGTAAATTTCAGGTGAGGGGCTATACCTCCACTGTTTTCTCAAAATTTTCCAGCTTATGGTTTCGGAGATAATATCTTTTAATTTATTTATTTTAAAAATATAAAAAAAATATATTTGTTTTCGTCATAATGAGCCCTTTCATTTGATATATAACATGATGGGTTAGAAACAATTTTAATTTTATATTTTCCATTTAATTCTATAATTTGCCCCCAAAATAAATATTAGGGGTTTCTCCTTATTTTTCCAGTAAAGTTTAAGTGAGGGGCTATACCTCCATTTTTTTTCAAAATTTTCCAGCTTATGGTTTCGGAGTTAAGGGGGGGAAATGGGTAATTTTTTTATATTTTTGTTAATATCTTTTAATTTATTTATTTTAAAAATATGAAAAAAAATATATTTGTTTTCGTCGTAATGAGCCCTTTCATTTGATATGATGGGTTAGAAACAATTTTAATTTTATATTTTCCATTTAATTCTATAATTTGCCCCCTACAATTAAAAGTAGAGGTTTCTCCTTATTTTTCCAGTCAAGTTCAGGTCAGAACCTATACCTCTAATTTTTTTCAAAACTTTACGTTTTATAGTTTCGGACATAAGGGGGGGGGAATGGGTAAATTTTGGTATATTTTTTAATCTTTTTAAATATATTTTTTTTAAATATGAAAAAATATATTTGTGTTCCTCAGAATGAGACCTTTCATTTGATATATTACATGATGCGTTTGAAATTTTTTTATTTTTAAATTTTTATTTAATTCTATAATTTGCCCCCCAAAATTAATATTAATGGTTTCTCCTTATTTTTCCTGTAAAGTTCAGGCAACGTTCTATATTTCATATTTTTTTTCAAAATTTTAGGCTCCGTAGTTTCGGAGATCAGGGGGGGGGGACGATCGATTTTTTTAGTTTTTCCCCCCAGAAGTACCCTAAAATCAAAATTACTTCTTTTGCGATATGTACTCCTGATCGGGTCACCAAACTATACATTGATACCAAATTTCAACCTCTTCCGTCCAGTAGTTTAGGAGAAAATTGCTGTGATGTGACAGAGGCAGAAATCCTGAGTAATATTATAAGGGTATCCTTATATTGTATATACGGAACCGTAAAAATGCAAAAATGTAAACATAAATGCATAATAACTCAAAAACCATCAAGTATCGGGAGAGGAAACCCTTATTTAATTTATGCAAAATTTAATGCTTGGAAACAGCAAAATATATAGGGTGTCCCGTTTGAGTAAATTAAGTTTTGATATTTAGAAATTTTGATTTTTGCAATTTTGAACATCCTTTACATCATTTACGAAAAGAAAAATATTTTATTCAAAAGTTCATCTTAGTGACTATAAATGGTTTTAATTTGAAAAAGGTATATATACAGTTTTCAAAGGCATTCAGGAAACACGTTTTTCTAAAATTGTTAAATGTCTTAAGACTCTTTTTTTTCGACTACAATTAGGTTAACATTCAACTCATCACATATTCTGAATTATACAATAACGGAAAATCCATTAAATTCTAAGTGGACGGTTCGGTGAAAATATATATATATATATATATATATATATATATATATATATATATTCTAACTAACAGATGTTGATAACACATAAAACGACTAAACACCCTTCCAACAAATTCTTAAACATAATGGTTACCACCCAGGCCATATCACGCGTACAATTGGTAAATCTGTACAACCAACGAATACTACAACTCCTTCGGAAACAGATGAACAACGTAAAGCATTTCTACCATACATTTGAGGAATTACGGACAAAATTGCACAGATTCTAAACAGAAATCAAATTAAAGCAATAGACGACCTTACCATGACCCCAAAGGACAAGGTGCCTTAAGAGGATCGAGCAGTTTATGATATACCTTGTCGCGACTGTCCACAAAGCTGCATTGGGCGTACCATTAGACGCATAAATCACCGAATATATTTTTGTAAAATTTATATACGCCGCCACTGGAGATATCTAACTTAGTCTGGGAGTGACTAAAAACAACGATCGGGAACCTTCTAGTAGAGCAAAAACTGGGAGATGGCCGTCGAAATTTGCTAGAAAAATCGATGTGATATAAATTAAACGGTCGTACATTTGATCTGGAAAATAGCTGATATAGTGGTGTTGATATTCCGATGTAAATTGTTTATCGAAATCAGATGTTAGATTGAATTTTTATGTGTAAATAAAGTTTCTAGAAAGTGAAAGTGAAGATTACTTTTTAAAATTACATTTGAACCCACGGAGTTTATTGTAATTTGTTGTCAGGAAAGTGCAACAACTCACAGTATGTAAAAATTAAACGAGATTACCAAAAAAATATTCAAACAGGTTACGGATGGATAGACGAAAAAATAGCTCAGATCCTGGAAAAACGTGACAATAAGGAGAAACAACTAAACTGAATTAGAGGAAAAACAAAATGTATTTAAAATATTGGAAGAAAAAAGACAACTGCAATTTGAACAATTAATGCAAATAGTATCACAAGTTAATGAAACAGTTAATGAAAGAATGCAAATAGTGGAATCAGACATAAAGATTCTAAAAAATGTAGACTCTTGAAACAAAAGTAGAGGACATCGATTCCATCCAGAGTCAGGTAAAATTTGTAATCAGCTCCATCCAAAACAAAGTGGAAACCGAAATTAAACAATTACAACAAGAT
Source organism: Octodonta nipae (assembly GCA_034190945.1). Classification (NCBI taxonomy): domain Eukaryota; kingdom Metazoa; phylum Arthropoda; class Insecta; order Coleoptera; family Chrysomelidae; genus Octodonta; species Octodonta nipae. The sequence goes on from CM067220.1 coordinate 57,828,265, forward strand.
TTGCAGAGAGGGAAATACCAGCACACCGTGAGTACCAAAGGTCCCGTTAGTAAACCACCCACATTTGATGGCAGTTCATCTTGGCCCATGTATAAACGGCAATTTGAAGCCGTGGCTACAGCTAATGGCTGGGATAACCAAGAAAAATATACCTCTTTGGTAATTTCTGTAAGAGGTCCGGCATTAGAGCATCTCCAAAGCCTTCCAGTCGATGAACAAGGTAATTTCAACAAGATTATCGCCATCGTAGACAAAAGATCCGACAATCAATCTTTGAGCCAAGTATACCAGGTGCAACTAAGTGGAAAAATGCAAAAATCCGGAGAGAGCCTTCAAAAATTCGAAACAGAGATTAGACGTGCACTTGTCGTACCCAGACCTGCCAGAGGAAACTAAAGATCAATTGGCCACCCAGAGGTTCATAAACCTAAGACCTAGTGGCGTCAAGAAAAGTAATGAAGCTCTACTTCGGGCTTTGGAGGTAGAGGCTGTGATGAAGATGTTCAAGCCGAGGGTATGAGCAGTTTACTTCAACCAGGAAGAGTCAGAGTCACCATTTCAAGCGCTGCTGGATGGTATGAACAAACTACTAGAACGGTCACAAAGAACTGGCACCAGAGAAGCATGTCAGGGCACTTTCAACGTGACTACAGAGGAGAATTTCCGGTCGAACGGAACAGATTATTCATGGGCAGCTAGAAACAAACCCTGGGAGCTGCGTTGGAATGTTGGAGGCCGTACACTCAGCTCATGACTACTTAGTTGGACGGGCTGTAATTAAAACCGAACGAGATATACCAATTAGAGTCCTTAATTTGGCCAAGAACGACATCAGAATTGCCAATCGTCAAGAGATTGCTTGTTTCGAGCCAGTAGCGACCATCATCAATTGCGAAGAGGTGTACCAGACATCGGTGAAGGCGACAGGGTCCAGTAAAGTTTTTACAACAGTTTACCGATCATTTGAAACACTTTACACCAGAGGAACAGAAAAAAGCCAAGCAATTTATGCAGGTCACTTGCAAATTTGTAACACTCAATATGGAACCACCGGTCGCACCAACATCATGCAGCACCGAATAGATACCGGAAAGGCTCAACCAATCAGAATACCACCTAGGCGACTACCCTTGGGGTAACAACAGGCAGTCGAGAAAAACATCGAGTCCATGTTGCAAAATGGAGTTATTGAGCCATCCATCAGCCCATGGTCTGCTCCCGTCGTGCTCGTTAAAAAAATATATGGAACCATCCGCTTTTGCGTGGATTACAGAAAGCTGAAATACGTCACGAAGAAAGACAGCTATCCACTACCCCGAATTGATGACACTCTGACCACACTAGCAGGCTCCCATTGTTTCTCCACACTAGACCTAAAGAGTGGATATTGGTAGGTTGGTCTATACGAAAATGACAGAGAGAAGACATCATTCTCCACCACTAAATGGCTGTTTCAATTCACGGTCATGCCCTTTGGGTTATGTAATGCTCCCGCTACATTTGCTTAGTTTACTTCGACGACATTCTGGTCATGGGTCATACATTCGACAACCACCTGAATAACTTAGGCGAAGTATTTACCAGAATTAAGAACGCCAACCTGAGACTCAACCCGAAGAAGTGTTCAATGTTTCAAAAAGAACTAGAGTTTTTGGGCCACGTCGTTTCCGAGTCAGGAATCCGCACTAACGGAGACAAGATAACAGCCATCCGTTATTGGCCGGTCCCGAGAAACGAACATGAATTACGTAGCTTTTTGGGGCTCTGTTCCTACTACAGACGATTCGTTGAGGGATTTGCCACTATCGCCGCGGCTCTACATCGGCAGACCACTGAGAAAGGGACCTTCGTTGGAATCAGGATTGCGAAACAACATTCAGACGACTGAAGGCGGCTTATGTTCCAGTCCAATCCCAGCATTTCCCTACACAGTCTGGCAGGTTCATCTTAGACACCGAGGCCAGCAACACGTTTGGGGGCCGTCCTATCCCAGGTGCAAGATGGTGAACAGAGGGTGATCGAGTATTAAAGCCGTGGATTCTCGAAACCGGAAAGAAATTATTGTCACCAGAAAAGAACTCCTTGCAATAATAAGGACTGTAGACTATTTCCACAAATACCTCTATGGTCGTTATTTCCTAATCCGAACAGATCATGCCGCCCTCAAATGGCTGCTGGACATGAAGACACCGGAAGGACAACTGGCCAGGTGGATGGACAAATTACAGCAATACAATTTCTGAGGACTGAACAGCGAGAAGGTATCCCCGTCAGACAGATCCGAGTGCAGGCTTATGAAGACTGGACAACGGAACAGTGCATCCAGGACCAAATGGCTGATCCAGGCATCGAACCAATCCTGTTACTTGAAAAGAGAGGGACACCCAGGCAGGACGAGGTAGCAAGATACTCGGGCGTCTTGAATTCCTTATGGGCCCAATGGGACTCACTAAGAGTAGAGAATGGAATGCTCAAAAGAAGTTGGGAGAGTACTGATGGCCGAGAAACCAAGTTCCAACTGATAGTTCCAAAGAAGAAGGTACCAGCCATCTTGGACCGAAGTACAGAGCTTGGTGTCGGAAATGTGACACCTGTGCAGCCAGTAAGGGCCCGAAGACCCTGACCAAGGGCAGAATGCAGCAGTACAATGTGGGCGTCCAATTTGTGCGAATTGCAATTGATGTCTCCGGTTCATTTCCCAAGTCTGAGAGGGGGAACAAATACATTTTGGTCGCAATGGATTAATTCAGCAAGTGGCCTGAGTCATACGCGATACCCAATCAGGAGGCAACCACGGTAGCGACGGTATTGGTAGAACAGCTATTCGGCAGGTTTGGCGTCCCGTTGGAACTACATTCAGACCAAGGGCGTAACTTTGAATCGAATGTATTCCAGAAGGTCTGTACTATGTTGGGAATCAGAAAAACGAAAACAACACCATTGCATCCACAGTCCGACGGAATGGTGGAAAGATTTAACGGGACCTTGGAACAACACCTATCAAAGGTCGTCTGCAATAACCAGCCTGATTGGGATAAAGATATTCTCCTATTCCTGTTGGCCTATCGCTCAGCCATACATAACAGTACAGGTCTGACTCCAGCCAGGGTCCTATTCGGAAAAGAGCTGAGATTACCCTGCGATCTGGCCTTTGGCACCCCAAGAACCGACCCAAGAAATCAAAGATTATGCCGACCAATTCTGACATAACATGCTGGCAATACACGAACTAGCCCGAACGCAGATGTTGGCCACCAGCGACCGGTTGAAGACACAATATGACCTCAAGGCCAGTTCAGTCGGGTTCCAAGAGAGGGACAAGGTCTGGCTGTACAACCCCCAAAGGAGTAAAGGTAAAACTCCAAAGCTTACACCCGCGTGTTACTGCCTGGGATGGTCCATACGAGGTGGTCAAGGGGATCAACGACGTTGTCTATCGTATCCGTCGAAACCCAAGAGCTAAGTTGAGGGTGGCCCATTTGGATCGACTCACTCCCTACAATGGAGAGATTTAAAGATTTAAAGGGGGGCAGTATTATAAAATTTATATTCGCCGCCACTGGACATATCTAACTTAGTCTAAGAGTAAAAAAACGATCTAGTATAGCAAAAACGTGTTAGCATTGAATACTCGAACAAACTGGGAGATGACCGTTGAAATTTGCTAGAAAAATCGATGTGATATATAAATTAAACGGTCGTACATTTGATCTGGAATATAGCTTATATAGTGGTATCGATATTCCGATGATAATTGTTTATCCAAATCAGCTGTTAGATTGAATTTTTATGTGTAAATTAAGTTTCTAGAAAGTGAAAGTGAAGATCAGTTTTTAAAATTACATTTGAATTCACGGAGTTTATTGCAATATGAACACTCTCTATCAGTACGCAAAAAGGGTCCAGCTTCGGCCCTCGCATATAGAATAGAGAAACGACTCTTCTGCCTCAACTAACGTGACGATTGCACGGGCCTTCCTACCGCATGGAGATCACAATAGCCAGTCTGGAAGGGACCGACACGCCCACCACCGGTAGACCTATCACGGCGCGACCTGACGATCACGTGACATCCCCTGTCAACCGGGCGACAAGTATAAATACAGGAAGCGGTCCGGATTCACTCTTAGTTCAGCTATTTAGTGACACTTGGAGAGTAGCCTGATTGAGACTCCGAGTTCGACCTAGACTTTAAAACTTATTTAATAGTATTCTAGTAAGGCTATGTATATATACTAGCTGTCGCCCAGTAGTCGAAATTCGACCAATTGTGTCAATATCTCTGGCAGGTTAAGTAACCTGAAAATTTTATCGTGACATTCTATCCTAGGATAGAAATTACACGGAACGGATCCATATTCGGAACCTCTGTGTAACGAAATTAAAGTTTTTTTTATATATAATTCATAGGACTTTATTTGTGTTCAAATTCGTAATTCTTAATTTAACATGACAACAATGCAACCGCTAATGGACTACCCTACATAGTTATTTTTTCTAACCTCCCTGTATAACTATAATTGCACTCAATTCTCTAACATTTATTAAATCCTCATTATAATAATTCCATCTCATTATATATTTCCACCACCCTGTATATGCAACTGCTCATGGACCACTCATAATATTTTTTAACATTTTTGAACCACCCGCTATACCATTCTGTATATGACACTGCCTATGAACCACCGTATTTACTCTTTTTGTTTATGAAATTTTTCACTATCTTCTGTAACTATAATTCTACTCGGACCTATATTTCAATCATCATATATATGGAACTCTTCTTGGGCTACTCTATAAATCATTTCTTTTTCTAACATTTTTTATCATCATCCTATATATCTATAATTCCTCTCACGCTATATTTCATCTTTCCTATATATACAACTGCTTATGGGTTACGAAATGCTGCATTTCCATTTCCGCCACCCTGTATATGCATCTCTGTATAATATTTTTTGCACCACTCTGTATAACTGTAATTCTACTGCACCTTCTATTCCAAGAACCCTGTAAATTCAACCGCTAATGGGCTTCCCTATTAAATTATGTTATTAGTTATAATTGCACTCTACTCTATATTTTAAACACCCTATATATGCAACTGCTTATGTGCCCCCACGAAAAAAATGATTTCTAACATATCTGGAATCGCCTTGTATAATTATAATATACAACGATTACTTTACCACTAAACAATAACAACGCTTGCATGCCACTTCCAAAAGTACATGCTCTTAGTTTATAACAACATTGGCCCCTCTATATATAATTACTCAATGTTTTGAGTCCGGCGGCGGCGGCACATTCAGTTGTTTGGCGTTGACATTATGGACGTAAATAATGAATTTTTATTATATTTTATTTAATGAATGAACCAATATTATAAATTAATATTAGCATTCTGCACTGAAGGTCGTCAGCTACTAAACAAAACAAAAATGAAGAAAATCGGTTGAGATACAGAGGAGAAAATGGTACCTAATCGTTTTGTCTTTGCCTATTTATATATAGATATTAGATTGTAGTCCTTCACGGATGGAACAATGTGATTTTCTTTGTTGTATCCGGTGTACATCCATTTCTCTGTTTGTGCTCTGAAAAAAACATTTTACCAGACGTTTCGCCAAAATCCCATTTGGCATTTTCAAAAGTTGAAATCTGTTTTCAGAGCACAAACCGAGCAACGGATGTAAACCGGATACAACAAAGAAAATCATATATATATTTGTTTTTAAGTTTTCGTGGGCACTAAATGTTTTAGGTGGTTTTCCGGGAATTCATCCGCGTAGTTGATAACTGATCCCTGCCGGGATCGATGGTAAAATGATGACGTTTCGGCAGAGTCACTTCTGCCCTCTTCAGGTCGGTTCGCATAATTCTCGTAGCCTTCTGCTTTCGCTTCTAGTTACTCGAATACTATATATATATATATATATATATATATATATATATATATATATATAAAAGACGGGTCCGAGAGCGAGTATTTCAGACTTTCCGGTCAGCGTAATTTTTTCCGCTAAAATTATGCAAAAGGCACTGAAAAAAAAGTTTACATTTGTTTTATTTCAGGTAGAGGTAGATATGTATGTGATCAATGCGGAATTCGCTGTAAAAAGCCATCAATGCTGAAGAAACATATAAGGACACATTCCAATGATCGACCTTACACTTGTAGTCATTGTAATTTCAGGTAATTTATCAAATATTTTTCAAAATAGGACAAACGAATGTATTATATCTTTTTAGTTTTAAAACTAAAGGAAATTTAACTAAACATATGAAGAGTAAAGCTCACACTAAAAATTATACAGCCAGTGGTGGTTCAAGCTCATCGACTCAACATAGTGCTCAGAGTTCTGATACAGACACTGATGATAGTGGAATGGATAGCAGTGGTAGGTAATTTAAATCCTGTAGCATTCAAAACTGTATTTTATTTAAATGCTTTGAAAAAATATATGTTTTAACATTTTAAAAGGTTGAAATTGAATTAGACTAAAAATGAAAAGGGTCAAATGTGAGTTTGCCGAAATGTCACATACAAGTCTTTACAGAACTCCGGTAACAGAAAAACACATCCATTAAAGTCTCTGGTATATAGCATTGTGTGAGTGTTGTTCACCTATTCTCCTCTAGTTTTCTCAAATACCTATTTTGGGGATATGTATATGATTATAATGACATCAAAGTTACATAAATTATATATTCTATTGTTATAACATTAATTTTACGTCGACAAGAATTAAGAAACCTTCTAGATGTCAATCATTCTGATAAAAAGTTGCGACACCGGCTGAATACAAAAAATGCAACAACAACGGCAGTCCCGAAAACTCGATTAATGTAAAAAAACTGAGTCAACGTGATTCCCGAATTAAATATCACACACTCTGGCATACCAGAAGTGACCATCGAATTCTGGTAATCTTCACGATACTATTTAAGTACGATTGTCTTATGTTTCGAGCAGTATAAAGTGAGTTGAATCGACAGAGCGAAGAGATTAGCTGTTTCGATAATCAGTTTTGTCTTGTAAATAAGCTTATTTTTGTCGACAGTTTATTGTTTGCATATTTGTGCATATGAACTCATTAATTCTATTGCGATTGGTGTCTGGAAGTAGAATTAAGTGAAGTTTAACATCTCAAAATGGACGAGACTAGCAAAAAAAAAGTTACCAATAAACTGGACGAGAAAATAAGTGAGATTCTGGGAAAAAACCTAAAAATGAATTAGAAAATCTTGTAACTAATATAGAATAAAAGCAAGAAAACCATATCTCCACCATGAAAAGTGACCAAAAAAGTTATTTGCGAAATTTGAATAAAAGGGACAAGATGAATTTAAAAAATTTGAATTAAAGAGACAAGATGAGAAATAGAATTAAATAGACAAAATGCAAAAGGAACAATTAGAACAACTAATGCAATTAGTAATGTAAGGTAACGAGGCAGTTAATCAGAAAATAGTGAATATGAAATCGGACATAAAAGAGATGAACAATGTCACACAGGTCCTACAAATACTGTGGATATTCTTTAGACATCCAATGTCAGGTAAAAGTTGAAATCAGTTTAATTCAAAATACCGTCCAAAGTGATATTCAAAAAGTATAAATGGAAATAAAAAGAATGCAACAGGACTTACAGCGAGGAAAATATCAGAATACTGTAAGTACCAAAGGTTCCGTTAGCAGACGACCCATATTTGATTGTAGTTCATCTTATCCTATGTACAAACGGAAATTTGAAGCCGTGGCTACAACGAGTGGATGGGATAACTAAGAAAAATCTACCTCTCTTGTAATTTCCTTAAGAGGTCCGGCATTAGAACTCCTCCAAACCATTAAAGTCGACGAATAAGGTAGCTTCGACAAGATCATTGCAGATAAGAGATATGACAGTTAATCCTTGAGCCAAGTATGCGAGGTGCAACTAAGTGGAAAAACGCAAGGTTCTGGAGAGAGTCTACCAGACTTCGAAGCAGGGATTAGACGTGTAGTACACCTGTCCTACCCAGATCTACAGTAGAAACTAAAGATCAATTGGCCACACAGAGTTTTTTAAATGGTATCAGAGATGTTGAAGTTCAAAGAAATTTAAGACTTAGTGGCAGAAGATCAATGAAGTTTTACTCCAGGCTTTGGAGTATTCATCAAGGGCACCATCAATGGCCTTGCAATCACCATCATCTTGGACACCGGCGCCACTGTGTCTATTGCCATGTCCAGAGTTTTGAGGTAATCGGAAATCCAACCAGTTAACAATAACATTCAACTAAGAACAGTCACCGGCGAGTCCATGTAATACAGGACGAGCCAGATGCCCTGCTGCAGATAGAGGACGCAGATAGAGGACAACAGAATCCGGAATAGGGTCCTTGTAGCGGAGATTGAGAACCATTTCATACTGGGTATGGACCTTATTAGCCAACATGTGATCATGTTCAACCCGAGATATGATGTTCTTCGATTCCTAAATGAGGATTTTTTATTGACATGGCACGTCAATACGACTACCATAAAAATTGTAGTGACTACCATAAAAATTGTAGCGAAATCCTCAAGCAAAATTTCCGGTTGAACGGAAGAAATTCATGGGCAGTTAGAGAGAAATCCTGGGAGCTGCGTTGGAATGGTGGAGCCCGTACATTTAGCTCATGACTACTTGGTTGGACGGGCTATAGTTAAAACCGGACGAGACATACTAATTAGGTTCCTAAATATGTCTCAACAACAATATCCGAATTGCCAATGGTCAAGAAATAGCTTGTTTCGAGCCACTAGACACCATCATGAGTCTAGTAGAGTTGAGCCTCCACAATAGACCTAAAGAGTGGATATTTGCAGGTTGGACTACATGAAAATGACCAAAGAAAAGACAGCGTTCTCCACCAGTAAAGGGCTGTTTCAGTTTACGGTCATGCCCTTTGGGTTATGTAATGCTGCTGTTAGTGGAGTATGTATTGAGCGGGTTGACATGGATGACATGATTAGTATACCTCGACGACATTGTGTTCAGGTGGCACACATTCGGCGACCATCTGAAGAACCTCGGCAACCATCTGAAGAACCTCGGCAACCATCTGAAGAACCTCGGCGAGTATTAAGAATGTCATTCTGAGGCTCAACCCAAAGAGGTGTTCCATGTTCCAAAAAGAAGTAGAGTTTTTGGGCCACGTCGTTTCTGAATCAGGAATCCAAACGAAGACAAGATAGAAGCCATTCGTGATTGACCGGTTCCGAGAGACCAGCATGAACTAAGAAGCTTTTTGGGGCACTTTTTGTGTTATAGGCGATTTGTCACCATTGCAGTACCTCTCCATCGATCACTGAAAAAGAGACCTTCTGTAGGAGTATGAAACATCAATTAGACGACGGCGAGGAATTAATACGTCACCAGAAGAGAACTTCATGCAATAATCCGGATTGTAGACAGCTGGCCAGGTGGATGGAGAAATTACAGCAATACGATTTCAAGGTGGAACACCTGGCCGGTCGTCTGCATTATAATGCCGATGCCTTGTCAAGAAGACCCTGTGCAGCGGAATGCGGACATTGACTGAAAACAGACCAGCGAGAGATTCGCGTACAGGTGAATGAAGACTGGACAACGTAACAATCTATTCAGGACCAAATGGCTGATCCAGACATAGAACCAATCCGGTCATTCAAGAAGAGAGGGGCACCCAGGCCACGATGGGACGAGGTAGCTAGATCAATGGGACTCTTTAAGAGTGGAAAATGGAATGTAATGAGCATTTGGGAAACCAGTGACGGTCGAGAATCCAAGTCCCAACCGGTAGTCCCAATAAAACGGGTACCCGCCTTCCTGACCGAAGTACATAATGGGACCACCGGAGGTCATCTGGGCATGAATACTTCTAGGTAACTTACTTCGAAGACGTCAGAGCTTGGTGCCGGAAATGTGACATCTGTGCAGCCAGTAAGGGCCCGAAAACCCGGGCAGAATGCAGCAATATAATGTGCGCGTCCCATTTGAGAGAATTGCCATTGATGGCGCCGGTACAATTCTCAAGTCTGAGAGGGGGAACAAATACATTCTGGTCGCAACGGATTACTTCAGCAAATGGTCTGAGGCATATGCTATACCCAATCAAGAGGCAAACCACGGTGTTGACGGTGCTGGTAGAACATCTGTTCAGTAGGTTTGGCATCCGGTTGGAATTACATTCAGACCAAGGGCGTGACTTTGAATCGAATGTATCCAGAAGATCTGTACGATGTTAGATCAAGGACACGAAAACACTTTTGCATCAACAGTCAGACGGAATGCTGAAAATATTCAACAGGCCCTTGGAATAACATCTATCCAAGGTCGTCATGAATAACTTGCGTGATTGGGATGACCATATTCCCCTATTCCTATTGCCCTATTGTTCACCCGTACATAACAACACAGGACCGACTCCAGCCAGGGTACTATTCCGAAAAGAGCTGAGATTACCTTGTGATTTGTCATTTGGTTCACCTATTGCAATATATATATATATATATATATATATATATATATATATGTATTAGATGGTTTCCGGGAATTCATCCGCGTAGTTGATAACTGATCCCTGTCGGGATCGATGGTAAAATGACGACGTTTCGGCAGAGTCACATCTGCCCTCTTCAGGTCGGTTCGCATAATTCTCGTAGCCTTCTGCTTTCACTTCTAGTTACTCGAATACTGAGTAACTAGAGTATTCGAGTAACTAGAAGTGAAAGCAGAAGGTTACGAGAATTATGCGAACCGACCTGAAGAGGGCAGATGTGACCTGCCGAAACGTCGTCATTTTACTATCGATCCCGGCAGGGATCAGTTATCAACTACGCGGATGAATTCCCGGAAACCATCTAATACATTTAGTGCCCGCGAAAACTTAAAAACAAATATATATATATATATATATATATATATATATATATATATATATATATATATGAGCAATAATTCTACTTTTAAAGGAATTTTGTAGAGGGGGCCTCGGATTTTCTTCAAATTTTAGTATGTTACTGAACTTATTGAAAAACGTTATCCTGAGAGTTACAGCCCTCTAGAGTCCTTAGGGCCCTAGATAGGGCCCGTCAAAGACCCAAAAAGACCGTTTTTACCCTATATTTGACAGGCTTTATCTCGGAGCCCAGTTAATCGATTTCAATTCACCAAACGTCATTTGTATTGTAATTTTAAGTAGTTGTTTCAGTAAAAATTTCAAGTTTCTTTTAATAACGCTGATTTTTGGAAGTTATAAATTTCAAAAAATTGTCATTTTAAAAAATTCGCCAAAAATCGAATTTTAATCCGATTTTAGTTTTTTCGATAGCATTTGAAATGTATTAAAAACACCTTCAAAATGAGATGTGGTGAGTTAAAATCCGTTCAGTAGATTCGGAGATTCACCAGATTGAAAATGGTCATTTTTGTAAATATCGCGTTTTTACGCATTTTCAAAGTGCTGGTACTTGGTCTGGTAAACTTTAAATCACACAAAACTTTTTTTGGAGATATTTTTTTATAAAAATAATAACGTCCTATTGGAGTTTTTCTTGGCCCGAGCCTCTATCTACCTCATTTAACCCTCCAAAAAATGAGTATTTTGCAACTGAAGTAAGCCAATTTAATAAAAACTTACGGCTTATTTCTATCAATCAGAGAGCCTGAAGACATTTATATATTACAGATTATAAAAGTAGAGATTAATAAAACCTTTGATTTGAGGATTCCTACAAACCTCTAGGTAGCCTAGAACTACAGTTATGATAATTCAAAGGCTTAACTAAAATCAAAGTATCAATTCTTTGAACGCTAATTTTACCTAATTGTGAAGTTACTTCTCAAAATCTTCTACGTCTGTTCTAGACAACCTAGAACTTTGTTTAACCTACAAATAACAAGTATTTTGATGTTGTTTGCTAATCTTTTACAGTTTTGCATTATATTTTTGGAAACTTAGAGCTTATGCTTTGTACTGTAGAAATTTTTGTTTGAATGGCATTGATTCCAATTAATTAGAATTAATCAATCCATTAGATTTTTTGTACAATTACATTAACCCTCTAAGGACAAATATATGACTTATAAATAGTGAAAATATTGAGAAAAAGTAAAATATAAAGGGATTCAAAAAGTAAATTAAAAATAAATGAAAAATCATTTTAACAAAATTTAAAATAAAATATAACTTAAAAAATTAAATAAGGTAACGCAGAAATATCTGTACCTCTTCAGTTTTGAGATTCATTTTCAATTTACTTTTATCAATTCCTTTATATTTTTACTTTTATAATATTTCTTTTAAGTTACATTACTCACTTTTGCTCCAAATATAATGTTTATTTTATGTTAATACTATAACGCAGTGTAGAGGTTATGGATACTATCATAGTATCTTAGTCGCTTGTAGCGTGGTAGCAACATCAAAGCAACTAAGCAAGAATTTGTATGTCCAGACCCTAAGAGCAATAGGCCTTTTCATATTCGAAATTTTTTTGTTCACGTGCGTCATTTTTTTCGAGCAGTTTTCACACCATTGGCATGTAAATACAATGTTTTTTTTTTGCCCGAAAAAAATAACATAAGTTGACGCATGCCCACTAAAAATTTTCCAATTTGAAAAGGCCTATTCTACATTGATGGTATAAGTCGCGACACGACACGACAAAACAGAGACAACTATCGATCAACGGACAAGGACAAGGTCAGCCATCTATGAATTCCCAGCTAGCCTTGTTTTAAAGTAAGGCCCGGGACAGACAGAGATACGAGATACGAATGGGGATAAGAAGCTTAGAAACATGCGCTAAGAAAAATTTTGCTGCGCACATGTTCCATGTCTTACGAAGTTTTCAGTCTTTGAGATGTTTTCAAAATAATTTGATGTAGGCACTTCTAGACTGAAGTTGCTGCAACTGCTCGCAGTTACTAGTCTATAAAGTTTGTAAGCCATGGAGCATGCGTGCAGCAAAATTTTTCTTAGCGCGGTGCTAACTTTCATATCCCCATTTTTTTAACTTCTTATCATTCGTATCTCTATGTCTGTCTCGGGCCTTAGTGTAAAACAATGCTAGCTGTCAACATTTAGTTAATGAATTCATAGATGGCTGACCTTGCCTTGTTACATGCGTCCGTTTCATGACAAAGACCATTAAGTATAAACATAGATCGATAGTTGACTCTATTTTGTCGTGTGGTGTCGCGACCAGTGAGTAACTATACATTATTCACTGGTCGCGACTTATACCATCAATGTAGAATTGCTCTCAGGGTCTGGACATACAAATTCTTGCTTTGTTGCTTTGATGTTGCTACCACGCTACAAGCTACTAAGATACTACGATAGTACCCATAACCTCAACACTGCGTTATATTATTAACATTAAATAAACATTATTTTTGGAGCAAAAGTGAGTAATGTAACTTACAAGAAATAGTCTAAAAGTAAAAATATAAAGAAATTTTGATAAGTAAGTTGAAAATGGATCTTAAAACTGAAGAGGTTTTTCTGCGTTACCTTATTTAATTTTTTAATTTGTATTTTATTTGAAATTTTGTTAAAATACGTTTTCATTTTTTTTTAATTTACTGTTTGAATCTCTTTATACTTTTACTTTTCCCCAATATTTCCACTTTTTTTTAAGTCATATATTTGTCCTTAGAGGGTCAATGTAATCGTACAAAAAATCTAATGGATTAATTAATTCTGATTAATTGGAATCAATGCCATTCAAACTAAAATTTCCAAAAATATAATGCAAAACTGTAAAAGATGCTAATCTTACATCAAAATACTTGTAATTTGAAAGGTTAAACAAAGTTCTAGGTTATCTAGAACGGATGGTGGGTTCCCGCAATTTGTTTAGTGTGTTGTTTTAAATTTGATTGAATTACTTCATTGATTTTTACACTTCTGCACCTTTTCCAAAACCTTCCGTCGCGCTAATGCTAATTTTAATTGGCTAGCCTCTGAAGAAAGAAGAACCAAGGAAACACCACCTGCAGGGCTTCGACTTAAAAGGTCAGTGATAAACTTTTATTTGGTGATTTCATTTACGCGACGGCACGTGTTTTATTGATTGTTCCGCTAAAGGCCCTTCGTCAATTATATACTTGCATTGAACCAGCATTGAACTAAAGCCGCAACATCTAATTCATACATTTTTTTTTGGATATTATATGTAATGTGCCATCGAAGACATTACAGAATTTGGTCCAACTTCGAGCCGGAGTTAATTTCGTGCAAAGTTTATCGATTTTTCGTTGCAATTATTGTTGAAAACCGGATTGAATTTTCGTTTCTTTATTTGTTAAAAGAGAAAGCAAGCTCGGGATATTCACTCATTGCGTTGGAAATAAATTTCGCATATTTTTTGCCGCGTTAAAAAACTTACAAGAGCTCGTTTTGTTTATTTGGTTATTTTGCTAAATTGTTTTGAATTTATTTGACATTTTGGTCAGATATTTTCGACTTCAACAGTAAAAAATTGTAGATTTTTGGAAGAGGATTTTGATTCGTTCTATCGTGTTAGATTTGTTCAGTGGCGTTACAGTGATTTTAATTTATTGTTAAGATGTCAAAAACCGCTGAAAATTTACGTAAATTTAAAAATCATCGACAATCAGAGTTTAAAAAGATTAGAAGATATTTATTTTGCTGCCGAGAAAGCCTTAAGAGGTGACGACGTTGAATTGTTTTTTTGCATGATTGATTTGGTTGATTCAATACATTCAGAATTTTTTAAACATCACAATTCGATTGTTGGTTTAATTTCAGAAGCCAACGATGATTTTGACTTTGAGGATGACATACGCAATAAATTTGAAAAATTGTTTTATTCAATTAGGTCTATTTTTGCTAAACTGAAATCTGTTCAGAATTCTACGCCACAAAATATAGCTCGGGAACAGGAAAGTGTTGCTTTGCCGCGAATTGATTTGCCTTCATTTAGTGGAGACATATTGGAATTTGGTACTTTTATTGATTTGTTTGATTCATTAATTCACAATAATGAAAAACTCAGTACTATGCAGAAGTTCAAATATTTGCAGTTAGCTTTAAAAGGGCTTGCTTTTGAGGCTATTAGGAATTTCAAACTAGTATAAAACAATTACGTGAGTGCTTATGAAACACTTTTGAAAAAATTCAAGCAAACTCGTTTAATCGCGGAGTCTCATTGGTCAGCTTTAGAACAATTTACCGAACTAACTTCAGATAGCCCTTCAGAGGTTCGGTTATTGGATGACTTCAGTGATAATTTGGAAGCACTGACGAATTTGGGTTTACCAGTAAATCAGTGGGATTTTTGCATCGTTCAGATGATGTTGAAACGAGTTCCAAAGAATTTAGCCGCTAAGTTTGAACTTTACCATGGTACTGTGACCGCTCAAGATGACTTTCCGATCCCTCGGAAGTTGTTGATTTTTTGTCGAAGCATTGCGATGCCTTTGAACATGTTGAATTATCCCGCAAGGCAAAGTGAAGTGTTGACAAAAAGTTACCATTAAATTCAAAGCAACATTCTTCCCGTTTCACTACATCTTTGTTTGTCACTAAGAATAGAAATTGTTCAGTTTGTAAATCCGATCATGTGATTTACAAATGTTCTGAATTCTTGAATAAATCAGTATCCGCGCGGTTTAAGTTTGTTAAAGATTTTAGACTTTGTTTTAATTGCTTAGGCGATTCTCATCAGTCGAATCGCTGTAAATCTTTATCCACTTGCCGCAACTGCAAACAACGCCATCACACATTGCTTTCATTTTGTGGTGATTCAGGCATTCGGTCTGAATCCAGTGCTCTCCCCGCAAACCTGGCTTCCACATCTGGTGGATCCAGTACCATTAATACTGTAGAAAGTCCCCAAACTTCTCTACCGCAGACTTCTTGTCATAGTTCAGTTTTGTCATACAATTCAAATGTGTTGTTATCTACCGCTTTAGTTGAGGTATTAGATAAGCACGGTTCTTATCAAACTTTGCGATGTCTTCTAGATTCTGGTAGCATGACATTCATTGCGAGCAAGGCTGTGAAACGCCTTGGCTTCCGACCTATGCCCGCTTCGATTCAACTCAACGGGCTAGGTTCTATGCAGAGTACCTCTGCTGAGGGCTCTCTTACCCTTTCTCTTCGCTGTACAGTAAAGCGTGAGTGCAATTTTGTTGTTGATACTACTGTTTTACCCCGCATTTGTAATGATATGCCTGTTGCGCCCATTAACATGGCTAATATGTCATATCTAACCAATTTGAAACTTGCTGATCCTTGTTTCAATACCCAGGCGCTATTGACCTTTTGTTAGGTGCCGATATATTCTGTCAAATTTTGTTAGATGGACGCCTTCTGGGAAAGGAAGGTGTTCCTGATGCTATTAACACTGTGTTTCGTTACATCCTTATGGGTAGAGTGTCTTCGAGTTCTGTTAACTCTCACTCTGTCAGTCATAAACCCAACTTCGCTTTTTTGTAAAATTGAAGATGTAGTATCATTAGATGATTCACTCCAAAGGTTATGGACAATTGAAGATGTTCCAACCGCACTGGTTCAGTCCCCTGATGATCTTATCTGCGAAAAAATATTTTCCGAGGGCTGCAGGAGATTGGATTCAGGTAGATTCGTTGTGCCCCTTCCTTTTCGAAGTAGACTTCCTGCTTTGGATGGAATGTATAATCTCGCCGTACGTTTCTACTCTTTAGAAAGACGTCTTCTACAGCAACCACATCTCTATAAACAATATTGTGATTTTCTCAAAGAGTATTTACTGCTTGAACATATGGAGTTGGTTCCAGATCTACTTCTTCTGATTGTTACTACATCATTGTGTTTTGAAACCTGATAGTAGCACAACCAAACTTCGTGTAGTGTTTAATGCATCCGCAAAGATACCTCATCGGTTTTCTTTGAATGATTGTTTGTTTATCGGTCCCAAATTGCAGCAAGACATTATCGCTAGTTTGTTGAATTTTCGATTTCATCCTGTAGTGTTCACTGCAGACATCAAAATGATGTATAGACAGATTTTGATTGCCCCAGAACATCAAAATTATCAGCGAATCATTTGGCGTTTTTCTCCGCAAGATTCAGTTGCAGTCTATAGGCTAAAGACTGTCACTTATGGAGCTTCACGCACCCTTTTTGGCTATCCGCACTTTAAATCAGTTGGCTGATGAAGAAGAACGCTCTTTGCCATCAGCAGCCGCTATTGTTCGATCGTCCACATACGTAGATGATATAATTGCTGGAAGTTCATCATTTGAAAAGGCTCAAACGTTGCAGTTAGAAATTATTGAACTCTTAAGACGAGCAGGATTTGAGCTTCGCAAATGGTCCAGCAATGATTCACGATTGTTGCTACACCTCCCTGAGGAACATTTGTCGATGAATCCATACTCTTTTGAATCTGATAATCTCTTAAAAGTTTTAGGTTTGCATTGGAATCCATCCTCTAACTCTTTTTTCTTTACTAGTCTACCACATGTTGATAACTCTTGTACTAAACGCATACTTCTGTCCACTTTGGCCAGAATCTTTGATCCATTAGGAATTATCTCACCTGTAACGTTTCTGGTTAAACACTTGATTCAAAGATTATGGAGTTCGAAATTGTCTTGGGATGAAACCCCGCCGCTATATAACATTGTTTCGTTGTGGTCAAAATTCATAGGTGATCTTCCTTCCTTACAGAATTTAGTTTTGCCTCGCCTGCTTGCTATAGAAAACTTTTCTAGTTGTGAACTTCACGCATTTGGTGATGCTTCCGAGAAAGGTTATGCCGCTGTTGTTTTTTTGTGTTGTCTAAATCGAAAGTTGCCCCTTTGAAAACTTTGTCACTTCCCAGATTGGAACTGTGTGCTTCAGTTCTTACCGCTAAGTTGGCTCATTATGTTTATGAGCAATTCAATAGTCGTTTGTTGTTCAAGGTGATTCGTTGCTGGTCAGATTCCACGGTAGTCCTTTCATGGCCTCGTTCTTCCCCGCACCGTTGGAAGACATTTGTCAGTAATCGGGTTGCTTACATTCAGGAAAAATTTCCTTCTTCGCATTGGTTTTACATTCAATCTCGTGATAACCCCGCTGACTTGGGTTCCCGCGGCACTTTGCCATCAGAGTTGTTAAGCAATACACTTTGGTGGAAAGGCCCACAATTGTTGATTACCGCTTGTTTGCCACATGCTTGCTCAGACTCAAGCATGTCTCCGCTAGTTATGACTGAAGCCCGTATAGTGGCGCTTCAAGTCACCGCTTCACCAAATTTCTTTGGTACTTTGTTAGAAGAACATTCTTCTATTAATCGCATTACCCGCATTATAGCTCATATTTGTCGCTTTATTGATAACGCTCGCAATCCAGACCGTAGGGGCTTTGGATCATTTTTGGCTGCTGAGTTATATCAGGCTCAGCTTCGCAT
Source organism: Octodonta nipae (assembly GCA_034190945.1). Classification (NCBI taxonomy): domain Eukaryota; kingdom Metazoa; phylum Arthropoda; class Insecta; order Coleoptera; family Chrysomelidae; genus Octodonta; species Octodonta nipae. The sequence continues at coordinate 57,846,686 of CM067220.1, forward strand.
TGTTCGATATGTTCATTTTTTTGGATATTAATATGTAATATGCCATCGAAGACATTCCAATGGAGATAGAAGATTTTGAGAAGTAACTTCACAATTAGGTAAAATTAGCTTTCACAGAATTGATACTTTGATTTTAGTTAAGCCTTTCAATTATCATAACTGTAGTTCTAGGCTACCTAGAGGTTTGTAAAAACCCTCAAATCAAAGGTTTTATTAATCTCTACTTTTATAATCTGTAATATATAAATGTTTTCAGGCTCTCTGGTTGATAGAAATAAGCCGTAAGTTTTTATTAAATTGGCTTACTTCAGCAGCAAAATACTCATTTTTTAGAGGGTTAAATGAGGTAGATAGAGGCTCGGACCAAGAAAATCTCCAATAGGACGTTATTATTTTTATAAAAAAATACCGGTTTTGTGTAATTTAAAGTTTACCAGACCAAGTACTAACACTTTGAAAATGCGTAAAAACTGAACGGATTTAACTCACTACATCTCGTTTTGAAGGTGTTTTTTAAAACTTTTCAAATGCCGTCGAGAAAACTAAAATCCGATTAAAATTTGATTTTTGGCAAATTTTGAAAATGACATTTTTTTGAAATTTTTAACTTTACTTAAAATGCTCCCAAAAATCAGCGTTATTAACTAGAGACTTGAAATAACTGAAAAAACTACTTAAAATTACAAAACAAATGACTTTGGTGAGTTGAAATCTGTTAACTTGTCTCCGGGATACAGCCTGTCAAATATAGCGTAAAAACGGCCTTTTTTGTGTACAAAATTCCTTTAAAAGTAAAAATATTGCTCATACATATATATATATATATTGCATTGGGGCTTCCGCGGTCATTAATATGAACTAGGCCATGTTCTGGGTGAGAACCCCGTCTGAATTTATTAAATACTCGGCGTTTCGACTCCTGCTTTGGAGCCATTATCAAAAGAGTTCGAACTCGGGATCTTAATCTGTCTACTCCCCAAGAATCACTAGAAAACGGAACTGAATGTGAATCTGCTTTGCTTCATTTATTTATAGTTATCAGTCGATTAGAAGGGGATGTCACGTGATGAGGGGGCTGTGCTAATATTTTCATGGGACAAATTGAAACAGGACCTAAACTTAGATATATTGATGATACTTTTGTCATTTGGTCTCATGGCAGAGATTCATTAGGCTTCTTTCTACAACACCTCAATGGCATACATTCTAACTTTCAATTCATTAGGCTTCTTTCTACAACACCTCAATGAACAACAAATCCTTCGCATCAGCCGGGCCACACGTGTATAATTCTAACTTTCAATCGAGGAGTTACAATACACCGACATCAAATAAAGAAATCGAACCCTATAGATAAAGTACCTAACGAGAATCAAGGAGTTTACGAAATTCCATGTCGCGATTGCCCACAAAGCAAAATCAGCTACCAACAGGCGCGTCAATCATCGGGTATAATATGAACATTCATATCATGTTAGTTCGTAAAAAAGATCCGACTTCAGCCCTCGTTCATCATCATATCCAAACAGGACACTCTACCAACTTCTAGGACAATCATATATCTCAGTTCTCTTAAGGCATTCACTATTCGCGATGCTACAGAGCAGAGCAGATTCACATTCAGTTCAATTACCTAGTGACTCTTGTGGAGTCCGCAGATTGAGACTCCGAGTTTGATAGAGACTCTGAAACTCTTTTTCATTTTTGTCTCATGATAATGGCTCCAAAGCTGGAGTCAAAACGTCGGATATTTAATAAATTCAGATGCGGTTCTCACCCGGAACCTAGCGTAGTTCATAATAATGACTGCGTAAGCCTCTCAGAACATTTCATTCGCCCCTACGGGGAGGATTTCTTCCAAGTCTTCAAAGCCACCAAAACCAAACCTAACTTCTAACGAAAGATATGCATTAAAGCAACTACGTAACAACGATGACATAACTATTCTTCCTGCCGAGAATATATATATATATATATATATATATATATATATATATATATTTATATGTTTTAGGTGGTTTCCGGGAATTCATCCGCGTAGTTGATAACTAATCCCTGCCGGGATCGATGGTAAAATGACGACGTTTCGGCAGAGTCACATCTGCCCTCCTCAGGTCGGTTCGCATAATTCTCGTAGCCTTCTGCTTTCGCTTCTAGTTACTCGAATACTAAGATTTTCTGAAGCGAGCGCGCTGTTATATAGTCGCGGCTCGGCGCCTATCGGTTGACACCGTGAACGGCTGCGTGTGATTGGCCCTTGGCGCTCAGTGGGCACGGCTCCATCCTGCTGATTTGTTATTTCCGGTTGAGTTGTTATTGGACGGGTCCGGGCCGGTACGGTGTTTAATAGGATTTTCCAACAATTCGATAAGTTCTGAATTTCATTGCGTGCGTTTAGACTGTGAGGTCTCTTCGCTATTTCAATTGCCTCTCTTACGAGTCTTGATTTCGGGTGTTCTATATTTGCCAGTACTCTGGTGTTCTCAAAGTCTATTCGGTGTGACATCGTGGTGGTGTGTTCCGCAATGGATGTTGTTTTTTCCTGCTTTCTTACAGCGTTCTGGTGTTCATCACGCCTAACTTGAATTCTTCTATTAGTTTGCCCCACATAGGTTTTATGACAGTCTGCACATGGAATCTCGTACACTCCCTGTTGTTCTAAAGGGATCCTCGTCTTCGGAGTCCTCAACACCGTTCTTATTTTTCTGTCTGTATTGAAAATAGTATCGATATTGTGTCTCCGTAGAATTCTTGCAATACTGTCCGTGGTCCCCTTGACATACGGTAAATAAGCCTTGGTTATTGGTGTCTCATGCTCCTCGTCTGTTTGTCTCGGTTTTGACTTTAGGGCTCTTTGTATATTTCGGTCTGTAAATCCGTTTTGTCTCAGAGCTGTTTTTAAACTATCCATTTCCTGTTTGATGTTATCCTGGTCAGCTAGCCTTTGTGATCTGGTTACTAAAGTCTTGACGGCTTGTAGTTGGGCTGGGTGGTGATGAGAATTAGCATGAAGGTATCTGTTGGTTTGAGTTGCTTTCCTATATACTGTATGGCCAAGGGTTCCATCTTGCTTCCTATTTATGAGAACATCAAGGAATGGCAGTTGATTGTTGGCTTCAACCTCAATGGTAAATTTTATTTTGTGATGGATGCCATTAAGGTGATCTAAAAAAGTATTGAGGTGTTCCCTCCCATGAGTCCAAATCACAAATGTATCATCCACATATCGCAACCACAAACTGGGTTTAATAGTTGTTGTTCTTAGTTTGTGGTTGCGATATGTGGATGATACATTTGTGATTTGGCCTCATGGGAGGGAACACCTCAATACTTTTTTAGACCACCTTAATGGCATCACAAAATAAAATTTACCATTGAGGTTGAAGCCAACAATCAACTGCCATTCCTTGATGTTCTCATAAATAGGAAGCAAGATGGAACCCTTGGCCATACAGTATATAGGAAAGCAAGTCACACCAACAGATACCTTTATGGTAATTCTCATCACCACTCAGCGGGCACTAAATGTTTTAGGTGGTTTCCGGGAATTCATCCGCGTAGTTGATAACTTATCCCTGCCGGGATCGAAGGAAAAATGACATTTCGGCAGAGTCACATCTGCCCTCTTCAGGTCGTTTCGCATAATTCTCGTGGCCTTCTGCTTTCGCTTCTAGTTACTCGAATACTAAGATTTTCTGAAGCGAGCGCGCTGTTATATAGTCGCGGCTCGGCGCCTATCGGTTGACACCGTGAACGGCTGCTTGTGATTGGCCCTTGGCGCTCAGTGGGCACGGCTCCATCCTGCTGATTTGTTATTTCCGGTTGAGTTGTTATTGGACGGGTCCGGGCCGGTACGGTGTTTAATAGGATTTTCCAACAATTCGATAAGTTCTGAATTTCATTGCGTGCGTTTAGACTGTGAGGTCTCTTCGCTATTTCAATTGCCTCTCTTACGAGTCTTGATTTCGGGTGTTCTATATTTGCCAGTACTCTGGTGTTCTCAAAGTCTATTCGGTGTGACATCGTGGTGGTGTGTTCCGCAATGGATGTTGTTTTTTCCTGCTTTCTTACAGCGTTCTGGTGTTCATCACGCCTAGCTTGAATTCTTCTATTAGTTTGCCCCACAAAGGTTTTATGACAGTCTGCACATGGAATCTCGTACACTCCCTGTTGTTCTAAAGGGATCCTCGTCTTCGGAGTCCTCAACACCGTTCTTATTTTTCTGTCTGTATTGAAAGTAGTATCGATATTGTGTCTCCGTAGAATTCTTGCAATACTGTCCGTGGTCCCCTTGACATACGGTAAATAAGCCTTGGTTATTGGTGTCTCATGCTCCTCGTCTGTTTGTCTCGGTTTTGACTTTAGGGCTCTTTGTATATTTCGGTCTGTAAATCCGTTTTGTCTCAGAGCTGTTTTTAAACTATCCATTTCCTGTTTGATGTTATCCTGGTCAGCTAGCCTTTGTGATCTGGTTACTCAAGTCTTGACGGCTTGTAGTTGGGCTGGGTGGTGATGAGAATTAGCATGAAGGTATCTGTTGGTTTGAGTTGCTTTCCTATATACTGTATGGCCAAGGGTTCCATCTTGCTTCCTATTTATGAGAACATCAAGGAATGGCAGTTGATTGTTGGCTTCAACCTCAATGGTAAATTTTATTTTGTGATGGATGCCATTAAGGTGATCTAAAAAAGTATTGAGGTGTTCCCTCCCATGAGGCCAAATCACAAATGTATCATTCACATATCGCAACCACAAACTGGGTTTAATAGTTGTTGTTCTTAGTTTGTGGTTGCGATATGTGGATGATACATTTGTGATTTGGCCTCATGGGAGGGAACACCTCAATACTTTTTTAGACCACCTTAATGGCATCACAAAATAAAATTTACCATTGAGGTTGAAGCCAACAATCAACTGCCATTCCTTGATGTTCTCATAAATAGGAAGCAAGATGGAACCCTTGGCCATACAGTATATAGGAAAGCAACTCAAACCAACAGATACCTTCATGCTAATTCTCATCACCACCCAGCCCAACTACAAGCCGTCAAGACTTTAGTAACCAGATCACAAAGGCTAGCTGACCAGGATAACATCAAACAGGAAATGGACAGTTTAAAAACAGCTCTGAGACAAAACGGATTTACAGACCGAAATATACAAAGAGCCCTAAAGTCAAAACCGAGACAAACAGACGAGGAGCATGAGACACCAATAACCAAGGCTTATTTACCGTATGTCAAGGGGACCACGGACAGTATTGCAAGAATTCTACGGAGACACAATATCGATACTATTTTCAATACAGACAGAAAAATAAGAACGGTGTTGAGGACTCCGAAGACGAGGATCCCTTTAGAACAACAGGGAGTGTACGAGATTCCATGTAGAGACTGTCATAAAACCTATGTGGGGCAAACTAATAGAAGAATTCAAGCTAGGCGTGATGAACACCAGAACGCTGTAGCTGTAAGAAAGCAGGAAAAAACAACATCCATTGCGGAACACACCACCACGATGTCACACCGAATAGACTTTGAGAACACCAGAGTACTGGCAAATATAGAACACCCGAAATCAAGACTCGTAAGAGAGGCAATTGAAATAGCGAAGAGACCTCACAGTCTAAACGCACGCAATGAAATTCAGAACTTATCGAATTGTTGGAAAATCCTATTAAACACCGTACCGGCCCGGACCCGTCCAATAATAACTCAACCGGAAATAACAAATCAGCAGGATGGAGCCGTGCCCACTGAGCGCCAAGGGCCAATCACACGCAGCCGTTCACGGTGTCAACCGATAGGCGCCGAGCCGCGACTATATAACAGCGCGCTCGCTTCAGAAAATCTTAGTATTCGAGTAACTAGAAGCGAAAGCAGAAGGCTACGAGAATTATGCGAACCGACCTGAAGAGGGCAGATGTGACTCTGCCGAAACGTCGTCATTTTACCATCGATCCCGACAGGGATCAGTTATCAACTACGCGGATGAATTCCCGGAAACCGCCTAAAACATTTAGTGCCCACGAAAACTTAAAAACAAATATATATATATATATATATATATATATATATATATATATAATGGCTTTGGGGCCATTATCGAGATACCATATATTTTTATGTTAAATGATAAACTTCAACACCTAATACTTATAGTATAACACAGTTCCTAACCAGACATTATAGGTGCTCCAAACTGACAAATAACTAATACACCGTACGACGTGTACCGTGCAAACCTTTTAATGTGACACATTTCTTAGGACATATTTTTTAACTTTAAAGACTACGAACACATTCTCATTTCGAACTATTAAAAATCTTTGTATATTTGTTTTTTTTTAGATGAATCTACAAGACAACAAGAACATGAAGCAGCTTATGGTCTTTTGTCTCTGTCACAAAAACCAACTTCAAGCACAGCAATTCATTCGGAAGCAGATCTTCCACTTTTACGTAGCGGTAGTCCTAATGATTTTCCAATTAGTTCAGAGGAAGTGGCTCAAGTTTCAAAGACAAATTATGCTCGTAATAAGTTTTTGAATGACCGAAGAACGTTAAACATTAATTCTAAAAAACTTAATGAGATTTCTTCAGTTATTTCAAATGAAGAAACAACAGAAGCTCAAAACATCAGAACCTACTTGGGCAAATGCATTAACCGACCGTTAACATATCCGTATACTTCGATACTATCTCAAGAAAATGAGATTTTATCTTCACCAAACTTCGCAGAGGTCCATAACAAGATATGCAATCCCATTTCTGTAGATGTGATAGATGGCGAAAATTCAGATGAACCCAAATCAGTAATTCAACAGTTCCATGTTATACAAAAGTATATATCACAAAATCCGTTGCTATCTCCAAAATTAACTGAAAAATCGGAAATAGACAATATCTCTCACGAAAAAACTGAAGAAAATAATTCTGTAATTGAAAATAATCTCCTTAATAATAAAAGAAATTTAAGTCCTAGTCACACATCTACACCAACATTAAAAATAAATGACGTTGATGAAAATCTCAAAACAATCAACGATTCTGTTGCAGAATTAAGAAAACGAAAATTTCCAATGAGTGAAAACATACATCAGAATAAAATCATAAAGAATGATGAAGTCATAGACCTGTCAACTCGTGAACGATTCTTATTGAATAACAGCAAACAAGCTGATGCTCCGAAAAATGTTGCAAATGAAATTTACAATACTCTTAATAAAGTTGTCTCTAGTCCTCAAAGATTTGAGGTTAATGAAGATAGAGAGGATCGTAACTTAAATCCAAAACCATATGAGACCACTAACAGCAGTACTGTAATCATACTGCGACCTTTAAAAGAAGAACAAACTAATAACTATTTTGCACCAGAAAAAGATGATCATTCAAACAGCGACAGTAGTCAAACAAAGCTGAAGGAATATGATAATAGTGCCATGGAGACTTTAGCAGATGTAGCCACTAAGCAAGTAAAGCTAGAGAAAAATACGCTAGCAAAATGTGTCGCCTCGGAATTTCTTAAATTAGCAACAAAAAATGAAAATATTGAAAGAGACGGAAGTAATTTTGGGCAAGGTAATAAAGCAGTGAATGACTTAATAGTCAAGTCAGAGGGTAATAAAAGTTGCACCATATGTTCAAAGAATTTCAACAAACCATCCCAGTTAAGGTAAATATTTATCATTTTCAGTAGTGATTAGATTTTACATATCAAATGTTACAATGTAAGGAACATTACTTTCAAGATTTATTTTGAGAAACTAAACAAAAATTTTATTTCAAACAAAAACTTGTTTGTATCTTCTGTAATTGAACAAGGATTTTTTCAAATCTGTCTTTAAATCCATGAGTGTGACATTTTGCTTCTTTCCTCGAAGTTTCCTTGGACTTCCATCATCTTGAAGTGGTTGATCTCACAACGTTTCAATAGCTGTGTATCTGCTATCGTCATCAGGTGAATGATGTCATTCACCAAAGCCCAGCTTTAGAGTGGGCGATCTCGTGCTTTAGAGGCGACGATCTCGTATGTAATAAACCTAAGCAGGGTGGACTTTGCTATAGCTTTAAATACATTATATTTTCAAACCTATTGTATTAAAAATAGTGGATCCTATTTAAACTCACAAGAAATTATTTTATTTTCAGCTCTTGGTTGTAAGATCTTTCTCGATTTAGTGTTGAACTCACTGACCTTGAGGCCTTCGGAGGGGGCCATCGTCCTTTCTCTGGATCCGCCCCTACAGGTGCACATTCTGAGCTTATGCTTTCTATTTATTTAAATAATGCCCTCTATAGAAGTATTAGTTCGGTTATACATACATACTATTAACAATTCTTTTGAATATCTGTTTTAAATTAATTGGAACAGAATTAAGATAAATTCACACTACTCCACACCACGTCAGTCCAGGGGCGCCGAAACCCCCAATACACCATGGACTATTTCACACCCTCATTCATACACTCTATAATCAATACTTCACTGTTATAAGCGGTATGAACAAAAATTCACTTTGAAGATGTATATTTAGCATTTTGTAAAATATGATTGCTATATTTTGCAAAAAACTGGAGTAAACGACTACTTTTTATAATAATTCTTCTTAATTTAACAAAAAAGGTCTTAACTTTAACACCATATTAAATTTAATATAAAATCGATTGTAATAGTAAATTTTGAAGCATAAACAATATACCTAAAAAGTTGCATTTGAACAATTGTCGATTGGTTTCTTAATTTTTGTTGTTCTTTTAAAGAACTTGATAGGAAATTTTTAATATTGCAATAAATTTTGTGGGTTCAAAATTAATTTAACACAGATATTCACATTCACGTATGAGGACTTTATTTACACCAAAATAAATCCACTATTTATTTACTACAGCTGATTTCTATCGATACAATTCACACGGCATATAGACATGTACAACTGACACAAAAGTCAGTTTCAATTTAGAAAAGACTAGAATACTAGAATATTTAGTGATAAATGAAAATGAATCTTTTATTAAATTTGTTATAGTATATTTTGAGGTGAGTAATTATCACGCCATATATTTATTAAGTACTTTCGAAATATGTTTCATAGTTGCTTATGATTTTTATTTAACAGCCTGAAATGACTTTATGCCCCTAAATTGATTAGGCTTTTGATGTGTTAGCCGTAATTGAACAAAAAAATTAATTCAACTTTTGTAAATCTGCCCAAAAAACCCAAGGATGTTTAATTTAAAAAATGATTTTGAATTTTTATCAAAATATGCAAGGTCTACACTTAACAATAAGATATAATACTTCCAACTTCTCTGTCCAGATTGTAGGAATGTTCCAGTCATATTACACAACTATCTGATATGACTAGGTAAATAGAGTGTTTTGGGAGGTTTTCTCTCAATGGTGACGGCCACTCTTGACTTAACGATTCACGATTCATTTAGTTTTGTTACTTCTAATTATTTTTATTTATCGCTGTATATTGTATACAACTTTGCCTCATTTATTCTGTATTATTTCTGGAATTTCACCATGAAATATCGAACATTTTAACTCAAATAATTTACTGCATTAAGGTAAAATCTAATACGTTCAAATTTATATTTAAAAGTACATTAAAAATTTGCGTTCTTTGCATTTTTAAGTACTGATGATGGAGCAACATTATAAAAGCCTTAAAATTGATATCAATAACAGCCAACAAATCATAAAATTTACTTTAGAAATTTTGAACAAAATCTACATAAGGAGCTCAAATGCCGTAAAGAAAGGTGTTATTAAATCATTATATGATATACCAAAGACCAACTGTTCTGACAACAACAAATTCAATAAGGAAAAAACAATTATAAAAAGTATTCTTGCTGAAAATAATTATACCAAAAAATTCATCAAACAGAGTTAAACAGAATACAACACAAAAGAAACGTTTAAAATTAACACCAAACTTCTCTAATACTGGAACTGAAGACAGACATTGCATTAACAACTATACTATATATGCACGCTCTGTCAGAAAGACTGAAGAGAGTATCATAATACCTTTGTCAAATATAAGTTAGTGTTTATATTTACTCACTATAATATAATCTTTAGTTCCACTCAGTTGTAGACAATTAGTTTAACATAGTTTGACATAGTAAAATCAAAATTGCATATAGGACTTTGATTGTTATGACTAGCTTATTGAACACTTAGCACATGATGCCTTATTATAGATTGTTGCTGTCATACACCCAATTTCGATTTTTACTATTTTTACTTTGGTTTTCTTTGATTAGAAGACAGCTTTCAAATTAGCTCACGTCATGATCAAGAAATAATAAATATATGAATAGAAAAATGAATCCTAAATAACGGTTACTCATGGCGAAGCATTGGTGTATTTTATCTTACATAGATTTGCCCAATATACTGTTAAAAACGAAATATGACAATTGATAAATACTAGTGGTCGCCCTATTCGACCCTATTTTATCAAATTGTGAACATTATTGAGGTTCCTTTATCAAAAGTATATATCTATCAGAAATAAAGTGGAGGAGAAACCGGAGAAGAAGGCGTCATGAAATCCCCACTCCCCCAAATCGTTCATGTCTTACTGACAAATCTATTGAAATAAAAAAAGTATGACAATTTAATCAAATAGAGGTATTCCAAATAATTTTGAAAAACCTCCAGTTTTTGGTGGGATTGCACTTTGTAAACTAAAAGTTTTCGTCATTTGCAGTTTCAATCGAGTTCATATATATATATATATATATATATATATATGCTTACGACTATTGACCCAGATTATACGTATGTAGTCTTGGGATGTAGAGGTCAGGTGCAAATTAAAACAATTTAATCATTAGATTACAACGTTTCGGGGTTTAATATTACTTAATATTTACCCCTTCATCAGGTAATGTGATTGTATGCCTTTTCACACCGTGGAGTTTACAGATTCTATTACTATTTGTCATTTAAACATTAAACTGCTCTAGAAATTCTTATCCTGATTAAAATACTATATACTACAAAATACGTTAAAAATTCATGTCATGTTCGGAACTACCAGTTGGGACTTGGTTTCTCGTCCATCAGCGCTTTCCAGACTCGATTGAGCATTCCATTGTCTACTCTTAGAGAGTCCCATTGAGCACATAACGATTTCAGCACGCCTGAGTATCTAGCTACCTCGTCCCATCGTGGCCTGGGTGCCCCTCTCATTTTGAGTGACAAGATTGGTTCGATGTCTGGATCAGCCATTTGGTCCTGGATGCACTGTTCCGTTGTCCAGTCTTCATTGGCCTGCACTCGGATCTGCCTGATGGAGATACCCTCTCGCTGTACGGTCTTCAGACTATGTCCGCATTCCGCTCTACGTCTGGATAGGGCATCGGCATTATTGTGCAAACGGCCGGCACGGTGTTCCACCCTGAAGTCGTATTGCTGTAATTTCTCCATCCATCTGGCCAGTTGTCCTTCCGGTGTCTTCATGTCCAGCAGCCATTTGAGTGCGGCATGATCTGTTCGGATTAAGAAATAACGACCATAGAGGTATTTGTGGAAATGGTCTACAGCCCTTATTATTGCAAGAAGTTCTTTTCTGGTGACGCAATAATTTGTTTCCGGTTTCGAGAATCCACTGCTGTAATACTCGATCACCCTCTCTTCACCATCTTGCACCTGGGATAGGACGGCCCCCAAACCTGTGTTGCTGGCGTCGGTGTCTAAGATGAACTTGCCGGACTGTGTAGGAAAGGCTAGGATTGGGCTGGAACATAGTGGTGCCTTCAGTCACCTGAATGATGTTTCGCAATCCTGATCCCAATGGAAGGTCTCTTTCTCAGTGGTCTGCCGATGTAGAGGGGCGGCGATGGTGGCAAATCCCTCAACAAAACGCCGATAGTATGAAAAGAGGCCCAAGAAGCTTCGGAGTTCATGCTTGTCTCTTGGCACTGGCCAATCACTGATGGCTTCTATCTTGTCTTCGTTGGTGTGGATTCCTGACTCGGACACTACGTGGCCCAAAAACTCTCCTTCTTTTTGGAACAAGGAACACTTCTTCGGATTGAGTCTCAGGTTGGCGTTATTAATTCTGGAGAATACTTCGCCCAGGTTCTTCAGATGGTCATCGAATGTCTGGCCCATGACTAGAATGTCGTCGAGGTATACTAAGCATGTCCTCCATGTTAACCCGCTCAGTACATACACCATTAGCCTCTCAAATGTAGCGGGTGCATTACATAACCCAAATGGCATGATCGTGAACTGAAACAGCCCTTTACTGGTGGAGAACGCTGTCTTCTTTCTGTCGTTTGCGTGTAGACCACCCTGCCAATATCCACTTTTTAGGTCTAGTGTGGAGAACCAACGGGAGCCTGTTAGTGTGGTCAAAGTGTCATCGATTCGGGGTAGTGGATAGCTGTCTTTCTTCGTGACGTCATTCAGCTTTCTGTAATTCACACAAAATCGTGTGGTTCCATCCTTCTTTTTAACTAGCACGACGGGAGCAGACCATGGGCTGATGGATGGCTCAATAACTCCATTTTGTAACATGGACTCGATGTTTTCCTCGACTGCCTGTTGTTGCCCCAATGGTAGTCGTCTAGGTGGTATTCTGATGGGTTGAGCCTTTCCGGTATCTATTCGATGCTGGATGATGTTGGTGCGACCGGTAGTTCCATCTTGACTGTTAAAAATTTGCCAGTGCTTTGAGATAAATTGTTTGGCTTTCTTCTGGTTCTCTGGTGTCAGGTGGGTCAAATGGTCAGCAAACTGTTGTAGGAACTCTTTACTGGGCCCTGTTTCCGTCACCGACGTCTGATACTCTTCTTCGCAATTGATGATGGTCTCTACTGACTCGAAACAAGCTATCTCTTGACCATTGGCAATTCTGATGTCGTTGTTGAACAAATTCAGGACTCTGATATATCTCGTCCGGTTTTAACTATAGCTCGTCCAACTAAGTAGTCATGAGCTGAGTGTACGGGCTCAACCATTCCAGCGTAGCTCCAAGGATTGCTGTCTAGCTGCCCATGAATAATCTGTTCCGTTCGACCGGGAATTCTAGCTGAAGACTTTGCCACAATTTTTATGGAGGTGACTGAACTGTTGACGGGCCGTGTCAATACAAATTCCTCATTTAGGAACCGAAGAACATCATATCTCGGGTCGAACATAAATTCATGCTGGCTAATTAGGTCCATTCCCAGTATAAAATCGTCCTCAATATTCGCTACCAGGACCCTATGCCGGATCATGTTGTCCCCTACTTGTAGCACGACATCTGCCTCACCCTGTATTGACATGGACTCGCCGGTGACTGTTCTGAGCTGGATGTTATTGGTAACTGGCCGAATTTCTGATGCTCTCAAGACCCTGGACTTGGCAATGGACACAGCGGCGCGGGTATCGATGGTGATGGTAACTGCTCGCCCATTGATGGTGCCTCTGATGACTGGGCTGCCGCCAACTCGGCAAAATTCCCGGATGGATAACGTTTTGGGGGCTGGTAGAGGGTTAGTCAGCATTCGCCCCCTTATGCTGACTGGCTGACGGTCCCTGGACATGGGACTGTTCTGTTGATTACCCCTGGTCGGTGACCGTTCAGGTGGCCTCAGTCGACAATCACCTTGGAAGTGTTCTGTCCGTTTTGTTCAGACCAGCCAGCAGCGCTTGAAATGGTGACTCTGACTCTTCCTGGTTAAAGGAAACTGCTCGGACCCTCGGCTTGGACATGTTCATGACGGCCTCTACTTCCAAAGCCCGAAGTAGAGCTTCATTACTTTTCTTGACGCCACTTAGTCTTAGATTTCGCTGAACTTCCACATCTCTGATGCCGTTTATGAAACTCTGTGTGGCCAACTGGTCTTTCGTTTCCTCTGGCAGGTCTGGGTAGGACAAGTGAACTAACCGTCTAGTCTCTGCTTCGAATTCTTGGAGGCTTTCACCGGATTTTTGCGTTTTTCCACTCAGTTGTACTTGGTATACCTGGCTCAAGGATTGATTGTCGTATCGTTTGTCTAGGATGGCGATGCTCTTGTCGAAATTGCCTTGTTCATCAACTGAAATGGTTAGGAGGAGTTCTAGGGCCGGACCTCTTAACGAAATTACCAGAGACGTGGATTTTTCTTGGTTATCCCATCCATTAGCTGTAGCCACGGCTTCAAATTGCCGTTTATACATGGGCCAAGATGAGCTGCCATCAAATGTGGGTGGTTTGCTAACGGAACCTTTGGTACTCACGGTGTGCTGGTATTTCCCTCGCTGTAAGTCCTGTTGCATTTTTTGATTTCTGTTTTTACCTTATTCTGGATGGCACTGATTTTATCTTGAACTGTGTTTTGAATAGAACTGATTTTAAACTTTACCTGGCTTTGGATGGAATCGAGGTCATCTACTTTGGTTTCACGAGTGTCCACCATATTTTTTATGGTATTAATGTCATCATTTATTTCTTTTATGTCTGACTCAACTATTTGCATTCTGTCATTAACTGTTTCATTAACTTGTGCTACTATTTGCATTAATTGTTCAAATTGCAGTTGTCTTTTCTCTTCAAATACTTTAAAATCATTTTGTCGTTTTAATTCAATTTGATCTTCTTTTTGTTCAAATTTCGAGAATAATCCTTCAATTAAATTATGTTGTTCACTTTTCATCGTGGAAACTAGATTTTGTTGTTCACTTTTCATCGTGGAAACTAGATTTTGTTGTTTTTCTTCCATTGTAGTGACAAGATTTTCTAATTCTATTTTACGTTTTTCATCAAAAGACTTTACTAACCTTTGTTGAATTTCTTCTTGATGTTGTTTCTCCTTCTTGTCATGTTTTTCTAGAATCTGTCTAGTCCCTCCGTAACCTGCTTGACTATTTTTTAGGTAGTTTCGTCCATCTTTCCCATCCTACGAGTTTCCATAAATCAAATTACGATTTTAACTGCACTTAATCCTTCACTTCTGGGCACCAAATTGCAGTATAGTCCGTGGGTTCAATTTAAAATTATAAAACTAATATTCACTTTCGCTTTTCTAGAAACTTTTATTTACATCGAATATACAACAGCTGATTCAAATATCACAATAACAATTTTACATATAAGCTCTTCGCTCCACTAACTCAACTCGCGATCGTGGCCGCTTCCTTTATAAAACCAGCATAGAAAATTCTCGCAAAAATCATCATCACTCCTACAGGTGCCGAGTCTTTTCGAGAACCATTTTTTATCTCTAAAGAAAGCTGAAATCTTGAACTTTACACATTTAATTTACAACTTATCTATACCATCGTGCTATAATAATCTTACACCAAACAATATTCTAAAATATCAAAATTCAAATCAAGGCGCCACATCAAAGATAGTCATGAGTTCAGAGCTGCCAGATCTAACTATTTGTCTTCAATATTACAATCGATGAATTAATACACATTTCTTGTCATCTTATTCAAAATATGTGAAATTTGAATGATTGATACAAATTAAAATAATCTTTAAATTGAAAGTATAACATTAAAATTAATAAAACATTATCAGAAATAAATTCAACAATTGCAACGTAATTCTTATTTTAGTCGTCAAACCATATTTACAAAGCAATGAAAGTTGCAAACTTGCGAGAGCCCAATGAATGGCCATTATTATGTAATACAATTTTTTCTGGGTTCTATTTCAATAGCATGAGGATGTAGAATAACTTTAGGAACGGTTCAAAATTTGTTACTTTTTGGTTAAATTTAATTCGCCTTTCACATTCGAGTCAATCCATCTTACGATTTTCTCTCCGAGCAATCTGGCAACACTATTACTGTTATCTCTTTTGCATTGACAGTATGGACGTCAATAATGTTTTTTTATTATATTTTATTTAATGAATGAACCAATATTATAAATAAATTTTAGCATCCTGCACTGAAGGTCGTGAGTTGCTACTAAACAAAACAAAAATAAAGAAAACCGGTTGAGAGACAGAGAAGAAAATGGTACCTAACCGTTTTGTCTTTGCCTATTTATATATAGATAATAGAAAAATAAAAATTGTGTCTGCTTATTATGGTAAAGGGCTGATCATTATCAATAACTTCAGGAAAACAATTTTATTTATCGAGTAAATATCTGGCCAGTGTAGTGTAGCATGGATTAGTACTCCTTCTTCTACTCTGTGACACTAGTAGTTGAAATCATCACGATAATGCAGTTTTCCTTTTGCAATACCGCTGACGTTATGCTTATTCAATTCATTATTCAAATGGCTTCGGCTTATTTAAGTTACTTGATCATAAGGTCGCCCAAGAGTTTTTTGTTTTCGTGTTTCGGTGGGACCTATGATACATAGCTTTTTACCCTTCTGCGGATGTGCACGTTGGTGTTTTTTGGGCGTTCTGCTCTTTTTGTCTTTGTGGTTGGTGATGAGTTTCTCCCTGGTAATTATTGGGCCGTGTGTATTTATCAATGATAGTCGATTAGTGGTAGTTTAGGAGGTTGGTGATGTATGTCGTTGAATGTCACGCCCACATGTACTTTTTAATCAGCTCAATTTCTTTAGTCGGTGGTGTGTCGGTGTTTTAATCTAAATTGTTCGTTTGGAATCACATTCAGTCCGTCGATGATTTCTAGAAGTCGATGCGCGAATCATCTC
This sequence comes from Octodonta nipae, assembly GCA_034190945.1. Taxonomy (NCBI): domain Eukaryota; kingdom Metazoa; phylum Arthropoda; class Insecta; order Coleoptera; family Chrysomelidae; genus Octodonta; species Octodonta nipae. The sequence goes on from CM067220.1 coordinate 57,863,311, forward strand.
TCGGCTACTTTGCCCACGGCTGATAGAAAATTATTGGCCCGATACTTCTGAGGCAACTTTCTCTATTTGGCTTTTGGTATTATGATTATGCCAGTGAAGTCAGTGCATTTCTTCGGGTGGTATCAAAGTTTTAGTATTAGATATGAGTTTCGAGAAGGAAACGATTGCATTCCTTGTGAATGTATACAACGAGGAGGGACAGTAATAGGCGCTTTTGTCTCTTTTTATACTGTTTAACCCATTGTGCGCATCCGTAGCGATTAATCGATGCATATCTACATTTATTATCTTCATCGTTTGCATTATTTTTAATGTTCAATGTAATTCTCAGACCTGGGCACATGACTCGCATTACCTATAAAAGAGACACTCCTATATATGTCTACGCTCTGATGATTTCGACCTTCTCCAGACCACGCTAGCAGTATAAAGTATATGGTTTTGACTTATTCTCAGTTTAGTCGTTAGTCACCGACAAAATTTTATCTATACAAATGGGATTCATATTGGATCAATTCAACATATATATATATATATATATATATATATATATATATATATATATATATTAAATATCTAACACCTCTCCTTCACAAAAAAAACAAACAGCGACAACCACGTTTTCTATATTTAATATTTTAGATATTAAAACGATCAGATAGAAAGACTTAATGTTTTTAAAGTTGACAACACTACAATAGTACATGTTAAAACTTTAAAGTAAGACTTTAGGCTTTTTTTTAATATTTGACCTACACTTATTGCGTAAGTTATCTATAACCACCAGATATAATTGCTGTTATGAGTTTCATATGAAAATAATGACTCGATGCAGGAAAACCTTTCTGAAATGGGTGGGTTGAAATTTAATGTAGTTTGTTACTGGAATATTAATCTGGTGTTTAAGAGTTAGATTTAGCTATATTTGACAGTTCATTTCCGAAGAGTACTCAAAAAGTATGCATTTGTAGTTTTTTGCTTCTTTATTCACAGTTATTTCTTACTAGTACAGTCTCTTTCAAGAACTTTTCGTCTCTTCGATTTTCTTTGAATTTAGGTGCCCATGAGTAAGTTTTGCGGTTAAAATATAAAGACGTATTTATTTATTTTGTCTGTTCATTGGGTTTTCTCTCCTCAAAATTTTTTACAGAGATTCTTCCTCACAATTATTCTGAGAGAAAGAGATGTCTACAAAATGATCAACCAGTATTCCTGTGTATAAGTAATGTATTGTATACTGTGTAATACTTATCTGTGTTTGGAGACGTTTCAACTCCGAGTCTGGAGTCGTTGTTAATCGTTTAGTGTTATTTTCGAGGTTTTTTCAAAAAAAAATTTCGCTTTGATCTTGAATTTGTTGTTTGTCAAAAAACCCAATTCGAAATTACTTAAGTATTTATTTCTCGGTAATATTCCAGTTCACATATCTAATGATGCCATTGATTCTGACTTTCTGTTATGATAATTGGCAAAAAATATTAACTGATTTTTCTCAATTGATCAGACCCTAAAGCTGATTTGTATAATTTATAGGATCTCTACAAATTAGAGTAATTTTCTCGGAATACTACCGAATATTGAGATTTTATAAAAAACATGTTATTTGTAAGGTTGTGTCAATCGAGTCACTTGTGATATTATGAATACGATAATGTTCTAATCTGGATAAATGTTCTCTGTTTTTAACAACTTTAGACTATTGGTTTGATTTTGGCAAATAGCATAACAAATAATGTCAGAAATGTTGATTTGAAAAATCTCAAAAAAACTAACGAACTGTATAATGTTTTGATGAATTTTATTTCAGATTACACATGAATATTCATTATTTAGAAAGGCCTTTTCGCTGCGATTCTTGCTCGGTTAGTTTTCGGACAAAAGGACATCTCCAAAAACACGAACGTAGCGCCAGCCATCATAACAAGGTAATAATTACAGCTTTTATTTTATTTTAATTTTATTCTTGATTGTTTTCAGTTATCTTCATCACCTGCTTTTTCGTCTTCTGAACCAAGACCATTTAAATGTTCTGACTGCAACATAGCGTTCAGAATACACGGTCACTTAGCTAAACATTTGAGGTCCAAAATGCATATTATGAAATTGGAATGTCTTTCAAAGATTCCGTTTGGATTATATGCTGAATTGGAAAGATCTAACAGTCTACTTACTGAAATAAATACGACAGATGGGGACCAATGCCTTGAGAGTTTGAAGGTATATTTAATTCGTTTTTTTCTTTGTTATTTTTGCAATTTTATGACAAGCTGTTTCGCAGTTTCGACTCAGATTATGTGTGATTCTCAAAAAAACTAATCTGTGTTATTTCGTTTCATAATAACGTGATTATGTAACACCAGTTCATATAACGCATTGAGAATGCCAAGTGAGATCTTGGCGAAACATCTGCAGGATTCAAAGATGAATCAATATAACGAACGGATGTATTCCCGGATAAATATTTCTTCATATATATATATATATATATATATATATATATATATATATAAAATATATGTAAAAGTTTATATTATTTATTTATTTAATTTAAATAATGTAACACTGGTACTTCCAAACAACCACCTTTATTAAACTTTTTACAAGTTAAGTGTACTCGCGAGTCCCGTACTTTCTTTCAACCGACTGCCTCGTCTTCATCTGTCCTCCCTTCGTCGTCGTGTCGCTCCTGGTTTCTTGCGATGCGCGCGCGTGTGTCTCAAATCTCTTCTTCGTTCGATCGGTCTTCCTGACATACAATTATCAGCTGCACAATATAATGATTTAACAAATATATATATATATATATATATATATATATATATATATATATATATATATATATATATATATGTTTGAAAACAAGTTGGCACGGACGGAACAATGTGTAGCTCTCTTGATCGTCCGGGTGTTCTTCCCTTGAAAGTTTTGTCCCTGTAAAGGAACGGTCGCCTGACGTTTCGCCAAAATTTGACTTGGCATTTTCATAAGGCTTTTCCTCTTCTTCCAACACGAAGGGTGGCTGCAGGTTCGGACCTTTCCGGACTACTTCGTATCCGAGATCGTCGGCTCTGTCGTTCTCCGCTTGGTCTGCTCTCCATGCGTCTGAAGTGGAAGTGAGCTCCGATATGTGCGCGCCGCTATTTATGTTATCTCCCGAGTGAGGGGGCGGTGCCGTTTGTTTTGATTGGGTGACACCATTGCGTTGTCGCAGTTATCAACTACGCGGATAAATTCCCGGAAACCACCTAAAACATATATATATATATATATTATATGTTATATATATCAGCACTTAGTTCACACAGTCGAGAAGTCAACGGAATTTAAAGCGTACGTGACTTCTCAGGGATATCAAATTTCATCTTGAATTATATGCAAACAACTTCCCGGAAACCTACACGAGTCCGTTTACCCAGTAAAAACGCTGACTTGCATCAGCACTTTTGTTAATGTTATAAAAGCAACTGGAAACGTTCTCGTATTGTCATTCAAATAATATCTCTTTTAGTACTAAGTCATTCAAATAATATCATTTATAGTATTAAGTTATTCAAGTACTTTAACTATTTTAATTGTTCAATTTTAATTTTGTATGTTTCTAAATAAATAATTTTATTTAAAAAGTGAATTGAATCAAAGTGAATATAAAATTGGCGCAGTCAGTAGGATTGTCCAACACAGTTAGAACACGTGAATACTAACTAACTGTGGAGATTTCTAAATCATTGTGGACAAAACCTACTTGAAAAGGACAACAACTACCAAGTACTAGCAAGGGAACACGCAACCAGGCTAACCAGTGCTAAGTGACGCGGAGAACAGTCCGATGCGAGGAATAATAACGTAAGAATCACATAAAGTAACTATTTTTTATTTTTTGAATGACCACCAGTTCTTTCATTTATATAATATTTTATTCCTCATAACCTTACATTCCTAAATAATTTTGAAACTAAATATTTTATATTATTGCATTTTTTGAAACATTATTTTAAACATATTTTACCATTTATACATTCCCATTTTTATTTTTTTTTGCAACTCCTACATTAAATATTACTCGATACTGATTTGATAAACAATATATTTTCTACCATTTCAAGTTATAACATATATATTCCTATTTTGCATTTGAAACATTACTAAATATCGCATTTTGATAAACCATATATTTTCTTTTAAATTTAAAACCTCTACTTTTAATTTTTATTTATTGTGTGAATTTATAAATCTTTCAAAAGGACAACTACTAGACAAGCAGCTACACCAACCGTAGAACCATATAAGTTATCTGAAATATTTGCCATAATTCCCGAATATGATGGTAATCCTATATTTTTGAATACTTTCATATGCTCCTGTAATACTGCTTACAGCATGGCAACGGATAATCAGCAAGTATTGCTAATTCTCCATATAAAAAATAAGTTACGCGATAGAGCGGCTGAGTTAATTAATTCGCGAAACCCTAGTCAACTAGCCGAAATTCAAACCCTCCTAGAAAATCATTTTGGAGATCCTCGGGATCTCTCGGCTCTCATACAGGACTTGCAACGAATGCGGCAAACTCCTAATGAATCCCCCCTCACTTTCTCTGCTAGACTCCAAGCGAAAATGCTAGCAGCTATAAACAAACAAAATCTAACTATCAAAGAAAAACAAGCGCAGATTGACTTAATAGAGTCAATGGCTCTTAATAGCCTCCTCACGGGTTTAGAGCCCAAAATTGGTCAACTCGTTCGCGCTAGCGACCCGTGCAGTATTCTCACTGCCATTTCGAGAATTAAACGAGAACTACAACTATCACATTTAGAAACCCAGAAATTTTCAGGTAATAGAAGTTTCCAACAACCCCCTCGTAAACCAAATAACGGTCCACCTCCAAAACAATGCTCTTTTTGTAAACGCATGGGCCATTTAAGCAACGAATGCTTATTGAGAATGAGACAATTTCAACATAACCCGAATTCTAATCAGAACTATTCGAATTACCGCCCTCATTTTTACAATCAACCTTCTAATCAATCCACAAATGTTAACCCCAGTCAACAATTTTCACAGCAACAATTTCGTCCGTCTATCAGTAGACAACCCCAAATGTCTGGCAATTACAGACAGAACCCGAGTTTCTTTAAACATCAGCAACCAAAGACTCATCACTTGAACAATTTACAATTCGGTCCTCATCACAATGACTACAACTACTCTCAAAGCGAAAATCAATACGACCCTTTACCCAATGAGTACGGAAACGTACAACAATATTACCCTAACGATTTGGAACAAAACGGTGAACCAGAATATTTCAACACCGAACAGTTCAATGAAAATTTCCCTGACGAACCTGATTCTCCTCAACTAAATTTTCAGTTGACCCCTGCTCAATCAGAACCCCCAGACCACGAAATTTCAGAAATTCAGACCCAAATTCAGACAATGAATTTGGACGACTTCAGCCCGAATGTCAACTTCCCAGAACAGAACTTTCTGTAAGACCCCTTCTCTCCGTCAACTCGAAGAATCTTTATTATATTACTGATTCTTCAAACACCTATAAACTTCTTATCGATACGGGTGCAGGACTTTCAATCTTTAAACCTGAAACCTGCCAACGCTTCAAACAACGGTTCCCTGAAAATGTTATCATTCAAGGCATCACAGATGAGAAAATTCTCATCAATGAATCCACCCTAGTGCCTTTTAACATCTCCGACCCACATAAGGTGTATATTTGTAATATTGATATTGAATTTGATGGGTTATTAGGTTCAGACTTCCTAGAACACTATAACTGCATCATAGATTTCAATAAGAAACAACTCGTTACAAATTTCAAAACTCTGCCACTATTCAAAGTTACGGATGCGTAATAATAATTCTACATCTTCAACTAAATATACTCCGGTCAACACAATTACCTTGGACTCCCGAACTGAGCAAATCTGTAAATTGAAATGTAACCTCAAGAATACAGATGCTATTCTCGCTTCAATGGAAATTGAGAAAGTTGGTCTCCCGAATGCCATAGTCAAAATCAATGAAAATGGTGAATTCCTAACTTCCGTTTTGAACGCTAATGCCATTCCCAAAACCATCAATTTTGACAAACTCGATTTAGATCCAATACAGAATTTCACAATAAACACCTTCTCTGAAAACGAAACACGTAACCTAACCGAGAATGACAGACAAATGACGATAATGAACCAGCTTCGTTTAGAACATCTCAACGAGGAAGAATGTGAATTCATTTCAGAACTTTGTCTTGAATACTCCGATATCTTCTATTTAGAAGGCGACCAACTGACCTTTACGAATGAAATTAAACACTCTATAGATACCAACAATGCGAATCCATCTTTCACAAAATCATATCGATACCCCCAAATCCACAAACAAGAGGTGAAAAGCCAATTATCAAAAATGCTAGATCAAGGGATCATACGCCCTTCTAACTCCCCATGGTCATCCCCTGTATGGGTAGTTCCTAAAAAATTGGACGCTTCCGGAACACAAAAATGGCGTATCGTCGTTGACTACCGGAAACTAAACGAACTGACCGTAGACGACAAGTACCCTCTTCCGAATATATCTGACTTACTCGACCAACTCGGCAAGTGCCAGTATTTCACCACCCTCGACTTGGCTTCTGGATTTCATCAAATTGAAATCGACACCAAAGACATTCCCAAAACTGCTTTTACAGTCGACAATGTTCACTATGAATTTGTTAGGATGCCTTTTGGCCTGAAGAATGCTCCATCGACGTTTCAACGGGTTATGGATAACGTTCTTCTCGGAATCCAAAACGAAAGATGTTTAGTCTACATGGACGACATCATCGTATATTCCCCGACAATTCATGAGCATATAGCCCGTCTCACCGATGTTTTCAAAAGACTTCGAAAAGCCAATCTGAAAATACAACCCGACAAGTGCGAGTTCCTTCGCAAAGAAGTCGCTTATCTAGGCCATCTTATAACTCCTGAAGGCGTAAAGCCAAATCCCTCAAAAGTCGATTGCATTCTCAACTTTCCCCAGCCAAAAAACCAAAAAGACATTAAATCATTTCTAGGTTTAGCTGGCTATTATAGGCGGTTCATTCCAAACTTCGCTAAAATTTCCAAGCCACTAACAAAATTACTTCAAAAAGATGTCCCCTTTCAATTTGACTCAGAATGCGTTAAATCTTTTGAACAATTAAAAATTGCTCTTACATCTACCCCAATTCTCATATACCCTAATTTCGAGGAACCATTTATTCTCACAACTAACGCCAGTTCTTTTGCTATCGGCGCAGTTCTCTCTCAAGGTCCTATAGGTAAGGATTTGCCCATAGCCTATGCCTCGAGAACCCTTTGCAAGGCTGAGACTAAGTACTCTACCATCGAAAGAGAACTTCTTGCTATAGTGTGGGCTGTTAAGCACTATAGACCGCTAATTTTTGGACGTAAGTTTCTACTTCTGACCGACCACCGCCCGTTAACGTGGTTATTTTCAATCAAAGACCCTGGAAGTAGACTTGCCAGATGGCGCCTCAAACTCGAGGAGTATGATTACCAAATAATCTACAAGCCCGGCAAGGTAAATAAAAATGCCGACGCTCTCTCTCAGATTAAAGTTAACAACTTTAATGAATACGTATCCTTTCAGACAAACAATCATCTAACACCGTTTGCAGTACTCCCAACAAACGAGACTGACGATGACTCACGAGAACCAGACACAAAAAGTCCCACTAACTTCCATCAAATTTCTGAGGAGTTCAGAACTTTTGTAGAACGATACCAGACCGTCTCACTAATAGACTACGACAAAATTCAATTTTCTAACTGCCAACTATTAGACAGAGAAAACAAAAACATTCTTGTATTCCCCCAAGGTTCTCTCATGAAAGATTTTCACCACGACATCATTGAGGACATTTTTGAGGAAAATGCCGATTTTCACACCCCACGAATAAACGTTGTTGCAAGCAAAAGTGTCAGAAAGAGACGCTATCTCATCGTCCCTCTCCCTTCTGACCCCGAAGTAGTTAACGAGATTCTTTTCGCATCTTTATACAATAGTAGAGATGTGTTTACGGAAAACGAAATATACTGTGTTGAGAATAACATAGATTTGCCCATTTTGGAAATGCTTTCGTTCATCTTTTCCGAAATTGATCAAATCCTATAATTCTCGACCAATTCCATAATGGCAAAAATAATATACATCGAGGTATCAATGAAACCATTCGCAGAATAAAGGAAAAATACAATTGGCAAGGACTAACTAAAGGCGTTGACAATTTTATCAAAAACTGTCAGACTTGCCAGAAGGCAAAAGTTTACCGAAAAAATCTCGACAGCCCTCTCGTCATCACCGAAACTCCACGGACACCCTTTGAACGTGTCAACATCGACATTCTCGAAGTCCCGACAAGAAACTATGCTTTAACTATCCGGGACGAACTAACAAAATTCTCTCAGGCCTACCCCAAACCGACAAATCCGCAAAAACCGTTGTTAGTACTTTACTACTCTATTTCCAACACTTCGGTACCCCATTACGGATACATTGTGATTATGGCAGGGAATTCGACAACACACTAATGAGAGATTTTTGTAAACTATTTGACATCAAACTATCTTATTCTAGTGTGGGACATCCCCAGTCAAATGGTTCATTAGAACGATTCCACTCGACCTTATTAGAGATGATTAGAATCCATAAACTAGAAAATCCTGACGAACACCCTTTTAACATCCTCCCTTATGCAATCATTGCATATAACAATTCTGTAAACAAAACTCATGGATTCACCCCTTACGAACTTGTTTATGGACATACTTCGAGTAGGACTCCAGAAACTCTCTACAACCAACAAGCCCTGATAACTAAGTACATCAGAGTCTCAATAATCGTATCTCTCACTATTATAAAATTGCTCGCGAAAGAACGGAAATCCAAAAACATAAAGCGAAAGTCAGATTTGATGAACACGTTTCTGAAAATCTCCCTAACTATCAAATAGGCGATAAAGTCTATATTAAAGAATCCCAGATCAAGGACAAACTCCAAAATAAATTCAATGGTCCTTTCGAAATCCTGGAGATTCACAGAAACTCCGCAACAGTACTAAACCCTAAAACTAACCAAAAATCAAAAGTAAATTTCGACCGAATGAAACCGTTCTCAGAAAGTTAATTTCTGTTTCAGGTTTTGCCTGCTGTTCGGGTCAGCAGTACCCCAATTTCAAATACAACCAATAAACAATACTTTAGGTATCTACTTCCATAACGAAGCAGAAATAACTGTATCCAATGATAAATGGACACTTTTAGTACACGGAAACATTTCTACACTAGAACAAGTATTTACAACAAATAACAGAATATTACAAACTCTTGTAAAAACTGTTAACTTCAATTCTTTCGCTATGAACTACTTTCGCGCAGACGTACAAACCCACATTAACCTTCTCAATCAAATTTCTAACTCAATCAAACAGAAATTTACTGACATTCACATGGACACTAAAAGGCACAAACGAGGTATACTTGATGGGGCAGGTACCCTTTTTAAGGCAATCACCGGCAATTTAGACGCCGCCGACGGAAAATACTTTACCGAAAGCATAAACCGCTTAAATCAAGGCCAACTTCAAATTGAGAACTTACAAAAAAACCAAATAAGTGTCACCACATCCGTAATTAAAAACTTCAACGAAACTATCCAAAATCTTAGAATTGACGAGAAACTATTTAACGATAACATGATGAAGCTGGAAAACACTATCGGAAAAATTAATGATAAGGTCGCCTACGTCGAATCAAAACTCGCACTACTTGAAATGTGTGAAAAACTTATGGAGAATTATCTCTACTTAGAAAATAATTTAAATGATGTTTTAAATTCTATCACATTCGCGCGTCTGAAAATAATTCACTCTTCAATTTTAACACCAGAACATCTTATTACCTCATTACAGGAAATATCGCAAAATTTAGTCAAAAGTAACCTTCCATTGGCTGTAAAGTACTCAAGCATCGCACAATATCTAGAAATCATTGAACTAGAGGCATTTCAAACATATACCGATCTTATATTTGTGTTAAGAATCCCTTTAGTCGAACAACATCCTTACACAGTCTTTCATTTATATCCTATCCCTATATACGATGAAAGAACAGGTTTACATCATATGCTATCCTTCACTCAAAAATATCTTGCAAAGAATGATGATTCTTTAATGTTTATTCCGATCAAAGACTTAAGTGCGTGTAAACCGTTATCCACTCGTAAGAAACTGTGTTCTGAACTTTACGCATATCCTATTGACACAAACGCGTTATGTGAAGCTCAACTTCTAAAGAATGTCCAGAAGGTACCCGACAACTGTAAAAGCTCACTAATATTCACTCAAGGATACAACGTTCAAAAACTAGAACCCAATACATGGCTCATAATTACTTCTGAACCCATAAGTGTTACAGTGAATTGCGCTCAAACAAACCCAAAAACTCTTACAATCTCCCTCAACTCCATATTGACTCTTCAATGAGAGTGTAGTGCGTTTATAGGAATTACAAAAGTTCTAGCCGAATCTGGTAAACAAACCGATGTTCTAGAAACCTTCCAACCAGTAACAGTGCCGTTCAACTGTTGCGACGCAGTGCAAGAAAAAAATTATAATTCCTGAACTTCAGCCCCTGAAGCTGAACACGCTTAACGTAGAAGAATTAGACGTAGCAAATCACAAATTGGAACAATATTCCAGAGACCTCGATGGTCTCATAAACCAGCCGTTTGTAACCAAAAATATCTCTTGGTTTACCTATACAACCATAGCTGCTCTCATGATCATAGCAGCAATCATCACCTTCCAAGCTGTCAAAAAGAGGATGGTAAAACCTCCAAAGGACTGCAATCCTGACCAGACTTCAGTGCCTCAGCCAATACTGAAATTCTTTCCCAAGCTTAGGCCTGTTTTGAAAACAGAACAAAGCTTAGAGACGCAAGTTTAGGTATACCCTTTATGTTCTCTAAAAACACCATTTTTAATATCGATTTATATCATTAACCTTTTATTTTTCTACACATTATTTTTATTCACATTTCCTTTTACTTTATATTTTATTTTGATATGTTTAGGTTAAGCATTTAATTATTACTCGTATTATTTTATTGCTCATTTATTTTAACATATTTTGATTTTATTATACAAATATCAATTTGATTTTTACCTATTACTTTATTTTATTCATATTTTATACACTTATTACTTATTATTCTTCATACCATTCAAACATCATTTTATATTATTTTATGTTTCTGTTCCTAAAAGTTGATGTTATAGCATCAACTTTTGATATGTAAGGGGAGTTGTTATATGCAAAATATATCAGCACTTAGTTCACACAGTCGAGAAGTCAACGGAATTTAAAGCGTACGTGACTTCTCAGGGATATCAAATTTCATCTTGAATTATATGCAAACAACTTCCCGGAAACCTACACGAGTCCGTTTACCCAGTAAAAACGCTGACTTGCATCAGCACTTTTGTTAATGTTATAAAAGCAACTGGAAACGTTCTCGTATTGTCATTCAAATAATATCTCTTTTAGTACTAAGTCATTCAAATAATATCATTTATAGTATTAAGTTATTCAAGTACTTTAACTATTTTTAACCGACTTCCAAAAAGGAGGAGGTTATCAATTCGTCGCGTATTTTTTTTTCGCTTTTTTTTTGTATGTATGTTACCTGATTTCTTCTCCTGTGGTGCACCGTATTGAACGAATATGGTCTTGTTTAATAGAGTATATATCCGGATTGGTGAAACTTCAAATTTTGGAAAAGAATTCTATTGGTAAAGTGATAAAATTTGTGAATGAACACATGCGTGCATGGAAATCGACCAATATCCCTAATATTTTAGTCAATTTTGCGATAACTCCTTATGGATGTGTATAGTTTTTTAACGTTTAATCTATTAAGGAAGATCCTTAGGTGATCCCATATACTTTTGTACGACGTGCAACTTGCAGTTTTCCAGAAAATCGCCAAAAAATCCAAAATTCTTATCAAAAATTTCATCGAAATGACATAACGGACATTTTCTCATAAATATTTTAAATCCAACGTAATAGTGCGGTAATTTTAGGCACTGGAAGTTTTAATTGCGAATTTGAAAATTTTCTATATACATCTCAAGCTTATAGGTAGTAAAGCATAGTATTTTCGGCTCCTTAAATTAATGAGTACCAAGCTCGTTTTCTTTGTATACCAGGTAAATACCTATTTAAATGCAAATTTTTCCATTTTGCGAAGACGGTACTTTTGGTTGTTACATTCTCCCGGCCTAATAGAAAATTCAGTGACAACACATGCCAAACTTTAAACTGTTACTTGGTGGCTTATAGACAGGGTGTTTAGTTATAGCAAACAGAATCACAAAGTAACGTTTTAGAAGGAGTTTCATTTATATGAAGATTAAAATATAGGACGGACTAGAATGATAGTGGTCCGTAGGCAGCCGTATATACAGGATGGTTGGAATATAGGGTGGACTGGACGTTTGGTGGTATAAAAATGTTGAAAAAAATGTGAAATTAAAATTATATAGGGTTATTAAAAAACTGTTATATGATGTGAACATTAGCAAATCATATACAGGATGGTTGAAATATATGCTGGAGTTGAATTATATTCATACAGTGTGATTAAAAAATTTTTCTTTTATAGCCTATAAGAAGTTGAATAAAGTGTGGAGAGGAATTAATGTTACACAGGGCGATAACATAAAATATTAAACAGGAAATAATTTATGGGGTAGCCCACAAGGAGTTATATACTATGGTTGAAATATAGGACGGATTTGACTCCGTAAATATACGATGGATTCTACTCCGTCCTGTAGTTTACAGAAGGCAGCTAACAAATTTATGCTTGTCCGTGGGCAGTCGTATGTAGAGGCTGGTTGGTACATAGGTTGGAGTGGAATTATCTAGTTATACAGGGTTGTCAATAAAGTTGAAAAAAGGTTACATGGCGTAGTCCATAAGGCATAAATATATTTTGGGCTTATTAAGTCAACGCGTACTAGTACATTTTGTTCGTAACGATTTACCTGTCAATTTAAATGATAAAGTATCATTGTGTAATATTGAGGCTTTCGATGTTACCTGGTTCTGTCTATTAAGGTTATACATACAAAATAAAAAATAAAGAATGAAAACTACCTGAGTTAAAAAAAAACTAAAAAGTTGAAAATAAAACATTTTTGAAAAAAATATAACCGACTTCTACCTACAACTAAAAAGCTAAAAATAATTATAACAAAATACAACTCTAGCAAATAAATAACACATTCAATGTTGTAAGGTACCTACCCAGAAAGTAAAAAATGTAAACATTAAAAGGTGCTCATTCTATACAAATTAATTACCTACCAATCTAGTATATGTTTGAAGTCGGTGCCAAGCAACAATCAAGTTTGATGAAATAGTAGATAAGTACGCAATGAAGGATTTTAGATTTGATTGGCACCGACTTCAAAAATATACTAGATTGGTAGGTAATTAATTTGTATAGAATGAGCACCTTTTAATGTTTACATTTTTTACTTCCTGGGTAGGTACCTTACAACATTGAATGTGTTATTTATTTGCTAGAGTTGTATTTTGTTATAATTATTTTTAGCTTTTTAGTTGTAGGTAGAAGTCGGTTATATTTTTTTCAAAAATGTTTTATAATTGTTCAATTTTAATTTTGTATGTTTCTAAATAAATAATTTTATTTAAAAAGTGAATTGAATCAAAGTGAATATAATATATATATATATATACGCTTATGACTATTGACCCAGATTATTACTATGAGATACGTTTGTAGTCTTGGGATGTAGAGGTCAGGTGTAAATTAAAACAATTTAATCATTAGATTACAACGTTTCGGGGTTTAATATTAATTAATAATTTACCCCTTCATCAGGGAATGAGATACAGATTCTATTACTATTTGTCATTTAAACATCAAACTGCTCTAGAAATTCTTATCCTGATTAAAATATAAAATACTATATACTACAAAATACGTTAAAAATTGTTGCTAGTCCTGTTGACAACTGACAACACAAGTTGACATCTATACATACATATATATATATATATATATATATATATATATATATATTTCACAGCAAATGGAGATCCTTTTTATTTATTTCATTAATAACCCGAGATCCGCTTTGCAAGGTGAGATCCGATTTTGGATCTCACCTTGTTTTACGTGTATATCGACGTCAAATCTTATATTTTGTTGGTCGGCAATCAGTTTGAAAATTTCGACAGGATCTCATCTTTTCCTATTTTTTATTGTCTTATACTTGCAAAGTTCCCCCGTTCTACGAAAGAGTGCGTTATACTCATCTTCCAAAAGCTCAATTAATGTGTTTTGTTAGCGCCAATAATTGACAACAAATAAAAACTTTGCAATATTATAATCTCTTCAGGATAGCCACGATAAGGTCTCCTCAAACCAAAACTATTTTAAGGTTTGTAGTTTAACAAGTATCAGTTATTTGAAATTTGTTAATTAACCATAGGGAAATTTTACCAAAAACAATTAAATTTTTTTTCAGCAGAATCTTGATCTCCTATGTGTTCTGTTAGTACTATTCAAAATTTGAAATTAATATATAGTATATTAACATTTATTGAAATTGTATTTTCATAATTTAAAATTTTGCACAATTTAATTTAAATAATTATGCGTTTGTGAATTAGACTATATATGTAGGCATCTGTACGTATATATCACATAATGATCAATCTTTATACTTGACATTTTCACATGTGAAATGAAGAACTTCTTTTAATTGAATTTTCCGTGATACAGGATAAATATGAACTCTTTATCTCTTGTCTTCGTCTTAATTCCCAGGTATAAATATTATTCTATTGGGAAAGTGCCGCGGCTGACCATGCACTATATTTCCCAAGGACCAATTGTACTTTGTACTTATACTTGTAGTCAGGTGTTCCGCCATTAGCTTCGCGAATGTTACACTTCCAGTGTTCAATTGTCCGAAGAAATCCAGCGAAGTCCAAATCAAAACTGCAAGGCCGCTAGTTTACATTAATGACACGACTGACAACGCGGCTATACCTAAGAGCGTTGAAACTTGTTCATTATAGGTTGAGGATGTGATTAAGTCCTTCAAATTGGTTCAGAAAAATTTGGTGAACTTGTCTCGGCATTGAAAAAACCTAGCTCAATAAGGTCTTTTTAAGAACGCGGCAGTTTTGTTTGTTTAGATAGCCGCCAAGGTTAAAATCGGATCATTTTTCAATTTGTTTTAAGCTAACTGTTGCAAGCTAAAACGGTACCATTTTCACGTCTGTTCCAGTTTCAAGCACTTGTCTCACATAATGTTATATTTTTTAATAATTAATACTGATGTTTGTTTCTTAATAATAAATTGTAAAACTAATGTTTGGTTTATTCATTAACTCAAATTGGAAACAAATATGTTTCCAATGTCCTTTACTGCTAGTAGAAATAATTGTATAGTAAAGAATCTAAAATTTGATTTATATACAAGTTTCGGTTTCTTCTAATCAAGAACTTTACACTAACATACATTTTATTAAAGAACAAAGGAATATCGTAACATAGAATTAAAATTTTTAGTAATGCTAATCATCGGTTTTTAGAACTGTTATATACAAAAACTTTAATTTGAACCCAAGTCTTGTCTTGAAATAATTCTACATAACTTTTACGAAATTCTAAACATTCTTGTTTCTTGGGTGATATTTTGTTGTTTATATGTTTTTTGAAATATGATAACTTTATATTTTTCTGATCTCCCTGATATCTTTTGTTTATTATTGTCTGGTTTGCTAGCTGGCAATGCTAAATCCCGGTTGCAACTTGCTCCTTTATCGCCTGTAACAAAAAGATCCATTACTTTCAATAATTAGTTCAGTTTTAAGCAAAATTTATTTCATAATTTATACTGGGTCGTAAAAAACTTCCAGGAATGATTCTATGGATCAAAATGACACAAAAAAAGATTTTTTTCAAACTCTGTTTTAAGAAATCTTAAATTTTTTACAAAATAAGTTATCACTTATAATAAACTGAGCTGAAATTTTTATTTAATGAGAAAAAAATCCACTGTAAGATAAATAAATTAATGCAAACGCTCATTTCCAAATTGCAGCTAATTAATAATCTTAATTCGAAACAATAAATTTCAAGCTGCCGCTTTGAACAATTTTTTTTTAATATATTTAACAAGTAAGAATGCATCTAGTTTCGGTTTATTCGCTCCGAATAAAATCATGGATAATTTTGAAGAAACTTTTTTTTTAATCTAAGCATAAAAAATCAGATTCAGAAGTTTCCCAGGTTACAATGAATTTATAGACACTGTTTGGTTTCTGTTTGAAATGATTGTAGTAAGTAGTAGTAAGTATTTTTATACTTACTTCCCATTCCCGGCAATTCAGACGACGCTTCAGGGATTTCGTTACTTCCATTATGGTGTTCAGTAACATTTGTCACTTTTTCTTTGTTTTCGCTGGTTTGTATCTGAACATCTATTTCGTGAAGCATTTTACCATAATCATCTTGATTTATTCCCCTCTCCATCATTAAGAGTAATTTGGCAATTTTTGATGTCTGAAAGACTTCTTGAGGTAACCTAACACAAAATATATGACATTACAAAAAACTTGTAAATTAGTCTTAAGATATAATCAAATTTAAAAAGTGTCACTACATTTATTTGCCTTTTTACTGAATCAAACAATTACAATATATTACTTAAAGTGAAAAAATGATTTTTTTGTTTTAATGTCTTTTTAAATTTTTTTATTATATTGCAGAATTAATTACTTTAAAGACTATCCTATTTTAACTAAATGAATTGAATATTGTTTGTATATTGGTGAATTTATTAATTAGGCAAACTATATACTCAAGTTATATTAAAACTACATTCTTTTAAAAACAGACTCATGCATATGCAATAAATGAATTTAATTTAGTTTTGATGAGAGGATTTATTAAATCACGAATATGGACGAAATTTCAAAATTATTAAATTTCATTTAATGATTCAATTAGTAACAATTTTATAAATACCTATAAAATTCTTCATGTGTTTTTCTTGTGTGGCCCATGAATGTGGCAACCTGCTCCATTCTGTGTTATTGAGATTAAAGATTTGTAAAATGGTTGCAATTTGTTTTCGTAATCTAGACGAAGTCAGTGTATTAGGATTTTTAGCACCACATAACTTTGAATATTTTCTAATTACTGCCGATCCATTAGTCCATTTTGTTCTACTTCCAACTCGTGCAAATAAATATGGATTCTCTTTTGGAATAAGAGAAGTTTTATCTCTTACCATTAGTATAGTATCTACTAACTCCTGAATTTTTTTTAGGAAAAAGAACTGGAACTGATTTACTGCCTTTCCCTAAAGTTGTTACTCGTTTGAAGTATTTAGTTATATCTTTTTCCGCTTCTGTTAGGATTTCTAAACATTCTGTTTTGTTCATGTTTGTGGATTGACAATATGACTCTACCTTCATGTATTGAACATCTCCCACCCTCTTTCGATTGACCAGTATGGTTAAAGCAAGTGTAGCCTCCGTTAATTCGCGAAGCGAATTTTCATCTGATATATTATCATTCAATACTTTATTCTGCAATTTAATAACAATGTTCTTTAAATAATAGTATATCTTCCATAGCGGGTAATGAATGCGATTTTAATGAATTTTTCTCGGTTATATCTTTCAGGGCTAAACTACCCATTTCATACTTCCAGTTGTCATTTACCATTCGTCGAAAGTGATTGACATCCTTCAATGATATTTCATAATTATCAACAGGTAAAATTGGGTCCTTTTTTAAAAGTAAAGTTTGTGCTGTTGAACATACATTTAATAAAGTAGTACCATAATGCAAGGGCAAAGATGGAGCTCGAAAAGATTTCGTACTTTCATTATATCCAGCTACAGTTCTGGCAGCTGATACTACTTTATCAAAATTTTCTGGTCTTAAAGCCTCCCAAATTGAATTTATGTCGTACATGTCTATTAATTGTATCAAAAGTCTTCCCAATTCTCTAATTTTGCTACTAATTAAATTTTGTATGTGCGGTCTTTTGTTTTTTCAAGTAAGCTTCAGCGAATGAACAGATTATGACATCCGATTTGCCAACTAATGAAATTCTGTCAGCATGCATTGTGCTAAAAACCTTATTTGTGAGCCTACAACGATCAAGAAAAGATTTTCTGGATTGTTGAAAAGCAAGAAGGGTTTGTGCTTCACTTTGATAACGAAACTTTTGTTTTTGTCATCATTGTTGAAAAAACATTTTTGAGCATGTCTTCTGAGTGACGATTTCTTGTAAAGTCCTGTGCAATATTTACAGGGCAGGAATTCTTGGCTTGAAGTAAGATTTGTTATAGGATATGATGAGGGTCTTTGTACGGGTCTTATAATATTTTCATAATAAGCTGAAAAATTGCCTTGCTTTCTAAGTAGATCCAATAATCGTTTTCTTCCGTTGCTACCTTTTTTTAATTCCAGTATACGACGAACACTATCTTCTGTTGTTACAGTAAGGGCAACGATCTTTCTTGTCCCAAACACGTCCTTTACGACGACTGACGGCTACTGATGTATTTAAGAGAACATTGCTCTGAAAATATATTTTTTAACAATACTAAGATATTAGTAAATATACAACTTTATAACCTGTATAACGATTTTCCCTCTATCCTGTTTCTCAATTATATCGTCTGTTTCTTTGAGCTCCATGTTTGGTTCCTGTACGCCAACTGAAGTTTTAATTATTAGTGACATACTTTTTATTAAAGAGGCATTTTCATCATTTCCCCAAAGATAAATTAAATATTCATATACTGAATTTAAAATGTTTATTTGATTTACTTTACGTATAGAAGTAGGCTTCCTTGCCTCCAAAAAAATGTCTCTAGCACGAGAAGACAAAGTATTAGTTGAACATCTTTCGCTATAGTTTTCACTTGGTACCCAACTATTCTGAAATTAAACCTATATTACAAACTGAAATGCAAGCAACGGAAAATTTATTTTATTCTCATTCAAACCTATATTTTATATTTAAAATGTAAATTCTTGACTGCAAGTAAACAATACACTAGCCTTTCCAGACTTTCAGACTTTACAAGCTATTGAACTAGATGTCGTTATTTAATTTGCTTTGAAATATCTAAAATGTAATCAAATAATTACCGAAATAACATTGCATTTTGAACTCAATAATTCTGTGTGCACACTTTCTTGTTGTTGAATATTATCTAACTGAAAACATTTTTGTTAATAGCAAAATTTGCCCGTTAATGTTTAATATACTTACAACTACTGTTAAATTGTTTTCTTCGGTTTCTTTAAAATCATTATTAACTGATTCTTGACGGTATTTTAACTAAAAGTAATTTATTTCAATATTAAACGAGACTGCTGAACTGTTGTAAAAATAAATTTACATACTTTTGTGTTTACTTTCTCCAAAGAATTAACTTTCAGTGCTTGGTTTTTTCGATTTTTCTGCCATTCTTTGAAATAGTACCACGGATCGTCTAATTGCTCCGAGAAGTCGTACTCTAAAAGTAAATTTTCCGTAAATGTGATATTTTCAATGATTCTGGTCATAATTTTAGAAATTTTATTTGAACTTTAAAATGCTCAGTTCTTCCCATATAAATTTACAATAATATTGGAAATATGATAAATTACATAACATAACGTTTCCACTAAAGATTTTTTGCATTTTTATTTTTCTGAGTTTTTTGGGAATAACACCAAATAAACCTGAAAGTCTGTATATTTCAAATACTCCAAACGTTTCAAGGTCTAAATTAGACCCCGTTTACAATGGCAATTACCTTAACACATATGAACAAAAACATTAAAAATTGAAAGGATTCGTAATGACAAAATATTCCCAAAAAACTGCCACAATTACCTTTCAGAAAACGAATTTTTGCATGTTTGCAAATGTGTTAGAATTGAAAAATTATTGACATTCATGAGGTAACTAAATATTAAAAATCAAGTATTATGAAGGTTTTACTTACCTGTAGCATTTTCACTTTTCTGCACTAAATTTAATATTTTTTTACCACGAGTTAACATGTTTTCAGCATCAAAGAAATAAACAGTTTCTTAAATCTCCTAACAACTGATATAAAAGTAACAAAACATTTTTTAAGGGAGATAAGCATAACATCTGAATAATATGAATTTCCTAGTCAGCAGTTTATCTTTACAGGATGATTTATTTAGGATCTGGCCTTATGTTAAATATTTAATGTATAATTAATTTGCATATATCTCTTCCCCTCGTTAGGGCCTCTTGAACAAAATTAGGTCTTAACATCATAATCGACTTTTTTTTCGTTATATTTGTAATGTTGTCTATAAAATAAACGGATCTCTACTTGTACAGTAAACGTGTATATATATATATATATATATATATATATATATATAATTCTCGTAGCGCTGTTATATGGTCGCGGCTCGGCGCCTATTGGTTGGCAACGTGAACGGCCATGTGTGATTGGCCCTGGGCGCTCAGTGGGCACGCCTCCCGTCTGCTGATTTTTTTTTCTCCGGTTGAGTTGTTATTGGACGGGTCCGGGCCGGTACGGTGTTTAATAAAATTTTCCAACAATTCGATAAGTTCTGAATTTCATTGCGTGCGTTTAGACTGTGAGGCCTCTTCGCTATTTCAATTGCCTCTCTTACGAGTCTGTCTTGATTTCGGGTTTTCTATATTTGTCAGTACTCTGATGTTCTCAAAGTCTATTCGGTGTGACATCGTGGTGGCGTGTTCCGCAATGGATGTTGTTTTTTCCTGCTTTCTTACAGCGTTCTGGTGTTCATCACGTCTAGCTTGAATTCTTCTATTAATTTGCCCCACATAGGTTTTATGACAGTCTGCACATGGAATCTCGTACACTCCCTGTTGTTCTAAAGGGATCCTCATCTTCGGAGTCCTCAACACCGTGCTTAGTTAGTATCGATATTGTGTCTCCGTAGAATTCTTACAGTACTGTTCGTGGTCCCCTTGACATACGGTAAATAAGCCTTGGTTATTGGTGTCTCCTACTCCTCGTCTGTTTGTCTCGGTTTTGACTTTAAGGCTCTTTGTATATTTCGATCCGTTAAATTTTGCTTATTGTTGCATTGTTGTCAACTCTGCATTCGTTTCAGCCCTAAATTCGCTAATTTCATCGAATTTATCCTATATTATTGGGTGGAGTCTATTGCTTACCTGTAGGTGAATATCTAGGAGTTTAGTATTAACAACATCCAAATCTCTTCTGACATCACGTATGCCTTCCCTAAGTAGGGCACAACTTGCTTTCCATAAGATATTCTGTGTTTTTCTGTTGTTCTTCCTGAACTTTACCGTCATGTTTTTCGGAATAACTCGTTCATCGCGGCATCGTTGTAAAAAATGTAGATCGCACAAAAGTTTGCTTCTTTTCGCGCGTAATTTCTTAAATGTTTTACACAAATGA
Organism: Octodonta nipae; assembly: GCA_034190945.1. Classification (NCBI taxonomy): domain Eukaryota; kingdom Metazoa; phylum Arthropoda; class Insecta; order Coleoptera; family Chrysomelidae; genus Octodonta; species Octodonta nipae. Next base: position 57,884,892 of record CM067220.1, read on the forward strand.
GAAGTATTCTCCCGTAGAGATTCACTATATTTGTTTTTAAGTTTTCGCGGGCACTAAATGTTTTAGGTGGTTTCCGGGAATTCATCCGCGTAGTTAATAACTGATCCCTGCCGGGTTCGATGGTAAAATGACGACGTTTCGGCAGAGTCACATCTGCCCTCTTCACGGACGTTATCCTAAATAGGAAGGAAGGTGGAACCCTTGGAAAAATAGTATATAGGAAAGCAACTCACACCAACAGATACCTTCATGCTAATTCTCATCACCACCCAGCCCAACTACAAGCCGTCGTCAAGACTTTAGTAACCACATCACAAAGACTAGCTGAACAGGATAACATCAAACAGGAAATGGACAGTTTAAAAACAGCTCTGAGACAAAACGGATTTACAGACCGAAATATACAAAGAGCCCTAAAGTCAAAACCGAGACAAACAGACGAGGAGCATGAGACACCAATAACCAAGGCTTATTTACCGTATGTCAAGGGGACCACGGGCAGTATTGCAAGAATTCTACGGAGACACAATATCGATACTATTTTCAATACAGACAGAAAAATAAGCACGGTGTTGAGGACTCCGAAGACGAGGATCCCTTTAGAATAACAGGGAGTGTACGAGATTCCATGTGCAGACTGTCATAAACTAATAGAAGAATTCAAGCTAGACGTGATGAACACCAGAACGCTGTAAGAAAGCAGGAAAAAACAATCACACGCAGCCGTTCACGGTCCCAACCAATAGGCGCCGAGCCACGTTTATATAACAGCGCGAGCGCTTCTGAAAATCTTAGTATTCGAGTAACTAGAAGCGAAAGCAGAAGGCCACGAGAATTATGCGAACCGACCTGAAGAGGGCAGATGTGACTGCCGAAATGTCATTTTTCCTTCGATCCCGGCAGGGATAAGTTATCAACTACGCGGATGAATTCCCGGAAACCACCTAAAACATTTAGTGCCCGCTGAGTGGTGATGAGAATTACCATAAAGGTATCTGTTGGTGTGACTTGCTTTCCTATATACTGTATGGCCATCTTCCTTCCTATTTATGAGAACATCAAGGAATGGCAGTTGATTGTTGGCTTCAACCTCCATATATATATGTATGTATATGTATTTGCTCTCCGTGGCACTTCCACTTCAGACGGACGAAAAATGGAAAAATTCAGATCATGTGGAGATGTTAATAATAATTTCACAAACAAACGTCCAAAACCTGTTGCAAGTGAGGACATGAAGTTAAATGTAATGTTATCTGCAGTGGAAAACCCTAAATTGTCTCTGCGAAAAAGGGCTTCTTTGCTTCCAGATGAAGTTGGTAAAGATTCAATATCAAAAATTTTTAAAGATAACAAATTTCATCCATATAAACCACAATATATCCATACTTTAAAACCAGACAGACGACTAGAATTTTGTTTTCTCATCCAAGGAAAGCTAGAAGACGATCCTTTTTTGGTTAGGAAAATAATTTATTCTGACGAAGCTACATTTACGTCTAATGGAACAGTGTCTTCACAAAATTATCGATGGTTAAAACTCGCAATCAATATTATTTTAAAACTAAAGTTTGGTGCGGCATTTACAAGGATAAAATAATGGGACCCTTTTTTTTCGACAATCTTTGACTTCTCAGCGATATCTAAATTTTTTACAAAATCATTTGCATGATTTTCTTCGTGACCTTCCAAGACATGAACGGCAACAGGTATGGTACCAGCAGGACGGCGCAACATGTCATAGTACAATGGAAGTAAGGCAATACCTGGAAAACATCTTTAATGGGGGTTAATTCATAGACATTCCGATATTTTTGGCCAGCTAGGTCGCCAGATTTAGCCCCATTAGTTTTTTTTTCCTATGAGGTTACTTAAAAGAAAAAGTATATCAACACAGGCCATTCACAAACGTAGAACATTTGGAAACAATTCAGGGTATATCTCCGAATAATAATTAGAAATGTATTGAGGGAATTTTCTTCTAGAACGGAAACATGTATTGTAAGAGAAGGCGGATACGTTGAAGCAATAGTAATTTGATGATAAGAGTGATTACACGCTTGTTATGCAATTAACATTATTAGCACTGTATTCTGTAGTTGATAATTATTGTAAAATAAATAATTGTGGTATGATCAATTATTTTAATGCATCATCAAAATAATGCAACATGGAGGTTAAGAGACGTAAAAGTTATCAGATTTTCATCGAATAAAGAGATAACTGTTAAAAGTTTCCGATATTTTCAAAAATGAATTTACTTTACCCTTAAGCCAAATTCATATTTTCTACCAAACCTTATAAACGACTGAAAAAAATTAATATGTGATGGTTACATTTTAGGTTTAAGACCATGCAGAATTTTTTATAAAGAATAAGTTTTTTCATAAAACCAATAATAAAACAGTTTCCCGTGTGGTGCGAACTTAAGCAGACACACTGTATATATATATATATATATATATATATATATGTCGGTTTCAACGTAAGGAATAAATGTGGGCTAAACATTTATTTGACAACTAATAATCATACTAAATTTACCGAAGGATTTACCACTGGAGTTTCAAACTATACAAACAATAGATAATGTTGATAATCAATTTATCTCGGGTGCCACCTAAAATAAGTTCGATCGGCGTAGCGATCTGATATTATTAACCTAAATTGGTACACAAAGTAGTCTATTCGGAACCGCGAGGAGTTCCCGGTTACGTGGCAGCCGTCTACTGTCGTACCTCGTTCGAAGTTCCGACAGAACTGAACTTCGTTTTTCTGCCTGCCATTGCGTAACCTGCACCACGTCTTACGACTCCAAGCTGACAAACTTGTAATAAGATATAATAAACTTAAGAATGGTAAACGAAAATACGAAAACATGAATATCCTGTTACCGATAATATAAACTATATAGTTTTCCACCACTTGAGAAACCAACTATTTCGTTATCTCCTCCGACATATATATATATATATATATATATATATATATATATATATATATATATATTATATGTTTTAGGTGGTTTTCGGGAATTCATCCGCGTAGTTGATAACTGATCCCTGCCGGGATCGATGGTAAAATGACGACGTTTCGGCAGAGTCACATCTGCCCTCTTCAGGTCGGTTCGCATAATTCTCGTAGCCTTCTACTTTCGCTTCTAGTTACTCGAATACTAAGATTTTCAGAAGGGCTCGCGCTGTTATATACTCGCGGCTCGGCGCCTATTGGTTGGCACCGTGAACAATATCCATTGCGGAACACGCCACCACGATGTCACACCGAATAGACAGAAAAATAAGGACGGTGTTGAGGACTCCGAAGACGAGGATCCCTTTAGAACAACAGGGAGTGTACGAGATTCCATGTGCAGACTGTCATAAAACCTATGTGGGGCAAACTAATAGAAGAATTCAAGCTAGACGTGATGAACACCAGAACGCTGACGTGATGAACACCAGAACACTGACGTGATGAACACCAGAACGCTGTAAGAAAGCAGGAAAAAACAACATCCATTGCGGAACACGCCACCACGATGTCACACCGAATAGACTGAGAACACCAGAGTACTGGCAAATACAGAACACCCGAAATCAAGACTCGTAAGAGAGGCAATTGAAATAGCGAAGAGGCCTCACAGTCTAAACGCACGCAATGAAATTCTGAACTTATCGAATTGTTGGAAAATTCTATTAAACACCATACCGGCCCGGACCCGTCCAATAACAACTCAACCGGAAATAACAAATCAACAGGCGGGAGGTGTGCCCACTGAGCGCCCAGGGCAAATCACAGGCAGCCGTTCACGGTGCCAACCAATAGGCGCCGAGCTACGACTATATAACAGCGCGAGCGCTTGTGAAAATCTTAGTATTCGAGTAACTAGAAGCGAAAGCAGAAGGCTACGAGAATTATGCGAACCGACCTGAAGAGGGCAGATGTGACTCTGCCGAAACGTCGTCATTTTACCATCGATCCCGGTAGGGATCAGTTATCAACTACGCGGATGAATTCCCGGAAACCACCTAAAATATTTAGTGCCCGCGAAAACTTATATATATATATATATATATATATATATATATATTCTAAATTGTTTTTATTTTAAGTAAGCTGAAGTCGGTTTTTTAATATAAATTATTCTAGTCTCTTGTAGTGTGTCCATAGTATTTTACGATTCGGATGACATATTGTGGACAATCTGTCCTTGACCTTCCACTCTTTAATATGACAGTACCACATGTTAAACGCATCTATTCTTCGTATATCTGATCTTTTCATCGTCCAGGATTGCGCTCCGAACAGGAAGATTGAGAATGTGAGATATTTGTCCAATATGGTCTTCGAGTTTCTTGTAATGTGATCTTTCCATATTCTTATAAGGATGCTCGTGGCTTCTCGTGCCATTGCCATTCGCCTTTTATTTCTTTTTCGCACCATCCTTGGTTACTTAGTAGAATCCCAGGTATAGAAATTCATTTTCTATATTTAGGATGTTCGGTCGTGGGAGGATTTCACCTCTTGTCTAGTATCATAAGTAAAAAAAATAAAACTCTTGCAACCATTTATGCCTAATTTCTGTTCAATATCTGGATCGAAGGGAAAATTGGTGCGAACAAAATATGTTTTTCCTTCATTTTTGTTTCGAAATCAGCTGTAAAAATTGGATACTTCATTAAAAAGAAACACTTCCGGTTGGAAAAAATCACTCCTTGTCCAGACCGGGAGCTGTAATATCATTTGATTGTCCACTTGAAACCCTATAACCCTGAAACTTTTTTCAAAATAATGGAATCCACCTGAGATATTCCCTTGTCTAAAGATAAATGTCCCGCCCGGTATATCCCAAAATAATGTTAGAAATGCCGCGCAATTGGTATCACTTCAGAGCGTGTGACATCATTTGTGGCGTACACAAACTATACACTAAAAGAGTGCAAGAGGTTATTTCACTCGGTTGGTAGTTGCAGTTACCATTAGAAGTTACTCCTAATTTATTTATAATTAACATTATAAGGTAACCCTCATTTTGGATTTTGAAGAATTCATAGGAAAATTATCGATGATTTTATTTCAAAGGAAAATTAAGGTATCACAAATTTAATTAACCATCTAGCCTTAGAGTTGAACATTGCATATCAAATGAATGAAAATGAAAAATCATGGAATCACCCGTGAATCGATCTTAATATATTACAATTTACAATATTCAAATTACTTAAGTCGTATCAGAGAAATTCGTGGACATTCATTGAATAGTAGTCCCTTAACAGTTTTTTCCGATTTTTCGGAAAACTATTATTACGAACTATGTGGGTTTTGAAATAATTAATTTACACCGAAAGCAAATCGTCTTTATTTTCACTAAAAATTCCCCATCACTACTAGACTAATACTTCCATTAAATATTACAAAGATGAGTCAAACGTACATCAAACGTTTTGTTTATCGGTGAATAATTTCAAGAAACTTCCCCTGTTAGTACCGTCAATTGAACATTGTACCATTATAAATCCGACGGTATATGAAATTCTATGCTACCTTTTCGTAATATTCCTTAACACAATAAAGTTTAAATTATCGAAATTGGTTAAACTGTTTTGGAGTAATTGTCTTCAATGTCAAATCCTAACTAGTCAGGACCATATTGTATTTTTTTTAAAGTTACTGAAGTTTTTTGACAGGAGGCGAAGGAGGCTATTTGCTTTATTGGCAGTTAGCTTGAGACAGTGGTAGATATATACATTTCCCAAGTAAATAGGCTGTCACATTTTTGCGGCTTTTATTTCAGATTCTAGCTACATTATTATTTCTTTATTTTTAATCAAAGCTCTGTCATGTATGACTAATAGGCGGGGTAATCTTGCTATTGGGAGTGAAAATTCAAAACTTCCAAGAAGACGAAACAATATACTTTAATTTTTAGGCTAAATTCATAATTTCTTGAATCTTTATTCCAGTATCAGATTAGATACCAGTATATATTAATTTCATTACTCCTCGTTTATTTGTTGGCGGTACCACAACGGTACCTTACAATCGACTAGGGAATATCCCAATTAGTAGTTTTGACTCAATCTCATTCCGACCCTGAACTGGTTTAGGAACAAACTTAGACTGAGAATTGTATGCGTAGTTTTTAAAGATCTTATGTAAATAAGATTGCTAAAAAAGTTCGGTTCCCAAATTTGCTTTCCTAGGCTCAAGCCTACTCAGCTTGTAGGGAAACCCGCCCCTTGTGTGAGAAACTATTGTAGAGCTTAAGGGAATGATAGACGGGTTTTTGAGGGATTTATCAATACTATTTTTATTCAAAGAAAGTATAGCAATGCAATAGACTTTTAACCAAAATAAAATGTTGATTCAACGGTAATCTATAATTAATTTAAATATTGTTATAAGACATGGTAAACATTGTAATATAATGAAAATACTTTTATTTTCAGACTTTAGCAAAGAAAGTTTTCATCAATAATCCAAGTAAACTAAATCAACTAACAGTACGAGAAGATGTGAATAGTGCAGATTGTTAATAACCATCATGTATATAATTGGCTATTTAATGCTGAAGACTGAATAACTAAAAATCTATTAAAAAATATACATTTTATAAATACTTTATTGTTGGTATCATATTAAAATAATGATTAGTTATAGAGTAATGATTTATTTACAATCAAATTATATACATTTATTCTGATGTGTCAAATATGATAATTGTGATATATTTTTAAGTGTTGTAGATAATTTTCAAATAGGCTTTTTTGTTAACCTTGTCAGAATTTTTAATTGTTTTGGAACGACAATCTGACACTGAATTTTATTTATTGATTTCTGGATAGTAGGAATTGTCTATTTTTTTACTGATCTAATTTTTAAGATTTGTGTGTAGAATATTTTTCATATGTTGACCTATTTTTGGGTAAATGAATTATGAAAATCAGTTAATTACTAAGAATGTATGATTATGTTATTGTATTTAAGAGAGTTGTACTATATGTTGAAAATCACTGTAAATAATTGTTTGCGCAAGTGAAACTATTTTGTTAAATAATATGTTGAAAAAGTACAAGAAACTGTTTTAAAAAATGTGTTTCATTTCTTTATATGTATACAAAATATAAACATGTATAATAAATATTTAAAAATAACAATGATTTACTAATATATTATGCATTTCAATTACTCTCATCACTATCTTCTTCAATAATTATTCTTCTCTTCAAGGGCTTCAAGGTTTCAGTTTTCTTTATCCGTTTTCTGTTATTCAGTTTCATTTCCAATATTTCAAGTTGAGTGTATTCATCACTTACCAAATCACTATCTTCTTCATGAGTCACAAAAGAATCCTTAAACAGAAATAAATATTAATCAAATTTTCACTCAGTTTATGTTGAGATTTATTAGTCCGTTTTATAATTTGTGTACTCATACTGGAAATACAAGGCACTCTAATATATGGAAATTCATAAACTTATTAATTTTCAGAAAAAAATCTTTCACTTTTATTTTAATGTGTTTCCATGTATTTTTTAGTATAAATTGCCAGTTAATGAATTTAGCATTTACAATTTAACAAAATGTGTAGCAGTGAACGTCTATCATTGCATCTGTTTCAGCCTTGATTTATTCTTTTGTAGTTTGTCATTTATTGGGTGTTTTGGACATACTTTCGTTCTAGATAATCTCAAATTTCTATTTGGATTTGCATAATGGAATGGAACCGTTATGTTGCAACCAAATATTTTCAGGCTCATTGTCAATTGGAAACATATTGAATGGTAGAATCAAGAAACATTTCAAAAATTCAAAATCCCTCATTCAGTGCTTTGTTAAATAAACATAGATTACCATCCTCCCTCACATCCACCAATGACAATTTTGTTGTGCACAATATCGATAGTTGAGTTTGTTCATCTACTTGTCCATTTAACTCATGTGAAGGATATTTATCCAATGTCACATAACAAGTTCTTGAACATTGAAGGACTGTTAGGGATAAAACTTCTTTAAATATCTAATTACCAAAGGTTGAGAAAAAATTGTGTTATGAGCGCTAATAGAGTTCGGTAAATCCCTGGCAGAACAAGTTTACTTGAATACTCTCTTCGAGGTGTCATTCTTAATTAAATTACGTAAATCCTAGATGTTGGTCTTTACATCTCGCGTGTTCAAGTTTACTTGAAGTTATGAAGAATATTGCTGACTCTTATTTTGGATGTTTATGATAGAAAATTACATTTTTCTGCTTCTATTTTCCGTATCTTACCATATAGTTTTAACACTTTCTTCCTGTAGGTTATCAGTGATGTAAGTTAAATAGGAAATATGACATTATTCAAAATTTATTATATGAATAAGGTAAACCCATATTTTAGTAGTAGTAAGTATTAAAGGTGGGATGAATTGGGTCCATACATTCAATAACCCACTATATAATTTACAATAAAACCAAGAACAGATTATTTATAATTAATTGTGAATGACCATTTGAAAATATGACGTATGGCTCTTGGCAGATTCGACATCAACCGAATTTGATGCCCTAATTAATTCGGTTAAGGTAGGATCAAAAAACTATAACCTCATTTGCAGTCTGCAAAGAGGTGTACCAATTTCTAATCATAAATAACCATAAATAGATATAAATACTTTCTGTGACTGAAGGGGAAAATATTAAATATCCCTATAATATCACACAAAATGGTCGAGGCATTAAAATAATATAGCTTGCTTGAGACTTTAGAGAAACAACGACTATGTGAAGCCGACATTATTCTTAATAGAACGTAAAAATAAGACAAAGGGTCCTAGCACTCTCTGAACTTATACATTACAAGAAGTATCGTGAATAAACATGAGAATAGACGTACTTCCATAGACCATAGTTGCACAAAACATGACTCCCGGTCCAAGCCAGATGTTTTATAGGTACTATAGGATTACACCTTTTACTCCATGTTATACTCTTAAATGATCATTTACAGCCTTAGAACAATTTGCCGATCTCGATGTAATCAAACCTATGTCACGTAAAACATGTTAGTAATACCCATAAAAGGGAAGTAGCGATTCCATAAAGTCTGCCTTTCTTTAATTTTGACATCTCATACGCCTGAACTGTGTTCGTCGCCGTTTTGTCCAGATTTTAGTACGAGGCTATTAAGAAGCCCTGCAACTGCTGTTATCCTTGAGACTAGTCTCAGAAGAAAGGAAAACCAAGTTTTCTAGTGGCGTTACATTGATACTTAATTTATTGTAAAATGTCGAAAATAGCTGAAAATTTGCGTAAAATGAAAAATATACGTCAGAATTTAGAAGATTACAAGGCATTTATTTTGTTGTTGAGAAAGCCTCACCAGGTGAGGATATTGAATTTTTTTTGCATGATTGATTCAATTCCTTCTGAATTTTTTAAACATCAAGTTGGAACTTTGTTGCTAGACGAAGAAAACCTGCTTTTTCAACAGGACGGTGCTCTTCCACATTATGCCTTGCCTGTACAAAATTGGTTTAATGAGACATTTCCAGATAAATGGATTGAAAGAAGGGGGACTATAGAATGGCCAGCAAGATCACCTGACCTAACGCCCCTTGACTTTTTTAGAGGGACATCTAAAAGCTATGGTGTATAAAACTCAACCTCGCGATATTCCTGAACTTAAACATACATTTTACACCAGAGACGCTCCAAAAAGTGCGAAAGGCATTCGAGCTGCGACTTTACCATTGTCTTACCAACAATGGCGGATATTTTGAACATCTAATTTAAGTACAAGGTAATTCTAACGCTAATACAATATTAATAACGTAAATAATAATTATTTTAATTTGAAATTGCATTATTCTGTAAAAATTAATCTGATTTAAAAAAATGTGTAAAAAGATTGGAAAAGAGACTTTTAAAAAGAGGAATCACATGATACCCCTCTGTATTTAAACTTGTAGAAGTGATATTCACCCCCGCTTAGGGGTTGAAACTGCAGGGTGACAGATACTTGTAAAATGTGTCCCCCCGTGTATATATATATATATATATATATATATATATATATATATATATAAATTAACGTGTTTTTTGTCTTTTTCTTTTAAAGGTATTTTAAAAGTTATTTTAATCTCCAAGAAGAAATGAAGATGAAATTGCCCGAAGAATAAACTTAGCCTGTATCCTCTTTGGTAAACTTAGGTTCACATTCAAATCCGAAATAACAAATTCCCTGAAACGTAAACTATATAATCAGTGTATTCTACCCGTTCTAACTTATAGTGCTAGAACATGGTGTCTTACAAAAAAACTGACACAAATTCTCAACAACACAGAGAGCTCATGAATGAATGCTTGCCATTAAGCTGAGGGCCACAAAAATACAGTGGATAAGATATCAAACCAAACTAGAGGACGTGTTGGCCTAAGCAGCAAAATTAAATGGGAATGGGCAGGAAACATCGCCCGAAGAACAAACAGACGATTGATGTACCAAGCGTATTCTCGAATGACACTAGGTAGTAGATTTATTGGTGGACTGATGACATCAAACGAAGAGCTGAAACCAACTGGATAAGAGAAGCACCGAACGGAGGTGGATAGTGGCTAGAAAAGGGGAAGACCACCTTCCAGCTATGGATAGAAATAGGCATATCGTGATTGTGATATATCTGAAGCAAGATCGACTATAAATAGGTGACCAGCTCCAGTAAGTTAAGTTAAAATCAAGTAAGTTTTGAACAAAACTTCATAAACCAAACAAATCGAGAAGAAATAAAGAAACCAACAAACTACGCAAATACCACAAAGGACTTCTAATTTAAATAACAGCACACAATTGATATCAACTCTGCAATTATAAACATTATACACTATGTTTTCGGTCTATCCGAAAAAAATAAACGTATCAGAGATAAAAACAAAGTAAAAACGATTTCAAAACAAATAATACACTAAGATCAAATCTGACAAAACCAGAAAACGCTACACATATTCCAAAAATTGTATGTACAGTGTAAATAAGAGAAAAAGAACACCAATACAACGTCTCACGAAGACATATAGATATATCAAGACTGGCAAACCATATACTCAGGGATAATGGTATACACAACGTGGACTGGAATAAGATAAAGATAATACTTACTTAAAGAAGAACACACACACAAAAAAGGAAAATCAAAGAAAGTGTCTGCATGTTGTTAAATAATGAAGATTATTGGGACAATCTCGGTAGAGATAGTGGTATCATGGCAACAGCTCCTGGCAAATGAACATGAAAATGGAAACTTGAAACTCTCCTGACAATTGGGAGAAAAGTCAAGCATGCGCATATTATAAAAATTCCTTCACAAAACATTGGTCGAAAACGATTTCTGATAATGTTTTCAAACGTCATATTACACAGATACTATAACTCGCCTATAACTAGGTACATCTTGATTTTCAATTACCTAACTTATCTGTATTTTTCAGAAAACATTTTGGTAGAAGTTAAAACCTAAATGAACATCTAAAATAAGTATTGAAATATTAAACTTATTAGCAAAGTGTACTTTCTCTACGCTTTCTTTTCTATTTAACCACACTGAGTCACACCAACGTCTGGCGGTGTACGGCTACTAATCATAATAAAGGAATTGAGGATAGGGATATCCATAGTTCAGATTTTTATTATGAATGTCAGCGGTGCAATTACAAGTTCTCCTTAATTTAATTGGTAACTAAATTACTAATTACAACAGAAGCTTAAGGTACTATTCCTGTTAATGATAGTTTAACGATTACTACGTTTTATACCATTGGGTAATCAATTATTTTTCTTCTTAATTTTAACAATGTATTTAATATAGACAACTATAACGGGTGTCCTGTTCATTAATTATTTTAAAGATTACCTCATCTTTCCACTCCATATTTTTAGTCTCGATATAAAACAAAATAATAAATTGCTTTCTGAGAGAAATAAAAGTTACTGTCACTGTGAGAACGACATACGCGCTCTTGGAGACTTGTAATTTGTATTCGACAATTGTCTCAGTACAACAACCATTCGTGAGTGTTGTAAGTCAACTATCGAGACCATTTACTCTCAAATCAATATGTACCTCTTCTTCGAGTCTTGTCACGAAATTTGTGCATTACTAGCTATCTCCAGAAATATATGTTCTAATGTACGTTACAAAATGCCTTTACCTAAAAACCATCACTGTGAAAAAATAGTGCAAAAACATTTTAAATCAGTATTTCAAATCGAAATTTTACACCTTTAATCCACTTGTCTGGTTTCTTACAATGTGGGATGGTTGTATTTAGTGAATTGTCTGGGAACAAGTAATATACAAGTAGCTGTTAAGTAAAGATTTTAGCTGATTGTAAATGGATTGCTAATGATGTGTGTCATTGTATATGGAGAATGGATAATGCCTAAATTATATTTCTCCGGCAACTCCATGTGCAGTGACATAATATACGCAGAAACAATTTTATGGCAAAGGTTTAAATATTTGGACAGCATTTTATGAACTTAGTAACATTCGTCAGTAATTTTTTGTTAGAGATTATATCTGATTTATAGTTTGTTAATTTGACATCTACGAATTTCTTTCATTCATAATTTATTATTTGTTAATGTTAGGTGTACATATTGTTTATTTTATCCCCGTGATTGTGTTTGAAGATATTTTTTCCAAGTTAAACCCGCACTATTATAGACAAAAAAGAGGGTTAAGGTTTTCGGGCTCTTTTTGTGTCAAGTCACGTGTTCACATATATACAAGGATATTTTGGTAGGTGACAGGTGATTGATCACTATAAATAAAAAAGTTTTGTATGAGATATGTCAAAAAGTTTATGTGAGAAAAAAATGTTCAAAGTTGTCAACTAACTATAAGCCTTGGAGTGTGTATAAACGAACAACAAATTTATCAACTGAACACAACGTTAAAAAATTCTCTACCATTCCTATTAAATGAATGGACGCTTAAGCCAATTTTAGTGAAAAACATTTAACAGTTAATTAAATAGATTGGCAACATTGGTTAAAATTCTTTCATTAGAATGTATCATAAGTGAACTTGTGGTAGGACGTGCACTGCTAAAACGAAATGTGATTTTTGTTTTACATGTAATATTTTGACGTGTTTTGTTTTATGAAAAAAAAAATATATTTAATCGAACAATTTTCTGTTGGTCTGTGAAGTTATATTATGTTTATGTGATGGAATAATTTACAAATCGGGAATACCAGGATATACTTTTAATTTCTCTATTTAGATCTTCCATATTTCGATTTATTTTTCATGTGAACATACAAATTCGATTTTTTTCTTGCTTGTTTTACAATACGTTTTTGTTCATTTAGAAAAAAATCAGTTTTTAGTGTAGTTTTTTTTTCGAATAAGTCTTTAACTATGAGATAGATAAATAATTATTAAGACTTTTAGTTCATATTGACCACTACTGTCACCCGCCAAAATATCTGCCCTGTATTATGTTACACCCTGTATTGATTTTTCCTGCTAATTTTGAACCAAGTGCAGAATTTGCCACTAACTAAAGAATAAAAAAATCCAATTTCAGATGCGTTCTTAAGCTACATTCACTGACAATTAAATAACCAGAGTCAACTATTACATCGAACTTTTTTGTAGTTAATTAATTAATTTCTTGAATTAGGTAAGGTTATCTTACTTCCAATTGTGAAACAACAACTTACATCCAAATAGGTATCATTTGCACTGTCAACTTCCTGGGTATATACATTACAGTCTGCATTCTTTCTTAAAGGGATTTTAAATCCTCTACTATTTATTACAGGACTCCTAGAACACATAAATAAATGTATATATTATCCTGGAATAAGTATACGTAAACTATTGACAGTATTAAACAAAAACAGCCTTTAACTGAGAAATGAAGTGTTATCAAAGATACTATTAAATATACAGAGTCGATGGATTCAAAAGACTTACTTCACTCATCAGTAATTTAGTACTACCAACTAGAAGCTTTTGTTTGAGAATTAGAGTGTATCCAGTTTTGGGCTTAAGCAACGGCAACTAAGACATTTCCTATTGTTAAATCTTAACACAAACAGAAATGTGCTCTTATTACCTTAGATAATAATTATAATAAAGAACTATACATTTTATTTAATCTACTAGTTGAAAAATGTAACAGTATTTAATTAATAATATGATAGAGAGATAAAGGATCAGGTGTTAGAATACAAGTTCCAGGGGTTAGGATAGTAAATGCACGATTTCCACACCCACGGTACTCCAATGTATGCGATAGATCATCGGAATGGTTAAGGGGCAGCTTCGGCGACCTGGGAAGAAAACTGACAGATAGAGTAATCCGTATTCCTGATGGAAACATCCAATAGAATCCCACACAGAACTACAAAAACTGTAATAGTTTGTATACAGTCTATCTGGAAAGAAAATTTGACAGATAAAGACCATTTTTGAACCATCGGAATATATCTGCTAGTCCAATGTAGCCAGATTTCTGTATTGGCATTAATGGGATTTTAATAAGGATTTATTTTAAAAACATATTTTGACATGACATCTTTCAAATTTCTGCACTGGTAGTGAAAACTAAAAACTTCCAAAAAGCTTCATTGCCTTTTTGGATAGGCAGAGATATTACTTCACAAACAGTGTATGGATGATTGATTCTTTTTTACAAAAACTGTTAAGTTAACAATTTTGGCTGTTTTTGGTTTTATCATCATTAGAACTTCAGAATCTTCATTAATTTTCCCTTCCCATTCATATATCAAAGTTATTTTGGGACCAATATATACACATGCAGCTAATTTATTAGATACTAATCCATGAGCAATTATTTAGCGACTACTTCATGAGCGTCGTTCAGTAACTGCTGTTTTATTTTTTGCACAAACTTTAGCTGACATATCTTTGGTAGCGGTACTGAGTAGCGTCTAAGACAACTTAAAAATACAGATGATAATATAAATCGGTTAGCAAACAAGATGTAATATTCAATATTGTATAACACAAAGAGTTTATCTGACTTATAATAAATTATGATATCTGGGAATATTAGGAATATCAGTTGTTATTTATAATCCCTTCAAATAATTTTTAAAAATATTGATAACCTTAAAACATAATCTTTATTCTAATAATAGTCTGTTTACATTTATGGAAGTTACGCATATTTCCTAATACAGAATAAACAAAGATTTTAATGGTTTTTCCCTAATCAGTAAATTTAATTATTTTTATGTGTTCTTGGGAAATAACACCACAATCGAAACAAAAATCTGTATATTCAAGGAACCAAACGTTTGCAGGTCTATTCTAACCGCGCTTTCAATGGCTTCAAATATGTATTGAAAATATAAAATGCGAAATAAAAGTTTGATATGTGACATAAAAATAATCAAATAACGTTTAGAAGCCAAGTAAATTCTATTTTTAACTGCTATATTGAAAATGTGGAATTAATATTTCGCTTAAAAACTTGTATGTGAATTAATAGCGACACATTAGGTTCCCACAGACTTTTTTATTGGAATCTATGGGGTTTTTTCCACAGGGATACGAAAGAAGACGAATAAAATTTCAAGAATTAGGGTCCTGTGCGGTCCCCAATCGCACCCTACTCTAGCTCTATCACCGTGTGTGGCCTATAAAACAGTAGATATGTTGAAATGGTTACATTTATCATAATAACTAATAATTCTTAATCCAATGAGAACATAAACAACTTTGGATTTGGAGAGAGATCAGCAAGAAATATCCTTTCAAAGTATAATTAAACCAGGAAGCCGATGTAAAAATTCGAAATTAGATACGAAAATAAGTTGCATGCAGTATTACATAACTAGTATATTTTAATCAGTTTGTCCTTATATCTTATATGTGATTAAATTTAGAATGACTTACTTTACTGACTGTATATATTTCATATGCATTTGAGAATCAAGATTTTGCGTTGCGTCTTCAATAAAGCTTATGTCATAACTTTGATTATCATCAGGTGTTTCCTCTTCATCATCTGAAATTATGACAGTTTGAGAAAGAGATAACTCAGCCTCATCATCGATGAAGTCCTTTGCCATTTTCTGAAAATGAATTTCAACGATAACAATATATTCTTTCACAGATATTCTAGTTACCTTTCGTTTCCCAATTTTTGACTTATTGTTTCTTTTTCTCGCTTCTTGTTTTTTTGCTGACAGCAGCCAATTATCTTTTGGTTCAAAGTCATCATCACTGGAATTGCTTTGTTCACTCCTACATGGTTTTTTGAATGGAATATTATAATTTTCTTTTGGAAGTGATAATTTTGTTGAACATAAGCTGATCGGTGAACAGTTATTAATTACTTGCCTATGGGTTTGTAATTCTGAACACTGTTCTTTGCTCTTTTTTAATGGTGTCACTTTCGAATTAAATGGGGCATTGAATACATCTGATTCCTGGGAACTTTTATAGAATTTGTCTTCGAGGAAACTTGAATAAGATAATGTATTTTTATTAAAGGAAGGCCGTCTGAGTTCAATTTTAGATGGAGAAGTTGAAACACATTCAGTTACATCAACTTTTTCTGTTATTAACATAGATTTTGTAAAATTGTTGACTTTCAATGTGCAATCTGCAGTATTATTAATTCGGTGGCTAGCATTCAGATTTGAATGCGTTTCTGTAGTTTGGTCACTGTTACATTCTTTATCACTTTCTGAGGTGTTTACAGTGCGAACTCGCTTAGTACTAGAAAAAAATGAAATATCACAGAGATCTTCAAATTCCGAAAAATCATTTAGTCTTTTTTTTTCCTTTCTCGTTGACATATTGCATACATCATTTATTTCAGTGAAGTCAGAATTTTCATGAACATGTTCCAGAGTATTTGAGTTTACAGGAGTAATCGGGAGTACTGTTTTCATTTGAGGGTGTGTTAATTTCTTTTTTAAACCAAAAAATGGCATATCACAAAAATCATCTAAATTAAAATCATTCTTATACTCTTGGTTAGAATCTTTTTTAGTGATTTGACATTGATTCAAGGTATGTGGCACCCTGTTTAATTTCGTTTTGTCCAATGTAATTTTTGAAGGGCTCTTAATTTTTTCAATATTTGTTATTTTCCCGTGTTGTTTATTACTTCTGTTTTTTTGTCGGGATGAACATAAAACAGGTGAAACTGAATTAATAGATTTATTTATTTCGTTTCTTTGGATTTTGTGAGGACTCAGTGAAAAGATATCGGTATTTGCATCGGTAATTTTTAGGTTATAGATGTCTTCCAAAGAACTCAGTTTAAAAAAATTTAAAATACAATTTAAAGATGCTATATTAAGTTTACTATTTGATGAATCCTTAAAGATTTTACTTGTATCTGATTCCTTTTTCATATTTTCATCACAGTTATTATATTTACTGAGTAATTTATCGAATGATTTGGGTATTTGGAAATTGCAGGATTCGTTAGAAAAATTATCCCGTATGGTCTCGTCAATTAGGTCATCCAGTTCTAGAATTTTTTGTGTAAAATTAGGCGTTTGAATGGAATCAAAATTGACAGTTTCATCATTGAAATAAATTTCAGATTTATTTAACTGTTGTTTAAATGATTTAATATCACTACACGTAACATAACTGTAAACAGAATTATCTAGTTCTGTCCAATTAATTAGAATATCAAAGTTGTTTTTCTTAACGATCTTACATTCAACTGAATTTGGGCAGTTTCTACAAGTTTTTTCATTATTAGACATTATTATTGTTAAATAGTCAGATATTTCATCAAATAATTTCTTGGGGCCAAGAGAATTGTTTTCTGATAATTTTTGATTACATTCATTTCCTGAAAAAAAGGTATAAATTTTTTTTAATGAATTGAAAATATCATCATACCTTGGTTGAAACTAAAAGTGTTTGCATTTAAACTAACACACTCATCACGGTTTTGCGATTTGAACATATTTCTTATATCTGTTTGTTTCAAATTCTTAGTTAGACCACTTGGTTGTATATCTCCTAAAAGAACGGAAGTAATAATAAATTAATACTACAAAACTATATATATATATATATTTGTGTATACTGTTTCACGGATGGAAATATGTGGTTGATGATTTATTCCGGTGTACATCCGTTCGTCTGTATTCGTTTGAAAAATCACTTGTCGTACTTAAGTAACTAGTTACTTAGTATCTTTTGAGAAAGCTAAATATGATTTTGGCGAAACGTCAAGTGATTTTTCAAACGAATACAGACGAACTGATGTACACCGGAATAAATCATCAGCCATATATATATATACATATATATATATATATATATATATATATATATATATATATATAGTTTTTCAATATATGTATGTATATATATCTATATATGTTTTAGGTGGTTTCCGGGAATTCATCAGCGTAGTTGATAACTGATCCCTGCCGGCATCGATGGTAAAATGACGACGTTTCGGCAGAGTCACATCTGCCCTCTTCAGGTCGGTTCGCATAATTCTTGTAGCTTGTAGAATTATGCGAACCGACATGAGAGGGCAGATGTGACTCTGCCGAAACGTCGTCATTTTACCATCGATCCCGGCAGGGATCAGATATCAATTACGCAGATGAATTCCCGGAAACCACCTAAAACATTTAGTGCCCGCGAAAACTTAAAAACAAATATATATATATATATATATATATATATATATATATATGTTATATAAGTTATTCCATCGACTTATGTGAAACCATCTAGCAACAGTTCCCAAGCTGAGTCAGCATCCACGTGCCGTCTCAGGTTACCTTCGACGACGTATATCCGTGAGAACAGCAAACACTGCGACAGCTTAGTCAGCATTCTTATGTTATAAATTGTTCAATTGCCTTAAGTCTGCATTCATTATTACTTACAGATTTGTCTAGTTTAGTTTAACACTCATTTTGTCTTTTTAATTGTTATATAAAGTTTTATTATTTTCATTGTTATTTTCAAGTTATTATTTTTATTAAAAGTATTGTGCAACTATAAATAAAATCTTTTTTTAAAAAGATAAATTTTGAAAGTGTGATATAACAAATTGGCGCAGTCAGTAGGATCCGTCTAACGTTACTAGAACACGAGTACTCTAACTGGTAGCGGCGGATTCCTATCCCTCAACGGAACAACGAACCTGGGAGAAGTCCTCACTGCAATCAAACGTAGAACACGGCGCTTTCAATGTTCCTGTTGATGTAAGTAATGGTGAATCGTCATTGGTTTTAAGTAAATATTATTTGATTTATTTTATTGAACATTGATTTTTAATTTTTGATTTGATTAATATTGATTTATTATATTATTTGATTTTACATATTTATCAATTTGATTTTTATTTTGATATATTTGATTCAAATGAAACATTGATTTATTTCATTAACTGAATTATTTTATTCTATTGATATATTTATTTGATTTCTTTTTATTGATATTGGTATATCTGATTTACTTATTTCATTGATTTTTTATTTTGAATAACTGATTTATTTGAATTTACTATTTTATTTGGTTACCATACTGTCCTATCATTCAAACAATCGTTATTCCCATTAACGTATTCTACAGTTTATTAATTCTCTATACCCTTTAACATTTTATTCTATAAACTTTACACTCCAATTCATTTATATCGATAAACATGGCACAAGCTTCACCAAATTCAGGTACACCTGAAACAGAAAGATACCGGTTAACGGAAATATTTTCCGTTATACCCGAATTCGAAGGCGACCAAATTTCCTTGGGAACCTTTATAGATGCGTGTAATTGCGCATATAATATGTCCACGGCGGATCAAAAATATTTGTTAGTGATCCATATCAAAAATAAACTCAAAGGGAAAGCGGCGCAGTTGATAAATTCAAGGAACCCCGGATCGTACCTTGAAATCAAGCAACTCTTGACCCTACACTTTCGAGATTCTCGTGATCTCTCTTCCCTTATTCACGACTTACAACGTCTAAAGCAACTTTCGAACGAGTCTCCACTAACGTTTTACAATAGACTCCAGGCATTGAGTGCGAAAATGCACTCCTGCATCCACAAAACGGCTGGGCTTAGTCCAGAACAAAAAGACGCCCAGACCACTCTAGTGGATACAATGATGATGAATACCCTTCTTACGGGATTAGAACCCCGTTTAGGTCAGGTAATTCGTGCCAGTAACCCAAAAAGACCTTCTAGAGGCACACTCCCGGATTAGGAGAGAGCTTCAACTTTCTTATTTCGAGGATCAGAAAACGAACAAATCTGTTCCTCTCAAACCCAACTTTCAAACACGAAAGCCAACACAACCTCCTAAGTGTCTTCATTGTGGTCGATTAGGCCACATAGCCGTAAATTGCCGATTGAAAAATCAAAACAATTCTCAAACATTCAATCAAAACCATAGGCCAAATCCTGTTGGAACTAACCAGCCAACGCGGCCAAATTTCCCCTCAAATACACCCCCTGTTCAACAAGGACAATAGTTTCGTCCACAAAACTTTCAGAGACCCCCTTTTAGGTCTCAAATGAACCCTAACTATTATCGCCCATCGGTAATACAAAACAATCCTAATAACCGTCCTGAAAGGACACACCATTTCAATCAACACCAAAATGTTGATTACACTAATTATTCAGACTACAATTATTATACGGATGATAACACATAAGATTATGAGGATGATCTTCAACATTATCCTATCGTTGAACAAACGTTCGAAGATACTCCTATCGAGCCCTTTAATAGTCATTAATACCAGGATTTTCTAGCGCTTCCGAGCCTAGACCAACCTCCCGATTCGACAACTACCTTGTGCGAAGTCGAAACGCAGATTCAAAGCTTGAATCTCGACGATCTGAACCCCGACTTGAACTTCCCGGAGCAACTATTTCTTTAAGCCCACTTCTTACAGTTAACTCTAAAAACCTTTACTACATTCTTGACGCTTCTTCTAAATTCAAACTACTTATTGATACCGGAGCTGGTATCTCTATCTTCAAGGAAAATACCGTAAAGAATTTCACCCAAAGATCTCCTGAAAGGGTAACGATTCAAGGTATTACCCATGAAAAAATCCCCATTTCACAATTTACCCTAATTCCATTCGCTCCACGTAACCCACATAAAGTCTTCATATACGATTTGGACATTGAGTTTGACGGCATACTAGGATTAGATTTTCTCGAACACTATGAATGCATAGTTGACTTAAAATCTAAACAGCTAATAACAAATTTTAAAACCACCCCTTTATACAAAGTGCCCGATAACGATCAACCTTGACTGATGTACCCGACACACCCAATGTTAAACCAAACAGTAATTCACAAACACCAACACAAAACAAAATAACCATAGAGGCGCGCACAGAAAAGATCTTTAAACTTAAATGCAACCTCTCTAATATCGACGCCATTTTACCAACCCAAGAAATTGACAGAGTACGACTTCCAAACTCACTCGTACACATTAATGCAAATGGTGAATTTCTAACTTCTATCATAAATGCTAAATGCACTTGACAAAACTCACCCTCTTCTGAATTTCAATACAGACGATTACCATGAATCCCAATACATAGACAGAAACTTGACTATTAGACAACAAATTAGAACTGAACATGTAAATGACGAAGAACGCGAACAAATCACTGATCTTTGTTTGGAATTTCAAGACATTTTCTATCTTGAAAGTGACGTCTTGACTTTCACTAACGAGGTTAAACATTCGATTGATACCAATAACGCAAAGTCCGTTTTCACTAAATCATATAGATATCCTCAAGTTCATAAAGAGGAAGTGAAAACCCAAATTGGAAAAATGCTTGAACAAGGTATCATTAGGCACTCCTCATCTCCTTGGTCTTCCCCTGTATGGGTCGTCCCCAAGAAGCTCGATGCTTCTGGTAAACAAAAGTGGCGAGTAGTTATCGATTACAGGAAATTAAATGATTTGACTGTAGATGATATCCTCTGCCAAATATCTCTGATCTTCTCGACCAACTTGGAAAGTGTCAATATTTTTCGACATTGGATCTCGCTTCCGGGTTCCACCAGTTGGAAATCCAAGAGGAAGATATTCCTAAGACTGGCTTTTCTGTCGAAAATGGTCATTACGAATTTGTTCGTATGCCATTTGGTTTAAAAAATGCACCTTCTACTTTTCAGAGGGTCATGGACAATATTCTTCTCGGTATACAGAATGAACGTTGTCTCGTCTACATGGATGATATCATCGTCTACTCTCCGACCATCCATGAACATATTTCCCGGTTGACAGAAGTTTTTAAACGACTTCGGAAGTCTAACCTAAAAATTCAACCTGATAAGTGCGAATTTCTTCGTAAAGAAGTGGCTTATCTTGGCCATCTTATCACACAAGAAGGTGTAAAACCAAACCATTCGAAGGTTAAATGTATTCAGAACTTTCTTCAACCCCAAACTCCGAAAGACATCAAATCTTTTCTTGGTCTCGCTGGGTATTACAGACGCTTCATACTAAATTTTGCGAAGATCTCTAAACCTCTGACAAAACTACTCTAAAAAGACGTCAAGTTCATCTTTGACGCAGATTGCAAGTCTTCCTTCAATGAACTGAAGCAAGCCCTTGTATCTGACCCAATCCTGATATATCCAAACTTTGAAGAACCCTTCCTACTCACTACTGATGCTAGTGCTTTTGCTATTGGAGCGGTTCTTTCTCAAGGCCCCGTGGGAAAAGATCTCCCTGTTGCATACGCTTCTCGCACCCTCTGTGCTGCAGAGACACGATATTCCACCATCGAACGAGAATTGTAGGCCATAGTTTGGGCTGTTAAGCACTACAGACCGTATCTTTTTGGGAGAAGGTTTACACTCCTGTGTGACCACCGTCCGCTTACTTGGCTCTTTTCCATCAAAGATCCTGGCAGTCGTCTAGCCAGATGACGCCTTAAGCTAGAGGAATACAATTATAAGATTGAGTACAAGCCCGGCAAGGTAAACCAAAACGCAGATGCTCTTTCTCGCATCAAAGTCAACCATTTCAAGCAATGTGCTGATTTCCTTTCCAAAATCAAAATTTTCGCTAACAACGAAACTGACTCCGAACAACCTGGAAACTCTGACAATGACGACGAACATGACGAAAGAATTATCGCTGAGTTTAATCGATTTGTTCAACTCTACAAAACTGAGTCAATAATCGATTACTCTAAAATTGAAATATCCAATTCTCAACTTTTAGATAAGTCCCACAAACGCATAGTTACATTCTTTTGGCAAAACAAAACTAACGACTTACACGACAAAATTATTGATGACTTTTTCGAAGAAGAACCTAATTTCGGTAATGACACTCTTAACATTATGGCCAGTAAATCTGTCAGGCATAGAAAATACTTAGTTCTACCTTTGCCCTATGACCCTGAAACTGTCGTCTCACATCTTTTCAAAATTATTTATACCAACCAAGACCAATTCAACGACTCCGAAACATACTGCATAGAAAATAACATAGAACTTCCCATTCTTGAAATTTTATCTTTCATTCTCTCCGACAAAGAAATCAAACTCAAAATCTGCCAAAACATTGTTACAACTCCTACCGAAGACGAAATTCCTATAATAATACAACAATACCACTCTGGTAACAACAACCTCCATCGTGGCATTAACGAAACCATCAGACGTATTAGGGAAAAATACAATTGGACCGGCTTAATTAAAACTGTAGAACAATTCATCAAATCCTGCGAAACTTGCCAAAAAGTAAAGTTCTGTAGGAAAAACTTAAGTGCACCTTTTGTTATTACGGAAATACCCAAGACTCCTTTCGAACGTATTAACATTGACATCTTTGAATACCCATCTAGAAATCATGCACTCACTATTAGGGACGAACTCACGAAATTTACGCAAGCCTACCCCATTAACGACAAAACAGCTTCAACTGTCGTAAACACCCTTCTGATTTTCTTTCAACATTATTCGACTCCGCTTCGCATCCATTGTGCCAACTATACGACATAAAACTGACATTCTCCAGCGTTCAACATCCCGAGTCAAACGGTTCTATTGAAAGATTTCACGCGACCTTAGCAGAAATGATAAGGGCAAATACAGCGGAACATCCAGACGAACATCCATTTAATGTCCTCCCTTATGCCATCATCTGTTATAATAACACGAAAAATAAAACCACCGGTTTCACGCCCTACGAACTTATATTTGGGCACACTTCAAGTAGGCCTCCAGAAACCCTTTACAACCAGGAAAAACTGATTTCGAAATACGTTAGAGACCTAAATAACAGAATGGACTATTACTGATGTCAAATTTTTAGGGCTGATACTGGATGAAAACCTACATTGGGGCAGGCACATTGAGGATCTCAGTATTAAATTAAATAAAGTGCACTTCTCAATCAGGGTATTGAGGAAATATCTCAGTAAGGAGATATTAAAAATGGTGTATTATGCAAATTTTCAATCTTTACTGAGATTTGGTATAATTTTTTGGGGTCAATGTTCCACTCTGAACCGAATTTTTGTAATTCAGAAAAGAACGATGAGAACAATATTGGGCATGGAATATGGTAGGTCATGCAGAGGTGTCTTTAGAGAAAACAACATTTTAACTGTGATAGGATTGTATATTTATGAAATTTTATTGTTTATGTTTAAAAATATTTCGCTTTTTAAAGATTTGAGGCTCAACTCAATAAGAACATTAAATCTGAGGTACCCGAGACACCGCCTTTGCATTTTCGAAAAGGGGTGTTTTTATTCAGCTATTGTAATATTCAACAAGTTGCCGGCTACGATTCAGTGTCAGGGGACGCTTCGTAGCTTTAAGAAAGCTATTTTTAACTATATAAATGAGGTTGAGCCTTACACTCTAACAGAGTACTTGGAGTTTTAATTTTTTGCTTACTACCTTGTAACCGTTTGTTTGTTGACGTCTTTTCTTTTTAATTGCTTGTGTATTCAATTATTTTGGAATAAAGAATATTATTATTATCCGACTTGACCATACAATGTATGGCATCACACTCCCTCTAAAAGGGGAAAATTCACTAAACCCCAGATATTCTAGATATCAAAAGGGTTTAGCTCTGTGGGAGCCCTTGCCAGGTTTTCAGGCCCGTGGTTGGAGTCGTGACGGCAGTTTCCCATGAATTTCCTGACCGTCCGGGCTGTCCCTAACAAGACGGCTTTTTGCATTTGTTTGTAAAGATGTTCGTCCAGACCGAGGTATTTTAAATTGTTTAATAGATGTTTTGGGACTAGCCCTGTTGTTGACATAACAATTGGTACAGTTCGTGTGTTGTTCATCTTCCACTGAGTCTTTATTTCAAATTCCAAATGTCTATATTTGGTTATTTTCTCAGCCTGCTTGATATTTATATTATTGTTGTTGGGAATTGCTATGTCAATTAAAGTTGTTTTCCGAGAGACTTTATCTACCAAAACTATATCTGGTCTATTGTGAGCAACAGACCGATCGGTCAGTATCGTGCGGTCCCAGTACAGCTTGTAGTTGTTATTTTCTAAAACAGATTCTGGTTTATATTTATAGTATGGTAATCTTACCGACTGTGATAATTCATGTTTCAGTGCTAGTTCCTGGTGAAGTATTTTTGCCACAGCATCGTGTCGTTCTTTGTATTCAGTTGCAGCGAACGCTTGACAACCTCCTGTGATATGCTGGATAGATTCAGATGTTTGGCAACCGTACCTGCATCTATCGTTGTTAATGGAAGGGTCTTTAACGATGTACTTTAGGTAGTTCTTAGTTATTATTATTATTATTATTACTACAGACTCGCCCGTGCTAAAACCGAAAGACAGAAAGAAAAATCTAAAGTGCGATTTGACCAACACGTTTCTACTAAACAACCCGATTACAAAGTAGGCGACAAAGTCTACGTAAAAGAGTCCCAAATTAAAAATAAAGCCGAAAACAAATTCAACGGCCCCTTCGAAATTACCGCAATACGAAAAAACGCTGCCACCGTCATAAATTTACAAACAAACCAAATAACTAAAGTTAACTTTGAAAGACTAAAACCCTATTTTGAATAAATCCCTTTTTTCAGATTCTGTGGACTGTTTTCAGTCGTGAACCTCCAACAGTATTCCATTACGCCTGTTAACAATACTATAGGAGTTTTCTTTCATGAAGAAGGAACCCTTAAAATTTCTAATGACAAATAGACACTCCTTGTTAACAAAGATCTAAGCTCATTTCGAGACGCTACTTTAAACAACGACAATATACCGAACAGACTTTTAGATACTATTAACCACAACAAAACTAACGTTAAAATCTTCAAATCAAAAGTACAGACGTAAGCCTCCTGAAACAAATATCAAAATCTGTTAACATCAAATATACAGAAATTTTCGCTGACACTGAGACTTACAGTACCATCAGAAAGAAACGCGGACTCATTAACGGATTGGGATCAATTTGGAAATCTATTTCCGGTAACTTAGATGCAACAGACGGAGAATACTTTAGTGACTCTATAAACAAAATTACTAAAGACCAACATCAAATCGAGAACTTAATGAAACGACAATTATCAGTAACAACTTCAGTCATTAAGAATCTTAACACCACACTACAAAAATTTCAGTCCGAAGAGAAAATATTTTCGGAAAATATCGAAACAATTAGGAAGTCAATTGAGTTCATTACAGAGGATCTTGCTTTTTATGAACTTCAAGCCAATGTCTTGGATTTGTGTGAAAGCTTAATGGAAAGTTACGTATACATTGAAGATACCCTCAACGATGTATTAACTGCAGTCTCTTTCGCCCGTCTAAAAATTTTACATAGCTCAATTATAAACCCAGTAGATTTGGTCGATTCCCTTCAGAAAATATCACAGTCACTTCATGAAAATAACTTACCACTTCCAACCTATAGTTCAAATGTTGCTAGATACATCGATCTAATAGAATTGGAAGCTTTTCAGATCAATACTAAAATTGTTTTTGTACTAAAAATTCCCTTAGTCAATCCCGAAACTTATACACTATACCGCTTGTATCCTATCCCAGTTTTGGATTATCGAACAGGATTTCACCATATTCTTCCAACAAAATTAAAATATATCGCGAGAGATGACGATTCGCTATTGTACGCATCTTTCGAAGACCTGAGTGACTGTAAGCCATTATCTAAAGAACATAAGATCTGTTCCAAAGTTATTCCACACACCATAGACAAAGAAGCCCTCTGCGAAGCACAGCTTCTTAGACAGCCAGCAGCCCTTCCTTCAACTTGCAAGCCTTTAATATTATATGCCGAAGAGTATAATATTCAAGAGATTGATATGAGCCTTTGGTTAATCTCGACTTCCGGACAGTTGCCCATCAACATCAAGTGCAAGGGAGAAGATGTCGTTACCCAATCCATTTCGACAAATTCTCTATTGACCATCCAACCCAGTTGCAATGCCTTCATTGGTAACACCAGGGTCCATGCCAGAAGGACCACCAACAACGTTGACAACATCACACTAAAAAGTCACCCAGTCAACATCCCGTACAACTGTTGCGACAACCTGCCAACCATCGGTCAACTTCCAAAGTTGAAACCCATGAAACTACAGGAACTGGATGCCAGAGACCTGAATATCGCCAACCATAAGCTTAGCCAATACTCCAGGGAATTAGAAAAGCTCCTAGACCAACCATTCTTGGAGAAACACACCTCCTGGTTTACGATCATCGCAATAGCAACAACCGTAATTGTGGTTGCCCTCCTTTCCATCAGCATCATCAGAAAGAAATTCCAGAAGCCCCCAACGATCAGCCCTTCTGCCGATCCAGCACCACCACCAGGTCCATCAACCATCAAGCCCAGGGTAAAACTCCATAGCCTCCTTAGTCCTGTCGAGGATATGGAATTGCAGAACCTCCCTTAAAAGTCGATGCTGTAGCGTCAACTTTTTTATATGGATGGGAGTTGTTATATAAGTTATTCCATCGACTTATGTGAAACCATCTAGCAACAGTTCCCAAGCTGAGTCAGCATCCACGTGCCGTCTCAGGTTACCTTCGACGACGTATATCCGTGAGAACAGCAAACGCTGCGACAGCTTAGTCAGCATTCTTATGTTATAAATTGTTCAATAGCCTTATGTCTGCATTCATTATTACTTACAGATTTGTCTAGTTTAGTTTAACACTCATTTTGTCTTTTTAATTGTTATATAAAGTTTTATTATTTTCATTGTTATTTTCAAGTTATTATTTTTATTAAAAGTATTGTGCAACTATAAATAAAATCTTGTTTTAAAAAGATAAATTTTGAAAGTGTGATATAACATATATATATACTAGCAGACCCGGCCACGCGTTGCTGTGCCTGAGTGATTTAAGACAGATTTGAAAGACAAATTTAACACAAAACGCACAAAATTTAACGCAAAATAAGACATCTATAGTGTGTAGTCTAAGAAAATATATCACATTCAAGTGTGGCGCCATCTATGAGGTGCAAAAGGCAAAGTTCTCTGTAAAGAAATTCGTTGAAGGCGCCATCTGTTCCTGACTTATGGAACGTACGATTAATAGCAACAACCAACGTTGATGATCAGTTTATTATTAATTATTAAGACCATTAATTTAAATAATAACTATCCTATCATCTAAGTTGGACCAAATTACATATATATGCCAACTTTCATGAATATCGGTTGACTCGTTTTTGAGTTTATTCGGAACATACACAGTGACACGGATTTTTTATATATTAAGATATATATATATATATATATATATATATATATATATATTTGTTTTTAAGTTTTCGCGGGCACTAAATGTTTTAGGTGGTTTCCGGGAATTCATCCGCGTAGTTGATAACTGATCCCTGCCGGGATCGATGGTAAAATGACGACGTTTCGGCATAATCACATCTGCCCTCTTCAGGTCGGTTCGCATAATTCTCGTTGCCTTCTGCTTTCAGGTCCGTTAAGCTAGCGGGGACACTATAGCGGCATCCAAAATAACCCATACCATAATTTTTTACTATTTTTTTTACTAATTTTTTACCGCCATAAAAATTTTTTACTCCGAAACCCACCCCCGTTATAGCTTCCCCGCTAGCTTAACGTTTAAGCTAGCGGAATATTTTATAACTTCAAGAGGAAAACAGCTATCGATCTAATTCCACCGCCATAATTTTTTACTCGTCAAGTACTAGAAGAAGGTTTATAGCGGTTATCGCAAAAAATACCCATTACCCCTTACCACCCTTAAAATTTAGTTTCATTAATCTAGTAGGTACTTTATAACGGAATCAAAAATAAAGTATATCATAATTTTCTACTACTTTTTGACTAATTTTTTACCGCCATAAAAATTTTTTACTTCTAAACCTACCCCTATACCACCTACCCTACTACTTTAACGTTTAAGCCAGCGAAATATTTTATAACTTCAATAGGAAAACAGCTATCGACCTAATTCCACCGCCATAATTTTTTACTCGTCAAAAACTAGAAGAAGGTTTATAGTTGTTATCACCAAAAACATCCCCTACCCCTTACTACCCTTAAAATTTAGTTTCATTAATCTAGAGGTACTTTATAACGGAATCAAAAATAAAGTATATCATAATTTTCTACTACTTTTTAACTAAGTATTTACCGCCATAAAAATTTTTTACTTCTACACCTACCCCTATACCACCTACCCTACTACCTTAACGTTTAAGCCAGCCGAATATTTAATAACTTCAAGAGGAAAACAGCTATCGACCTAATTCCACCGCCATAATTTTTTACTCGTCCATTACTAAAAGAGGGTTTATAGTGATTATCACAAAGACCATCCTCTACCCCAACAACCGTTAAAGTCTAGTTTTGTTGTGTTAGGGGGTACTTTAAACGGAATCCAAAATAAGGTATATCATAATTTTTTAGTACTTTTTATATACTTTTTTACCGCCCTTCATTTTTTTGTTTGATTTCAGAATAACAACTTAGGATTTTTAACAAAAGATCACACTATTTAACTACGTTAACATCAACGTCCTTTTTCCTTAGTAAGCTTTCAAACTTTGTATATTATTTTATAACTTCAGTGGAAATACAGCTATCGATCAAATTATACCGCTATAACCGCTCAAACATTAATAAAAGTCACATACGAGTAAATAATAGATTTCGCAGAAACTAAACTAAAGCCCCTAAATTAAAATTTTAAATTATTAAATTAATTGATCTTACACAAAAATCTACGAAAAACACTTAGACGACTTCTAAATGATATCTTAGATGCTATTTCTAATAGAATCTTCAAAATAAAACTTTTATTTTTACTATATATCAGACTATTCAATTTTCTATGAAGCCTCTATTAAATTCCCTGCTCAACATCTCAAATTTAAAGATCTTTAACCACAAACTTAATTGAAGCGTCATAATAATTTTAGACTGAAGTAAATTGGGGTTTTACCAACGTACATATCCTTTTAAACATCTGTCTTGCTCAAAGAAGCTATCAAATAAAATAAATTCAAATCCAGAAATGCTATTAATTTTGGAATTACTATTGTGACAGGAATTCATCCGATAATTCGTAGAAGGGGCATTAATCGTCGGCGGCTTACTTTGATGGCGTTCTCAGAGAATTCCAGTCTAGTCTCTTTGCCGTTCTGTAGAATTCCCAGAAGAAATATAAAAATACGGAGAGCTCAAGAAGCAATTACTCAATATTCGACTGCCATATAGTTAAGATGAATTGTAAATAGTTCTTTGAATATAAATGGTTTTAAAGCAGTGAAAATAAATTAGAGTGAGTTGGGCAGTGTTTATAAATAAATCCAAGAACCCGATTGTGGAAATAAAAACATTACAATACATTAGGTATGCAGTGTATTCCCAAAATAGCGGATAAGCTAAATAAAACTTACACTAGAAATTGTTACGAAAAACGCCGGAATCCTTTGATTTTTATTTTTATTTTAGAGTTTTATTACGTATGCCAATAGATATGATGTTTTTTTTCATTACCCGTTTTTATCTTTCGTTACAGAGGTTTATTAAATTATTTGCATTCATGGCATGGGCGGATCCGTGGGGGAGGCGACGGGGGAAGACCTCCACCGAGAGCCTTAAAGTCAGTAAATTTAATAATAAAACGACGAAATCCTAACTCCAAGAGCCTATGTTTAAAATTTTATTCAGGCAAATTTAGTACAGGTTCGCCCCCGTTCTGATCTTGCATTTTAAGTTTGATTATTTGCAGAATTTGGTTTACAATTTTATATCTCAACAATTTCCTGGTTTGTGTGATTAAGCCCGTTATTGAGTTACTTTAATCATGTATGTCATTTATTATTACTTTTTCCATAGTCTATATATTCTTTATATTATTGTTTCTCATTAACTGTGTCCATGTGTTAATTTTATTCCTCAGCATCAGATTTTCTATTCCTCTCAATGTCTATTTATATACTGTAGCTTAAATTATTCTAAGGTCACCTCACTATACCTCCCTAATACTATTTTTGAGAGGCTATTGATACTGAAAAAAAAACATTTTCTAGTCGTAAGTTTAATACTCTTAAGGTCACTTAAAGATTATTAAATAATATTTTCTATTTTGGGGAAATTTATGTATAATTTTATATCACAATATGAAACAAATATTACGTTACAGGAACAATAAAATCTCTTCATACTTTTTTTGTATATAATTATAGTCCCACTCATAACTCTCTTGCATGGACTGTTAAATTAGCTTTACCCAATGCATTGTTATCTTTAGTATGTTGGAGCTGAAGAACAGTCATAAGTACAAAATTGAAAGAAAAATTATAACAAAAATATATCCTATTAGTTTTATTCCCCGTAATGAACTTAAATTTTTTTGCCCGCCAGAATCATTTCAGATCTAAATCTTTAGGCACACTTTTATTTTTGTATAAATTTAATTCTTGAATAGTTTTTCAAAAGAAATTAAACTGTATTATAGTGGCTATTCAGTATTAGTATTACTCGCCAATCATTAACTAAATTCCACTAGAACATTAATTAGTTTATTTTTTTGGTCATCTTTCATTTAATATTTCGATCAAAGGTGTTTTGTTGACCTGATTTTTCTTACAAAATTCTTGTTGTTTCTTTGTATTTTTTTAGCTCAAGTTTTAACCATTGAAATAGTAAATACCTTAATCTAATCGCATTTTGACGCCACCTGCCTAACTTCCTATAAATTTGCTGACCAAATTTTTTTCTGATTTTCACCTCTAGGACATTTTTCTTCCTGATTTGCCCCTCTCTAGGACAATTTTGTTTCTGATTCCTTGGCTACCAATAATATTTAGCTTATTTCTTTATGTAATTTACTTTGTTATTCTTCAATTCAGACTTAATACTTAATAATTGTGAAAACAATTCACACATACACACATATTTGTTGTGACATTGCTGACAATGATAAAACTTATTTATATGAAATAAATCAAAACAGGGAATATACGACGCAAAAAAGAGTCTTAGGTCAAATGCTTTTAAACTACACCGGTCGTCCAGACGCCTGTCCATACTAGTAAACGTCGTTCCCCGAAATATCGGTGAAGCAATTCCCAAAAACAATTTTGTAAACACATTTGAATCTGATATCCTACGAGTACAATAAATTTACAAAAATCGACCAAATATTTTATTGGGTAAAAAATTAACATAATAACGCTAGTAGGTACTGGAAATTTCCATAAAAATAAGTGTACCCAAAACTACATTCTATGAGAAATATCACCAAATTTTACAATAATTAAACTCAACTGAGAATCCTAGTTTAATTCATATTATTTTGCTATTCAATAAAGTAAGAATATTAATTTAATTTTAGATTTCATTTACTGGTATAATAGTATAAAAAATCTTAAGTTTCTGAAATTTATTTATATGGATTTTTGGTATTATAATAATTTTATAGCTACAGAACACGAATCTGTCATTAGCAAAGGAGAAATGTGAAAAAGTTAAATTTCAGCACCAGCAATTTTGCCCAAAAATAGCTTAATAGATTATATATACCATGTGTCACAGATAAAAGTAACTTCATGTGGATTTTCGAAATGGTAAGAGATACAGGGTTGCTTAAATAAGAAAAAAGGTGCACTATTCCATGTCCAATCAAGTGCTGTGATGAAATTAAAATTATCTATAGGGGTTTTCAAAATATCGAGAAAAAAGAAAAATTGTGGTTTTAGAAAAATTGCAAAATCTTGTAAATAAATTCAATAAATGTATTTAATTTAATTATTAGTTTTCTATTAGCGACTACGGGCATCGATTGAGGTTTACAAAGTTCTTCTAGATTTCTTGCAACCATAGCCAACTTTGTTATTTATGGCCGTTATATTGGATTTATATGTCATAGAATAGCACATAAGAAGAGTTTTTCAAGTATATATAACAGGCCTTCTAGGGATGACAGAAAATGTAAATTAAAAAAAAAATTCATTTAGTTGGCTTTGAAACAAAATGCCGTAATTGTTTTTTAATTTCCCTAAACAAATAAATAAATATAAACAAATAAAAGTATTGTTTTATTTAATATACTAAAGTCAACAACTAAGACATTATATATTTGTGATTTAATTCGACACAAAAAATTAAAATAAAAACCGATCACAAAGTGTTCACTAAATCAAATTAAGTTGAATGTTGGAAATTTCTACCATTATTATTAACGCATTTTTCTTATTAACCAATGACGCTGTGTCAACTATCAAAGTTTTTTTATGTTTTCAATAAAGTTCTTCACAATTTTGCGTATATTTTCAAAAGAAGAATTTTCTTATACTAATTTTTGTAAAAAAAATAAATGAAATAATCTTCATATGTCATTTTGATGGTTAACATATCAGAATAGTAAATCTGTATATTTAATATTGTAAATTGTTTTGCCTTTCAAAGTATAATTTCCGGGAACAGAGCTTCAATTTTTAACTGTAATATCAATTCCAAGTAAGAATACTGCGCTCTGTTCAAATACACGGTAGCCAAGCGTTCCAATGCACCACTATGATTTAATTGTAGTAATCCCAATACGTAATTTAAATGTTAAAATATTTATTACTGTTATCTTTTATGCTATTCAATTAAATTCGTACATTATAATGAGGCAGTTGTTTGCTACATGTCTCTTCCTAAAGAACGTGAGGATTGTGAGGAGTAGAGGGTGGTTTTAACCAAAAACCAGTATAAACCTTTTTCTAGTATTTGAGGAGTAAAAAATTATGGCGGTGGAATTAGGTCGATAGCTGCTTTCCTCTTAAAGTTATAAAATATTCCGCTGGCTTAAACGTTAAGGTAGTAGGGTAGGTGGTATAGGGGTAGGCTTAAAGTAAAAAAATTATATCGGTAAAAAATTAGTCAAAAAGTAGTAGAAAATTATGATATACTTTATTTTTGATTCCCTTATAATGTACCTACTAGATTAATGAAACTAAATTTTAAGGGTGGCAAGGAGTAGGGGGTGTTTTTGGCGATAACCACTATAAACCTTCTTCTAGTACTTGACGAGTAAAAAATTATGGCGGTGAAATTAGGTCGATAGCTGTTTTCCTCTTGAAGTTATAAAATATTCCGCTGGCTTAAATGTTAAGGTTGTAGGGTAGGTGGTATAGGGGTATGTTTAGAAGTAAAAAATTTTTATGGCGGTAAAAAATTAGACAAAAAGTAGTAAAAAATTATGATATACTTTATTTTTGATTCCGTTATAAAGTACCTACTAGATTAATCAAACTAAATTTTAAGGGTGGTAAGGGGTAGGGGGTGTTTTTGGCGATAACCACTATAAACCTCCTTCTAGTATTTGACGAGAAAAAAATTATGGCGGTGAAATTAGGTCGATAGCTGTTTTCCTCTTGAAGTTATAAAATATTCCGTTAGCTTAAACGTTAAGCTAGCGGGGAAGCTATAACGGGGGTGGGGTTCAGGGTAAAAAATTTTTATGGTGGTAAAAAATTAGTAAAAAATCATGGTATGGGTTATTTCGGATTCCGCTATAATGTCCCCGCTAGCTTAACGGACCTTCTGCTTTCGCTTCTTGTTACTTGAATACTAAGATTTTCTGAAGCGAGCGCGATGTTATATAGTCGCGGATCGGCGCCTATCGGTTGACACCGTGAACGGCTGCGTGTGATTGGCTCTTGGCGCTCAGTGGGCACGGCTCCATCCTGCTGATTTGTTATTTCCGGTTGAGTTGTTATTGGACGGGTCCGGGCCGGTACGGTGTTTATTAGGATTTTCCAACAATTCGATAAGTTCTGAATTTCATTGCGTGCGTTTAGACTGTGGGGTCTCTTCGCTATTTCAATTGCCTCTCTTACGAGTTTTGATTTCGGGTGTTCTATATTTGCCAGTACTCTGGTGTTCTCAGTCTATTCGGTGTGACATCGTGGTGGCGTGTTCCGCAATGGATGTTGTTTTTTCCTGCTTTCTTACAGCGTTCTGGTGTTCATCACGTCAGCGTTCTGGTGTTCATCACGTCTAGCTTGAATTCTTCTATTAGTTTACCCCACATAGGTTTTATGACAGTCTGCACATGGAATCTCGTACACTCCCTGTTGTTCTAAAGGGATCCTCGTCTTCGGAGTCCTCAACACCGTGCTTATTTTTCTGTCTGTATTGAAAATATTATCGATATTGTGTCTCCGTAGAATTCTTGCAATACTGTCCGTGGTCCCCTTGACATACGGTAAATAAGCCTTGGTTATTGGTGTCTCATGCTCCTCGTCTGTTTGTCTCGGTTTTGACTTTAGGGCTCTTTGTATATTTCGGTCTGTAAATCCATTTTGTCTCAGAGCTGTTTTTAAACTGTCCATTCCCTGTTTGATGTTATCCTGGTCAGCTAGCCTTTGTGATCTGGTTACTAAAGTCTTGACGACGGCTTGTAGTTGGGCTGGGTGGTGATGAGAATTAGCATGAAGGTATCTGTTGGTGTGAGTTGCTTTCCTATATACTGTATGGCCAAGGGTTAAATCTTGCTTCCTATTTATGAGAACATCAAGGAATGGCAGTTGATTGTTGGCTTCAAGCTCCATGGTAAATTTTATTTTGAGATGGATGACATTAAGGTGATCTAAAAAAGTATTGAGGTGTTCCCTCCCATGAGGCCAAATCACAAATGTATCATCCAAATATCGCAACCACAAACTGGGTTTAAGAGTTGTTGTTCTTAGTGCCAACTCCTCAAAGTTCTCCATAAAAAGGTTCGCTATAACTGGTGAGAGTGGCGATCCCATTGGAGCTCCTTCCACTTGTTTGTATCGTACGATACGTATCAACTGCCATTCCTTGATGTTCTCATAAATAGGAAGCAAGATGGAACCCTTGGCCATACAGTACATAGGAAAGCAACTCACACCAACAGATACCTTCATGCTAATTCTCATCACCAGCCAACCCAACTACAAGCCGTCGTCAAGACTTTAGTAACCAGATCACAAAGGCTAGCTGACCAAGATAACATCAAACAGGAAATGGACAGTTTAAAAACAGCTCTGAGACAAAATGGATTTGCAGACCGAAATATACAAAGAGCCCTAAAGTCAAAACCGAGACAAACAGACGAGGAGCATGGGACACCAATAACCAAGGCTTATTTACCGTATGTCAAGGGGACCACGGACAGTATTGCAAGAATTCTACGGAGACACAATATCGATACTATTTTCAATACAGACAGAAAAATAAGCACGGTGTTGAGGACTCCGAAGACGACGATCCCTTTAGAACAACAGGGAGTGTACGAGATTCCATGTGCAGACTGTCATAAAACCAATGTGGGGCAAACTAATAGAAGAATTCAAGCTAGACGTGATGAACACCAGAACGCTGTAAGAAAGCAGGAAAAAACAACATCCATTGCGGAACACGCCACCACGATGTCACACCGAATAGACTTTGAGAACACCAGAGTACTGGCAAATATAGAACACCCGAAATCAAGACTCGTAAGCGAGGCAATTGAAATAGCGAAGAGACCTCACAGTCTAAACGCACGCAATGAAATTCAGAACTTATCGAATTGTTGGAAAATCCTAATAAACACCGTACCGGCCCGGACCCGTCCAATAACAACTCAACCGGAAATTACAAATCAGCAGGATGGAGCCGTGCCCACTGAGCGCCAAGGGCCAATCACACGCAGCCGTTCACGGTGTCAACCGATAGGCGCCGATCCGCGACTATATAACAGCGCGCTCGCTTCAGAAAATCTTAGTATTCGAGTAACTAGAAGCGAAAGCAGAAGGCTACGAGAATTATGCGAACCGACCTGAAACCATCGATCCCGGCAGGGATCAGTTATCAACTACGCGGATGAATTCCCGGAAACCACCTAAAACATATATATGTATATATATATATATATATATATATATATATATATATATATATATATATATATAAGGTGGATTTCGGGAATGCATCCCCC
This sequence comes from Octodonta nipae, assembly GCA_034190945.1. Taxonomy (NCBI): domain Eukaryota; kingdom Metazoa; phylum Arthropoda; class Insecta; order Coleoptera; family Chrysomelidae; genus Octodonta; species Octodonta nipae. The sequence continues at coordinate 57,922,358 of CM067220.1, forward strand.
TAGTTAATAACTGTAACTGATCCGCCAAGACCAAATTTAAAATATCTTACCATCGGTCCAAACAGGGATCCGTTATTAACTACGTGGATGGATCCCCGGAAACCAAATGATACATTTAGTTCCCGCGAAAACTTAACAACATATATATATATATATATATATATATAATTAACTTTTAAAAAAATATTATATTGTTAGGAGAATTCATCCGACAGCTGGTGCAATCGGCCATCAACCAGTTCATGGAAGGGACATTATTCCGATAAATTCTGGGAACCCGAAAGAAAAATTGGTAGAAAGATTACAAGAAAATTCTATAGCGCTAGAAGACACTAGAAAATTCGAAGTCTTTAGAAGATAAGCTACAAAAATTACACGAAAATGCGAAAATTTGAAAAGCATAGTACAGAAAAATTCAGCAATGCTGGAAGAGAACTTATCCGAGAATGAGGCTCAAATGGAGGAGCTAAAGCAGACAATAGTCGAAAATGAAACGCGGATAGAAGACCTAAAACAGATAATGGAGGGTGAGATCAGCAAAATAAGAGAATAGGTAGTCACAATACAAAGGGAAGAGACTCCACCAAAGACCGAAAGCAGAAACAGTCCAGAAGTAGTGGATTCGAAAATTGGCCTCGAAGGAGCAAGACACAAAATGAAACCTCCACAATTTGATTGAAAATCGTCATGGACTAACTATAGGCGCCAATTCGAGGCTGCAGCAAAGTTAAACGGATGGTCAGCAGAGGAAAAAGCAATAGCATTAACCCTCGCCCTAAGAGGGGATGCTACAGATATTTTGCAAACATTGAATACCTCGGAGCAAGAAGACTATGAACTGGTTAAAAATTTAGAGCTGAGGTATGGACAGACCCATTTGGAGCACGTGTACCACGCCCAACAAAAAAATCGCCATCAGAAATCTAATGAGTCGCTACAAGAATTCGAAGCTGATATTGCCCGTCTAGTTCGCCTTGCCTATCCAGCCACACCTGAAAATGTGATAGAAAGGTTAGCAGTACAAGCGTTTTTGGATGGACTGCGGGACAACGAAGCCAGACAAGCATTGACCCTAACTCGACCGACTCAATTAGTAGATGCACTGGCTCGAGCTTTAGAATTCGAGGATGCGAAAAATACCTGCAGGGGACAAGCCAGAGTCTGAATCGTTGACGGAGAGTCCGAAGATGGCGGAAACGATGAAGCATCTGTAGGAAAGATAATAGAAGAAGTTCTTACCGAAAAAAGACTAGTGAGATGTCGGAAGTGTCGTAAGGTAGGACATGTCCAGAGTCGTTGCAAGGAGAGCAACGGAGTCCAGACTTCCTCGCCGGGGAAACTAAAAAAGGCCAATGTAAAGGGACCATCGTCGACCTGTAGCAAACAAGTGTCAACTACCAACGCATATGTCGCTTCGCTACGCAACCACGTTAACAGTGTCTTCGTAGATGGCCTTATTAACAGGAAGCAATTTGCAATGCTGCTGGATACTGGTGCGACGAAAACAGTAATAAGGCTCAACATTGTTTTAGAGACAATGATAAAACCAACAAAATGGCAACTGCGAACAGCGACAGGAGAAGCAGCGAAAGTCCATGGTGAAATAGAGGTTGAAATGACCTTGGGAAACACAACCTGCCTACATCGGGCATTAGTGGCAGACATCGAAGACGAAGTAATCATTGGAATGGATGTCATGAGCTCCAACGGATTCCAGTTAAATTTCAAAGATGGAATTCTGAGAGTGAATGACGAAGAAGTGGTGCTTAATGGAAAAGATGACATAAAGCTTCGAGCCATCTTAGCAGAGGATGTCAATGTTCCGGAAAGAGCTGAAATCATTATAGATTCTTGCTTAGATGGGAAAGCTCAAGCTGGAACAGTAATGATGTTTGATCCCGAATTTAACGACGGAAATGTAGGCAGAGGAGTCGCACTGGGGAAGACGCTGATTCGTGCCAGGGAGATTGTTCCAGTAAGAGTAATGAACCTGAATCATTACTCGGTTGTGCTAAAGAAAGGAACAACTTTGGGCATTTGTTCAACAGTTTCCTCTGTAGTCAGAAGCACACAGCATGCAGAAATTCCACCAGGTAAACTATCTGAGGAACTGGAAAGACTCATCACCGATTCATATAGGAATTTGAAACCAAACCAGAAAGCAAAATTAAGGGACATCGTTAGAAACTACCAGGATATCTTCGATGTAGGGAATGGCAAAAGAGGACAAACTGATCTGGTGAAACATAAAATTAATACTGGGGACGCTCAACCTATTCGACAGTCTGCGAGAAGACTACCCCTTGCTAAAAGAGAAGAAGCCGACAGGATAGTCCGCGAGATGGAGGAAGAAGGTGTTACTGAACCATCCAACAGCCCTTGGGCTTCTCCAGTTGTCTTGGTTAAAAAGAAAGATGGTTCGACTCGATTTTGCGTGGACCATCGGCAATTAAACCACGCTACAAAGAAAGACAGCTATCCCCTTCCAAGAATAGACGATACCCTAGATACGTTGGCTGGATCGAAGAGCGGTTATTGGCAGGTGGAACTTGCTAAAGAAGATCGAGAAAAGACTGCTTTTACCATCGGCTCAGGATTTTATCAATTCACGGTGATGCCGTTTGGACTGTGTAATGCTCCAGCAACGTTTGAAAGATTGATGGAAACAGTGTTAAAGGGGCTTTCATGGAAAACGTGCCTGGTGTATCTTGACGATATTATCGTGGTTGGAAAATCTTTTGAAGACCACGTGGGGAACCTGGAGGAGGTATTTCGGCGACTTCGAAGTTCCGGACTAAAGTTAAGCCCGAAGAAGTGTCAGCTGTTCCAAGAAGAGGTGCCATATCTTGGACATGTAGTTTCCGCACAGGGAGTAGCTGTTGACCAACAGAAAATCAAAGGCGTCCAGGAATGGCCGATACCTAAAGATATCCACCAGTTAAGAAGTTTCCTGGGATTATGCACGTACTATCGTCGGTACGTCGCCGGATTTGCCCACATTGCCAAGCCACTTACTAGACTCACAGAGGGGAAGGTGCAGTACCAGTGGGACGAGGAATGCCAACGATCATTCGAGACACTGAAAAGAGCATTGACGAGTGCCCCCGTCTTAAGTTATCCTTTGCCAGATGGGATACCGACGCAAGCAATGTCGGAATTGGTGCGGTGCTTTCGCAGATCCAAGACGGTCAGGAGAAAGTCATCGGCTATTTCAGCAAGACCTTGAGCAAGCCGGAACGGAATTACTGCGTTACTCGCAGGGAACTCTTGGCTGTGGTAAAGGGGGTAGAACATTTCTACAAGTATCTCTAATGCAAAAGATTTCTCCTGAGGACTGATCATGCAGCACTGAAGTGGCGCCTGCAGTTTAAAAACCCCGAAGGACAAGTGGCCAGGTGGATTGAGCGGTTGCAAGAATTCGACTTCCAGACTGAACATCGAGCTGGAACAAGCCATAAGAATGCTGATGCCCTATCGAGGAGCCCTGATGATTGCAAACATTGTCAGCGAGCAGAAGAAAAAGGGGCTGTTCTCTGTACAACTGCGGCCATCGATGACCATTGGCAATCTGCGGAGATCCAAAAAGACCAGAAATTAGATCCAGATTTGAAAGAAGTTATCCGGTGGAAGGAAGAAGACCGCAAACCTACGTGGCAGGAGCTTTCCCGATACTCACCAACCATAAAGTCGTACTGGGCTCAGTGGAACTCCCTCATCTTGGAAAATGGACTTCTCAAGCGCGTCCTGGAAACTCCAGAAGAGGGAAACCACAGAAAACAGATTGTAGTTCCCAGAAATAGGAGACCAGCAGTTTTACGAGAACTACATGATGGTACAACTGGAGGACATCTGGGAGTAACGAAATCCCTGGGAAAGTTGAGAGAACGCTTCTATTGGGTAAACTGCCAAATGGATGTCAAGGACTGGTGCCGGAAATGTACTGTTTGTGCAGCAAGTAATGGGCCTCAGAAGCGCCCAAAAGCTCCCATGAAGCAATATAACGTGAGCAGTCCATTCGAAAGAATAGCCATTGATGTTGCCGGTCCATTTCCTGAATCCGACTCTGGAAACAAGTACATTGTGGTGGCGATGGACTATTTTAGTAAATGGGCCGAAGCGTATGCCTTGCCGAATCAAGAAGCCTTGACCGTTGCTGATGTTCTTGCCAAGGAATAGATCAGTCGTTTTGGTGTTCCCTTGGAGTTGCACTCAGACCAAGGTAGAAACTTCGAGTCTACTCTTTTCCAAGACGTCTGCAAACTCTTGAAGATCAATAAAACACGGACGACGGCATTACACCCGCAATCCGATGGAATGGTAGAACGGATGAATAGAACCATTAACCGCCATTTGTCAAAGGTAGTCTCTGACCACCAAAGAGACTGGGACCAGTATCTGCACTTGTTTCTAATGGCATATCGTTCGTCCGTTGCACGAGTCCACGGGTCAGACCCCGGCCAGTATTATCATGGGACGAGAATTAAGACTACCATGCGATTTGAAGTTTGGATGTCCCCCAGAAGAAGAGACCCCAGGTGAAGACTATGTCAGCCAGCTACGTCAAAAGATGAACGACATCCATGAACGAGTCCGGTTAAACATCGAGAATGCCAGTGCCCGAATGAAGGAAGCCTACGACATCAAAGCCGAGGACGGAGAATTCCAAGTTGATGATCTTGTTTGGTTGTATAACCCACAACGTCGTCGTGGATATTCGCCCAAGCTACAGACATCTTGGGAGGGGCCGTACCAAATTGTGAAGAAAATCAACGATGTTGTCTACAGAATAAAGAAGCTGCCTCGGGGAAAACCAAAGGTCATACATTTCAACAGGTTAGCCCCTTATGCCGGAAGTCATGACAGCGAAGATGACCAAGCCCAAGTCCGCAGCATCCAACCACCCGATGGCGAGATGACCTTCGAACAGTTTATGGCACTGTACTCTAATGGGCAGAAAGTGCAGCACGACGTGACCACAGAGGAACCCCGAGACCTGTTTGAGGTGCCCATAGAATATGCCCTGGCTCATTGTGTGGCTCGAGATCTACGGATGTCCAGAGGAATAGCCAAGGTGTTTGCCAAAAGATACGGCCAGTTCCGGAAGCTACGGGAACAAGATCCAGTGGTAGGGACGGTCCTTCATCTCGAAGATAAACAACCACTGGGTACCAGAGACATCTTTTATTTGGTAACGAAAACATTCTCGCAAGACAAGCCAACGTATAGCGATCTTTGGAAGACTCTGGTAGAATTGAGGAATGTGATGATGGAGAAGAATCTGACGAAATTGGCGGTCCCAAAGATAGCCTGCGGGTTGGATGAACTGAATTGGAGGGTGGTGAGAACTATGATGGAAACAATCTTTCGATTCAGTGGCATCAACATCCTGGTATGCTGTCTCAATATTCGCAGCCCAGGTTCGAAGACCGTTGACTGCTACTTCCACCAAACTTCCCGTTGTCGAAATGGAGAGTTCTGCAAATATCGTCACACCAGGAAGGATTCTAGGACATTCCGGGACGAAATGGTCTTAAGGAGGGGGCAATATTACGAGAATTCATCCGACACCTGGTGCAATCGGCCATCAACCAGTTCATGGAAGGGACATTATTCCGATAAATTCTGGGAACCCGAAATGTTTGTCTCTCAACCGGCGGACCGCTGCCGTTACTGGGAATTCCCTTGAAGCTTCCAGAACATGATGGAATTTCCCGATGGTTCGTGGACGTACCAGACAATTCCAAGATAAATGTATAAATAAGAAACAGCTGGCGATAGGAGGCATTCTGTTTTCGTCGGTCGTATTGAATACTTATGTAGATATAAATTGTAAATAGTTGTGTTAAAGTAGTGGAAATAAATTAGAGTGAGTTGGACTGTGTTTTTAAATAAATCCAAGAACTGAACGGAACCCGAGTGTGAAAATAAAAACATTACAATATTATTACAACTGAAAATCAAAATTGAAATGGACAGAGCTTAGTCTTACACTCGTTACAAAATTATCTCCGACAAGAATATCTTGCCTCTCTTATTTATACGTTTGAATACGTGACAAAATGTTACATGTCTACAAAATAGTTACTAGGAATTGTTATACCGTTATTGTAACTTGATACTTGTAAAATAAGAATAAATATAATTCTCACAGATAAAGTTCTGAGTTAGCACACACGTGTATCTGAAATATCATATAACAATCCCATCACATATGAAAAGTTGATCGTATAGCACAAACTTTTAGAATTGAAATTGAAAATGTAATATGATATTTAAATGAAATGAAACATAAAATTCTTAGCAATTGTTTGAAATAACGTAATGCTTAATGATTCATAAAAATAATAGTAATAAAATCTTGCTTTGGGCAAAGTAAGACTCTCCCCAATTTAGACAAACACCTCGAATACTACCCTGGCAAAGAAGACTTGAAGGGAAAATCAATTCTCTTCGTAAAGACGTTGGAAGACTGACCGATTACCAACCAGGGGTCAGGAACAACAGAATTGAAAGACTTGTGAAGACTATTATGGACAATAACCGAATACATTCCCAGTGGGATGGAGAAAACATCACATCTCAGCAGTGTCTGGACAATCTACGACAAAAGCTCCGTCTACAGAAGTCGATTGAGAAGGTACAAAACCAACCAACGGAAACTAGACAACACACTTTTCCGACAGAAAAAGGGTTTTATAGAAAACTTAACATCAATAATAATGAAGCCCCAGTAAAAACGACATCGAGGAATTCTGGAAAACACAGTTTGCCACAACAATTTCCTATAACTCCAGAGCCAGCTGGATTAATGAGGAGGAGGCTGCATTTCAGAACTGTGATACCATGGAACACCAACCATTTACAACGGACACATTCAACAAAATTAAGCACCTCCATAACTGAAAAGCACCAGGACCAGATGGTGTGCAAAATTACTGGATAAAGAAACAGCCCTTATTAATGACATAATTACCCACCCACACAAGATGCCTAGTTTCCTTACGCATGGTGCTACATACCTCTTACTAAAGGACAACCTATGTACACAGTAGCGACCAATCACTGTCTCCCAACCTTATACAAACCCATAACATCGTGCATTAATCATAGCATTTTCAAAGATTGTGAGCTGCACAACAATTACTCAACAACAAAAGGGATGCGCGAAAAATTCGATGGGGTGCAAAGAACAACTGATAATTGATTCAGTTGTCTGCAGTCAAGCCCACGTCAAACGAAGATGTGGACTACAAAAAGACCTTTGATTCAGTTCCACATGATTGGCTCATTAAGGCACTGAAACTCTATAAAGTGAATAATTGTATTATTAACTTTTTAGAATATGCCATGTCCACCTGGCAAAACAAAATCTCACTAAATGAGGCCAACTGTTCGATACAAACTGACCCCATTCCAATCAGAAGGGGTATATTCCAGGGAGACTCTCTTAGTCCGCTGTGGTTCTGCCTTGCCATGAACCCTCTCTCGAACAAACTGAACTCGACTAATTTTGGGTTCAGTCTCAAACACAACAACGTACAAGCATTGAAGATAAACCATTTGTTATACATGGAGGACTTAAAGTTGATGGCAGGTTCGAAACAACAGCTGCATGATATGCTTGAAATAGTAGAAGGGTTCTCTAGTGACATCCATATGAAATTTGGCCTAGACAAATGCCGAATTATTAATATAGTTAAAGGCAAAATAAGCAGGGGCACTACGAAATGGGAGATGGCACCTGAATGGGGGAAGGTGTATAATTATAAACAACTTGGAATAAAGCAGGCTCAACGTATTGATCACTTGACCTTGAAAAATGACTTAACAACAGAGTATTATAGAAGGGTAAGACGCCTGTTGAAAACCAAACTAAACAGTAAAAATCTGTTTCAGGCTATTAACACCTATGCGTGTTCAGTGCTCAGTTACTTTTTCGGCATAGTTAATTGGTGCAAGACTGACATTGAACAATTACAACGAAAAGTTCGAGTTTTACTAACAAAAGCTCAAAATCACCAACCAAAGAGCTCTGTCGAACGTACAACTTTGCCACGGTATGAAGGAGGAAGATGATTGACAGATCTAAGCAAACTATTAGATCAACAAATTTCTATTTTGCGTAGTCATTTCCAGAAACTCGCAGAATTTTCTGATCTACATTGGGTCATGTGCCAGGTTGATGACTCAACACCACTGCGGCTGACACAACAACATGTCCAATTACACCACCAGACCACAGATCAGAAACTGCTGAAATGGAAAGAGAAGCCCCTTCATGGAAGGCATATAAATGACGTCAACCAAGATTATGTCGACATGACTACTGGTTGATCTCTAGTCATATGTTTCCTGAAACGGAAGGCTTTATCTGAATCTATCCAGCATATCACAGAAGGTTGCCAAGAGTTCGCTGCAACTGAATATAAAGAACGACACGATGCTGTGGCAAAAATACTGCACCAGGAACTAGCACTGAAACTTGCACTATCACAGTCGGTGAGATTACCATACAATAAATACAAACCAGAATCTGTTTTAGAAAATAACAACTACAAGCTGTACTGGGACTAGATACAGTTTTGGCAGATAAAGTCTCTCGGAAAACAACTTTAATTGGCATAGCAATTCCTAACAACAATAATATAAATATCAAGCAGGCTGAAAAAATAACCAAATATAAGGATTTGGAATTTCAAATAGACACACGAACTGTACCAATTGTTATGTCAAGGACAGGAGTAGTCTCAAAACATCTATTAAACAATTTAAAATACCTTGGTCTGGACGAACATCTTTACCAAAAAATGCAAAAAGCCGTCCTGTTAGGAACAGCCTGGATGGTCATGAAATTCATGGAAAACTGCCGGCACGACTCCAACCATGGGCCTGAAAACCTGGCAAGGACTCCCACAATGCTAAACCCTTTTGAGATCTAGGATGTCTGCCATACATTGTATGGTCAAGTCAGGTAATAAAATCTAAATATATTATATTTAGATGCTTTATATTGAATAAAGCATGAATATGGTGAAAAGCAAAATAAGATAAATTGGGTAAAACGATAAAATGATAAAATATATAAAATATTAGTAAATTAAAACAATAATTAGTATAATTAGTATTTGATACATACAAGGTTATAGTTCGATGTCTTTGCTAGTGACCAGGGTTGGACGAATTTTCGGAAATAAATTATTAAGTCTCCCCTTCGTTGGGGCCGGCGCGTCTTGTGCTGGACACCTTTGTTTGAGTTTTATTCTTTATACATTGTGCGTGATATGAAATAGATGGTTATGATAACTAGAGGTGTGTGTAATAGTCAAGTAGGTAAACCATGAAATATTTGTTGTTATAAACGCTTGATTAATTAAGTCGTCTAAACCTCTGGAGTATTGGTCGAGCTTGTGACTGGCTATATCCAGTTTCTCAATATTTAGATGGTCCAATTTTAAAGGATTATGTTGCGGGACCGTAATTTTATCTGGAATAGTTTGGTAACAATTATACTGTAAGTACACTGAATGAGAATTATCAGTGAGATTTATGAATATTAGATTTTCGATTTATGATACCGATAACAGCATTGCATTGAGAGTAAAGTTGAAAAACGAGTTTTTATTTATAATTATAGTTTTTACATCAATTTCTGCACAATTTATTGTGATTCGTATGAGTTCTGAAATTATAATTAGCCACGTATTAGATTCAAGTTTTTGCACGTTGTAAATTTAATTAACATTTAACATGTTTATAGGGTAAGCATACAATTGGGAGCAAAGTTTTTCATGAAAGTTTAGCGGTTTGCACGCACTTAAATCCTTACTGGGATGTATATTAAAGAATCATCATTTCTCGCAATGTGTTTCTGGGTGAACTGAAGTATATGGTGTAGTTCTATCCTCACAGATAGGAATAGGATAAAGATGGAAAGAGGTATAGGGTTGCTGTTCCACGAGTGGTATTTTGAGAACGAAGACAAGATCTGAACGTGTTTGAAAAGCTCCAAGATCTATAACCTAAATATTTGGCAACATTTGAATATCTTACCGGAAGGGGTAAATTATTATTTACTAAATTCTGTGAAATTTCTTGTAGAGCTGTTATTAAATGTTCTGGAGTTAAGATTGATGTATATATATTAGGGTGACCGGATCTAAATGGGGGAATGTCGAAATCTTGTTCGTCTGGACCCCACAAAACGTTTCCTCTTGCCAGATATTGAGATAGCCAAAGTTTGAGCTCGATGAAACTACGTTAACCCGTGCCGTTCGTTGCTAAAAGTTTGAAAAAAAAATGTTATTTTAAGTCAAAGCGAGTTACAACAGCCTTTAGCCCCAAAAAAGTGACTTGGTACCAGTAGGAGCCAGTTTGAGAGTATTCTAAGATTTTAGGGGTTTTTACAAAATGTGCCTCGGAATTAACATTTTTTGTTAGAAAGTATTTTGGAACCTATTTTCAAAAATAGAGCCTTTTGTGCAAATTTAATCTTTTATTATATGGTGATTACCTCACTAGTTTACCAAAGAACGACCTGTTTGACAAGTAAAAAAGTGGGTGGGAGGGTGTGAGCCAATAGCTATTGCGAAAAGAAAACAGCTGCTGGAAGTTCCTGTAACAGCAAACAGCTCTGGAGAGGTGCAAGCCGTAGCCGTATATGAATGCCTACAGGAATGGGGCCTTCCCAACACCGTCAAGGCGATGTGCTTTGACACTACAGCATCCAACACAGGAAGACTCAAAGGAGCATGCGTCATATTAGAGCAAATGTTAGGAAGAGAATTGTTATACCTAGGTTGCCGTCACCATATTTTGGAAATTCTGTTAAGAGGCGTATTCGACACAAAAATGGGAAAGGAAAATACGACACAGGTTCAGTGACAATCTAATACAAAAGCAGCTCCAGAAGTAATTGCAAATGTTACTGCTGAATTCGAGACCAAATTAACTGAGATTCACCCCAGAGATGACTACAAGGAGCTGTTGCAGTTGGTTCTCGTATTTGTTGGATCACTAGACAGCAATGTTGTGGGTTTTAGAACTCGTCATCAATTGTGGATGTCTAAAGAAGAAGAAAGTTCTGTGCATGCCATTTCTGTTTTCCTACTTAAAATTTATTGTATAGCTTTGTTCGATGCTCCAAAAGCTCATCTTGCACCAAAGCAAGATTTAGGTAATTTGCATAATCTGTTAGACTATAAGGAATATAACAACGACATTGCAGAAATAGCCCTGACCAAATTTTCGAACCATTTGTGGTATTTGAATGCAGAGTTGGTGGGATTATTGTTTTTTGATTCTACCATTACAGGCGATGAAAAGTTTATTAATGGCTAATAAACTGCTCAGTAGCACAGATGAATCATCAGAGCACGCTAGGGTTGTAAATTCAAAAGTTAGGAAAGAAAAATTAAAAGAGGTAGTTGATGGAGGATTGGTAAATTTACTTACCAAAGACACGTTTACATTCTTTGACCGATTTAATAAAAAAAAAGGATTTCCTAAGACAACATCCAAACACCTGGCCTCAAAATAATGACTACCAGGAAGGATTGAAAATTGTCAAAACCTTAAAAGTAGTTAATGATATGGCTGAGCGTGGTGTTAAATTATTAACCGACTTTAACGACCTTCTGACATAAGATGAAGACCAAAAGCAATATGTCCTGCAAGTTGCAAGCAAATGCCGAACATTATACTCTAACGTCTCAAAAACTACTTTAACAAAACCTCTAGAATAGAACTGTGTAAAATTACCAACTCATGTAAGTACTACATCTGTATCTTTTCTGTGTGTGTTTTGTATGTTTTATACACCTGATCTTTATATTAAACAAAAATTTCATTAGACTTATCAGTATTACTTGTTTTTTTCTACTTTAAACTCAAAAAAATTATTGCTTTTTTGGAGCACCTAGTCGTACCAAGTAACTTTTTTGGGGTTAAAGACTGTTGTAACTCGGTTGACTTAAAATAACAACAATTATGTATAGAATATCAATTTCGAAGATATCCTGATAGTTTTTAACGATGTCCCTCAATTTTCCTATCTGAATTGATTTCAAGTTCTTGGAAGAATCTGTGATGAGTTTTTCCAGTTCCTCAGATAGTTTACCTGGTGGTATTGCTGAATATTGTATGCTTCTGACTAAAGAGAAAACTGTTGAACAGTGCCCCAAATTTGTTCCTTTCTTCAACGCGATCGAGTAATGATTCAAGTTCATTACTCTTACGGGGACAATCTCCTTGGCACAAAACAAAGTCTTTCCCAGGGCGATTTCTCTGCCTACATTTCCGTCGTTAAGTTCGGGATCAAATATCATTACTGTTTCAGCTTTAGCTTTCCCCTCTAGGCAAGCATTTACAATAACGTCAGCTCTTTCCGGAACGTAGCAGAAGATATGATTGCTCGAATCATTATGTCGTCTTTCTCATGGAGCATCACTTCTGCGTCATTTACTCGCAGAATTCCATCTTTAAAGTTTAACTCGAATCCCTTGGAGCTCATGACATCCATTCCGATGATGACTTAGTCTTCGATGTCCGCCACTAATGCCCGATGTTGGAATGTTGTATTTCCTAAGACCATGTCAACCTTTATTTCACCACGGACCTTAGCTGCTTCTCTTGTCGCTGTTCGCAGTTGCCACTTTGTTGATTTTATGATTGACTCGTCTAAAACCATGGTGGGCCTTATGACTGTTTTCGTCGCACCAGTGTCTAGCAGCATTGCACATTGCTTCTTAAAAATAAGGCCATCTATAAAGACACTGTTAACGTGGTTGCGTAGCGAAGCGACATGTAAGTTGACAGTTGGGGCTTGTTGTCTCTTTACATTGATTTTTTTAGATTCCCCGACGAGGAAGTCGGTACTCCGTTGCTAGCCTTGCAACAGCTCTGGATATGGCCTACCTTACGACAACTCCGACATCTCAGTAGTATGTTTTTGGTAAGGACTTCCTCTACTACCTTCCTTATAGAGGCTTGATCATTTCCACCATCTTCTGTTTCTCTGTCAGTGATTCGGACCTGACCACTAATTGAGTGCGTCGAGCTAGTGTCAATGTCTGTCTGGCTTCGTGGTCCCGAAGTCCATCCAACCCCTGCACTGCTAATCGTTCTATCAGATTTTCCGGTGTGGCTGGATAGGCAAAACGAACCAGACGAGCAATATCAGCTTCAACCTTTTGTAAGGAATCATTCGATTTCGGGAGGGAGGGATAAACGTGCTCCAAATGGGTCCATACCTCAGTTTTAAATATTTGTCCAGTTGTTCGTAGACTTCTTGCTTACAGGCATTCATGGTTTGCAAAATATCTGTAGCATCCCCTATTAAGGGGGTTAGTGTTATTGCCTTCTCCTCTGCCGACCATCTGTTTAACTTTGCTGGAGCCTCAAATTGGCGCATATAACTAGCCCATGACGATTTTTCATCAAATTGGGGAGGTTTTATTTTGTCTTGTCCCATCGAGGCCAATTTTGGACTTCACTACTTCTGGACTGTTACTGCTTTCGATTTTTGATTGTGTTTCTACCCTTTTTATTGTAACTACCTGTTCTTTTATTTTGCTGATTTCACCTTCCATTATCTATCTTAGCTCTTCTATCCGCGTTTCATTTTTGCCTGACTCTTCGAGCAATGCTTGCTTTAGCTCTTCCATTCCAGCCTCATTCTCGAATATTTTCTCTTCCAGCATTTCTGAATTATTCTTTACCATGCTTTTTAAATTTTCTTCTAAGGATTTAGAATCTCCCAGTAATTGGGTTTCTAAAGATTCTTTGAAAGTTTTCGAGTTTTCTAGCAATTTGTCTTCTAGAGTTTTAGAGTTTTCTAGTAACTTATCTTCTAGGGATTTAGAATTTTCTAAGTCATTTCTCTGCTAGGGTTTTAGAATTTTCTGTAGTGTTTCTAGAGTTTTAGAATTTACTAGTAATTTGTTTTCTAAGGTTTTAGAAGTTTCTGCTAATTTATCTTCTAAGGTCTCTTTAAAGTTTGTAGAATTTTCTAGCAATTTATCTTGTAAGGTTTCTTTCGAATTCTTTTCCATTTTTTTAATAGTATACGTATGTCCGCATTACCAAAAACTTCAAACAAATAAGTGTCAGGATTATTACCTTAATTTTTTTGGCGTTGTATTAATTCACTTTTCTTCCCTCTAATTTCCAAATCTCTTCCCTCTAGTTCCTTTTTTAAATCCGTCACTTTTAATTGGTCCAAACTCACCGCTTTAAACATTGTAAGTCTATTTATTTACCACTTCAAAAGTTCCACAAATACACCGAACACCTGGCGGAACAGTACTGTTTTCATTTTCACACTCGAGTTCACAGTTCTAGGATTTATTTAAAAACAGTCCAACTCACTATAATTTATTTATACTACTTTAATTAATATTTACAGAACTATTTACAATTCATCTTTACTATATAGCAATCGAATACTGAATGAATCAAGGACCGAGTGGATTACGGCGTCTAACATAGCAAAACATACCGCAATTTCATTGTATCAAGTATGGTGATTTCTGCATGCATTTATTATTTGATTTCAGAATCGGAGTCCTCGGATCTCAGATACTCTTCAAGGCTTGTATCATAAAAAGACGAATTCACACATTTTTTAAACGCTTTGAACATATGTACAGTCAGATATTTTTAGGTGGATTACAAATTCTCTCCGTGACGCACGTCATGTAACGAAGCTGCGTCTCATTTTGGGGCTGGCCTAAGTAATACGTAAATAGCTTTTTATCCTTCTGTGTTGTGACATAACTTTAGAAATTTTTATTACAAACATTAAAAGCTAAGAGGAAATTTAATTCATAAATATGTCACAAAGGTTTTATTTACGGAAACAAATCTTTTTTCGACAAAACAATTCTAATTACTAAATTACGGAAAAATGACGTGTGTTTATTTTATCATGGCCGACGTTATTTATGTAGGAATTTATGTACTGTGATGACGCGTTGTTCCTGCATTGAGAATAATGTATTTAAAATGTATATATTTTGGATTTTCTTGGTTAAGGCCTTAAAGTTTTTTTTGTTTGATTTGGTGCACCCCCACTCAAAATTAATGCATTGAAAACTATTTAGACCCTGTATAAAGAGATAAAATTTGTTTGCTTGTTTGTAGGAGGTAACCTCTGGAAGTAGTGAACCGATTGTAAAACTCTTTCACTAATAGAAAGCTACTTTATCTGTGAGTAACATAGGCTATATTTTATTGTGATAAATTGTTTAATTATTGGATGGGGGTAGTGGAGTTTTCTATAATTTTAAAGAAAATTCAATCTTTAAAAAACATACTTTTCTGCCCAAATAAACAAAAATGAGTTTCATTATTTTGCAAAAAAAATAGTTATCTCATGGGGATAAGGAGGGTTTAGTTTTTGAAACTTACTATTTTTCGGAAATCAAAGATAATATGGGCTTCAGAATTAATTAGTTAATTTCTTTCTTTAAACGTATGATTAGGTGATTCGTAATTTTGCCAAAATTCAGTTATTGAATTTTTTTAGCGGAATATTATATCTCAGAAACAGAAAATCATACAGGTGTGAATAATGTGAATATATGCTCTTCTCCTAAATAAATGAAAATGAGTTTAATCGAATAGGGGAGAGGTGGGATATTTTTAGAAAAAAATCACTATATTTTGACAACCTAGAAAATACAAGCCCTAGAATTATGATATCAATACTTTAAATTAATAGGGACGTGATCCGTCATTTAAAAAAAATGCTATTAATGAATGGGAGGCAATGTTTCTATTATTTTTAGAGAAAATAAATTTCTCCGAAACAAAACGTAAAATTGGTACATAGTTTCCTTAAATGTAATGAGTTCCTTTTTTCACTTTGCACAAATTCATGAATCTACTATGGAGCAAGAGGGGTATTTATCATTGCTTAAGAATATTTGATAGATTCTTTAAATGAATAGACACGTAATTTGCCATTTACCGACTATTGCTCCAACTAATCGCAAGTCATAAATTTCATAAGAATATAGAAAACAAAAATATTTCAGAGGATATAAATGTCTAAAACGAAAAAAGAATGTCGAATATGATTGGATCTTAAAGACATGTCAAAAACATCTAATGTGCCAAAAGAAAAAATATTAAGAAAACCTAAAATATCATATATACAACATATCAGAAATCATAAAATATCAAAAATCGCCGAGAATGTCAACTATGCCAAAAATGTTAAATATGTCGAAAATGACAAAAATACCAAAAACGTGGAAATTGGCAATAACACATGTCAAAAACCCTAAAATGGAAAACGGTAAAATAAAATCCGAAAATAAGGTATTTTTAGAAGAGGTTGTTGCCATATAAATTTCGCATGGATGATGTTAAACAACTGAAAAAAACTGAAACAATTTGAACATCTAGAAATAAAAAAATAAACTCACTTTATATGAACAGTGGACAGCTTAATTATATATAATTATAATCTAAAACATGTAAAGCTACAATTTTTCGAAATTTGGTAATTAATCTGGACTTTCCTACAATCTCTTCGTACTTAGTTAAAATAAACTAGTAAATATATAACGAAGTTATTAAGGAGTTTCACAAAAGCTTCTTTCTTAAGTGACTGAAGTAGTCCTAAGGACCATTGTGTCCAAGATGTTTTGTTTAGTAGCAACTGACGACCTTCAGTGCAGAATGTTAAAATTTATTTATAATATTAGTTCATTCATTATATAAAATTTAATAAATAAAACATTATTTACGGCCATACTGTCAATGCCAAACGATAACAGTAACTGTGTCGCCAGATTGCTTGAAGAGAAAATCGTAATAGAATGTGAATGACGAATTAAATTAAACTAAAATTTAACAAATTTTGACCCGTTCCTAAAGTTATTACTACATCGTCTTGCTATTGAAATAGAACCGAAGAAAATTTATTTGTATTACATCATATCATTGGATTCTCACAAGTTTGCAACATTCATTGCTTTGTATGGTTTGTCAATTAAAATAAATTAATACACTGATTGTAATATTCAAGACAAAAAGTTAGATCTGGCAGCCCTGCTCATGGCTATCTTTGATGTAGAGCCTTAATTTGAATTTTGACTTTTCAGAATTTGTTTGGTGTAAGATTATTATAGCACGAGGGTAAAGGTAAGTTGTAAATTCAATGTGTAAAGTTCAAGATTTCAGCTTCATTCATTGCGTAAAGTTTTTAACAAATGTGAGTATTACTTATTTATCATTAATTAATAGCAGGTGCTTATATTTCTTTATATTTTCCATACAAAGCAGAAATAGTTATTGCTATGTGTTTCATTTACACCTTCAAACTAACTTGGTTGATTTCATTGTCTGCTTACGAGCTGACATCGTTAACTGTGAAATGCCAGAATAAAGGTTCTATTTCATTTTATTCTTACTTTAAGACTATTGAAATTTTTCAGTCTCAAATGTAAAATTATTTTTGAAAAATGTAGGTAATGTTTTAAATAATACATTTAATATTAATTTATTATTTAGTATAATGTTAATATTTTTAAAGGGATTTATTTTTTTTAAATTAAAAATTATAACTAATCTTTCATTCATTTTATCTAATAAACAATTTATTTTATATTATATGATTCTATTGCTGCAAAATCCTGGTTTTATTGCCTAAAATAAACATGTTATTGACATTTTAACAATGTGGATATAAAAATAAAAAAATTCAATGCATTTACTGATTTGTTATGGTAACTTAGGTACATACGTCTATTTTAGAAAAAAATATATTTTTATTGAACATATTTTTCTTTGGAAAACGGTCAAACTACCCAGTGAACACATGACATTCATATGACGTCATAGATAGATCATATAGAGATCATACAATTTTTACATAGATATGACATAATAGTGACTCTATTGATCACTTTTATTTCATGTTATCTAGTATGACATCATTATGACATAATACTGACACAAAATCTGACTTAAATATGACGTCATGATTATGATTTAAATATTACATAAATAATATATAATATTTTCATCATATTGTGACCTCACTTCAAAGTCATATATTTATATATTATTTACGTAACAAGTAAATCATACAGTTACATAAGTTACACGTCAAGATGTAAGGTAAAAGTGATATAATAATGCCGTCATAACCTTATGTAAGAAATAAGTCTGAGCTTTACGTAAAATTGATATAAGGAGGCCATCATACTCAAACGTCACTTACAAGTTATCCTTTTACGTATAACTGATATCAAATTAAAGTCATGTTTATCTAACAAATCATGTTTTTATTTTTATACTGTGTATGTCGATAAGTGCAAGTTTCTACACCATTAATGCTCCTTTCCACAAAGCACAGGTCTTCCCCATGACGTCCGTTTTTGATCCTATTCCCATCCGAATGTCCTAGACCTCTCCTACACCTTAATCGGACATCCTGAGGATGTCCTCTACCGTCTCAATATGGAAATTTAAGTATGGACCTCCATCAGTACGTACCAGGAACATCCATAAAGATTCTTTTTCGGAAATTTTGGGAAAAACAATTTTTAGACATTCAAGTACCTGTTCAATATTTCTTACCTAAACTTAATGGCATACACCTATTACATGTTAAATAAATTCAAATCAAATATATAATCTCTATATTTCTACCACAGGTAAATAAAATAATTTGGGAGACTTATATTCTATTTAATTAGGAACGTATTTCCAATTTAAATAATAATTGTTACCTTAACTGTGTTATCAAACATGAATGATTTTAAACATACCGCATTTTCTAAAATCTAAACGACAGTTTGCATCCCACTGCCAGATTGTAACTAATTTCGAGCAGTTCACTAAAAACGTTAACCTTAAGTGACAGTTAACTAATTGTTATGTAAGTATACCTTTACTGAATATTATTGTAAAATAGATCTTTTTGTTTATTTATCATTGTTTCACAATTATTTTAGAATCATTTAAATTTAAATGTGGTACAACTGATTTGTATGTAAAAATGTAAGCAGCTTGTTACGACTAAGAATAACAATGTGACAACACTGATTAAATGATGGCGTACGAATAAAATCGATCGTTACCGTTTCCACGCCGATTCTGATTGTGACGATTGTGTTGTGGTTAGCCACGGTGTTGGTTAGCCATTTTGATTCCTCACTCAATTTTTAATTTTGGTGCTTGTTTGAAGAAAGTTATGAACGCTTAGTGAACTGAATTTTGTAGCAATAAGTGTTATTTAATTTTGAGCATTCATTGTATAATACTAATTCGAATTAGCATTCGATGATTTGTGGACCTTTCCCAACAAAGGTAAGAATATTTTATCGTATACAATTATGTATACAATTTTTTAAGGTTACTGAAGTTTGAGGTATGTAATGAAAAAACATGTATTGTTTTGAAAACCAAGTTATTGCTAGAGTTAATGAACAAAAATACGAAAATCTTTAAAAATAACAGGACTTTGTTTATTTTTAAATCTTAGGTATATCTAATCATTTTAATTTTTTTTTAACTTACAGGTTGAGCTCTCAAAAATTGGGGACCCAATCTATGAACAATGCCCAGTATAATTCAGGACCAAAAGTTACAGAAATATATTTGGTTAGGAAGAAAGGGCAAAAAGCCAATGCAGGCAACATTTTTTCCAAATTAATAATTTGTGAGTATGTAGTGACTTATAAGTTTGTATATATTGCATATTAATTATGGAATCATTTAATAATTTTATTGTTCATGTTGGTTTGACTTTTGTACATATTTATATGTATTTGATGAAGCTAACTAATAAATAGATAAATCGTTCATGAACGATAAAAGGTGTAAACTTTTCATTTCACTTATTAATTCATATATTTTATTCTTTTTATATTTATTATATCTAAATAATGATTATAAAGTTTCCTTCTAACAAAACTTTAAGTTCATTTTAATTAAAAAAAAAAAACAAATTTTAGCAGCCAGTATAATATAGCTAGATCTTAAAACAGTGATCATTATATTACAATTGATCATTATATTACAATTTGATTACACATTACAGTTCTTTTTTTCAGGTACTTGAATTTTAGCTGTATTGTTAACATGCAAATATTTTTATAGATGCTTGAGAAAAATGGTTATTGGGTAACCAACATCCAATGGAGGAAGCAATTACAAATTTTATTAGAAGTGGTGAAAGATTGATGGCCACAGAAAATAAAACATGATGTTAATATAAAACATAAAACTGAAATTAAACTGATTCACAATTTTATAGTCTTTCAAAATTTGTGTTAATTTTTTATAACCATCAACTACAAATTGCTTTCTTGTACACAGACAATGTCTTATGCATTCCAGCTTCCATATAGTTGATAACTGATCATCATTATTCTGGGTTATTTGTAAAATAACTGTGTATTGACTGAGTACCAGTATTGCCCTCTTTTTGAATGGTTCACATGGTTCCTCTTTCTGCCTGGCCCATTTCTAGTTACTTGACAAAAAGTATAAGCTGATTGATATGAGGATAATGTAAACCATCCTGAAGAGGGCATATGTGACCAAAACATCATTTAACCTATGCTACCAGGAGGATTCATTTGACAACTAGGGATGAAAACCAAAACCATATGATACATTTATTTTAGGTTACAAATGATAAGATTGTGTTTATTTCATAGGTTTTAATGATAACACTTCAGCCATGTTTTTGGTCTTGTTCAAATCTATTCTAAAACTACAGCACTAGTACTTGTGAAGTTACAGTTTTTTCTGCTAAACATTTTAAATTTTTTTACTTGACACAAAATTAAAAACTAACATTATGTGTCCTTTCAGAGACAATGATAGAAAAAGTTTCTATCGTGTCAAGTAAAAAAATGTAAAATGTTTAGCAGAAAAAATTGTGACTTCATAAGTACTAATGCTGTACTTTTAGAATAAATTTGTAAAAGGTCAAAAATATGGCCAAATTGGCATTATTAAAACATATGAAATAAACACAATCTTATTATTTGTAAGGACCTAAAATGAAGAAAATATTCACTCAACTAATTTATATATACATACTATATATATATATATAAACCACAAAGGAAGTCACAGCTGTATAGAAGTACAAAATTCTAGAATGCTATTGTGCTATTGGGAAGCATCCAATATATAAATTTATACTCTTTTTAACTATATTTGTGGAGCTTTTGATATCATTTATTTATTCATCAGTCAAAAAGTTAGTTGAGATTGAATTTAGAATTAACTTTACAGCACAAATGAACATTGGAAAGGTTATCCAGTAAAAGATAATATTTTACATTTGAAATGTATAGGCAAATATATATATAATACTACAGTATTCGAGTAACTAGAAGCGAAAGCAAAAGGCTACGAGAATTATGCGAACCGACCTGAAGAGGGCAGATGTGACTCTGCCGAAACGTCGTCATTTTACCATCGATCCCGGCAGGGATCAGTTATCAACTACGCGGATGAATTCCCGGAAACCATCTAATACATTTAGTGCCCGCGAAAACTTAAAAACAAATATATATATATATATATATATATATATATATATATATTTTTCCTATACATTTCTAATGTAAATATATTATCTTTTACTGGATAACCTTTCCAATGTTCAATTTGTGCTGTAAAGTTAATTCTAAATTCAGTTTCAACTAACTTTTTGACTGATAAAGAAATAAATGATTTCGAAAGCTCTCAAAATATATTTAAAAGAGTATACATTTATATATATATTATATATATATATATATATATATATATATATATATATATATAAATGTATGTATTAGATGGTTTCCGGGAATTCATCCGCGTAGTTGATAACTGATCCCTGCCGGGATCGATGGTAAAATGACGACGTTTCGGCAGCGTCACATCTGCCCTCTTCAGGTCGGTTCGCAAATCTAATACATTTAGTGCCCGCGAAAACTTAAAAACAAATATATATAAATATATATTGTTCTGGACGTAATTATTATGTCATTATCAGACTAATGTCATATTTATGTCATATATGAAAGAAATTTTACATCTCCTTTATGTCATTGTTGTGTCATCTTGACATCATTTTGGATGTCATATTTATGTCATATATATTACGTAAGGATCTTACGTCAAGAAGTGTGAAATCCTGACCCCTATATGATTCAAATACGACTTCTATATTACGTAAATCGTGACACAGCATGACGTCATTCTGACGTAAATTGTATGTAAATGTGTTCACTGGGTATAGAGGATAATATATGACAAAAGCATTACCTGGTGTCAAATGTGAAGACGATCTTTGATAGATCAGCATCAAGCGTTGTTTATTGTTCAGTAGTAAAATAGTCAATTTAGTAGATCAGTATAGGGTGTTCGGACAAGTAGCAGTAACTTTCGTTTTAATTATTCTGTAAGTTTTTGTTGTGAATTTAATTCTTTTATTAGTACATTATTTTCACAATCTCCCGAAGGTATATTGTAACAAATTGACAATCAGTGGACAGAAAATATATTAAAGATTGTAGTTTTTATAAGGTTATTTATATATATATATATATATATATATATATATATATATATTATTGACACGATTGAAACTACAAATGACGAAAACTTTTAGGTTACAAAGTGTAATCCCACCAACAACTGTGGAGTCAGATTTGACAATATGACAAAAAAGATTTAGGGGAGGGAGAGGGTTCATGGCACCTTCATCTCCGGTTTTACCTCCACTTTATTTCTGTTAGAGATATACTTTTGACTAACGAACCTCAATAATGTTCACAATTTGATGAAATAGGGTCGCATTTCTACCACTGGGCGACCACTAGTTCAATTAAAAATATATATGTTCAATTTTATTATATATGATATACTTAAAAATTCTATAGATGTTCACATTTATGCTAGCTAAACCCGGTACGTTTCGCTGTATTTCAGTTTAATATGAAATGAATAGGGTAGAAATATAAATGATTTATGTAACCCTTAACTGCAATCGCATCAAGCATAATATCGCACGTGCAAAGATGCAGATTCAGCGACTTGGCTGCCTGATGAATAGCAAACCGATCTGGATTTAGAATCGACATAGCAGTTGTAATAATAAGACGTATTTCTCTAATTTAATATTTTACATGTTATAATCAGATATATTTTGAAATTATAATTTTAAGTTTAAGTGAAATAAAATAATTTTTTAAAAACATTGTTAATAAACACAAAAACATCACTGGCGCAGTCACACGGGATTCTGGAACGGGAAATAATCAAAATTAACTCGTGTGAAACCATAAAATTCCAAAGAACCTCCACTACCAGGAAAGTTCCAGGGATCTGCCAACACCTCCACCAAGGATAGTTTTACAGGCATAAAGACGCAAATATTGTAAGTTACTCAATTCCTAATAACTTTTGTTAATTTCTTTTCCTGTATATGCCGATCTCCTCGCAAGTCTTATCTCCACGTCAGGAAAATATTGATAGCGAGTTAAATATAAGTTCAGATTTTGATTTAGATTTAAGTTTACATTTTAATAATTTGACTCTAGATAAATAATTAAAGTAATAATTTAAACATTGCTCAAATATCAGTTTTTGATATAAAACTTTTACAAATTATTCCACAATTTGACGGAAACCCCTTAGAGTTAAGTTCATTTTTAGAAACTGCAAATACTATTATTAATACATATTGGGATCCGAACCCAAATAATGCCGGTTGTGTTCAAAACATTAGCATAATTTATGGCATTTACCCTAAATTAATAGGCAAAGCTCGCGAAGTTTATACTATATGCATTGCGAAAGACTGGCAATCCGTCAGAAATGCATTAATTGCACACTTTGGCGATCAACGAGATAAAAACGAACTTTTGTTTGATTTAGATCAGTTAAGACAAACTAATAAATTCGCATTACAATTTTATAGTAGAGTAATGTCAAATCTCAGTGCATTACACAATTATTTAGACACTCATGAACCCATTGCCGCGAACAAGCAGGTAAAGAAACCTTTTTATAACACACATGGTCTCAAAATATTTTTAGCTGGTCTCAAAGAACCATTAGGCTCTACAATTCGAGTTATGAAGCCTACTGGGTTGGCTGAAGCTAGACAATTTATAATTTCTGAAATTAACATACGTCATTTGCAAAAACCTATAGAAAATGTAAAACCAAAACCACAAAATTTTCAAAGTCAATCGCAAAATTTTAAACCTCTTCAAAATAATTTTGCTTTACAACATCATGTACCATTATTTCAACAAAATGTACCTCAGTTCATAAACCACCATTTCCACGCGAACCAATAAATATTCAACCACGTCCTGTACCCTACCAAAGACTACCAACGTATAGTCAAGTTTTTGGAAGACCAAGACCACCAATTAATGTTTGGAACCAAATAATAATTCAAATAATCATATTCATTTTCAAAAGAGACATCGACCCGTACCAATGTCAGGTGTATCAAATTTTTGTAATCATACTGCTAACACTGTTATCCCAAATCCTCGTTACCAACGGAAGAAATTTGGAGAAATGCATAATTTTTATTACAATGATCCTAACCAATATTTTTATAATAACACTAATGAAACAAATATACAGGAACAATCTTATTATAATAATTAATATTGTCTTAATGAACCGAACTATGACGAAAACAATGACGAAAGTGAATTTTACTCAAATTCATCTTCGATAGTTCATGACTCTAACATAACAAAATGAAACTTCTAATTCTGAAAATGTTAATGAAGCCAATGACCAAAATTTTCAAGATCCCAGCCACAATTCGAAAATTTCATAGAAATGCATTCAATTTACGATCGCAAAGATTAACTTATATTAAAATTGCTGATCCTCCCTTAAAATTATTGATTGACACTGGAGCAACGAAATTTTTTTTCAATCCAGATATTGGTGAAAAATATTTTTCTGATACATTCAAAAAGAAACTTTCACAATTTTTCTATTTTCCAAACAACAACTCGAAACCTTTGTGTAAAGATTACAGCATTCTCAGAATTCAATACCAAACAACCCATTAAGTTTTATCTTTTCAAATTCCACCATTTTTTCGACGATCTAATAGGCTACGACACTTTGAAAGATCTTAAAGTTCAACTTGATCTTAAAAATTATAAAATAAAAACACCTTCAGCAGAAATTCCTTTATCACATTATGAAGCGAAAGTAAAACTTTTATTCTTTGCTAGAATAGCAAGTGGTTCATCACTATGAATACTTAAGAATGCCTTTCGGATTGAAAAACGCCCCCGCGACTTTTCAGCGTGTGATGGATAATGTATTAAAATAATACCTTAATAAAAATTTTTTAGTTTACATTGACGACATAATTATATTTTCAACTTCAAGAACATTTAGTTAACTTAAAGGAAATTTTTCAAAAATTTCGTGAACATAATGTCAAGGTACAATTAGATAAATCCGAAAAAAAAGATGTAGCATTTCTAGGCCACATAATAAGGTATCAAACCGAATCCAGATAAAATAAAAGCAATCCTAAATTATCCAATACCTAAAAATAAAAAGTTTCCTCGGACTTCTAGGTTATTACAGAAAATTTATTAACAATTTCGCAAAAATAACTAAACCATTTACCAGTGGTTTAAAGAAAGGAGCAAAAATTGACATCAATGACCCTATTTACATAAAAACTTTTGAGGACTGTAAAAAACTTCTAACTAATGATCCAATACTTATACGACTTTTCTAAAGAATTTATATTAACCACCGACGTTAGCAATGTAGCAATTGGAGCTATACTATCGCAAGGACCCATTGGTCAGGATAAACCCATAGCATACGCATCCAGGACGTTAAATGATGCAGAACAAAATTACTAACCAATTGAGAAGGAGCTACTAGCCATAGTTTACGCAATTTCTTACTTCAAATGTTACATAGTAGGAAGAAAAATAAAATTAGTCACCGATCACAAACCTTTGCAATGGATAATGAATGTTAAACAACCAAATTCTAGACTAGTAAGACTGAAATTAGAAGAGTTTGACTTCATAATCATTTATAAAAATGGCAAGTTAAACACCAACGCAGAGGCATTATCAAGAGCAGAAATTTATCCAACAGACACTTCATCAAATGTTCTACCTATTTTTGAATACATAGACGAATTTGATAGAAATATAGTGGAAAACCCCGAAGCAACTTCCCAAAATTCAGAAGAAAGTGAAGAAAATCAAGAAAGACTCTCACTTGTCCCAGAAGTAGATCCAGAAGAAGAACAAGACGGAAATCAAACTGTACACACAAGCAACGAATATCCAATTTTGTCAATTGACATCACAGACAAAACTTTAAATTATTTTCAAAATCAACTTATGATCATAAAAACTGATTAAAATTGTAGAACGATAAGAAAGACAATTTTTGAAAATCCAGTACTACGTACTAGATGGCAAATTTACGTCACCCCCGAAAATTTCCAACAAGCATGTATCAAATTTCTAAAAGAATATGTGTTCCTAAATGACAATATGTATTTTACTTTCAAAATGATGACAATGACAACTTTACAAAAACATGTGCAGATTTGTTCCGCGCATTTTCAAAAACTCAGCTTTTATATTATTAAAATCAAATAAACTACTTTCTGACATAACTAAAGTAACTAGACAACAAAAAATAATAAAGTCAGAACATGAATGAATCACTAACCATAGAGGAATTCATGAAACTATCAATGAACTGAAACATTACTGGCCAAAATTAATTGATGACGTGAAAAACTTCATAAATAACTGCCATATTTGCCAGCACGTAAAATATGAAAGACACCCACCACTTATCGAATTAGAATTACCACCTTCACCGAAAAAACTCTTCGAAGCCTTACATGTAGACACATTTAAATTTGACAATGTCATTGCACTCACAATATGTGATCGTTTTTTCAAATTCGGACAAGCCTACATTTTACCAAGTTTATCAGCAATTCATATTTATCAATCTTTGTTACAATTTATTTCTTCTTATAAAATTCCTGAAAATAAAATTTCAGATAACGGAACAGAATTCACGCAACATTTAATAAACGATTTTTCAAAATTTTACAAAATTAATTGGCATTATACTTTAGCCTTAAACCCAAACAGTAATTCTATTGTTGAAAGATTTCACTCCACACTCTTAGAACATTTACGCACTCTTTCACTTTTGAAACCACAACTAACTTCTTTCGAAAAATTACTCTATGCTATAACAGGCTAGAAGAACTCAATACATTCAACTACAAATCAAAAATCAATTGATCTTTTATTTGGACATCTTGAACTAAAAGACCCTATCGAAATCGATAATTTGATACAACCGATCAATAATCAAATACATGAACATAAAGAAACCGTGTTAGAACTTTATAAAAATATTAGCCAAAAATGCTCTGACAAAAAACAAAAGGTAATTACTAAATTTAACGAAAAAAGAAACGATCCACCCGATATCCAACCAGGAATCAGTGATTACAAAAAACTAACAGAACGACAATCCAGAACAAAACCCCTTTACAATCGAGAACAAATTTTAAGATCTAACAAATTGGCATTAACAACCCCTCACGGTACTTACCACAAACAAATTTTTAAACCTCAAAGAAAATTCACCAAATAATTTTTGCAGGACAATCCTGATGACCAACAATCACGGAAAGTTCAGATTCAAAACCTGAACAATAACTCCGGAATTTTAATATTCAAACAAGGAACCGCAAGAATTAAAATTGGTTCTCATTCTTTCCTTCATTATATTCCCATCAATTCAATTAAAACCCAAATTTTTAATATTACTGGTGAATATGACCACATTGGTAATTTAATAAATCAAACTACCTTTAATTATAAAATGGAACTTTATACTAGTTACCAACATCTGAAATTTGAAATTGACAATGTAAATAAAAAATTAAATTAAATTTTTCCCAATCGAAGATACAAAAGAGGCTTATTGAATCCCTTAGGTAGCATTATCAAATCTACCACTGGAAACATGGATCAAGAAGACGCTAAGGAAATCTATAATAGCATTTCAAAATTAGGAAATAATCAAAACCAGGTTATTAGACAGGTAAATAAACAAATTTCTCTAAGTACTAAATTGGCCATCAATGAAACAATTACGTCAGTTACGACAAATCAAAAATTGATTTCTAATAAAGTTGAGGAATTACGAATTGCACTAAATGAGACAAAATTAGGTTATGAACATTATTTTGAAATTTGAGAAATCTTAAATCACGTAAAACTTAATTTAGACTCAATACTTAATTTCTGACTTAAATCGAAAATGCTATAAGTTTCGCTAATCTAAACAGTTTGCATTATAGCATTATTTCACCAGAACAAGTTAAACATTTAATAAACATTCTTTCTGAAATTCACAGCCATTCACAAATATTATTTGATAAGAATAATTATTTTGAATATCACAAAATTGTCAAAACAAATATTCTTTACACTGAAGATAAATTAATATTTTCTTTAGAATTTCCGCTAGTTCATTCTGAAGTTTTTAATCATTATCACTTATATTCGATTCCGAATATCAATAATACCATAATTATTCCTCCTCAACCTTTCCTCATATTGAGTAATGACCAATATTAATACCAAGAAGACTCATGCCAAGAGATCAACCCCAACTACCTGTGCCAAACAAACAGCCTGGTGCCCACACACGAAAATTTAGACTGCATCAGATCAATCCTATCGATGGAGACAAACTTAGAAAAATCTCAACAAGTTCCTGTCAAGTTAATCAATACCATTATTGAAGAAATCGATGAATCCCATTATATTGGTATTTTTCCAAGGCCACAGAAAATTCAAACAAGTTGTGAAGAAAATGATGTAGTCATCATCAAAGGACCTTACCTTTTTGAAGTTACACTGAAATGTTCAATTTCAACCCCAAAATTTATCTACCAAAATTAAAAAAGAATCTCCCAAGGACATCCAATAGCCCTTCAAGATATTGAAGAAATTTCATTACCAGTTATGTCTGTTCAAAAACTTAAATTAGAAAAAGTTTCACTTGATAAATTGTATGAAACTCAACTTGAAGAAATTAATAATGAACCTTTAGAAACAATTCAATTGCATTAAAATTATCACAGTTGGTCCATTGGAACATTTTCAATTTTGATTTTATTAATAATTTGCTATTTTCTTATTAGAAATAGAAAACAAATTCAAGCTTCAATAAAGGAGAAACTTCAACCCAATGGACAAGATGCCACTCCAACGAGAGTTGACGAAACTCGAATAGTTCCACCTTCGAGTTCCTTCTTGGGGATGGAGGATTTATGTAACCCTTAACTGCAATCGCATCAAGAATAATATCGCACGTGCAAGGACGCAGATTCAGCGACTTGGCTGCCTGATGAATAGCAAACCGATCTTGATTTAGAATCGGCATAGCAGTTGTAGTAATAAGACGTATTTTCATAATTTAATATTTTACATGTTATAATCAGATATTTTGAAATTATAATTTTAAGTTTAAGTGAAATAAAATATTTTTTAAAAAACATTGTTAATAAACACAAAACATCACTAATGTGTACTATAGAGGGTGTCTCTAAAATAGGGTTCCAAACTTCTGCTGTGTATGTAACTCATTAAAATAATTTGAAGACGCGAGATGTAAGACCGACATCTCGCGTCTTCAAATTTAACGAAATGTATCAAATACATAAAGAATTGTTCAAGAGGACATTAAATTGTGGGAAGCGCAACTGATGAAGGTTCCCTAACCAGAAACAATATAAATTATATATATATTGTATTGCGTACAAAGGAATGACATCTCGAAGAGAGTAGTCATTAAAATAAGCCAAAAATTCCCTATTAACTGCCCTAAAATGCACACTTAGGAAGTTATATGTCCTTAAAAGGGCTAAAACAAAACTGTTCTTTCTATTAATGACAAAACGGTGTAAAATAAATAGAAAAAAAAATGTACATACATAACTTTTTACGTTAAATAACATGTGCTACTCCGGTTTCCACATTTAGGTTGGTGAAGGGGGTTTTCGGCCCGTAATTGGTTTCATTTAAAAAAAAAATACAATTTTCTCTGCAGACTTTCAAAATCTTAACAATTTTAAGTACAAATTATTATCTTTGTCGAACTGTTAAGATTTTATAAATCTGTAGAGAAAATTGTAAAAAAATTGAAATAAAAAAAAACTACGGGCCGAAAACCAACCTAAATAGGACGCTTGAGTTGCATGTCGAAAACGGAGGAGCGCATGTTATTTAACGTAAAAAGTTATGTAGGAACTATATTTTTTGTTATTTATTTTCGAGCGTTTAGTCAATAAAAAAAAACAGTTTTGTTTGAGTCCTTTTAAGGGCATATAACTTCCTAAGGGTACGTTTTAGGTCAAATGTTAATAGGGACTTTTTGGCTTATTTTAGTGAGTTATATATTCTGCAGAAACACCCTGTATTTTAGTTTTTCTCCACTAAGGTTACAATAATTAGAAATGTGGATGGTACACGCCTTAACATGTGTGAAGGCGCCAAAAGCTTTTTATTCTATATCTTTTTGCGTCATGTCCTCGAAACTAACTCGATAAATAAAATTATGGAAACGTTAAGTCAAAAACATAAAGATTTGGAGGTCTAAGACTATTTAACAAAAGTGAATTTATGATAAAATATTTATTACTCAGTGTTGGTGTACTAACCCATTTGAGTCAAAGAAATATTGTATCTTTTCGAATCGGCCCACTGAAGCATATTTACAAGCATTTCACAATCTTTGGAATGTTTCACATTGTGGCACTTTTGTAAACTTCTTTGTTTCTGAATTTTTGTTTGTAGAATATTTAATAAGCCATTGTTTTGTGCCACAGGTGCACCTGAAGAAAAAGTATTCAATTAAAGCTATAAATAAGTGTTAATATATTACTTTTACCATTAGTCCACAGTAGCTTGGTTTTAGGAAGCCTTTCTTCACCGGCACAGATTTTTAAATCAGGTGTAAAAGTCAAACTTTCAGAATTGTCCGAAATAGCTTGAAAAAGATTCTAAAAATGATGTATTATGAAGTAACATTACAAATTAAAATTTATACTATGTATTATTATTCAATTAGGTTGAATTTAAGGGTTGCTCTGAGGTTTGAATTTAAGATTGTCATTATTAACCAGGCAGATTAAACTACCAGACACATTTAGTTCTCGAGAAAAGTTAAGAAGGGAGGCCCTATCTTAAAGAAATTTACGAGTATTTCAAATGCTATCGACTGGAATAAAACAAAGATTTTGTTGGAAGAGGAAAATTTAAAAAAGTGAAAACTTAAAGAAGCCAGCTAAATGATGATAAACAACACGGAAATCGGAGCACCTTCAAACGACCTTCATCTCGACTGGAGAAATCTATTGATAACGGAGCAAAAAACGGTACCCTCAGTATCAAGTGATCGTCAAACGACAAATTATCACTGTGAAATTTTTTGCCAAACAAAATCAACATCAGAGCGAAATTAAACCGCGAAATACAACACTAAACGATTGACAACGACTCCAGAGTCGGAGTTGAAACGTCTCCAAACACAGATAAGTATAACACAATATACAATATATTATTTATATACAGGAATACTGGTTGATCATTTTGTAGACATCTCTTTCTCTCAGAATAACTGTGAGGAAGAATCTCTGTACAGACAGCCAGTAATCCGGACAAATTTTACGAAATTGCCTTGCTACAATTTGTTCTCCATATAGGATTTTCAAATACTTATCTGTTGCAGAAAAAAAATTGAGGAGAATAAAACCAATGAACAGACAAAATAAATGAAAGAGAGTTGCTCAAGACTTAATTGTCATCATCAATTACATCACAAAATGCATTATCATTCAGTCCATAACAAAATATTAAATTTAATATCGAAAAAAAAAAAACAGTATACCAATGTAAAAACACAGTTTTGGACCCTAACACCAAACTAGTTTGGGTTTACTCCTTGAAGATGACCACTTAGAGTTGTTGAAACGGATTGGGGGTTTAAAATAAAGGTTTGGTGTTAGGGTGCAAAACTGTGTTTTTACATTTGTGACACACCAAAGGTTCCACAGCTTTTCCATTAGTATACCAATGATAAAGTACAAATAAATAATTTTGAATTTATAACGAGATGGTCTGGTGAATTTTGTTTCAAATTTAATTAATTAGTTTATAACTTTTCATAAGCGATTATCAATCTTATCAACCTTCCAGCTCCAACTGATTGAGATCAATAATACTGGCTGCACCGTGAATTTTGATAGGTTATTAAATGAAGCTTGCTTGTAATTCAAATGAATTCAAAGTGTTTTACATTTATATGAAAGATAAATACAATTACTCAATGTAAAGCTTTCTGATAAACAAGTTAATTGTTTTGTTTTCCACTGGGTAAATATACAAAATGATGGATCAAAATAAATGACAAACCGTCGCAAGATGTACCTAAATTAACAGACAGAAATAAACTTCTATTCTTGTATCTCTGTCCCATATAATCATTATATTAATGGCCTTAAAATAATTTTTGGGAACTGGGTATAACGGTAGTATACAAAGTTCCCAGTGGGTTTTCCCCACTAATTTACCGACAGAATTATATATTAAGGAAAAATTCCAAATATTTTCAGTTTTGGTTTACTACTTGAAGATAATAGCTTAGCTGTTGAAACGTGCGTTGAATGAAAAAAAAAGGGTTTGGTGTTAGGGTACAAAACCTAGTGTTTATAGGTATGTGACACACCAAAGGTTCCAGTTTTCACTGTACAAGTAATAGAAGCAAAAAACAAAAAAAAATACATTTTTTGTTATTTTCCTCGTATAACTTGAGAACGCAAAGAGTATTTTGCTTTAAGCAGTCCTATATATATATATATATATATATATAGCATATAAATTATCTGAAGCTACAAAATTATGATAAAAGTAGCTCACCAGTATGGTATAACTTACCTTTAATGTAGGTTTTTTATTGGAAATATCTTTTACAACAGTAATAAATATTTGTTCGCACTTGGGCGAAATGTTGTTAGGTATCATTCTTGGGGAAACGAAACATAAGCCCTTAACAATTTCATTTGACGACAGAACGTGTTGAGCAATGTTGTTTTTATGTATTAAACAATCTTTCAGAGTCTGCTGCTCTTTACCTTCAGTTACTAGTACGATAACACTTCCTTCTTTTTTTCTACCAGTTCTCCCAATTCTTTGAACCATTCTAATAGGAGATTTACTGGATATATCAAAACATATAATCAAATCAACTTCACCGACATCCAGGCCTTCCTCTCCTATACTGGTTGAGAGTAGAACATTACATTGTCCTTCACGAAAAGCTTTCACAACCTTAAATGAAAATTATTCATATTTAGTTTAGTTACTAGTTTACCAACATAAATAAACATTTTTGATACCTTTAAGCAATCCTAAAACATATAACAAAAACACTTACATTTATTTGAAATTTCTGGGTGATTCCATTTTTTTGGCCGAGAAATATCCTTGGTCGCAGTAAGGGTTTGGATTGTTGCAAAAGAGCGTATGCTTCAGTAACGGAATCTCTATATTCAAAGAAAACAATCGCTTTGCTGTTCTGTTTTTCTTCTTTAAAGTGCATTAAAAGAATCTCAAGCAGTTTGTAGAATTTCGGATGCCCAAATTTAACATTCTTTGGTACCTTAAAAATATTATGTAAGATATACATATCAAATATTCGAAAAGTATTGTTACAAAGTCTAACTTCCACGCCAGCTCTTCAAAGTGGGGTCGACACTATGATTTAAAAAGGCCCTACCCGACGCCCCTGACACAAAAATCGTCACATAACAGATTGAGAGAAATAAGACAATTATAGTGATTGTGGTCCAGTCATGTTTGAGTTTGGAAAGAGAAGTGGTGAATTGACACTAGTGTTTTAAATATTAGTTATTTGGGAATAATTAAATAAATAAAGAACATTTTGTTTTGGCGTTAAATCATTTTTGAACCAACCCAAGAAAATGTGTATCTATTATTTGATTCATCAAAAGTTGAGATAAGTATAATTAAAAATTTTATTATGAGTAGTAAGTGCAAGTGATGGACGGTTTCTACTAGAAACAATATATTGTCTTGCATTCAATGGATTGTAAAATGTTGAAAGAATAGTATCATAATTGCTTTAGTAGGTTTTACTTAACTTACTGAGAGCTAGTTTTTTCTGAAATTCCTATTGTCGATTTTCATTTCGCGTTAAAATATTCAATGTTTATTCTTTAAAATAAAGTGGTTGACATTGATCTAAAAGACAGTAGAAGGTGAAATTTAAAGTGTGCCAAATTACAGAGATGAAAATATTAGAACAGCATATTTTCCAAGGGTTCCGTTATAAAACTACCCACCTTTGATGGCAGTTCATCTTGGTCTATGTACATAGGATAACAGTTGGGATAGTCACTTGTAATTTCTTTGAGAGATCCAGCATTAGAACTTGTAGATTACAACGTTAGATATTTTTAGTCCTAGATAAAAGATATTTTAACAAAATGCTGTGTCAGGTATATAAAGTGCAATTGAGTGGAAAACATAAAAAACTGGAAATAGTTCACAACAGAAATTTGAAGATAATGGACCGATTGGCTACACGGAGTTTAATAAATAACATCAGAGATGAATTTTAAATAAATCTGAGACTTAGGGGCGAAAAGAAGAGTAATGAAGACCGATTCTACCGTTATGGTAACAATAAGTAGTCGAGGATAATATAGAGTTATGGTTTCTGCATGTAACAGAGGCTATATTTTATTTTGATAAAATGTTTGATTACGCGATGGGGGCAGTGGGATGTTTTTACTTAAATTTGATATCTTGGAAACAGAAAGTCATACACACATGAGAATTGGGGTATATGCTCCTCACCGCCCAAATAAATAAAAATGAGTTTAATTAATTTGCAAAAATTCAATTATCTCATGGAGGACAGTTGTGAAAATATTTTTTGAAAAATTTATTATTTTTCGGTAACCTAAAATAATAGAGTCATGAGAATTAATAGGTTGATTCCTTCCTTTAAGTGAAGTAATAGGTGATTAGTCATTTTGTGAAAATTGAAATATTAAATGGGTGAAATGGGAAGTTAATTTTATGTAAAGCTATTCGAAAGAAATAAAAAGTATTTCATTAACACTTCATTAAAACTCATTGGCTGCTTCCCAGTTAATATATATATATATATATATATATATATATATATATATATGTTTTTAAGTTTTCGCGGGCACTAAATGTATTAGATGGTTTCCGGGAATTCATCCGCGTAATTGATAATTGATCCCTACCGGGATCGATGGTAAAATGACGACGTTTCGGCAGAGTCACATCTGCCCTCTTCAGGTCGGTGCGCATAATTCTCGTAGCCTTCTGCTTTCGCTTCTAGTTACCCGAATACTGAGATTTTCAGGAGCGCGCACGGTGTTATATAGTCGCGGCTCGGCGCCTATCGGTTGGCACCTGGAACGGCTGCGTGTGATTGGCCCTTGGCGCTCAGTGGCAACGCCTCCCGCTTGGTGATTAGTTATGTCCGGTTGAGTTGTTATAGGACGGGTCCGGGCCGGTACGGTGTTTAATAGAATTTTCCAAAAATTCGATAAGTTCTGGATTTCATTGCGTGCGTTTCGACTGTGAGGCCTCTTCGCTATTTCAATTGCATCTCTTACGAGTCTTGATTTCGGGTGTTCCATATTTGCCAGTACTCTGGTGTTCTCAAAGTCTATTCGGTGTGACGTCGTGGTGGCGTGTTCCGCAATGGGTGTTGTTCCTGCTTTCTTTTAGCATTCTGGTGTTCATCACGTCTAGCTTGAATTCTTCTGTTAGTTTGCCCAAAAAAGGTTTTATGGCAGTCTGCACATGGAATCTCGTACACTCCCTGTTGTTCTAAAGGGATCCTTGTCTTCGGAGTCCTCAACACCGTGCTTATTTTTCTGTCTGTATTGAAAATAGTATCGATATTGTGTCTCCGTAGAATTCTTGCAATACTGTCCGTGGTACCCTTGACATACGGTAAATAAACCTTGGTTATTGGTGTCTCATGCTCCTCGTCTGTTCGTCTCGGTTTTGACTTTAGGGCTCTTTGAATATTTCGGTCTGTAAATCCGTTTTGTCGCAGAGCTGTTTTTAAACTGTCCATTTCCTGTTTGATGTTGTCCTGGTCAGCTAGTCTTTGTGATCTGGTTACTAAAGTTTTGACGACGGCTTGTAGTTGGGCTGGGTGGTGATGAGAATTAGCATGAAGGTATCTGTTGGTGTGAGTTGCTTTCCTATATACTGTATGGCCAAGGGTTCCATCTTCCTTCCTATTTATGAGAACATCAAGGAATGGCAGTTGATTATTGGCTTCAACCTCCATGGTGAATTTTATTTTGTGATGGATGCCATTAAGGTGGTCTAAAAATGTGTTGAGGTGTTCCCTCCCATGAGGCCAAATTACAAAAGTATCATCTACATATCGCAACCATAAACTGGGTTTAAGAGTTGCTGTTCTTAGTGCCAACTCCTCAACGCTCTGCATAAAAAGGTTCGCTATAACTGGTGAGAGTGGCTATCCCATTGGAGCTCTTTCCACCTGTTTGTATCGTTGGTTCTCGTAAACAAAATAGGTGTTCATCAGACAGTGCCTTGTTAAGTCTACAAGGTGTTGAGGTGGTTTGTATTTTTCTATTATGATATCCAAGGCTTCGTCGATAGGGATGTTGGTGAAAAGGGACACTACGTCAAAACTGACAAGAAGACACTCAGGTTGTAAAACAGTTTTTCTAGGTATTTTGATGAAATGTGTCGAATTTTTGACATATGAGTCTGCCCCCTCTGCAAACGGTTGAAATTGTTGGGCTAGGTATTTGGCTAGCTGTTGTGTTGGGGATCCAATTGAACTTACTATTGGCCTCAAAGGTTCACCTTCTTTATGTACTTTTGGCAACCCATAGAATTTCGGACATTTCGATGACTTTTCACGCGGAATGAGTTGCAGTTGGAGATTTTTGTCGATCCTACTTGCTTGGATTTTGGCCTTGGTTGTTTTCTCCAGATAAGTTGTTGGGTCAGTAGTAATTTGTTTATATGCTGGATCTTGTAGCAATGTTTGAATTTTGTTTGAATAATCCGCTGTATCTAAAATTACAGTCGCATTTCCTTTATCAGCAGGTAGAATGACAATGTCCTTGTTGAGGCGAAGTTGTTTCAAGGCCTCATTTTCTTCTTTAGATAGGTTCCTTTTGGGAGGTTTAGATTTTCTTAGAACATGTGACACATCTTGTCTAATTATTTCAGCGGTGTTCGCATCTAATTTTGAAACTGCTGTTTCCACGCCACATATTATGCTCTCTGTTGGTATGTGAGAGGGAGCAATAGCGTAATTGAATCCCTTAGCCAACACGCCAATCGAGGTAGAGTTCAATTGGACCGAAGATAAGTTATAAACGGTTCTATTCGTTTCCAATTGCCTTGAGGTTAGACTGTGACCGTTACTTTCCGAGAAAAATTCGTTTTTGGGCTTCTGTTGGGGCTTCAATTTCTTAAATTTTGTCTGTTGTTGCATTGTTGTCAACTCTGCATTCGTTTCGGCCCTAAATTCGCTAATTTCATCGAATTTATCCCATATTATCGGGTGGAGTGTATTGCTTACCTGTAGGTGGATATCTAAGAGTTTAGTATTAAGAACATCCAAATCTCTTCTGACATCACGTATGGCTTCCCTAAGTAGGGCACAACTACCTTCCATAAAATTTTCATTTTCATTTGTGTAAAACATTTGAGAAATTACGCGCGAAAAGTAGCAAACTTTTGTGCGATCTACATTTTTACAACGATGCCGCGATGAAGGAGTTATTCCGAAAAACATGACGGTAAAGTTCTGGAAGAACAACAGAAAAACCCAGAATATTTTATGGAAAGCTAGTTGTGCACTACTTAGGGAAGCCATACGTGATGTCAGAAGAGATTTGGATGTTCTTAATACTAAACTCCACCCGATAATATGGGATAAATTCGATGAAATTAGCGAATTTAGGGCCGAAACGAATGCAGAGTTGACAACAATGCAACAACAGACCAAATTTAACAAATTGAAGCTCCAACAGAAGCCCAAAAACGAATTTTTCTCGGAAAGAAACGATCACAGTCTAACCTCAAGGCAATTGGAAATGAATAGAACCGTTTATAACTTATCTTCTTTCCAATTGAACTCTACCTCGATTGGCGTGTTGGCTAAGGGATTCAATTACGCTCACATACCAACAGAGAGCATAATTATGGCGTGGAAACAGCAGTTTCAAAATTAGATGCAAACACCGCTGAAATAATTAGACAAGATGTGTTACATGTTCTAAGAAAATCTAAACCTCCCAAAGGGAACCTATCTAAAGAAGAAAATGAGGCCTTGAAACAACTTCGCCTCAACAAGGACATTGTCATTCTACCTGCTGATAAAGGAAATGCGACTGTAATTTTAGATACAGCGGATTATTCAAACAAAATTCAAACATTGCTACAACATCCAGCATATAAACAAATTACTACTGACCCAACAACTTATATGGAGAAAACAACCAAGGCCAAAATCCAACCAAGTAGGATCGACAAAATTCTCCAACTGCAACTCATTCCGCGTGAAAAGTCATCGAGATGTCCGAAATTCTATGGGTTGCCAAAAGTACATAAAGAAGGTGAACCTTTGAGGCCAATAGTAAGTTCAATTGGATCCCCAACACAACAGCTAGCCAAATACCTAACCCAACAACTTCAACCGTTTGCAGAGGGGGCAGACTCATATGTCAAAAATTCGACACATTTCATCGAAATACTTAGAAAAACAGTTTTACAACCTGAGTGTCTTCTTGTCAGTTTTGACGTAGTGTCCCTTTTCACCAACATCCCTATAGACGAAGCCTTGGATATCATAATAGAAAAATTCAAACCACCTCAACACCTTGTAGACTTAACAAGGCACTGTCTGATGAACACCTATTTTGTTTACGAGAACCAACGATACAAACAGTTGGAAGGAGCTCCAATGGGATCGCCACCCTCACCAGTTATAGCGAACCTTTTTATGGAGAGCGTTGAGGAGTTGGCACTAAGAACAGGTACTCTTAAACCCAGTTTATGGTTGGGATATGTAGATGATACTTTTGTGATTTGGCCTCATGGGAGGGAACACCTCAACACATTTTTAGACCACCTTAATGGCATCCATCACAAAATAAAATTCATCATGGAGGTTGAAGCCAATAATCAACTGCCATTCCATAAATAATATTTATAATAATTTGAAATTTTCACCCTATAATACTCATGATAGACCATAATTGATATAGTTCGTTTTAATAAGCCTAACAAAAGCATTTCAAAAATATAAAAATATAGAGGGTGTTCCATTAACAATGGAGAATACTGGCTATGCTAAACTCGAATCTCCCTGTATATTAAAATGTTCTTCAGAGGACTTACAAATGAATTCAAACGTTGACGTGTCTCAGGGTTTTTTTATAATTACAATTAATAAGGTCAGAAATACTTATCTCAGACCGACATACTTATAAATAGGTAATCGAAGTACAAATTTATAGTTTAGCTCGAAAGGCTCGTAAATGACCGTGCACATCATATATAAGTTCTGCAAATAAATTAACGTGCACAAATAATTCATAACCTGATTTGATGCCAGTTAGCTTTTCTTATGTGTGCCCAATTATTTAAAGCATTTTGGCTGAGAGTCGAGTACGTAATTTCGAATTAACATAACATATTTAATAAATATCATACTAATTTTTAGGGTTCCGTATATACAATATACGGATACCCTTATAATATCACTCAGGATTTCTGCCTCTGTCACATCACAGCCATTTTCTCCTAAACTACTGGACGGAAGAGGTTGAAATTTGGTATCAATGTATAGTT
The DNA here is from genome assembly GCA_034190945.1 of Octodonta nipae. Taxonomy (NCBI): domain Eukaryota; kingdom Metazoa; phylum Arthropoda; class Insecta; order Coleoptera; family Chrysomelidae; genus Octodonta; species Octodonta nipae. The sequence goes on from CM067220.1 coordinate 57,962,362, forward strand.
TGGTGATCCGATCAGGAGTACATATCGTAAAAGAAAGAAATTTAATTTTAGGGGTACTTCTGGGGGGAAAAATTAAAAAAATCGACCGTCCCCCCCGTGATCTCCGAAACTACTGAGCCTAAAATTTTGAAAAAAATAGGAAATATAGATCGTTGCCCGAACTTTACAGGAAAATTAAGGAGAAACCATTAATATTAATTTTGGGGGGCAAATTATAGAATTAAATAAAAATTTAAAAATAAAAAAAATTTCAAAGGCATCATGTAATATATCAAATGAAAGGTCTCATTCTGAGGAACACAAATATATTTTTTTTTCATATTTTAAAAAAAATTATTTAAAAAGATATTAACGAAAATATACCAAAATTTACCCATTCCCCCCCCCCCCCTTATCTCCGAAACTATAAAACGTAAAGTTTTGAAAAAAAAATAGATTTATAGGTTCTGACCTGAAGATTACTGGAAAAATAAGGAGAAACCTCGGAAAATATAAAATTAAAATTGTTTCTAACCCATCATGTTATATATCAAATGAGAGGGCTCATTACGGCGAAAACAAATATATTTTTTTCAAAATTTTAAAATAAATTAAAAGATATTAAAAAAATATAAAAAAATTTACCTATTCCCCCCCCTTATCTCCGAAACCATAAGCTGGAAAATTTTGAAAAAAAATGGAGGTATAGCCCCTCACCTGAACTTTACTGGAAAATTAAGGAGAAAGCCCTAATATTTATTTTGGGCGGGCAAATTATAGAATTAAATGAAAAATTAAAATTAAAATTGTTTCTAACCCATCATGTTATATATCAAATGAAAGGGCTCATTATGACGAAAACAAATATATTTTTTTCATATTTTTAAAATAAATTAATTAAAAGATATTAACAAAAATATAAAAAAATTTACCCATTCCCCCTCCTTATCACCGAAACCATAAGCTGGAAAATTTTGAAAAAAAATGGAGGTATAGCCCTTCACCTGAACTTTACTGGAAAATTAAGGAGAAACCCCTAATATTTATTTTGGGGGGTCAAATTATAGAATTAAATGGAAAATTAAAATTAACTGTCATTCCTTGATGTTCTCATAAATAGGAAGGAAGATGGAACCCTTGGCCATACAGTATATAGGAAAGCAACTCACACCAACAGATACCTTCATGCTAATTCTCATCACCACCCAACCCAACTACAAGCCGTCGTCAAAAATTTAGTAACCAGATCACAAAGACTAGCTGACCAGGACAACATCAAACAGGAAATGGACAGTTTAAAAACAGCTCTGAGACAAAACGGATTTACAGACCGAAATATTCAGAGTCCTAAAGTCAAAACCGAGACGAACAGACGAGGAGCATGAGACACCAATAACCAAGGCTTATTTACCGTATGTCAAGGGTACCACGGACAGTATTGCAAGAATTCTACGGACACACAATATCGATACTATTTTCAATACAGACAGAAAAATAAGCACGGTGTTGAAGACTCCGAAGACAAGGATTCCTTTAGAACAACAGGGAGTGTACGAGATTCCATGTGCAGACTGTCATAAAACCTATAAGGGGCAAACTAACAGAAGAATTCAAGCTAGACATGATGAACACCAGAATGCCATAAGGAAGCAGGAAAAACAACATCCATTGCGGAACACGCCACCACGACGTCACACCGACTAGACTTTGAGAACACCAGAGTACTGGCAAATATGGAACACCCGAAATTAAGACTCGTAAGAGAGGCAATTGAAATAGCGAAGAGGCCTCACAGTCTAAACGCACGCAATGAAATCCAGAACTTATCAAATTGTTGGAAAATTCTATTAAACACCGTACTGGCCCGGACCCGTCCTATAACAACTCAACCGGACATAACTAATCACCAAGCGGGAGGCGTGGCCACTGAGCGCCAAGGGCCAATCACACGCAGCCGTTCCCGGTGCCAACCGATAGGCGCCGAGCCGCGACTATATAACACCGTGCGCGTTCCTGAAAATCTCAGTATTCGAGTAACTAGAAGCGAAAACAGAAGGCTACGAGAATTATGCGATCCGACCTGAAGAGGGCAGAGAGGGCAGATGTGACTCTGCCGAAACGTCGTCATTTTACCATCGATCCCGGTAGGGATCAATTATCAACTACGCGGATGAATTCCCGGAAACCATCTAATATATATATATATATATATATATATATATATATATATATATATAATCATTTAATTGAAAGTATGTGTTGTTTTGGTACAAAATGTTAGTAGTCCCATTACTGTTTCAGTTGTTAATTGAGTACGATGTTGTAAAGAAGAGTCGGTTTCTAATAACTGTTTTATTAAAGTGTTTTGGATATAGAAACATTACTATAATGGATTGTTTTCTCAAAACTTGCTAACGTAAAGGTATGTTTATATTGTATGTGAGACAGATTTTCATGTAAGTGCACAAAATATTCTAGTTATTCGAGTAAATAGAAGCATAGGCAGAAGGATGCGAGAATTATGCGAAGTGACCTGATGAGGGCAGATGTGACTCTGCCGAAACTTCACAAGATATTCAAATGAAATTTGGCATAGATATTACAATTAAGAGTTTACACCTTGTGACATGCCAATTTCGATTGCAAATCTACAGGGTGATATTTTTTCGGGAACACTGTCCACTGTTGTCCTTCAGAACTTTTTTTGGTGAGCCACTGGTACTTTCAAAAATTGTAAAGAAAAGCTTTGTTGCTATACCAAACTTTATGTTCTTTTGTAGTTTTGTCGTATCTACTACCGGTTTCGAGGAAAAAATTTTGAATGATTCTCTTGAAATCCTCAGAAAATTCCGAATTGTCATAGAAATGTAGTTACCTACCTAGTAGGCTGTGGTGAATGAATAAATTTATTGATAGTTTTGACACATCAAATTAAACTCCTGTGTTTTGAAAATTAAAGATGGTTGCATTTTAATATCAAAACATGCCGAATTTTACGAATTCCGAAATGGCTGACATGCATTTCATGTATGGTCTTGCAAATGGTAATTCAAGAGAAGCTAAGCGTCTTTACATGGAACGCTATCCCAATAGAGTGATGCCTGGTCAGCGGATGTTCTCTAATATTCACAGGCGTCTTTCAGAAACTGGATCTTTTTCTGCGAAAAATATTAATGCAGGTAGACCACGAAGTGTGAGAACACCACGACTCGAAGAGGCAGTGCTGAACGAAATAGAAGAACATCCAGGAACCAGTACAAGAAAAATTAGTGTTACCTTAAATACAAGTCGTCAAGTTGTTTGGCGGATCTTGCGGGATTCTTTGCTCTATCCTTATCACATTCAGAGGGTGCAGGCGCTCTTGCCTCGAGATTGTCATCCAAGAATTATTTTTTGTCAGTGGTACCTCAACAGACTATTGAACAATCCTCATTTTGATTGCCAAATCCTATTCACTGATGAAGCCTGTTTCTCAAGGACTTCAATCATACATTTTCATAATGAACACATATGGCTGAGGAGAATCCACATGAAATTGCAGAAGCCTATTTTCAAGAGGAATTTTCATTAAATGTGTGGGGTGGTAATATTGGCGATTATTTGATTGTTCCTTTCTTCTTGCCAGGGCGACTTACTGGTCAATCATACAGACATTTTTTAGAGAACGATTTGCCCTTGTTATTGGATGATATACCTCTTATGATGCGGCGTGAAATGTGGTTCATGCACGACGGTGCTCCTGCTCATTTTTCACTTTTGGCTAGGGAGTATTTGAACGAAAATTATGTAAACAGGTGGATTGAACGAGGTGGACATCAGCCATGGCCCGCCAGATCCCCAGATTTAAATAGTTTAGATTTCTTTCTATGGGGCCATCTGAAATCTCTAGTGTACATAACGCCAGTGAATACCGTAGACGAACTGAGAAATCGTATAATAGGCGCGTTTGATACAATAAGGAATACTCCAGGAGTGTTTGAAAGAGTTCGGTCGTCTATGAGAAGAAGAACAGAAGCTTGTATAAGGGTTGGGGGAGGACATTTTCAACAATTGCTGTAGTTTAGTTCCTTTGTTGTTATTTAGTTTTTTTATTATGATTAATTTTTGAGTTGTACGTTTCTTGCAGTAATACATCTTTTTGATGATTATACCAGTTTATCGAATCTTTAAGAATCATTGCTAGTTTAATAATTCAAATTTTTTTTCTCGAAATCGGTAGTAGATACGACAAAACTACAAGAGAACATAAAGTTTGGTATAACAACAAAGCTTTTCTTTACAATTTTTGAAAGCACCAGTGGCTCACCAAAAAAAAGTTCTGAAGGACAACAGTGGACAGTGTTCCCGAAAAAATATCACCCTGTAGATTTGCAATTGAAATTGGCATGTCACAAGGTGTAAACTCTTAATTGTAGTATCTATGCCAAATTTCATTTGAATATCTTGTGAAGTGCAGATACTATGAGAAAAAAACTTGAAAAAAATTGAAACTTTAACACTCTGTATCTTGAAAACGAAACGTTTGCGGACCCATGTTTATGGGACTTTTTCTTCCTAAAACAATTCAAGGAATCTTTTGTACCTCCAATTTAGGAACACACTGTATATATTAGAGCTATCAAAACGTTGTGAGATTAATCAATTTCAAAACGATTCAAGCCTAAGCAAGTCCCGAGATACTTTAGTCAGTTAGATGATATAATAAAAGAACTTTAAAATTATAAACATTTCGAATGAAATTAGTTTCAGATAATTGTCATAATGAATTTCCATAAAGTATAGACCGGACCAATTCAGAATATATGAATCCACTTTTGTTGTATAATCTCGGTTTCTGTTGCTAAGTTTTTCAACAAAAAGGAATTATCTGAATTATCGTATACTTTTATTTTCAGGAGAATACGTATGTCTATAATTCCATGGCTGTAATTTCAACCTTTTAGGGAGTATAGCCTCTACCCTTTAATTTTTTCAATAGGTAGAACCATACTGAGACAAATCTTTTCAAATGCATTATATCATTTTAAATGCGACTTTTCAAATTTAAACTACGGTTTGCAGAGCACTGGAAGGTCAAACTGTTTTTAAAGTGACAATTATTACCACCTGTTATTTCCACTTTTTTCTAGAATAAAGTACGTACCTACTTAATCGGAATATTTACTTACTTCTGTGCTATTCGCTCCTTTTGCATTTATATTTTGTAAATACATAACCAAAGTAAAAGAAAAATGGGAGTTTTGTGACAAATGAAAGGGGGATAATCAAAATGCGATAAAAAATGAAATTGTAGCCTGTAGCTGTTCTGGACCATGTTATGAATCGTACATTTGGTCCCAGGAAATTCGCGGACTACTGTACAGAGAATTTTGATACATTTCTAATAAATTCCACTGCATGCTTATGAACTTTTTGATAATAACACCACACATGTACACAATTCTGTATATTTCAACCATTTCGGGATTTAGGTCAGACCCCGTTGTCAATGGAGATAAACAAACTTTACGAAAATGTAGGATAGGTAAAATTTAAAATGAAAATGTTCGACATTTTTTTTTGAATTTTAAATCTTCTACATGGAGGTGTTGAAATATACAGAATTCTCTCTATAAGTGTGGTATTACTGAGAAAAGTCCGTAAACATAAAGGATACAACAATTATCCCTTTGGAAACAAATTCCACTGCACCTAAGGCGTATGTTAAAGTTTCTCGATGGAGCGGAATACCATCAATCTAGGGCTGAAGGAAATAATGTACAAGTAGCAACATTACTATGAAGAAAAACCCCTATTCCAGCCGGACAAAATCCCACCCCATTATACACAACCAATACGGCAAAGATTGGACTATAAAATGGCCCACTAGGTTACCCGATTTGTCTTTCCCTGATTTCTTTTTACATGGACATCTACAATCAAAAATTTATGCAACTCACTATGAATTCGTAGAGGATATACCTAACCGTATAGTTGTGGTATAGTTTGTCAATGTTTAAGCACTTTTTTTAGAAATAACACCACATTTCACGAAATTACTGTATATTTCGAAATGTTTCGGGGTCTAAGTCAGACCTCGTTGTCAATGGCAAAGAAACTATAAAAAGGCACAATTCTAAAATTTAAAATGAAAATGTTTGACAATAGTATTTGATTTACGTTTCAGTTACGTCATAAATGTACCTACGGAAATTATTATATCTTAGACCGTTGAACAAATTGTGCTAATATTCAAATTAAGTTTATTACTTTCCCAAGATAGTTGTCATCTTAAAAAATCTTCAGTTTGTGCCAAAAAATAAAAATAGTATAGATCACTAAACAATTATCTAAAATAATACCATGCCCCTATTAATAAATGTGAGTTTATTATATGATGAATAGAACAATATTGTAATGAAACCGACTTTAGATAGTCCCAACTTACTATCTCAAACGATTACTGATCACATGGTATGCACATAATTTTATTTAAAGTGAGGAATACTTGTTACAGAATAAGGCCGGGCACATACCTTCCGATTCTGTTCTGTTCTATAAGAACCGAAGAGAATCCAGGTTCATCGCTACACCCTTGCCGGTCGCCGTGCTTTCTTGATTTGCCCTCAATCGTTATCTAGGGCTTGTGGTAGACACATCGAATATATCATAATTCGTAATGGAAGATGAAGAACTGATCAAAAGCACCGTTGTAGGAGAACTGTGGTAAAATCTCCGGCGCCGGGTTGTAACCGGGCTGTATGTGCCGATATATGGAGTTAGTTCGTAACCCATGCCTCTTTCTTACCGGTGAGAACGTTCTGACCGGTTACTTTCTGACCGGCGTTCTTACCGTTTCGGGTGGGTAGGTATGTGACGATTTACATTTCTTTTCTGATCTGTTCTATAAGAATAGAATAGAAAACTTTTAAAAGTGACTCATTTAACAAATGTCTGCTTCACCAGATGGGTATGATATGTACATGGTTACCTATATGTCTAGATCGCATTATAGGTATAACAAAATTTACGAGATGAGAGTAATGTTGAGTATAATTTTCGTAACTTGTTATACATAAATCTATAACCATGTAGTTGTCGACTATTGAAAATGTATGTAAATACATACATTTTAATAAGCACAAAAATAACAGTACTTACTTATAAGAGCCCTTCAAATATAAAGTAAATAACTACATTACTGCAATATAATAAAGAATGCTTACAGGGCCGGATTTAAGTTGGTGGGAGCCCCTGGGCACAAAACTGGTGTGGGCGTACATAAGGGATTTAAAATTGGCAGTCAATTTATTACTTTTAATAAAACTTCATATAAATGGATTTTCACATACTTGAATAAAATATGTCAAAATAAATTAAGTTAAGCCACATTCATATAACATTTTAAAGAACAAAAATCTAAACTGAAAAAAATTAAAATTTACATTTATAAATTTTCAAAAAAATGGGTTTAAACACATGGAAAAAAATTAATCTGAAAAGTACTTAGTTTTGCTTGAGTAGTCCATTTCCTTCGCTTAAAGACGTATTTTACTCGGTCTTATCTGCAGTTACCTGTTAAGTTTAATTGCTCCTCTTTTTTTTATTACAGGCTCATATATTTAAAAAATCTTAAATTTGATTTTAAAATAATAGGTTTGTCCACATATTAAAAAAATATGTACTTAATTTATATATTATGAAGTTGTACTAACAAAAATTTCAATATCAATATTCATACAATATATGTATCTTCGGTTTTTTCATTATAAACTTCTTTTGGATTTTGGCTTTCATTTACAATTTTTGCTCGATTTTTTTTCTTGAAATATGCCCACATTATGTATGTCACGCTTAGTTCCAGGACCGTCCTTGAATTCGGAGGTTACAGCTGATTTTCAGCTTCAATGACTGCACTACAGATCTTTTAATGCAACATGCTTCTTATCAACATTTTTTTAACTAAAACTCTATTTGAAAATATCAAGAGGTTAATAATTAACCTAACCATAAGCAATTTCGGTTATCCAAGTGAGTAATTAACTCATTGAAAACTATTTTTTTTTATTAGTAAATAAAAATCTATTATAAACACATTAAAAAAAAAACAAAAAACGATTTAGAAACAAATGACTTAACTGAAAAGCATGAATTAATTTTTTGCTACAACAACTAAATACTTTTTATGAAGTCGGTGCCAAGCTAAAGTGAAAATATTTTGGGAAGTACATCTATAAGTGGACCCACTTCAGAAAAAGTATTTAATTGTTGTAGCAAAAAATTATTTTATGGTTTTCAGTTAAGTTTTTTTTGAGTCCATTTTTGTTTCTTTTAAATGTATTTATTTTACAATTTTTAGTGATGCAATGGCTTAATTGGATGCAGTTTTCAAATCTAATTAACTTTTTCGATATTACCTAAATTAAGGTATTTTACTTTTAAGCATCACATATTAATATGACCAACCTCGTTTACTGTTCAATAGAATAACTTGTTTACAAAATATGTGTGTGATTTGAGTAGCATCATTCTTTAGGTCTGTTAATTATACTGCCATTCATTTAATAGTCCCTTCTCCGCGGAATCTTTATAATAAATCGTTATAGTTTTAATTGATATAGCATAATGGCACGTAGTTTTCAATTCTAATAAACTTTGTCTGATAACAATTTGAGTTATTATTAAAAATGAAATGAATGAAATGAACTCAAACAAAATTTATATTCTTTATTAAATCCAGTACAGAATTTGGTGAAGTGCCCTAAAGATTTATTATACAATTTTTAGTGATGTGGCATAATTACATGCATTTTATAATTCTTATTACTCCTGTTTGATAAGAATGTTATATATTATGAAAAATAAAGGTAGTTTACTGTTAAGCAAGTAAGCATATTTTGCTGACAAACCTCTTATACAGTTGAAAAAGGTAATCATTACGTATCTGACCATGCAAATATTTTTATGAAGAGTAACTTTTTCTCTAAATATAATTCATACGAACGTTTTCCATTTGAATCCAACTTATTAAGACACACTGTATATAGAAACCAACTGAGAACCTCCATCCTGAAGTTGATTTATTTATTACTAATTTATTACAATTTTTAATAATACAGCACAATTGGATGCAGTTTTCAATTCTAATAAATTTTATTTGATTACAATTTGAGATTATAAAAAAATAAAGGTACCTCAGTTTTAAACAAATTTGATACGGTTTTTGAAAAAAGTTTTGGAAAAGTTACATAAATAATTATTATACAATTTTTAATGCAATGACATAAGTAGATGCAGTTTTTAATTCTAATTACTTTTATTTGATAACAATTTTAGATATTAACAAAAATAAAGATACTTGACTTTTAATAAAAAAATCCTATTTGATGACAAACCTCGTCTACAGTTAAAAAAGTGACATAGAATGATTACAGTGTACGTTTTAGACCATGCAAACTATGAAGAATAACTTTTTCTCTGAAAATAAAAATAAATCGTTTGATTTATGAATATACACGAAAATCTTTACTTTGAAGTTAATTAACATTTATTTTGATTAATTCAATGTATTTACAATTTACCCCAAGTTCCGAACAGAATTTTTTTTAATACCAGCGACTCCACCAAAGTTCCTCCAAAACAAAGTCGCTAAAAAAGTTTTTCTCGCTTTTCTAAGAAACGGTATAAGCTATGTTATTGAAAAAATATGGGACCACTTCGGGATATCCCGGATCTAATCAAATTTCTTTTAAATTCATCCCATGTTCGGAAATATTTCCAAATTTGTAATACCGACGACTCCACCAAAACTTACTGTATAAGAAAATCGGTAGTTTTTCCCCATGTTCTAAGAACCGATACCAGCTATGTTATTGAAAAAAATGTAGGATCACTTCGCAGTCCCCCGGAAAAGCTTCCAGTAAATACCTTGAGTCGTTTGCGAGTAATCGCTGAACAAACATAAAAAAACATAGATTCAGGCTAATTGAAAACCTCCTTCTTTTTGAAGCCGGTTAAAAACTGCCATATTTTTATCTTCAGTTTAATTTGCAAAGGAATACATACATACCTCACATTCCCCATTCGGTAAATGTTCTATGTTTAAAGTAGGTCCCAGATAGTGTTTAACATCTTCCATTATACTTATTAATTTGATATTGCCTCTTAATAAGGGTTTATCTTTATGTTCTGCAAAATTAGATTTCTTATGTTATAGCTTACAACAAAAAAGTATATATGACATAGTACATTTAATAGAAACAGGTAGTTCATAGATATAAACTATAAAATTCTACTCCGAAAATGTCAAAAAGTGATATTTTTTGTTTTTTGCATATATCATGAACGTATTGAATGTCCAGCCTTTCATTTGACCATTTGTTGAGAATTAATTAATGAGGTCAAGTGGAAGTTGTTTGCTGAAGGCCACTTATGGGGTATTCCCTTTGTGTTTATGAACTTGGACTTGGCAATAACACTACACTTGTAGAATATTTCGTTCAAAGAAGTCTATAAACATCAAGTGTAATTTAGACTAAGGTAAGTTACAATCTATTTTTTGGAGTTTATTCCTTATGAATCGGTTTTCATTTGAAAACTCCGGTAGGACAATTTGAAGAGCTGTAAAATTAAGTGTTAACAAAGTTTATAAGGCAATTGAATTTCTCAGAATAATAAGTGATACAAGCGTGAAAATCGGTATATAAAAGAAATAAATTATTTTGCCAAATTGAATTGTCTCATGAGTCTCATGGAGGGCAGGTGGGAATATAGGAAAATTTGCCATTTCACGGGAACCAAAGGTGATATAAGCATGAACATTGATTATTTTCTTTAAATGAATGAATATGTGATGTGTTGAGGGAATAGGAATCACTATTGTTTTTAGAGAAATTTAGCATTCCTGAAACAGGTAAGAAAATTGGTAAATATAATTTTCTCCTTACATATGTTAAAAGGAGTTTACTCATTTGTGAAAATTCAGTTATTCAGTAGGGGGCAGATGGGGTAATTTTTTAGAAAAAATAACGATTTCACGGGAACCGAAAAAAATACAGATACGAGAATTTTGATATTAATTCTTTAAACTAATACAGGCGGAATCAGTTATATTACGAATTGAATTCTTTACAAAGAAAATCAATTTCTCAGAAAAACAAAATTGTCGCAGGTGTGAAAATTGGCATAAAATCTTCTCAAATGACAATAACTGAGTATAACTGAGTTAATTTGTTGTTAAAATGTCCCAAATTACAAAAAAATCGAGAAAACATTTCGTCTTCGGTGTGTAATATCTCCAATGTAACAAAAAGAAAATGTCACAGGAAGTGGGAAAATATGTATAATATACTAAACATGTAAATTTGAGAGCGCGATTGCTTTGAGAGTTGTTACTACATTCAACAAATATGATCTTTCGAGTAAAACATTGTGGTTATTTCTACTATGCACCTCATATTATTGTTTCGAATATCGTGGAAAACACAATTTATTACAAAATATAGAAGAAAGTAAGCTAATTTTTTATTTTACACACAAAAGTAATCTTATTTTTGTTCACCTGTATTCCAGGTGGTAACACATTATAAAAAGGAAGGCCCGTTTCAATTAGTTGTTTTAATTCCTGTAGATGTTTAAATTCGTCTTGTTGTAGGCAGCTGATTCTTATAAAGTTGGATATGATATACCTGAAGCGATGGTGTGGGCATTTTACAAGAGTTGAATGGGCCACAGTCCGTGTCCATCAAAGTGTGGCTCTTTTCTAAAAATAACTACTTAATTCTTACCTTATTTTCACATCAAAAATCCTTTAAACGATTGGTACATTTAGGATGTTTAAAAACATCTTGTAAAAAACTGATCTGTTAGTTCTGGTTTGCGTCTAAGAATTGGTCGCTAATTTAATTTTTGATTTCGTTGTAAGTTTTTCGGTTTTGGACCAATATTCTCCGATAACACTTTTTTTTTTGCTAAAATTTCTGGACCTCCTTCACTGCCTGCTGATTGAACAATGTCTTCTGGATCGAAGTCAAAATGTCTTTCAACAGAATTTCTCTCTTATAAATCTTCGTGTTAATATTACTGTTGACATTCTGTCTCTTCCAATTCGTGATATTTAGGTACTATTACATTCTATTGCTTCGACTGTTTGCCGATACACCTTAATAACCCCGTCTGTGTTTCTGTGTGTCATTTTTCGAAAATTTATGGGTATTTTCATTATCATTTATTTTCCTCTAGATTTCCGTTGGTACTAGTTTCGACCATTTCCATTATTTCAGCTTCTTTTGTTTCTTAACTTACGTCGTGGGTATTATTTTTAACACTTCATCTCTCTATCACCGGAAACAATGATATTTCAACCACTAACTAAACGGCTATTAGTGTAAATTCAACTCTATAAAATGAAAATCAATATTTTTTAAATTCGCCGCACTCATAAATTTCAATGGTCTTGATAAGAACGTAATAACTTTTATTTTCCTTGTACTTTCCACTCTTTTATTTATAGCTTTAGAAATTGTGAAATATTTAGGTTAGTAAAGTTAGCACCGCCATTTTGCAGAAACTCAAATTAAAACATATGGGAATTACGAGCTATTTAGGAGCTCTTGCTTTTACCTAAACTCATTTTTGAGCTCAATGTTTACTATAAAAAAAGTGCATGAAACTATTGGCGATGCTAACTTTAGGCAAAGTTAGCACCGTCATCTCAGAAAAACAAAAGAAAAATAATTATGAAGCATCTCAAATTAGGAGCTATTTACGAGGTTTTAATTGGCATATTGAACGTCAACCCCTAAAATTGTCTAAGGGGTAAAAACCACACCCGAAAAAATATTGAATTTTATTTTTAAATTTAAAACCTGCTAAAATTACCTACGAATTACGAGCTCTTTACTGATGCAATGCAGGTGAACCCCTAATTATATTCAAGGGGTGAAAACCACCCCCAAATTATGCAGTTTTTTCGAATTTAATGATTTATAAAAAAGTACCAGCATAATCTACGATTTACGAGCTTTTCAACGACTACATTGAAATTAATGACAGTGGTGCAAACAACCCTCCATATTTCATATTTTTTTTTCAAAATTTTAGGTTCAGTAGTTTCGGAGATCAGGGAGGGAACGGTCGATTTTTTTAGTTTTTCCCCCCAGGAGTACCCCTAAAATCAAAATTTCTTCTTTTACGATATCTACTTCTTATATGGTTACCAAACTACACATTGATACAAAATTTCAACCCCTTCCGTCCAGTAGTTTAGGAGACAATTGCTGCGATGTGACAGAGACAGAAATCCGTAGTGATATATTGTATATACGGAAGAAAGATCGAAATTTGAAATGTACACCATTTCCACCCCTATAATAGTGGATGATGGCATTCTAAATAATTTTCCCTTAATCTACATAACCTAAGGATCAATTTAAAAAAAAAATTGTTTCGATATCTCTATTTTTGCTCTAGATATTAGGTTTCCGTTAAAAATGTGCTATTTGACCCATAGTGGGTCACGGCAGTGCGATGCAATATATTACTATATTATATTATTTTTTTAACTATAGTTTTGGTAGTTATCATATTCCGAAACCCACTAAATTAAACTTATAGAGAGTTGGACTTTTCTAAATTTCAAAATCGCAAAATTTGAAAGAATATATTATACTACTGACTTTAAAGCAGTAGTGTAATATATCATTGAAGGGTTTGTAAATCGTAGATTAGGATGGTAGTTTTGCAAATTTATGAATAATCACAATTAAAAAAATATATATAATTTGTGGAAGATAATCTTGAAGATCTTGTAAATCGTACATATTACCATGGTAGTTTTGAAGATTAATAAATAGGAAATTTTTGAAAAACTGCAAAATTTGGCTATTCCTTGCACTCCTTAGAATGATTTGAAAGTAGTCCTGTAAGTAGTGTGGTTTCGAAAATTCAAATTCGAAAATCGCAAAATTTGAAAAAACTGCATTATTTGGGTTTTTTTGCACTTCTTACAATAATTTGTAAGTAGTTGTGTAATATGCCGTTGAAAAAAATTCAAAATTACAATATTTTGGAAATATTGCATGTTTGGGGGGTTGAAGAGCTCATAAATCGTAAAAGGGGATGGTAGTTTTGAAAATAAAAAAATCAGCAATGTAAGAAAAAATTCGAAATTGTGGAGTTGTTTGCATCCCTTCCAAAAATTTTAATGTAGTCGTATAATGAGCCGTTGAAAAGCTCATAAATAGCGGATTACGCTGATAAGTTTTAAAATGTGTAAATCATAAAAATTGAAATAACTTCATAATTTGGGGGTTGTTTGCACCCCTTTGGAGGAATTGAAAGTAGACGTGCAATATACCGTTGAAAAACTCGCAAATTGTAGATTATGCTGATATTTTTCAAAATTTATAAATCTTTAAATTTGAAAAAAACTGTATAATTTTGGGTGGTTTTCACCTCTGAAATATAAATAGGTGTTCATCTGTATTACACCAGTAAGCTCGTAATTCGTATGTAATTTTAGCAGGTTTTAAATTTAAAATTAATATTCAATATTTTTTCGGGGGACAAATTTAGGGCTGACGTTCAATACATCAATTAAAAGCTAGTAAATAACTCCTAATTTGAGACGCTTCACATTTTTTGTTTTTTGTTTATTTCTATGCTAACTTTACGTAAAGTTGCACCGCCAATAGTTTTTTTGCACTTTTTCCATAGTAATTATTGAGCTCAAAAATCAAGTGCTCTTAAATAGCTCGTAATTCCTATATGTTTTAATTTGAGTTTCTGCAAAATGGCGGTGCTAACTTTACTGACCCAGTAAAATGAACTAATGTAACACACAGACACATCGGACTTATCGATCACATTTTCCAAAGAGGTGACATATTGGAGGTTAAAAAATATGTGTTTAATGGACTGTTTCACACATTTTATTTACTGTCAGAAAATGTAAGAACCTCCAACAAGCCTAATGTGCTCGAAATCTTCATTTGGGGCAATACATAACATTGGAGATATTACACGCCTGGTGAAGATATTATAAATGACAAAAATAAAAATATACAAATCGTCAAAAATATCAAAAATGACGGAACGACAAAATGTCGACATCACTGAGGCCCGTATTATAACGAGACATTTACAATTTGCGTTCAAAAAGGACGAAGAACTGCATAATTGTCTGGTGTAACAATTATCCTGGGGGTGTTTTACACAATATTCAAGTTCTGTTACCAAAGAAAACTGAAAAAAAACCTTAAATGGATTAATACTTCCAAATTAATATCACGATTTCATTTTCCTGTAAACTTTGAGTACTATATTCTTTATTTTTCAAAATTATAGACTGAGTAGTTTCAGAGATCAAGGGGGTCATGGCAGTGGCGTAGCGTGCCTTGGAGGGGTCCCATATCAAAATTAGTTGGGGGCCCAAATGAAGGGTAAAGATTTCTCACAAGAGAAACAAAAATGCTTGCATTAAATTAAAATAAATATTTATTGATTATAAGTTATTACTTCCTCTTAGAAATTGAGATAGCCAAACAATTCAAATTTAATATACACTTTTATTGCAATTTTTTCGGCAAATTGATCTATTAAATCATCTATAGCTGAACACGACTGCAGTTTTTCTACAATTTTTGCCTCTATAGACAATAGGTAATTTTTTATCCGTTTTAATTTTGAAAAACTTCTTTCAGCAGTTGCGGTTGTAACTGGAATGTTCAATATTAGTAATAATGCTGTTACGTGGGCTGCCTTTTATATTTCGGGATTAGAGAACAAAAACAAATATTAATCATCGAATATCGCTTTATTGTTTTTCAAAATATATCCCATGAAGATCTATACACTTTTGCATGTGTTTGAACCAATGGTCGCAGCACTTTTTCCACTCTGATTGAGGTATCTCCAAAACATGCATTCTGAACGTAGTAACCGCCTCTTCAGGTGTCGAAAAACGTTGACCTCTCAGTTTGTTTTTACGTACGGGAATAAAAAGAAGTTATTTGGTGAGAAGTCAGGACTATACGGCGGATGACTCAAATCGATGTTTTGAGTGGTCAAAAATGGACTTGTTTGAGCCGATGTGTGAGAACTCGCGTTGTCGAGGTGAAGAGTGATCCGTCCTCGGCGGTTGGTTTTCCTCACTTCTTGGAAGACAACTGGCAAACAAATGGTTGTGTACCACTCAGAATTGACAGTTCTGCGTTGTTCTAGTGGTACGGTTGCGACATGTCCAGTTTTTCCGAAAAACAGGCGATCATTTGCTTGGAAGTGCTTCGTGCGCGAACAACTTTTGTTTGATTCGGCTCATCTTGCAACACCCATACAGTCGACTGCTGTTTACTTTTGGGCTCATACGCGTAAATCCACGATTCATCACCTGTCACTATGTCATAAACGTGTTTTGAAGCACCGCGATTGTAACATCACCATTCATGAATGACATGTATATGAAACTTTACTTTGATATTATCTTTAAGTTCATGGTCAAGGACAAATGAAGGTCAAATACTGCGCCCCCTACAAATCTTTACTGAAAAATCGGAGTTTTCCTTTGAAAAAATCTATTTGACCTTGCTCGTGGTCAAGTTCATGGCTAAAGTCACGGTCGTTTTGGACGTAAAATTTTCCGCTCTTTCCGAATTTGGAATAATAAATTGGGGTTCTCGTTTGTAAAAATGTATTTGACCTTGATATGACTCTCAAGTTTATGGTAACGGTCAATTCAGGGTCTATGTCATGTTTTGTCATCTAATAATGCGCCGTTAAAATTCCAGAATGAAAAATGGGAGTTCCCATTGGTAAAATCCATTTGACCTTAGTCGCGGTCAAGGTAATGAGCATGGCCAGGCTCATTTTGGACGTAAAATTTTCCACTCTTTCCGGAACTCGAATAAAATATGGGGGTTTTTATTTGAAAAAATGCATTTGACCTTGATATGACCGTCAAGTTCATGGTCAAGGTGAAGGTCATTTAACATTAAAAAAAATGCATTCCGTAAGAGTTATTCAGAGGTTTTCATACTTTTGGCTCACCCTCTATATGAGGAAGGGTTATTTTCGGAGCTGTTTCCTGAAATTTCTTTCGGAACATTGTGGGTGTTCCCTCTTCTCTACGATTAATTCAACGTATACTGTGCAGTGGCATAGTTTATCTTCAGTGTTGGGAAATATGTTTTTATTTGTTATTTTTGGAAGAATGTGTGAATGAGAAGGTAACACTGTTAAGTTTTATTACCTTAACATTGATACTGTAGATTCGGTGAATTGAAACTAAGCTGACTTGGTAATTTCCTCGATTACTGGCTGGTTTAGGATTGCCTTACTGGGATCGCAATTTAATTGCTCTGCTTTGATCATTAGGTGTCTTCTATCACAGCTTCATATTTCTCGCAAAGAATGTGGGCAGATTGCTGTCTTTGAATTGATGCTATTGGTGCCAAGTATTATTCAGGGATAAATATTGAATTTTCTGTATGTATAAGGATAAGATGATATGTTAGAAAGTTTTCTTCATTTAGAATTGATATGTGAATTGAATTTTAATTGTCAATAAATTATACCTGAAGGGTAGCTGGTTCATAATTGTATAAAAGGTTGTTATGAATCCTAAATGGACAAAGATAATTGCATTTTCAAGAAATTAAATAAATTTTGGCAATTTAATATTATCTGGTCCAAAAGATTTAAAAGCGAAATATATGTGAGAATATTTCTGAGTTTTTTGCTAACTTTTTTAACAAATCTGCAAATTTATTTTTGATTAGAATTTAATTTTCGTATTTTGAGAATGATTGTTTTTTTTATCTTCCGAGTCCATAGTGCCAAATAAATATTTACTTGATTTTCTTAATACATTTATTAATTCTCGTTTTCGTCTATTTCTTGGACTTATGTTATTCATTTTATTTTGAACAACTTTTAATATGCGTGGTGAAGAAGGTTATTGAATAGTCAGTTAAGTTAGTCTACGTTTTTACCAATAATAGTGTCAACGTATGTGTAGAAGTTATGTTTATTAATTGAGAAATTAGGGATGACGTTTCAATAAAATGCTAAAATGTGCTCAAATTATCCCCGCTGGTCCTAAATTGAAAGGTAAGAGAGAAGTTCTTTCATTTGAATCTCTTGACTACTTATGGGCCTAATTACTGTTAGGAATGTGAAAAGCACTTGGATCATTGTTGAATGATCCCTATAAATGTATTTTTGGTTTTAGGCCATATTATGACTTTGTGGATAATTAAATTTTTTTGTTGTTTCAAATTTTTATATATAAAATCTGACACATGTCAAAAGTTGTATTTGACTTTTGACGTATTTTACAAGAGTTAATATTATATATCATTCACTTTAAGCTGCCAAAAAAAGAAACCTTAGAGAAATTAATTGACCCAAATAAAAACTAAATTTGTGAATACGATAAAACCGAGTTAAATAAACAAGAACAAGAAAGGGATTTCAGAAACTGACTTGACGATAAAGAAATGAGTTCGACGTCATTCCGAAACAAGAAATTATAAACGATTAACGTGCTAGAATTGAGAAAGATGCATATCGAAGACGATAGTAGTGTAGAGTTGAGCTGAGTTGATTCGACACATCGAATATTGAAGCGCTCAGCTGTGTAGTATTAGTCATTGTTGTTGTTACTGAATGCATTGTGAGTTATTTCGGTCAAATAAAAACGTTTATAGTTAGTATAGAAATTGAACCCACGGAATCTGTAAGAATATAGTTTGTGGTACAGTTTTTCAATTTAGGTAGGTAATTCCAAAGAAACAAAAAGCTCCCTAGTAGTTCATAATCCTCTTCACTGTTTACAGCGTGGCCAATTGGAGAACATTTCCATTGTGAATTAATAAAATTTTTAAGCTATATTAAGAGGAGTCAATAAATAAAAGTCATTCATTTGGATCAGAGTTTTGATTCATCGCATTAAAGAACCCGGGAATATCATAACAAAAGCAAAACGATTTTTCTCTTCTACATAAACTGCTGTAAACTTGACTTCCCTTCCTGTAATAAGTTACTTTCATGTTTGACGTCAATGAACCCCATTGTTGTAGACGAGTTGTAAGGCTAGATCTAGATAGTCGCAAGTCTCGAACAAAATTATTTTAATTAAGTAAGTGCGGTGAAATCTGTATTACAATCAAAATGGTGACATTCGATAAGAAATTAAATGTAATTCTATATATCTACAATTGAATACGTAGCTGTGCACTACAATAACCCCGTTGGAACCAAGAAGATATATTTGGACTGGACAGTTCACAATACATATTTTCCATCAACTTATGGGCTGGTATCATTTATAATGAAATAAATAGGCCAGTTGTTTTATCCTAGGCTAAACTACGAAACCCATTTTAATTGTATCGTTAATAATTTGCCGGAATGGTTTCCTTTGTATGTAAGAGGTTGCTTGTGGTTACAGCATGATGGGACATCCTTTTGGTTAATTTTCTCCAAGTTTTTTCGTATTTTTGGATGACTAACCTCCGGAAGAGCGTTTTCACATTTTCAAAAACTCTGTATATACCGCATCATCATCAAAAAATATTTTCAGATATAGCAAGTAGTCCTGGAAACAATGCAATGTTTCAATTTTAATTTTGGAAGACAATTGTTATTAATTAAATCAGATCATTCAAAATTAGAGGGACATAAATGATCTACTATGATATTTGCTGTCCTTTTGTGTTAAAGTTTCATTGATGCTGAATTAAATTTTCCTTTTAAAATCTTTACAATAGTTTACAATACACTTTGCCCACGTAATTAGTTAAGTGTTGATTGGTGTGATTTTGAAATACATGAAATGGACTGTCAGCCATCCATCCATCAAAAATTTACTATTAGACTCTAAAAACAAAATCAAAATGGTTATCTCGAATACATAGGAATTCAAGAAAAGCTTATTACATCCTGCTATGCATACTGCACACACAAAAACTTTTGTAGATCATTCGCCTTCTTTTTTTCAAAGAAATTAAAAATTGCAAAATGGATACTTTTGAGGCAGATATTCAGAATAAGGGTTAATATGCAAAAATTTGCATTTGTTTCGATTCGTAGTTCCGACCGAAACAAGACTTCTTTGACCTTGAAATAACCGTAGTTTACTGTGCAAGAAACAAGGATCAGTTCATATACTGAGAGTCTCTTCGTTTATAGAAAATCAATAAACTATAGTAAATAAATAAATATAACATCCAATTAATATACAATACCTCCACAAAATAAACATTTCAATTCTCTGTTTGCGATATTTTAAATTAGAGACTTCACATTTGTCAGAACTCAGAACACCAGACAGATCTATGTGTTGAGTTCATATTATAAAGTAAAAATTTTACATTAAGACTTCTGAATAATTATTGAAATTCATTTACGAAATTATTTTCAATTTCTAATGTTCCAATAATTCCTCACCTGAACAGCAGGAAAATTGAGATCCATCTCTAATCCAATACAAATTTTTGCGAGACATGCATTACGGATAATGCATCAAAACATTCAGAGTTTTGAAAACAAAGTTTTAGAGTTAGAAATAATCTTAAGTGAATGTGAAGTTGAGGTTTTACTTTTAACAGAACACTGGATGTCAGAAATAGATATTACAGAAACTCGTGTTTCAGCATATTGTTTAAAATCATATTTTTGGGGTAGATAGATAGACTTAAGTATCAAGAAAATTGATGTACCCGAAATATGTGTTGAAAAAGTTTTTGCATCATAGGCGATTGAAATCTTAAAACCGAATGTTGTCGTTGCTGTAATATATCGTCCACCTTCTGTAAATTTTAATTTTTTTGGATTGTTTTTCTAATTTAATTAATGTGCTTAATGCGGTCTGAAGCTCACAGTAAATAAACCAACAAGAATTGTCAAATTCTAACAAAGAACTAGGATAGTATGATCATATAAATATTGTACTAAATGTAGAAATTAATATAAACAAAAACAATTGTCAGAATGTATATTCAAACTACAGAGCTATTAGCTTAATCTCCAGCTTCTCCAAAATTATTGAAACTGTTTTTTATAATGAAATATCGGCATTATTTAAAAAAAATAAGCTTTTGTCATCTTTTCAGCATGGTTTTGTAAAAAACAAGAGTGCCAATACAGCCTCGTTGAATTTTACAATATTATAAATTCGGTATACAAAAAGCTGTGTTCAATTGACCTTTTTGTAGATTTTCTCGTGCATTTGACTGTGCCAACCATAACATTATGCTCATCAAATTAGAACGTTACTGGATACGTGGTATTCCGCTTAGTTTCATTTCTGATTACTTAAAAAATCACTCACAAATTGTATGTGTTAATAACTTATGCAGCAAAAAAATAGAGGTTACCTCTGGTGTTTCTCAAGGTTCGATTCTTGGACCATTTTTGTATGTAATCTTTGCCAATGACCTGCCCACCTATAGTCTTAAGAATTTGTATACTAATGTAACTTGTTACGCAGATGATACCAATTTCTTAATTATTAGAAATGAATATTAGTCAGCTCAACATACGGCAGAGCAAGTTTATAGAGATGTAAATAAGTGGCTTAAAAAAAAAGAAAAATGCAATTAAATTAATGAGAGTCATCATTGATAAAATTCTGACGTGTCCAACACCCATTACAAACTTTGTGAAAAGTTAAGGGGAAACTGTTACGACATTCGGCAGTCAAAAAAATCACTTCAATACTTCCTTCTTTCGGTGTATTATGCCTAGTTTCATTCCCATTTAAATAGGTGTTTTTTTTTTGTTGCAAAAACAAGTAATTAGAACTATCTGTGGTCTATCAATTCGTGAAATATGTTAAGAAGCTTTTAGACAAGTAGAAGTTCTTACTCTTGGGAGTATTTACATTTACGAGGTAGCCTGTATTGTTTATAAACACAAACCCATATTTCTTGAAAATCAGAGGACTCATCTTTATTCTAAGAGGTTTAGGGGTGTTCTAGTGCCCGTTCAGTATTCAACATTTTTATACCAAAAAAGTGGTTGCAAATATACAATCAGTTATCAAGTGATATCAAAGAAGCCCAAAATATTTATTGCTTTAAAAAGCATTACAAACATTTCTTTCGGAAAAAAATACAATGTTGCGCAATTTTTTTGTTCATAACCTATATGTTTTTGTTCTTTATATTTATTTTGTCTTTTGTACTGTATGTGACCTACTATTTGCAATGCAATAGCCATTTATTGTATAGGGGAGGCACTCATCGTTCAGCAATGGATATTTTAATTTGAATGTATCTTTTGTTTGTGAATAAAGTTTTTGAATTGAATTGAATGTAACGTTTACTGCAAAGTGTAATTACCCATTATTCCATTTTTTAATATCTGAGCACTACCTTACAAAATAATCTCTATAAATGAAAACACTTTACCAGAATGTTTTGAAGAAAAATACAATGTCACCACTTCGTCTTCGGATTCTTTAACACCAAGCTAATTTTTGTCTCTATTGAGAATAGGTTCAATATTGTGCCTATGTAGAATTCACGCAATACTATCCTTAGTGCCCTTTGACATACGATAAACAAGGTATTGGTGTCTCATGTTCCTCGTCTGTTGGTCTCGGATTTGACTTTAGAGCCGGTTTTAAACTGTACATTTCCTGTTTGATGTTATCCTGACTAGTTAGTTTCTGTGATCTAGTTACTACGACGGCGGCTTGTAGTGGGCTGGATAGGGATGAGAATTAGCATGAATGTATCTGTTAGTGTGAATTGCTTTTTTGCATACTGTATGGCAAAATTTTATCTTGCGATGTTTGCCATTAGGTGATCTAAAGATGTATTGAGGTGTTCTCTCTCATGAGGCTAAATCACAAATGTATCATTTACACATCTTAACCATAAACTAGGGTAACGATTTGCTGATGTTAGTGCTAACTCCTCAAGGTTGTCCATAAAGAGGTTTGCTATTACTGGCGAGAGTGGTGATCCCATTGGAGCTCCTTCCACTTGTTTGTATCGTTGGTTTTCGTAAATATTTCATCTGGTAAAACACAACTAAGGCCAAAATCCAAGTAAGTAGAATCGACAAAACAACAACTCATTCTACATGAAAAGTACATAAAGAAGGTGCACCTTTGAGATCAGCAGTAAGCTTAATTGGATCCCCAACACAAAAGCTACAAATACATAGCCCGAAAACTTCAACCATTAGCAGAGGGGAAAAATTCGACACATTTGACTGAAATACTTGGCAAAACTGTTTTACAATCAGATTGTCTCCTTGTAAGCTTTGATTTTGTGTTCCTTATCAGCAACATTTCTATCGACGAAGTCATGGACATCATAATAGGAAAATACAAACCACATCAACACCTTGTGGATTTAAAAAACACTGTCTGAGGAACACCTATTTTATTTACGAGAACCAAGGGCTCCAATGGGATCACTACGGCCAGTAACTGCAAACAACTTTATGGGAAACCTGAAAGAGTTGGCACTAAAAAGAAAGTCGTTAATCCAGTTTATGGTTACGATATATGGATGATACCTTTTTGATTTGGCGTCATGGGCCAGAACACCTCAATACATTTTTTGATCAGCTTAATGATATCCATCACAAAATAAAATTTACCATGGAGGTTGAAGCCAATAATTAATTGCCATTCGTTGATATTCGTTGAATCCTTGGCCATACAGTATGCAGAGAATCAACTCATCACATAATACCATAATGCTAATTGTAACTCCCACCTCAATTACAAGCCGTCGATAAGACTAGTAACTAGATCCCAGAGACTAACTGACCAGGATATCAAACAGGAAATGAACAATTTAAAAACAGTAAACGGAAAAGTAATATCACCGCGAAAAATAGACCTTTAGATATAATTCGTTCTTTCAATTGAAGCATAAATCAGGCAGATTAACAAAAATAAAAGCATTTGATAATAATTTCTTGCTGTAGGGTTTTTTGTTATCATTCTACACAGTATGGCTGGAAATAAAGGATGAGATCACATAATTCAAACAAGGATAAAAATTTCTTGTATATTAAGAAAGTAAACAAACATGTGGCTATTGCCACCAGCTATTTCTACAAGGACAGAGATGAAATATGTACTTGATAATTAAAACTAATAAGTTATATTTATACTACATTCTCAGTTATATTAAAATTTCACAAAAACCTAAATAATACTCACACTATGTTACGTTTTCCTTGTTGATAAGTAATTATGGCAACTAACGCATATTAGAAATAAAAAAATTGCTTCTCACCAATTAGCAATTATTTCTACCGTTAAGGTGTTAAGTGAGTAATATTTAAAAAAATCTAAATAAATGGTAAATATATTTTTTAAATAATTAACTGAAAATTCACTAACATGTGCGTCATCGATTCTTTTATATTTAGACACCCACACCCCTTGGGTGAGAACACTCAGGGCAAATATTTCTCAGAGTGAGGAATGATAAACAAAATGTTTTATTGAATCGTGTTCAGTGCTCTCGAAAAAACAATTATTTATTTTTGCAATATACGGTTTCCGGTTAAAAAATGACCTGTATTGATGTGCGACGTTGGTACCAGCCGCCTGGACACCAGGTACTCCGGAAGACGTTGACGATGTCATTTTCGTGTTTAACTACCTCAAAAACCCTCGCTTTACAAAATTGGATTCAGTTCCTTTAATATTTACCGAGCCACATTTTTTATCATACACTTATTAAAATGTATTTTTCTTATGCGGTACCAATTTTCAAAACTCATTGATCTCATTTGGTAAGCAACTTTGAAGACCCTTTTAAGAATTGAATGCAAAAAAAAACGCGTCTCGATCCATCTTACTACACCAAAAATCGACAATGAGACCTATTTTTGTGTTCTATTTCTTCGACTACTAACAAAAGTTTCATAAAGTGCTTGAAATGGTGTTTTTTCTCCACTCTTTGCAATATTCAAGACTAAGCCAAAGTTTTCCGAGAAGTAATAACTATTGATAAAAGTTAGTTAGACAGCGAGGACGAGCGTATATCGTAATGTTATTGTGAATCAACTGTTCTTTATAATTTGATGAAAATTCTAGAAAAGTGAAAGTGAATATTAGTTTTATAATTTTAAATTGAACCCAAGGACTATATAACAAATTTGGTGATCAGAAGTAAAGGTTTAAGTGCAGTTAAAATCGTAATTTGATTTATGGAAACCCGTAGAATGGAAAAAAATGGACGAAACTACAAAAAAAAATAGTCAAGCAGGTAACGGCTCAGATTCTAGAAAAACCTGACAAGAAGGAGAACCAACATCAAGAAGAAATTCAACAAAAGTTAGTGGAATCTTTTGATGATAAATTTAAAGTTAAGTTAGGAAATCTTGTCACTAATATCGATGAAAAACGTAAAATAGAAATCTTGTTTCCACTATGAAAAGTGAACAATAAAATCTTCTTTCCACGATGGAAGAAAAACAACAAAATCTAGTTTACACGATGAAAAGAGAACAACATAATTTAACTGAAGGATTGTTCTCGAAATTTGAAGAAAAACAAAAACAAGTTGAATTAAAACGACAAAATGAATTTAAAATAACTGAAGAAAAAAGACAAATGCAATTTGAACAACTAATGCGAATAGTATCGCAAGTTAATGAAACAGTTAATGAAAGAATGCAAATGGTGGAATCAGACATAAAAGACATAAACGACGAAATAAAGACCCTAAAAAGTAATGTGGAGATTGAAATCAAAGTAGATGGCATCGATTCCATCCAGAGCCAGGTGAAATTTGAAATCAGTTCCATTAAAAACACGGTACAAAGTGAAATAAGTGAAGTACAAGATAAAATCAGTCCCATCCAAAACAAGGTAGAAACAAAAATCAAAAAAAATGCAACAGGACTAACAGCGAGGAAAATAACAGCACACCGTGAGTACCAAAGGTTCCTTTAGTAAACCCACATTTGATGGCAGTTCAACTTGGCCCATGTATAAACGGCAATTTGAAGCCGTGGCTACAGCTAATGGATGGGATAACCAAGAAAAATCCACGTCTCTGGTAATTTCGTTAAGAGGTCCGGCCCTAGAACTTCTCCAAAGCATTCCAGTCGATGAACAAGGCAATTTCGACAAGATCATCGCCATCCTAGACAAACGATACGACAATCAATCCTTGAGCCAGGTATACGAAGTCCAACTGAGTGGAAGAACGCAAAAATCCGGTGAAAGCCTCCAAGAATTCGAAGCAGATTAGACAGTTAGTTCACTTGTCCTACCCAGACCTGCCACAGGAAACGAAAGACCAGTTGGCCATACAGAGTTTCATAAACGGCATCAGAGATGTGGAAGTACAACGAAATCTAAGACTAAGTGGCGTCAAGAAAAATAATGAAGCTTTACTTCGGGCGTTAGAAGTAGAGGCCGTTATAAACATGTCCAAGCCGAGGGTCCGAGCAGTCTCCTTTAACCAGGAAGAGCCAGAGTCACCATGTCGAGCCCTGCTGGCTGGTCTGAACAAGCAATTAGAACGGTCACAAAGAACTGGCACGAGAGGGGCATGTTACCGCTGTGGACGGACAGGGCACTTTCAACGTGATTGTCGAGTGAGGCTACCTGAACGATCACCGACCAGGGATAACCAACAGAACAGCCACATGTCTAGGGACCGTCAGCCAGTCAGCATAAGAGGGCGAATGCTGACTGACCCGCCACCAGCCCCCAAAACACTATCCATCCGGGGATTTTGCCGAGATAACAGCAGCCTAGTCATCAGGGACACCATCAATGACAGAGCAATTACCATCACCATCGACACCGGCGCCGCTGTGTCCATTGCCAAGTCCAGGGTTTTGAGAGCATCAGAAATTAGGCCAGCTAACAACATCTAGCTCAGAACAGTCACCCGCGAGTCCATGTCACTACAGCGTGAGGCAGACGTCGTGCTACAGATAGGGGACAACAAGATCCGGCATTGGGTCCTGGTAGCGAATATTGAGGACGATTTTATACTGGGTATGGACCTAATTAGCCAGCATGGATTTATGTTCGAGATATGATGTCCTTCGGTTCCTAAATGAGGAATTTGTATTGACACGGCCCCTTAACAGCTCATCGACCTCCATAAAAATTGTAGCAAGATCCTCAGCCAGAATTCCCGTTCGAACGGAACAGATTATTCATGGGCAGCTAGACAGCAATCCTGGGAGCTGCATTGGAATGGTGGAGCCCGTACACTCAGCTCATGACTAGTTGGACGGGCTATAGTTAAAACTGGACGAGACATACCAACAACGACATCAGAATTGCCAATGGTCAAGAGATAGCTTGTTTCGAGCCAGTCGAGACCATCATCAATTGCGAAGAAGGGTACCAGACATCGGTGAAGGAAGCAGGGCCCAGTAAAGAATTCCTACAACAGTTTGCTGACCACTTGACACACCGGAAATCAGACGAACAGAAGAAAGCCAAGCAGTTTATCACGAAGCACTGGCAAATTTTTAACAGTCAAGATGGAACCACAGGTCGTAACAACATCATCCAGCACTGAATAGATACCGGTAAGGCTCAACCCATCAGAATACCACCTAGGCGACTACCACACTACCACTGGGGCAACAACAGGCAGTCGAGGAAAACATGGAGTCCATGTTACAAAATGGAGTTATTGAGCCATCCATCAGCCCATGGTCCGCTCTCGTCGTACTAGTTAAAAAGAAGGATGGAACCACCCGATTTTGCGTGGATTACAGAAAGCTGAATGACATCACGAAGAAAGACAGCTATCCACTACCCCGAATCGATGACACTCTGACCACACTAGCAGACTCCCGTTGGTTCTCCACACTAGACCTAAAAAGTGAATATTGGCAAGTTGGTCTACACGCAAACGACAGAGAGAAGACAGCGTTCTCCACCAGTAAAGGGCTGTTTCAGTTCACGGTCATGCCCTTTGGGTTGTGTAATGCAAATTTATATCAAAATTGCCCAAGCCGTTTTTAAATAATCGCTCGTCATACATAAAAAAAGTTGTAAACGAATTGATAACCTCCTCCTTTTTGGAAGTCGGTTAAAAAGCAACTGAGGCATATAAAGGAACGAATATATATATATATATATATATATATATATATATATATATTTGAATTTAAGTTTTCGCGGGCACTAAATATTTTAGGTGGTTTCCGTGAATTCATCCGCGTAGTTGATAACTGATCCCTGCCGGGATCGATGGTAAAATGACGACGTTTCGGCAGAGTCACATCTGCCCTTTTCAGGTCGGTTCGCATAATTCTCGTAGGCTACTGCTTTCGCTTCTAGTTACTCGAATACAAAGATTTTCAGAAGCGCTCGCGTTGTTATGTAGTCGCGGCTCGGCGTCTATTGGTTGGCACCGTGAACGGCTGCGTGTGATTGGCCCTTGGCGCTCAGTGAGCACGCCTCCCGCCTGCTTATTTGTTATTTCCGGTTGAGTTGTTATTGGACGGGTCCTGGCCGGTAAGGTATTTAATAGAATTTTCCAACAATTCGATAAGTTCTGAATTTCATTGCGTGCGTTTAGACTGTGAGGCCTCTTCGCTATTTCAATTGCCTCTCTTACGATTCTTGATTTCGGGTGTTCAATATTTGCCAGTTCTCTGGTGTTCTCAAAGTCTATTCGGTGTGACATCGTGGTGGCGTGTTCCGCAATGGATGTTGTTTTTTCCTGCTTTCTTACAGCGTTCTGGTGTTCATCACGTCTAGCTTGAATTCTTCTATTAGTTTGCCCCATATAGATTTTATGACAGTCTGCACATGGAATCTCGTACACTCCCTGTTGTTTTAAAGGGATCCTCGTCTTCGGAGTCCTCAACACCGTACTTATTTTTCTGTCTGTATTGAAAATAGTATCGATATTGTGTCTCCGTAGAATTCTTGCAATACTGTCCGTGGTCCCCTTGACATACGGTAAATAAGCCTTGGTTGTTGTTGTCTCATGGTCCTCGTCTGTTTGTCTCGGTTTTGACTTTAGGGCTCTTTGTATATTTCGGTTTTGTCTCAGAGCTGTTTTTAAACTGTCCATTTCCTGTTTGATGTTATCCTGGTCAGCTAGTCTTTGTGATCTGGTTACTAAAGTCTTGACGACAGCTTGTAGTTGGGCTGGGTGGTGATGAGAATTAGCATGAAGGTATCTGTTGGTGTGAGTTGCTTTCCTATATACTGCATGGCCAAGGGTTCCATCTTCCTTCCTATTTATGAGAATGGCAGTTGATTGTTGGCTTCAACCTCCATGGTAAATTTTATTTTATAATGGATACCATTAAGGTGGTCTAAAAAAGTATTGAGGTGTTCACTTCCATGAGGCCAAATCACAAATGTATCATCCACATATCGCAACCATAAACTGGGTTGTTGTTCTTAGTGCCAACTCCTCAAAGTTCTCCATAAAAAGGTTAGCTATAACTGGTGAGAGTGGCGATCCCATTGGAGCTCCTTACACTTGTTTGTATCGTTGGTTCTCGTAAACAAAATAGGTGTTCATCAGACAGTGCCTTGTTAAGTCTACAAGGTGTTGAGGTGGTTTGTATTTTTTTATTATGAAATCCAAGGCTTCGTCGATAGGGATGTTGGTGAAAAGGGACACTACGTCAAAACTTACAAGAAGACACTCTGGCTGTAAGACCGTTTTTCTAAGTATTTCGATGAAAAGTGTCGAATTTTTCACATATGAGTCTGCCTCCTCTGCAAACGGTTGAAGTTGTTGGGCTAGGTATTTGGCTAGCTGTTGTGTTGGGGATCCAATTGAGCTAACTATTGGCCTCAAAGGTGCACCTCCTTTACGTACTTTTGGCAATCCATAGAATTTCGGACATCTCGATGACTTTTCATGCGGAATGAGTTGCAGTTGGAGATTTTTGTCGATCCTACTTGCTTGGATTTTGGCCTTGGTTGTTTTCTCACGATAAGTTGTTGGGTCAGTAGTAATTTGTTTATATGCTGGATCTTGTAGCAATGTTTGAATTTTGTTTGAATAATCAGCTGTATCTAAAATTACAGTCGCATTTCCTTTATCAGCAGGTAGAAAGACAATGTCCTTGTTGAGGCGAAGTTGTTTCAAGGCCTCATGTTCTTCTATAGATAGGTTCCTTTTGGGTGGTTTAGATTTTCTTAGAACATGTGACACATCTTGACTAATTATTTCAGCGGTGTTCGCATCTAATTTTGAAACTGCCATTTCCACGCCACATATTATGCCCTCTGTTGGTATGTGAGAGGGAGCAATAGCGTAATTGATTCCCTTAGCCAACACGCCAATCGAGGAAGAGTTCAATTGGACCGAAGATAAGTTAGTCCCGGCAGGGATCACTTATCAATTAAACAGTTTAATTCGTTTCCAATTGCCGTGAGGTTAGACTGTGACCGTTATTTTCCGAGAAAAATTAGTTTTTGGGCTTCTGTTGGAGCTTCAATTTGTTAAATTTTGCCTATTGTTGCATTGTTGTCAACTCTGCATTCGTTTCGGCCCTAAATTCGCTAATCTCATCGAATTTATAGCATATTATCGGATGGAGTGTATTGCTTACCTGTAGGTGGATATCTAGGAGTTTAGTATTAAGAACATCCAAATCTCTTCTGACATCACGTATGGCTTCCCTAAGTAGGGCACAACTAGCTTTCCATAAGATATTCTGTGTTTTTCTGTTGTTCTTCCAGAAGTTTTCCGTTATGTTTTTTGGAATAACTTCTTCATCGCGGCATCGTTGTAAAAAATGTAGATCACACAAAAGTTTGCTTCTTTTCGCGCGTAATTTCTCAAATGTTTTACACAAATGAAAAGTGTTCTCCCAGTAGAGATTCACTATATTTGTTTTTAAGTTTTCGCGGGCACTAAATGTTTTAGGTGGTTTCCGGGAATTCATCCGCGTACTTGATAACTGATCCCTGCCGGGATCGATGGTAAAATGGGTGGTTTCCGAGAATTCATACGCGTACTTGATAATTGATCCCTGCCGGGATCGATGGTAAAATGACGACGTTTCGGCAGAGTTACATCTGCCCTCTTCAGGTCGGTTCGCATAATTCTCGTAGCCTTCTGCTTTCGCTTCTAGTTACTCGAATACTAAGATTTTCATAAACGCTCGCGCTGTTATATAGTCGCGGCTCGGCGCCTATTGGTTGGCACCGTGAACGGCTGCGTGTGATTGGCTCTTGGCGCTCAGTGGGCACGCCTCCCGCATGCTGATTTGTTATTTCCTGTTGAGTTGTTATTGGAAGGGTCCGGGCCGGTAAGGTGTTTAATAGAATTTTCCAACAATTCGATAAGTTCTGAATTTCATTGCGTGCGTTTAGACTGTGAGGCCTCTTCGCTATTTCAATTGCCTCTCTTACGATTCTTGAATTCGGGTGTTCAATATTTGCCAGTTCTCTGGTGTTCTCAAAGTCTATTCGGTGTGACATCGTGGTGGCGTGTTCCGCAATGGATGTTGTTTTTTCCTGCTTTCTTACAGCGTTCTGGTGTTCATCACGTCTAGCTTGAATTCTTCTATTAGTTTGCCCCATATAGATTTTATGACAGTCTGCACATGGAATCTCGTACACTCCCTGTTGTTTTAAAGGGATCCTCGTCTTCGGAGTCCTCAACACCGTACTTATTTTTCTGTCTGTATTGAAAATAGTATCGATATTGTGTCTCCGTAGAATTCTTGCAATACTGTCCGTGGTCCCCTTGACATACGGTAAATAAGCCTTGGTTATTGGTGTCCCATGGTCCTCGTCTGTTTGTCTCGGTTTTGACTTTAGGGCTCTTTGTATATTTCGGTTTTGTCTCAGAGCTGTTTTTAAACTGTCCATTTCCTGTTTGATGTTATCCTGGTCAGCTAGTCTTTGTGATCTGGTTACTAAAGTCTTGACGACGGCATGGCAGTTGATTGTTGGCTTCAGTCTCCATGGTAAATTTTATTTTGTGATGGATACCATTAAGGTGGTCTAAAAAAGTATTGAGGTGTTCCCCCCCATGAGGCCAAATCACAAATGTATCATCCACATATCGCAACCATAAACTGGGTTTAAGAGTTATTGTTCTTAGTGCCAACTCCTGAAAGTTCTCCATAAAAAGGTTAGCTATAACTGGTGAGAGGGGCGATCCCATTGGAGCTCCTTCCACTTGTTTGTATCGTTGGTTCTCGTAAAAAAAATATAGTGAATCTCTACGGGGAGAATACTTTTCATTTGAGTAAAACATTTGAGAAATTACGCGCGAAAAGAAGCAAACTTTTGTGCGATCTACATCTTTTACAACGATGCCGCGATGAAGGAGTTATTCCGAAAAACATGACGGTAAAGTTCTGGAAGAACAACAGAAAAACACAGAATATCTTATGGAAAGCTAGTTGTGCCCTACTTAGGGAAGCCATACGTGATGTCAGAAGAGATTTGGATGTTCTTAATACTAAACTCCTAGTTGTTTTCTGAATGATACTTGTGGCATCTTTTTCAATGTCTAAGAGTTTATTGGGAAATAACACCACACTTTAAAGGAAATTGCTGTATATTCCAAACGTTTCGGGGTCTGATCTAGACGGATTAATTTAATTTTAATCCGTAGTTTCTTAGCCATTGACAACGGGGTCTGATCTAGACCCCGAAACGTTTGGAATATACAGCAATTTCCTTTAAAGTGTGGTGTTATTTCCCAATAAACACTTAGACACTGAACTCCTAGATATCCACCTACAGGTAAGCAATACACTCCATCCGATAATATGGGATAAATTCGATGAGATTAGCGAATTTCGGGCCGAAACGAATGCAGAGTTGACAACAATGCAACAACAGGCAAAATTTAACAAATTGAAGCTCCAACAGAAGCCCAAAAACGAATTTTTCTCGGAAAATAACGGTCACAGTCTAACCTCACGCCAATTGGAAACGAATAAAACCGTTTATAACTTATCTTCGGTCCAATTGAACTCTTCCTCGATTGGCGTGTTGGTTAAGGGATTCAATTACGCTATTGCTCCCTCCAACATACCAACAGAGGGCATAATATGTGGCGTGGAAACAGCAGTTTCAAAATTAGATGCGAACACCGCTCAAATAATTAGACAAGATGTGTCACATGTTCTAAGAAAATCTAAACCTCCCAAAAGGAACCTATCTAAAGAAGAAAATGAGGCCTTGAAACAACTTCGCCTCAACAAGAACATTGTCATTCTACCTGCTGATAAAGGAAATGCGACTGTAATTTTAGATACAGCGGATTATTCAAACAAAATTCAAACATTGCTACAAGATCCAGCATATAAACAAATTACTACTGACCCAACAACTTATCTGGAGAAAACAACCAAGGCCAAAATCCAAGCAAGTAGGATTGACAAAAATCTCCAATTGCAAGTCATTCCGCGTGAAAAGTCATCGAGATGTCCGAAATTCTATGGATTGCCAAAAGTACATAAAGAAGGTGCACCTTTGAGGTCAATAGTAAGCTCAATTGGATCCCCAACACAACACCTAGCTAAATACCTAGCCCAACAACTTCAACCGTTTACAGAGGGGGCAGACTCATATGTGAAAAATTCGACACATTTCATCGAAATACTTAGAAAAACGGTCTTACAGCCAGAGTGTCTTCTTGTAAGTTTTGACGTAGTGTCCCTTTTCACCAACATCCCTATCGACGAAGCCTTGGATATCATAATAGAAATAGGATATATATAATAGAAAAATACAAACCACCTCAGCACCTTGTAGACTTAACAAGGCACTGTCTGATGAAAAGCTATTTTGTTTACGAGAACCAACGATACAAACAAGTGGAAGGAGCTCCAATGGGATCGCCGCTCTCACCAGTTATAGCTAACCTTTTTATGGAGAACTCTGAGGAGTTGTCACTAAGAACAACAACTCTTAAACCCAGTTTATGGTTGCGATATGTGGATGATACATTTGTGATTTGGCCTCATGGAAGGGAACACCTCAAGACTTTTTTAGACCACCTTAATGGTATCCATCCCAACATAAAATTTACCATGGAGGTTGAAACCAACAATCAACTGCCATTCCTTGATGTTCTCATAAATAGGAAGGAAGATGGAACCCTTGGCCATACAGTATATAGGAAAGCAACTCACACCAACAGATACCTTCATGCTAATTCTCATCACCACCCAACCCAACTACAAGCCGTCGTGAAGACTTTAGTAACCACATCACAAAGACTAGCTGACCAGGATAACATCAAACAGGAAATGGACAGTTTAAAAACAGCTCTGAGACAAAACGGATTTACAGACTGTCATAAAACCTATGTGGGGCAATCTAATAGAAGAATTCAAGCTAGACGTGATGAACACCAGAACGCTGTAAGGAAGCAGGAAAAAACAACATCCATTGCGGAACACGCCATCACGATGTCATACCGAATAGACTTTGAGAACACCAGAGTACTGGCAAATATAGAACACTCGAAATCAAGACTTGTAAGAGAGGCAATTGAAATAGCGAAGAGGCCTCACAGTCTAAACGCACGCAATGAAATTCAGAACTTATCGAATTGTTGGAAAATTCTATTAAACACCTTACCGGCCCGGACCCGTCCAATAACAACTCAACCGGAAATAACAAATCAGCAAACGGGAGGCATGCCCACTGAGCGCCAAGGGCCAATCACACGCAGCCGTTCACGGTGCCAACCGATAGGCGCCGAGTCGATGTGCGATCAAAGCCACCAAAATAAAACCAAACTTCTAACGAAAGACATGCACTAA
Source organism: Octodonta nipae (assembly GCA_034190945.1). Lineage (NCBI taxonomy): Eukaryota > Metazoa > Arthropoda > Insecta > Coleoptera > Chrysomelidae > Octodonta > Octodonta nipae. The sequence goes on from CM067220.1 coordinate 57,997,042, forward strand.
AACAACTACGTAACAACGATGACATAACTATTCTTCCTGCCGACAAAGGTAACGCGACTGTTCTTCTATAATTAATAATTATTTCGTGGGTGGCCCATAAGCAGTTGCATATATAGGGTGTTTAAAATATAGAGTAGAGTGCAATTATAACTAATAAAATAATAATATAGGGAAGCCCATTAGCGGTTGAATTTACAGGGTTCTTGGAACAGAAGGTGTAGTAGAATTACAGTTATACAAGGTGGTGCAAAAAATAGTATACAGAGATGCATATACAGGGTGGCGGAAATGGAAATGCAACATTTCGTAACCCATAAGAAGTTGTATATATAGGGAAGATAAAATATAGGGTGAGAGAAATTATAGACATACAGGATGATGAAAATGTTAGAAAAGGAAATGATTTATAGAGTAGCCCACTGAGAGTTTCATATATATGATGATTGAAATATAGGTCGGAGTAGAATTATAGTTAAAGAAGATAGTTAAAAATTTCATAAACAAAAAGAGTAAATACGATGGCTCATAGGCAGTTTACCGGGTGGTTAAAAAATGTTAAAAAATATTATGCGTGGTCCATGAGCAGTTGCATATACAGGGTGGTGGAAATATATGAGATGGAATTATTATAATGGGGATTTTAATAAATATTAGAGAATTGAGTGCAATTATGGCTATACAGGGAGGTTAGAAAAAATAAATATGTAGGGTAGCGGTTGAATTGAATATTAAATTTCAATTTGAACACAAATAAAGTTCTATGAATTATATCTGAAGAAAACTATCACACAGAGGTTCCGAATCTGGATCCGTTCCGTATAATTGCTGTTTTCCGTAAAGTCCTAGGATAGAATGTCACGATAAAATTTTCAGGTTACTTAACCTGTCAGAGATAGTCTGTATTGAAAATAGTATCGATATTGTGTCTCCGTAGAATTCTTGCAATAATGTCCGTGGTCCCCTTGGTATACGGTAAATAAGCCTTGGTTATTGGTGTCTCATGCTCCTCGTCTGTTTGTCTCGGGTTTGATTTTAGGGCTCTTTGTATATTTCGGTCTGTAAATCCGTTTTGTCTCAGAGCTGTTTTTAAACTGTCCATTTCCTGTTTGATGTTATCCTGGTCAGCTAGTCTTTGTGATCTGGTTACTAAAGTCTTGACCACGGCTTGTAGTTGGGCTGGGTGGTGATGAGAATTAGCATGAAGGTATCTGTTGGTGTGAGTTGCTTTCCTATATACTGTATGGCCAAGGGTTCCATCTTCCTTCCTATTTATGAGAACATCAAGGAATGACAGTTGATTGTTGGCTTGAACCTCCATGGTAAATTTTATTTTGTGATGGATACCATTAAGGTGGTCTAAAAAAGTATTGAGGTGTTGCCTCCCATGACGCCAAATCACAAATGTATCATCCACATATCGCAACCAAAAACTGGGTTTAAGAGTTGTTGTTCTTAGTGCCAACTCCTCAAAGTTCTCCATAAAAAGGTTAGCTATAACTGGTGAAAGTGGCGATCCCATTGTATCCACTTGTTTGCATCGTTGGTTCTCGTAAACAAAATAGGTGTTCATCAGACAGTGCCTTGTTAAGTCTACAAGGTGTTGAGGTGGTTTGTATTTTTCTATTATGATATCCAAGGCTTCGTCGATGGGGATGTTGGTGAAAAGGGACACTACGTCAAAACTTACAAGAAGACACTCTGGCTGTAAGACCGTTTTTCTAAGTATTTCGATGAAATGTGTCGAATTTTTCACATATGAGTCTGCCCCCCTCTGCAAACGGTTGAAGTTGTTGGGCTAGGTATTTGGCTAGGTGTTGTGTTGGGGATCCAATTGAGCTTACTATTGGCCTCAAAGGTGCACCTTCTTTATGTACTTTTGGCAATCTATAGAATTTCGGACATCTCGATGACTTTTCACGCGGAATGAGTTGCAGTTGGAGATTTTTGTCGATCTTACTTGCTTAGATTTTGGCCTTGGTTGTTTTCTCACGATAAGTTGTTGGGTCAGTAGTAATTTGCTTATATGCTGGATCTTGTAGGAATGTTTGAATTTTGTTTGAATAATCCGCTATCGATTGGTGTGGGTTGGTTTCCTATAGACTGTATGTGAGTATGTGTCATTGCTGGTTTTTGTTATGAGGACATGAAGAAACGGGAGCGAAGAATCGGATTCGATTTCCATTGTAAATTGAATGTTAGAATGTATTCCATTGAGGTGTTGTAGAAAGAAGTCTAACGAATCTCAGCCATGAGGCCAAATGAAAAAAGTATCATCAACATATCTAAGCCCTAAACTCGTCTAATTTAAAACCTTCCTGTTGGCTCAGTAACAAATAAAACTACACAAAAATTAACTATACTACATATATCAGTATCGTTTTTAGATAAAATGGACTTAGAAACATTATGCTTTTTTTAAAGCGGGTTCCAGCGTTATGGAGCTTATCAGACCGCCTATGCACGATAAGAATAAAAAGTCAACACAGGAACATTAGTATTATTAATGTATATCACCGATAGACGATGCAGAAGAGAAAAACAAATTTTACGAAAGATTAGAGTATAAATATGAGAAGATACCAAAAATATATATAAATGTGATACTTGGAGTTTTGAATGCAAAGGTCGGGAAAGAAGATGCATATGTAACGGTTACGGAGAAACAACAAGCATGATAAAGTGAACAATAACGGAGAAAGGTTAATAACTTTTGCTGTGGAAAGACAAATGGTAATAAGAAGTACACAGTTAAGTCAAAGAACATACACAGAGGTACATGGGCATGTCCAGGTGATAAAACAATGAACCAGATAGATAATGCAATAATAGAAAAGAATATGGAGTTCATAACGAAAATAAAAACTATGAGGGAAGCAGAGTGTAATTCGGACCATGTTAACATGAAAAAATGAATGGAATAGCAAAAAAAGAAGAAGACAAGGAATAGCAACGGATCAAAAGGAAAAAATAATTCAGCCCACATTAAGTGAAGGAACTACAAACCCACCAACTGAGGATGAAAGAAATGAGGAAATGCAAGCAGATGGACCCACAGAACAAATGAAGAAGGACGAAATCCGTTTAGAAAGTTACAAAAAATAAGAAGAGATATGAAGAAAACTTTAGGAATATGAAAAGGGAATTTAATGAAAAAAGAATTAGGAAGATAGAAGGAAATTTCCAGAACAAAAACAATAGAGCTTTCTACCAAGAAGTTAAAAAAGTTGGGATAGGATACCAAAACCAATGTAAGTTCATAAAGGATGAGAAGGGAGAATTGATAGTGACCCGGGGAGAATAATGGGAAGATGGCAGAACTACTTTAATAAATTATTAAACAACAAGACAGTCAAGAGATGCCAGAATAACACAAGGAAGAAAGTAGACAAGAAGCAGATCATCCCACGAAAGAAGAAATAGAACAAAAGATTAGGAAGTTTATAAACAACAAATGCTCGGGAGGAACAGAAATGTTAAAGGTGAGGTATGAGCAATTGAGTGATTAAGAGAATATGGGATACAGAAAACATGCCTAAGGATTGGACAAAAGCAATCATATGTCCTATTCAAAAGAAAGAAGACAAACTGGAATGTGCTTATTATAGAGGCATAGCACTATTGGAGGCATTTAACAAGGTAACGGCGCAATGCCTTGCAAGCAAATAGGAGAGTACTCAGAAGGAGAAATAGACTTCAGACAAAATAGATCTGTGACAGACCACATTTTCACACTAAAAGTAATACAAAATAGCTGCTGTGATTGAATGAAAAACACGCGGATTGTGGATTTTGGACAGACTTACGACCAAATCAACAGGACACAGATTTTTAACGCGATGAGAGAGCTGAGAATACCAAGCCAGATAATCAAACTCGCATAAATGACACTAGAACAGATCATAAACAAAGGAAGGGCCAAAAGTCAGATACTTTTGAAGTGGAAGAGGGACTCAGACAAGGGATCATTAACTCGGTTCAACTTGATACTGGAAAAAATTATTATAAGAAGAAGTAAGGTTAAAACAGAAGGGACAATATTCAAAAACGAGCATAAATGTCTAGCCTTTGCGGATGATGTGACTATAATTGCAAAATATCAGAACGAATTAATACGGGTGGTAGGAAGACAAGGGACGGAGAGAAAGAAGTTTGGTTTAAAAATAAATCAAAAGAAAACAATATAAAGTAATTGGAGCCATGTAGAGTAACATAAAATAAGAATTAAGGGTACAATAGAAGATGGAGAAACATATAGTTTCAAGAGGGTGAAGGATTTTACATTTTTAAGGGTCAAATTCGAATAAAATGGAAGAGGACGCGGAGAATAAAGCAAGGGAAGCAAAGGGAAGCAGGAAGTATGGAATGCTGAGGGTTTTGATGAAATCCAAATTTGTCTCAAGAAAAAAAAAAACAAGAGTATATAGAACAGTAATTCAAGCGACAGCTATATATGGAAGCGAAACATGGATTCTTAATAAAACAGAAGAAGAGAGGATCGAACGATGAGAAAGGAATATGTTAAGGAACAATTACGAAGGCATATGAACGGTAAAGTCGGTGGAGGAGCAGAAAAAATGAAGAACTAGAGAATATATATGGGGGAGTCCAAAATATCTACTTTTGTACGAGGCCAGAGACTCAGATTGCTAGGATACGTAGAGCGAATGACGAGAGACAGGATGACAAAAATAATCATAAATAGAAAACCGATAGGAGCGACTCCCTTATGCATATGTTCTACTATGACACATAGTTTAGACGTTATCAACGGGAAACTTTTATTTTTCTGATTTCACCAAATTTTAGTTAATTTCCAAACAAAAGCTAAAATTTTTTGAAAAGTCAGAAACTGTATAGGTTTTCTTGTAATGAAAAAAAAAATTTAATTGTACTATTTGCATACGCATGACAGAACTAAAATTTGTTACTCTGATGATTATTTTTTCTCTCAAAACGTTGTATAAAACTTAACAGATGTCATATCAATGTATTGGTTTATTAATCTTTTATCGATATTTTCACAATACAGGTCCGTATTAAAAAAATAGTTGCTGATGGCTCAGAGGAAATGAAACGTAGCAATGAAGATTTGATGACGCCTTACTGTGTAAAAGCAAGTGTAAAAAATGTATTTACCATTTATAGATATTTTTTTAAATAAAAGTGTTAGAGAAAAAAACTCATTTTTTTGTTTTCCACATATCTCTTGAGAATTTTTTATCCATTTAATCATGTTTGTATCTCTTACCGTTTCCTAGATAGAAATGTTATCCCTTCATGTATACAGGATGTAATATAATGCGGTACGGATATTTTGGCAGGTAATAGTACTGGTCAGTGTGAACTAAAAAGTCTTAACAATGACTTGTCTATCTCATGTAGTTCAAGACCTAACCCATTATTAAATTATTGGAAATTTCAATACATCTGGCAACCTTGCGTAGATGTATAAAACGGTATGGAAAGTACACTAAAGAGTGAAACTTTCTAGGCGGAACCCGTAGAATATTCTATCTATCCTATTCAATTACGTGACATGATTTGAAAATGAACAGCTTTTCGATAGATACTATTAAAAAAAGACATTTAGTGAAAATACATACAATATCAGTATGTTTTGTCTGATTAACTCAAGCACTATAATTAATATAATATTCTCAAACAAAAAAAGTGTAGCTAAAACATATTATAGCCGACACTAATAAGAAAGAATTGAGAAAATTTGCAAGTTATGTTTCGTAATGTTATAAAAAAATTCACCAGGAATTCAGTTGTTTCTTTATAAAAGTTACTCAAAGTGTCCACCGTCACTGTCCACACAAGCGTTACATCTGCGAACTCTGATTTCAGGAACATGTTGAAAACTATTTGGCATTGCACTTATTTGATTGGCTTCAGCAAATATTCGTTGAATTATGATTATTCCATCACTGACTTTGCCTTCACGGTATACTAATGATATTGAATTGCCCCAGAAGAAAAAAATCCTGTAGATTTAATTCTGGTGATCGGGCTGGCCAGCCGTGTTGTGCATTCCTACCTATTAATCGGTTGTCAAATTGCTGGTTCAGATACGGTATTACAAAATGTGAAGCATAAGCTGGAGCACCATCATGTAAATACCACAAATTTTGCCTAATATTTAATGGAACATCCTCCAATAAAACTGGTAGATCATTCTTCTGGTCTTATAAGGTGCGGACTGTCCTATGCCCAAGAGTGAGTATTATGAAAATTGAATATGCCATTACGGGGTAAAAATCGCTTCATTTGTAGAAAGAACACTGGCAATCAAATTGGGATTTTTTTAGCTTTTTGTAGAAACCATCTACAAAATTGTTTTCTGCAAGGAAAATCCAGTATTGTATTGACCCTTTGTAGGTGATGTGTGTAAAGTAAATTTGTTCATAATATCCTGTGTACTGTCGTATGTTAAAATCCCCTGTTTCTGGCAATTTATTTTGTGCATCTGGTAGAATCGTTTCTAACAATAGTAAGAATGTTAGCATCAATACATCTTGAGGGGCCAGTACCTTCTCTATGCCGTAGAAGACTGCCAGTAAGCATAGCTCTTTGTGAAACAACAGCTACCAATGTTATTGAATTTGGAATTCTTCTTTTAGGATATCTTATCATGTACATTTGTCGAGCACGTTCAGCAGAGCAGTGGGTGTCCCCATACATTAAAAGAATATCGTCGTATTCTTGATTGGTGACTAATTCCAAGACATAAAAATAATTATCACTTTACAACGCAAATTAACCCCAGGAAATTGTTCAATTTAATATGGGAATGAAACTAATTTCGTACGCTTCAGAATATAACATTCAAAACAAAAGTATCATCACATTACTTTTCTGTAATGCAGGACTTATCCCAACGTTTATGTTTACTGCATTCGTCCAACGAAATCAGTTTAACTGATGTTGCCGTGTTTTCTATTTCAACAACTTTGTTAAAAATTATTAATAAATTAGAAGCTTAGAAGTTCATTTATTTAGTAGAAATAGTGAAGGATTTTTTTATTGTTCTGTTCAGTTGATAAGATTGTTGTTCTTTTGTAAATAAATAAATAAACACTGAAATTCTAACTTTGTTAGGCAACTGTGAACAATTTCTTCTCCCAAACTATAAACTTTTTGACATAAGTTATAAAAGACTTTTTTATTTATACTGATCAAGTCTATCACCTACCAAAATATCTGCACTGCATTATGTTACACCCTGTATAACTATACAGGGTGTAATAATGGGTGGTTAAAAATGTGGACCATAAGCATTTCCAAAAACTGTTACAGGCTATACATTTTCAAAGCCTGCTTTATGGGAATTTCAAAGTTTTACTTTAAATTAAACAAAATAAATAATGGTGTACACCAAACTCAGCAATTTAATTATACTGTATTGTGTATGTTATTATGTTTTTAACGTTTTAAAGACAATTGAATTCTAGAATCAATGTCTACATATACTGTGTGCTGCTATAAAACGAGAAAATGGTTAGAAAAAGTTAAAGCACCTAGTTTAGAGAAAGAGGGAGAAAATACTACATTTTATATCAACATCTGTTATAAGGTAGGAGTGCTGGTCTAAAACGGATTCATGTACTACTTCGAGGGATCAACGGTATATTCTTCCGGAATCTTACCGATATTTCTATTCAAATCAATAATCATTAATAATATAAACATATTTCAAAATACCTTCAAAAAATGTTAAAAAACTTCTTAAACCATGTCTCACCAAAAGTTCAAATGCATGATAAAGGGTGACGCAAATGTTGAGGCATTTCATAATTTCTGCATAGTTAGGTGCACTGAAAGACCATAAAATTAATTCAATTATTTGCTCAACTGTTAAACTTACCTGCTTCCACGACAATTCTGTTGGAAATTTTTTAATGTTAAAAATATTTTGCCTTTGGTCAAACTGCCACAATTTCCTTGAATAACTTTATACTTGACCAAGGTTCTAGTGTAGTAATCTAAAATCTATTTGAAAATGTGTAATGGACATCATTAAAAAATGATTCTGATAAATACCTGCAAATAGTCTTCCTTAACTTGCTGCAATTTTTCTCCTAAGGGTACAACCACAGTAGTAAGATTTCTGTGAAATACATATGAACTCACATCTGGACTTTCTTCAGTGCGGAATTCTAAATGGGATATCAATAAATTTTGGATAATCTGAAACAAGTTATAAATATTAATTTTATAGTAGATACTGGAATATAGTAAGTTTTTCTAGGCCAAATGATTTACTAATTAAGAAAAAATATGTGTAGAGAAATTACTCAATATCTTTCCAATTATGATTAATTATTTAACAATGTCTAGATCAGTATACATTCTGATCATCAGAATAGGGGACAAAGAAGACTGCAGCCACTATAGAACAATAAAGTCATAAGTATTACATGTAATTCAACAGAAACCTTCACTTTTACCACAAATTTCCTAAGAACAGGCAAATAAACCCGTGCCAAGCTTATGAATATGAGGCAAATATAAATTTGAAACTGAAAGTTTCAATTTCAAATTCTTATTTTATTAATTGAAGTCTCATACCAGTGACAAGGTCAGAATAGATCCATTTTTTAAATATACAGCGTTTTGATCAATGTGTGTTATTTCCATAAAAAACATAACATACAACAGACATTCCGGCGAATGCACTATCTTATATCAAAGTGACGAGTTTATAATACCATGAACAATGAAGTCAAGTTGAAATATTTGAATTTTAAAATATACAGCTTTTTATTCAAAGTGAGGAGTTATTTCCCTAAAAAATATAAAAAGCAACATTCCCTTCTTGGTATAAATATTCATTAATTTGGATTGATTGGCTTAGAAAATGTAAAAATGATATAGAGCTTGTGATAAATATCCACAATTAAAACTGGCAGATTTGCATAATAGTATAATATCCTATAATCAGTAATTGAACATGAACATGAGTTTTTCAGTGATTTTGCATTCCCTTACATCACACTTTGATAACAAAATATTCACTCTTTAATCAATTATACCATTGGATCATATCTATTTATTTACTTATAATATCCATATAAGATCAGGGACAAAAAATTACCTCTAAAACATCACTTATGAAAGCCCCAGGTGTAGCACTTAAAGCAAGTACACGAAAACATTTATTCCAAGTCATCAATTTTCTAACAACCTCACAATAGGCATAATTTCCATGTGCTTTATGAGCTTCATCAAATATCAAACATCTAATTTTGGGTCCTAGATCTGCAATTTTTTCAAGATCATTTTGTAATATTTGGGGAGTTATAAAAAATATCCTTTTATCTTTCCAGGTGTCTTCTCGAGAAGATGATACTTTTGATCCTGTAATAACCATGTAGACATTTACAAAATTCAATTTTGTCAATATGCATTACTGTACCTGTAAGTTCTGCTGTAGATTTCTTGGGAATAGCCATGATATCATAACATGCATCAATTTGTTGTTTAACTAAGGGTCTTGTAGGAGCCATAAATATAACCTTTCCTTGTGGATACCACCGATAAAAGTTATACATTACCACTGCAGCTATAAAAGTTTTACCTAATCCAGTTGGCAAACTGACCTGATTAAAATTGTTTAATTATTTTCATGACATTTTTAATAAAAATTAACAAATATTATTAATAAACTTAAAAACATGTTTTCATTTGATAACCAAAAAACAGCAAACTATAGTGCACAGAAAATTGCCTAAAATATTTTATGTCATTTACCAATATAAGTACTAAGTTTAGCAGGACAAAAACATGGAAAACAACACCACTATGTTGTTTTCAAGAATTAATGTTAGAATTAATTGTGTATTTCTGTTTATTTATGACATTTTCGAGTTGATTTTCATGTGTTTTTAGAGAAATTTTATATTGCAAAAAAAATTAAACATTTTGATGTTTTGTTTGTTTGATGCAATTACAATTTGTAATTGAATGTTTGATTTTTACTCGTTGAGAACGTAGGTTTTCGCGGCCGGAAAAAACAGAAGAAGCTGTTTTTTCCGGATTTGCAGAGTCATTTTTTCGAATTAATTTATTTATATATCTTACAAAAGTTTCCGACGTTTCGCCCATACTTGTGTGGGGCTTTTTCAAGGATGAAAAATACAAATGTTGCTTATCTTGAGGCGACTACATTCGTTTAGTTTTTACTCGAAAAAATGACGCAGTCCAAATCCGGAAAATGCAGAATCAGTTTTACCCATTATTGTAAATGGAAATGCTGACCCAGACCATGAAATATTTAGATTTTTAAGTATACCTACAGTTCATTATCTCAAATGTGGTGACATTTCTGAAGAAATTCCTAAAATGCCACAAATAACTTTCAGAAAATATTTAAATGTAGTTCATTTGGATTAATTGAATATTGCATTTAGGCGAATTGCAGTACTACTGATATGATACTGCTTTTGATACAGGGTATTTTAGAAATTGATATTTTGCTGTTAGTCGGAAGCTGGTAGACAATATAACTCTTTCGTTGAAGTTTCCTTCATCCATCATCTTGAAATTATTGATCAATCAAGGAATGGTATTTTGCTTTTCATCTATGGGTACCAATATGGGTATTTTGAAATCAATACTGATTTCATAGTTGGTATTAGTTAATCCCAAGAAAAAAATGGTGACACATAGAAAGGGGAAGGGTGAGGACAAGTGTTCTGTTTGGGCAACAATTTCATATAAATTAATACACTCTAGTATTACCTCTGAAATATAATCTCAGGATATGATTTTTACAATGCAAATATTGAAGGCTCTTTAATTAAAAAACCATGAATAATTCAATTTGGGCAGAATTCTAACTGAATTGCAAAGTAAATGTTTTAATTTCCTTAAAGTCTTTGAATGAGACTGTATCTAATTATATGTGTGATTTTCTTTTAGATTTATAGCAACTGATTGACAATATATTAAACAACTACCAAATTGCAATTTTTGCTTCTAACTTTTAATGAATATTGATTTAACACTACTGATCTTTGGTTCACTGGTGTGTCCCATTTAGTATACCTACTCAACATACAGAAACATATGTCAGTAACTAAATTGTTTAGGTTAGTCTATAATTTTGAACAGCTACTGCCAGTGGCAGATGACCCATAACAACGAATATAGACTCTTATACATGTTAGTATGTTACCCACGCGATGGGGGCGCTGGTATTTCAGTTAATGTGCCATGTATATACAATATTATTGAGATAGCAAGCAGTAGAAGCGCCGAGTGCTTGAAGCGCCCGGCCACTAATCTGATGTTCCTGGGTTCAAGACCCACGAACAGATATTATTTTTTGGTTTTTAAATATATGTCTTAATTAATTAATTTGATCAATCAACTAATTTTTTTGATTGGTGGTGGACTGATTGGTACTGCAAAATCTGTATTTGTATTCATATATATCCAGGATATATAAAAATGTATAAATATAAAATTTATTCTCATGAAAAAGATGATTATTTGGTTAAAATTGAACCTTGAAACCCAATATTCTAAAATTTCGGGGGGGGGGGGGGTGAACCCCCAGACCGCCCCGCTGGCTACGGCCTTGATAACATCTGTTTATCACTATGCCTAAAGTATGCTATGCTTCTTGAAAGAAGTGGTGTTTTGTTGCAGAACACTATTGTGCAGAATATTAGATTATTTAAATCCTAATAATTTTGAATCATACATACCAGAGTATTTTTAAATAGAGCCTCTTGGACGATATTGAATTGGTATTCACGTACCGGATAATTTGTGGGATATATCCATGTTTCTGCCGCTAGGAAATCTAAGTCACAGTAATTTTCTAGATTTTCAGACACATTAACCCCTCTGAAAAGTTGTATATTTATACAGGAAGTCTGTGCAAGTTTTTACTTACTTTGATTGAGTAAATATATTCTCCATTTTAGTAAATATAATATTTTAATTTTAATAACTTCTAGTGGTAGATTTTAATCACGAAGTTGTATCTATACTTCGTGATTTTAATATTACATATTTTGAAATTGGTAACACTAACCTCACATTGGCAAATGTCAATAATATTTCTTCTTCTTCTTTCTCATAAATATGAGCGATGAGAGGTATGAGCAAAATTCACGGAACGTCAACCGCATGGTGACGCCACTGCATACAAGGATACAATCCCTGTTTTCCAATTAGCGCACAATTGAGCACAGTGCGGCACAGTGCTAGCACTGAGTGTTCCAATTACAGCACTAGCTCGCACAAATAAGCACAAGAAATAACTGTGCCTTTGGGATGTTTTATGTAGGTTTACCAAGTAAACATAAAACTTTATCATAAAACATGAAGTATGTTCCAATTAACGCCCGAAAATTACGGTACAGGGCGACACAAAAACACTTTGTGCTCTAATAATTGGAAAACAGGCATTATTGAATTATTCTGTAAATAATTTACGTACACATAAACGTCAAATGATAACTTTTTGAGTAATACACTTTTAAACTTATGGTGATCAGTGTACTCTACCGGTTGGTTTTAAAACAACCATGTTCCAATTAACGTCCTAAAAATTGCCGCACTGTGCGGCACAAAATCACTTGTGCTCTGCTAACTGGAAAACAGCCAATAGCGCTGTTTTCCAGTTAGCGCACAATTGAGCACAGTGCGGCACAGTGCTAGCACTGAGTGTTCCAATTACAGCACTGGCTCGCACAAATGAGCACAAGAAATAACTGTGCCTTTGGGATGTTTTATGTAGGTTTACTTAGTAAACATAAAACTTTATCATAAAACATGAAGTATGTTCCAATTAACGCCCGAAAATTACGGTAAAGGCCGACACAAAAACATTTTGTGCTCTTGTAATTGGAAAACAGTCATTATTTAATTATTCTGTAATTAATTTACGTACTCATACACTTCAATTGATAACTTATGAGTAATACACTTTTAACCTTATGGTGATCAGTGCACTCTACCGGTTGGTTTTTAAAAAACATGTTCCAATTAACGTCCCAAAATTACCGTACTGTGCGGCACAAAATCACTTTGTGCTCTGGTAATTCGAAAACAGCGTAGGCCTTTTCATATTCGAAAAAAATTTATGCGCAGGCGTCAACGCCCGACAATTTTTTCGTGCACTTTATATTTGTTTATAACGTGAATACAATATTTTCAATGTAATTTACTAATTTACTATTAGTAGTAAAGTTTTAATAATAGTTATAAACTTAAAGTGAATCAGTATAACTATATCAGTATAACGATTTTAATTAACATGCATTAAATTTTATCACTAAAGAATGGAGCAAAAAGCATTAATGTCATGAAATATGTGGGAGTCATATGTACAGTAAATCATTTTTGAAGAATTTATTTGACTTTATTAGTTTTCCAAAGTCTTGTATCGAATTTTGTCGAAAGTTTATTAGATCAACGAAAAGAATAAACAGTTCAAAGTTTATCTAAAATGTGCTAAATGTGATTTATGAGGTAGAGATGTGAACTAAGTGATGATCGATTACAAGTAATTGATTATGTAAATAAAGTTACACATATGTGTTTATGTGTATGTGTTTTTAAGACAATAACTTGCTCAAAAATATAACGTTAAATAAAACGAGTATAAACTTTTTATAATTCAGTTATACATAATGTACCGTAACCAGACATATAGATGCAAATTGAGTTTAAATAAATATTTTTATACTGATTTTTATATTTTATTTGTACCAACTGTATAGCCTTCAGTAATATTACATACAATTTTTGTACAGATTTCGTGAAAATCTTATCAATTAACTTTCATATATCATCTGTTAGTCGAAAGATGAATAGCCAACATAATTTAAATTACACATTGTAGTAAAAAAGACAATGACTGATAAAACCATAGTAATAATAAATTAATTAAATTTGTATTTTGTATTAATAATGTTTATTTCATTCATTATCAGTATATTAATTACTTTAAATCTAATATGAGTATCATTTTTGTCCTAATCTGTCAAATACATCAGCCTTATTTTCACCTTTATAATTTAGCAGTTATTTGCTTTAATTGAAAGATGTACGAATAAAGCTCCACGAATTAATATTTCAGTTAACTTCATTGATAATAAGGGTATTAAGATTAGTTTCCTATGCATATTTGTGAAAAGTGCACGAAACTTTCATATTCCCGCCTTTTTAACATGCCAAATGCGCCTGAGCATTAAAATTCTCATGTCGGCGATTGCACCCTTGTATGCAGTGGCATCATAATGTGAAAAATATATATTTGTATTCGTTATAATCAGTTTAATTTGATATATTACACGATGCGTTCAAAATTCATATTAGGGGTTTCTCTGTATTTTTCTTCTAAAGTTCAGATAGGGTTCTATATTTCTATTTTTTAAAAATTTTGCGTCTTATGTTTTTAGAGATAAGGGTAATTTTTTAAATATTTTTATTAATTTATTTTAAAAATATAAAAAATATGTTTGTTTTCGTCATAATGAGCATTTTGATTTGACACATTACATCATGCGTTAGAAACAATTGTAATTCTAAATTTTCTATTTAATTCTGTAATTTGCCCATTAAAATTAATATTAGGCCTTTCCTCTTATTTTTCCGGTAAATTCAGGTTTCCGTATCTCATTTTTTTTTTCAAAATTTTACGTCTCATAGTTTTTATTTATGTATTTTGTTAATATCTGTCAAACTAATTATTTGTCTTAATATGAAAAAATATATTTGTGTTCCTCAGAATGAGCCCTTTAGTTTGATGTAGTAGAGATACGTTTGAAAAATTAACAATTTTTTATTTTAATTTTATTCTATAATTTCTTGTCCAAAATTAAAATTCGTGTCTTCTCCTTATTTTTCCTGTAAACTTTGGGCGACGTTTTATATTCCCCTAAAATCAAAATTTCTTCATTTACATTATAAACTCCTATAATAATTGGGTCACCAAAGCCTAAACTGGTACCAAGCTTCAATTATTTCTTCGCAGAAAATTGCTGTGATGCTAAAGACGGAGAAATTACGTATCTATATCTATATATAAATAGGCTAAGACAAAACGATTAGGTACCATTTTCTCCTCTGTTTCTCAACCGATTTTCTTCATTTTTGTTTTGTTTAGTAGCTACTGACGACCTTCAGTGCAGAATGCTAATCTTAATTTATAATATTGCTTCATTCTTTAAATAAAATATAATTAAAATTCATTATTTACGTCAATAATGTCAATGCCAAACAAATGAATGTGCCGCGTGCCGCCGCCAGACTCAAACCATTGAGTAATTATATATAGACAGACCAATGCTATTATATGCTTAGAGCATGTACTTCTGGAGGTGGCATGCAAGCGTTGTTATTGTTTAGTGGGTAAAGTAATCGTTGAATATCATAATTATACAGGGCGATTCCAGATATGTTAGACATCATTTTTTTAATGGGTGGCACATAAGCAGTTGCATATTTAGGGTGTTTAAAATATAGAGTAGAGTGCAATTATAACTAATAAAATAATTATATAGGGAAGCCCATTTTAGCGGTTGAATTTACAGAGTTCTTGGAATAGAAGGTGCCGTAAAATTACAGTTATACAGGGTGGTGCAAAAAATGTTATACATAGATGCATATACAGGGTGGCGGAAATGGAAATGCAACATTTCGTAACCCCTAAGCAGTTGTATATATAGTTAAGATGAAATATAGGGTAAGAGGAATTATAGATATACAGGATGGTGATAAAAAATGTTAGAAAAGGAAATGATTTATGAGTAGACCACGAAGAGTTCCATATATATAATGATTGAAATATAGGTCGGAGTAGAATTATAGTTACAGCAGATAATTAAAAATTTCATAAACCAAAAGAGTAAATATGGTGGGTCATAGGCAGTGGCATATACTGAATGGTTTCCCCGTTGGTTGAAAAATGTTAAAAAATATTATGCTTGGTCCATGAGCAGTTGCATATATAGGGTGTTGGAATTATATAATGAGATGGAATTATTATAATTGTTGTCATTTTAAATTAAGAATTACGAATTTGAACACAAATAAAGTTCTATGAATTATATCTGAAAATAACTTGAATTTCGTGACTTATTTGTAGAAGCGAGATGTAAGACCGACATCTAGGATTTTCGAGGAAACTATCACACAGAGGTTCCGAATCTGGATCCGTTCTGTATAATTGCTGTTTTCCCTAAAGTCCTAGGATAGAATGTCACGATAAAATTTTCATGTTACTTAACCTGCCAGATATTGACACAATTGGTCGAATTTCGACCACTGGGCGACAGCTAGTTATTATAAAATTGTAAGTTTGTTTGTTTGTTTGTTTGTTCGGGCATCACGTAAGAACTACTTATCTGATTTTGCTGAATCTTTTTTTGCGAAGCCTATAGTTTGACTTAAAATCTGGTAGACATTTTATCTCTCTAAATTGACAGAAACGGTAGATATAGCGAAAAAACTTCTACCATGTTGGGTAATTCAATCACTCAATTGGTTCCACAGCACGCACAAAATATTAGATACTGGCAACAGCTTAGTTTTTATTCAACATTCGGAATGTGCAAATGTAACATGTTTTGATTTAACAAAAATCAACATATATCAAGCGTAATTTTACAGGGTGTTTTCTATATAGGAAACTTAGAGCGGAGTAGAATTACATGGATTTAAAAAATCTAAAAATCTAAAAAAGTTATATTTGGTGTCCTATAGGCAGCTGGATATATTCGATGTGGTGGGAATAAGGGAGAGTGGAATTAGTTATATGAGGTGGTCCAAAAAAGTTATATTGAGTGGGCCATAACAAAGTGGTTGAAAAAGGGTAGAATATTTATACAGTGAATAAAAACACTTAAAAAAATGTCTTAGGTAAGCAGTTAGGATCTTTGAATTATGTTCATAAGATACTATAGTTATGAAATGGGTTAAAGAAATGTTAGAAGCAGTTGTTTATACAGGGTGTTCGAAATATAAGATGGAGTGGAATTATGGTTTATGTTGTGGTTCAAAACTTGTTTTATATCCACAAGTAGTTACATCAGCTATACAGGTGGGTTAAAAAATATTTTAATGTAATGGTATGATCTACAAGCTGTTCCATTTACCGGATGGTTAAAATATAGGGTGGGGTAGAATTCTAAGGATACAGGTTCGTTCAAAAATGTTATATTTGGTGGCAAATAAGTGTTGCATATAAAAGGTTGTCGAAATATAGGGTGGCTTAGAGTTAGAATTATACAGGGTGGGTAAACAATGCTAGAAAAAAATTGTTATGTAGCACTTGCATATATAGAGTACCTGAAGTATGGTGCGCAGTAAAGTTATAGTTATACAGTGTCATTCAAACAAGGTTAGAAAAAGTTGTTAATGAAGGGTGGTTTAAATGAAGTGTGGAGAGAAATTATACTTTATTTTATCTTGAAAAAATATAAGGAAAAAATGTGAAATAGCGTAGTTCATAAGTTGCAAAGATAAGATAGTTGAAACATATGGTGAAGAAGTGTTATGATAATTATTTAAAAAAATTTATATTGGTTGACTAATAAGCAGTAGCGTATACAGGGTAGTGGTAATACATACAAGGTGATTCAAAAACATGTTGAACAAAATTGTTATTTTCGGTGCCCCATTAGCAGTTGCGCTTTTGGTGAAATATATTTGGCATTGATGGATTTATAGGTATAGAGGCTGGTAGAAAAATGTTATACTGGGTGGCCGATAAGTAGTTGCAAATACGAGGTGACTGAAATATCGGGTGGAGTAGATTTATAGTCAAAAAGTTGGATAATTTTTTTTGTAGAATAGAACATGTGCTGTTGCATATCTGCAATATCTGAAACATGGATCGAAGTAAAATTATAGTTCATACAGTGTGATTAGAAGTATTTAAAAATTTTATATTTGGTTGCCCCTAAGCAGATGCACATACAGGGTGGTTGAAATATTTTGTAGAGTAAAATTATGGTTATACAGGGTGGTTCAAAAATAAGTTGTAATGTTTGACAAACTGGCAGGATGGTTTTAATGTAGATGGAAGTAGAGTTAGTTTTACAAAGCGGTTAAAGTTTTTTTAGAATAAAATTGTTATATAGGGTGGCCAATAAGCAGTTGCAGTTTGGGTGAAGGTTTAAATAAAAATTTGGTGTTAGGGTGCAAAACTGTGTTTTTATATTTGTGACTAATGAAGGGTTCCACATCATTTCCATTAGGATGGATAAAAAAAATTAAAAAAAAAATGTTATATAGGGTAGACCATAAACAGTTGCATTCTACTATATGGAATATCTGAAATGTGGGGAGAAGCAAGATTATAGTTTTAGAGTGTTTAACACAATGTTAAAAAAGCTCATATAAAGGTTGATTAATATATATAGTAAAGAGAAATTTTACTTTAAAAGGTGGTTAAAAAAATATCAGAAATAATTATTATACAGGGTATACCATAAACAGTTGAATAGCTGAAATATAGGGTAGAGAAAAGTTATTAGTCAGGTGTTCAAAAAAATTTAAAACAGCAGCATATACAGGATGGTTCCAATATAGGGTGAAGTAGAGTTACAGTTATTCAAGGTGATTTAAAAAATGTCAAATAAAATTGTTATATAGGGTGGCCCATAACTACTTGCAGTTTGGGTGAAATATTTTCGGGATTGGTCGATTTATGGTTAAGTAGGGTGGTTCAAACAAGTTAGAAAATTATTACATAGAATAACCCATATATTTCATGTCATTTCTTTTTGCGAAGGCTTGAACATTCCGTACGCGGGTGAAACCGCTGGTAACGGCTAGTATATTATATATTCGGAACTCAAAAATGAAAATATGACTCACCAGTTAATCTTAGAAAATTCCTATTCTAACGTTAAGGGAAAACCTATATTGATGTCTAGATTATGTTGTTGAATGTGGATTATCTTCAGCCTAGACATGCTTGTTATAAAAGTTTTGAATTGCATCTCTTGAGAAACTATTTTTGTTTGAAAAGAAAATTTTTGAACAAAAAGGTATTCTTTGAAGAAGCGAGATGTAAGACCGACATCTAGGACATTTAACGAAATGCATCAAATGCATAAAGAAATGTTCGAGAGGACATTCAATTGTGGGAAGCGCAACTGATGAAGGTTCCCGACCAGAAACAATATGTATTATATTAATATATAATATATATTGTTTTGCGTACAAAGGAATGACACCTCGAAGAGAGTAAAAAAGTATTCCTCAGTAATCAATTCTGTGAAACCAGAGCTTGAACCTTCTGTATATGGTAGGGGTAAAACTGTTGTTCTTTTAAACCATAAATATAGTTGATGCATCAGTATTTAATTCCGTTGCAATTTTCCCCATACTTGTCTCAGATTGCGTTTCAATAATATTTAGGACAACACTAATTCGGATGTGCCGTCCAGAATCAAAACTTATTATTTCGAAAGTTCCTTTGATGCAGCCTGGTAAACATGTGTGATGAGGATTAGGATACGCTTGTGTAGAAAGACGACAAGTTTTCAAGAAATTCCGTTTGTACGCACATACCAGTGAGTAACGATATATTTACTCACTGGCACATACAGAAACCGCATATCTGCCATTTCTGCATTCCTGAAATTAACTATTATTTAAGTGCAACTTTTATTTCATGACCATGCCCATAAAGGAGTAGGCTGTTTCTTACTTAAAATATTGACTCGATAAAGTTATTATCTTGTAATGGGGGATACGATTCTATAAGTTAATTTTACTTCAAAGTGTTCATACATGTTACGATATTGAATTTCCGCCACAGATTGTATAAATTATTTAATTTAGATATGCATGAATTTCACCAAAAAACATATGTACTCGTATTTATACCCATGCTTCGGGATCCATGCTGCCCGATAACCGAAATAAAAACCGAAATAAAACGGTACGTAGGTTTATATAACCTCATCATCATCCTTCTTAGGATGGTTGAAAAAATCAACATATCAAATTAAATTTTCAAATTGTTGACCATTAACTTCCTAAAAATACCTAAGATGGTTTTCAAAATTTCGTAACACTTCATTTAGCGTTTGTGGCAGGATTTGTTGTATTTCGGCCCTAATTCTATGCCTTAATTCCTGGATATTTTCCGGCTTATTAAAGTAGACTTTCGATTACACGTAGCCCCAAAGATAAAAATCTGAGGGCTTAGATCTAGAGATCTAGCTGGCCATTCGATATTATCTCTCCTTCCGATCCATCTATTTGGGAAAATATTGCCAAGATAATTTCGCGAATAGTGCTTGGGCGCTGCATCCTTTTGAAACCATACCAAACCATATTTGCTAGTATATTGGCGTTTTCACCATTCGGGTAATGTTCTGTTAAACAGGGTATTATGTCATTTTGTAATAGGTCTGAATACTTTTCCGAGTTAAGTATTTCCTCAATAAAAAAAGGACCCACAATTCCGGCCCATACGTTAACTTTCTTGGAAAACTGTATGACTTTCCATAATCCATTGTGTTTTTTCTGATGCCCAATATCGAAAAAACTATTTTACTTGAAAAGTGCGGATTGACATTGCATCTATCCATCATTATTTCGCAACATTCTACTCTCCGGTCCAAATCATCTTCAATAAGTTTCTGAACTTAATGAACTTTGTTTGGGTGCCATTTATTTCTATTTGTCTAGTGGATTTGTGAGGATTTTCTTGTAAATCGAGCAAAACATTTAATTGTGTATCTTCTGGAAGATATTTGCTTTTGTAATTGTCTCTTACGTGGCCAAATTCTAGAATTTTTTTTCTATTTTACTAACTACCGATCCTGTAATAGGCCGTTCCGGGTACTTCATATTAAACAATTTGCAAACTTCAGTTTGTGTTCGAGTTCTGTCGCCATATCCTACCATCGTCAAAATTTCTATTCGCTGCTTTTCAGTTAAAGGCGTCAATCATGCGACTAAAATACCAACAATCATAAAAACCAGACGTAAATAAATGGGTTCAAACCAACAAACTCCTTATTTTTACAGTTCATTTCTTAACTTTAGAAAGAAATGTATTTTTTTTAAAAACTGTTAATTTTCAAAGAACATGAAAAATACTTAGAATTCAATGAATAATTCTAAACTAAAATAAAATACAAATGTTTCCATTTGAAAAAATGAAGTTGATAGTTGCAATTTATTTCTGACCCACCCTGTATAAATGAGTCACAAAGACCGCAGTTCAAAAAAAACCTACGTGTCTGAGCGTTTTTCCAACAAAAAACAACACCTGAATTTTAAATGAATTTGTAATGAAATAAGTCCTCAGCAATAAAAATAATGAGTAAATTTAAACAAATTTAAGAAATATAATAAGTTAAAATTAAACACAGGCAGAGCAAATCAAATTTATCAATAAATAGTATTCGGACAGTAGCAAAACTAATGAACTTGACAAAAATCAGTACTTTTTGGGTAAAATTAGTACGCTAAGCAATGATGGAAAACTTGTCATCGTACATTACTTTAACTTGATTAGCAAAATAGTCATATATCAGAAGAACTTTAACAAATACATGCAAACTAATAATAGAAATACAAAATAGGATAAAGACTTACCATAATTTAGTCCATCAGACTTTAGAAATCATAAAAGGATAAAAAATCTGTTCATATCAAAATTGGAAGAAATTTCTGCTACACCCGAAATGTGAAATTTTTATATTTTCAACTTGCCAATGTTGCAGACCATCTAAAAAGGAAAAATAACGTTAATAAAGAATAAAGAGTAAATCACATTAGTTGCAAAGATAGTTAGATATTAGAGACAAAAATAGAAACTATTTGACAACAGTGGAAAATAATTCACTTATATAATTGAAACCATGTTATAATAGAAAATTAGTTATGTAAATAGTTAAGTAAAGTGAATAAACAAAGAAAAGACACTGAAATAAGTAGTGACAGTCGTGAAAAAAGACAATTACAGACAAGGTAAAGTGAACTTATAGTAATCGAGTCATGCCAGCAAATGGGTATCCTTAAATAAGTGATATAAACATTGTTCAAGTAAAAACTTCATGTGCTTAGGATATAAGAATCTATGTTGAGTAGAAAATAAGGATTAGATAAGAGTTGTAAGCTATCTAACACTATAATACGAGCAAGGTTTGTTTGTATATATATATATATATATATATATATATATATATATATATATAATGGTTGAAATATAGGCGAAGTAGAATTATAGTTACAGAGGGTGATTAAAAGATTTTAGAAAAAAAGTGTTTGTAGAGTGGGCCAAAAGCGGTCGCTTTCCAGGATGATTGGAATTTGGAATCGATTGGAATTGTAGTGTGATTAAAAAAATTTTAGAAAAAAATATTTTAATGGGTTTTCCAGAAGCAGTTGCATATACAGAGTGGTAGAAATATAGGGGGAGTAGAATTGTATTATCACCATTTAAATATAAAAATGTAAGAAAAAATATTATATTAGGGAGTTTAAATTAGTTTACATAGCAAATGTCCGATTAGTTGGATATATGTATATTTATGATAAAACCTTGAATTTACGAGTGAAGCTCGGTCACCCAGGTACTGTTTATTAAGTTATGAGTAAAATTGAGAAACATCAGAGTCAAACATTCAAAGTCCAAAATATCAATAACGAAGCAAAATTAAGCTATAGTCAATTGGAAACAATTTATTTAAAATTAAATAAGCAACATTCAGAACATTTAATTAAAATTAAAAATTTAATAAAATTTTTGGTTGAAAAATTGTGTCATCTAGTTATCTGTTCCAAGCAAATTATGGCTTGGCGACAAGTACAAGTGACACGCCAAAATCAGAGGATTCGTATTTTCACCACCGTCTCGTATGTAACGTATTTGTTGATAATTAAAGTCAGCCATGATATTTTGGATTCTGAAGTTCGACAGTTAAATTTTGGTGCCAACTAAAACCTAGTAAAATAGTAAGTTACCTAAATTTCATCCTGAAAATGTTCAATAAATATGCTAAGTGATGGAAAGTGAACATTTAATTTCAAAAGGGAATGGAAGTGAGATATAAATGAATGGATGATTAAAATGCAAATAAAAAGGAATGGAGAAAGGAGAAAAGCTAAAGAAGAATTGAAATGGTGTTTTAGTAAAAAGACTATAAACCAAAACTAGAACAAGTAAATAATTTATAGACTTTAATATTGTATGTTTTTATAAAAGGAATGTTTTGTTTAAAAAATTAGTTAAGGAATATTAGATTAAATAGGTAAAGAATGATAGAAAATTCTCAAGAATAATAAGTATAATATAAAATGTTCAGATTTGATAAATTTAATAGAGTAGCATTTTATTTGATAATAAAGTATGTTAAAGTTGAAAAAGTGATTTTTTTAAAGAGGTTCAATAAAGTACTAAATCAGACATAAATAAATAATTAAAATAATGCCCAAATGAACCCACACTAACAATTTTTTATGTATAAAGCTTTTAGATAAAAATAAAAGTTAAAAAATTAAATAAATAACAAAGCACATTAAATTAATTACAAATTTCATTACAGCAAGTAATGTGGCAACACACCAAATAAAATAATAACTATAAAAATAAATTAAAAACATTAAAACAAAAAAAAACAATAATAATATATATTGTTATAAAATTTTAGCCACTCCGTCCCTGGCGAAAGAACATAAAAACATCAATTTCTAGAGTTTTCAAAATGAGCAAAAACTATCAATCTGGACTAGAACTACCAGAAAATTCAGCGTACGTTATAAAAGGCGATATTAATTTGAGTAGTTAGTTAGTAGAGCTGATCTGTTGTTATGATTTTGATGTTATTGTATTAGAAACAGTTGTTGAGAATATTTGATGTTTACGTGTGAATAAAAGTTCTTGAAAGTGAAGTGAATATTAGTTTTTTTTTTAATTAATTAACTGAACCCACGGAGTTTATAACAATTTTGTGTCGAAATGCAGGATTAACTGAAGTTAAAAGCGCAATTTGATTTATGGAAACCCGAAGTATGGAAAAAGAAAAAATGGACGAGACAACCAAAAAAATATTCAAACAGGTTACGGATGGACTAGAGGAAAAAATAACTCAGATCCCGAAAAACGTGACAAAAAAGAGAAACAACATCAAGAGGAAATTCAACAAAGGTTAGTGAAATCTATAGATGAAAAACAACATAATTTAATTGAAGGATTATTCTCGAAATTTGAAAAAAAAACGACAAAATGGTTTTAAAGTATTTGAAGAGAAACAAGAACAAATTGAATTATCCAGATAAAACGAATCTCAAATATTAGAACAGAGATGACGGTTACGGAGGGACTTGACGAAAAAATACCCAGATTCTAGAAAAACGTGAAAAGAAGGAGAAACAACATCAAGAAGAAATTCAACAAAGGTTAGTAAAATCTTTTGATGAAAAACGTAAAATAGAATTAGAAAATATTCTCACTACGATAAAAAGCGAACAGCAAAATCTAGTTTCCACAATGAAACGCGAACAGCAAAATCTTGTTTCCACGATGAAAAGTGAACAACAAAATTTAATTGAGGGATTATTCCCGAAATTTGTAGAAAAACAAGATCAAACTGAATTGACGGGACAAAATGAATTTAAAATATTTGAAGAAACACAAGGCAAAACGTCAGAAGAAAGACAACTGGAATTTGAACAATTAATGCAAATAGTATCGCAAGTTAATGAAACCGTTAATGACGACATAAAGTATCCAAAAAGTAATGTGAAGACTATTGAAATGAAAGATGATGACATCGATTCCATCCAGGGCCAGGTGAAATTTGAAATCAGTTCAATTCAAAACACAGTTCAAGATAAAATCAGTGCCATCCAAAACACAGTGTAAACCTAAATTAAACATTTACAACAAGATTTGCAGAGAGGGAAATACCAGCACACCGTGAGTACCAAAGGTTCGTTTAGTAAACCACCCACAATTGATGGCAGTTCATCTTGGCCCATGTATAAACCGCAATTTGAAGCTGTGGCTACAGCTAATGGATGGGATAACCAAGAAAAATCTACCTCTCTGCTATTTTCGTTAAGAGGCCCGGTATTAGAGCTCCTCCAAAGCATCCCAGTTGATGAAC
Source organism: Octodonta nipae (assembly GCA_034190945.1). Taxonomy (NCBI): domain Eukaryota; kingdom Metazoa; phylum Arthropoda; class Insecta; order Coleoptera; family Chrysomelidae; genus Octodonta; species Octodonta nipae. Next base: position 58,022,142 of record CM067220.1, read on the forward strand.
AAGGCAATTTCGACAAGATCATCGCCATCCTGGACAAAAGATAAGACAATCAATCCCTGAGCCAAGTATACCAGGTGCAACTAAGTGGAAAAACGCAAAAATCTGGAGAGAGCCTCTAAGACGGTTAGTACAGTTGTCCTACCCAGACCTGCCAGAGGAAACGAAAGACCAGTTGGCCCCACAGAGTTTCATAAACGGTATCAGAGATGTGGAAGTCCAAAGAAATCTAAGATTTAGTGACATCAAGAAGAGTAACGAAGCTTTGCTCCGGGCTTTGGAGGTAGAGGCCGTCATGAACATGTCCAAGCCGAGGGTGCGAGCAGTTTTCTTCAACCAGGAAGAGTCAGAATCACCATTTCAAGCGCTGCTGGCTGGTCTGAACAAACTATTAGAACGCCCACAAAGAACTGGCACTAGAGGGGCATGTTACTGCTGTGGACGGACAGGACACTTTCAACGTGACTGCAGAGTAAAGCTACCGGAACGATCACCAACCAGGGGTAGCCAACTAACTGACCTTACCAACAAGGGAAACTCCAATCAGTCAGCATAAGGAGGCGAATGCTAACTAACCCTCCACCAGCTCCCAGGACAGTATCCATCTGGGGATTTTGCCAAGTTAGCAGCCTAGTCATCAGGGGCACCATAAATGGCCCAGAAATTACCGCCACCATCGACACCGGCGCCGCTGTGTCCATTGCCAAGTACAAGGTTTTGAGAGCATCAGAAATCCGGCCAGTTACCAACAACAGCCAGCTCAGAACAGTCACCGGCGAGTCCATGTCAATACAGGCTGAAGCAGATATAGTACTGCAGATAGGGGACAACCGAATCCGGCTAGGGTCCTGGTAGCGAATATTGAGGACTATTTCATACTGGGTATGGACCTAATCAGTCATCATGGATATATGTTCGACCCCAGATATGATGTTCTTCGGTTCCTAAATGAGGAATTTGTATTGACACGGCCCGTCAACAGTTCAGCCACCCCCATAAAAATTGTGGCAAAATCCTCAGCCAGAATTCCCGGTTGAATGGAATAGATTATTCAAGGGCAGCTAGAAAACAATCCTGGGAGCTGTGTTATAATGGTGGAGCCCTTACACTCAGCTCATGACCACTTAGTTGGACGGGCTATAGTTAAAACCGGACGAGATATACCAATTAGAGTCTTGGATTTGTTCAACAACGACATCAGAATTACCAATGGTCAAGAGGTAGCTTGTTTCAAGCCATTCGAGACCATCATCAATTGCGAAGAAGGGTACTAGACATCGGTGAAGGAGACAAGGCCCAGTAAAGAGTTCCTACAAAAGTTTGCTGACCCTTTGACACACCTTACATCAGAGGAACAAAAGAAAGCCAAGCAATTTATCACGAAGCACTGGAAATTTTTAACAGTCGAGATGGAACCACCAGTCGCATCTATATCATTCAGCACCGAATAGATACCGGAAAGGCTCAACCCTTTAGAATACCACCTAGACGACTACCATTGAGGTAACAACAGGCAGTCGAGGAAAACATCGAGTCCATGTTACAAAATGGAGTTATTGAGCCATCCATCAGTCCATAGTCTATTCCCGTCGTACTAGTTAAAAAGAAGGATGGAACCACCCGATTTTGCGTGGATTACAGAAAGCTGAATGACGTCACGAAGAACGACAGCTATCCATTACCCCGAATCGATGACACTCTGACCACACTAGCAGGCTCCCGTTGGTTCTCCACACTAGACCTAAAGAGTGGATATTGGCAGGTTGGTCTACACGCAAACGACAGAGAGAAGACAGCGTTCTCCACCAGTTTCAATTCACGGTCATGTCCTTTGGGTTATGTAATGCTCCCGCTACATTTGAGTGGCTAATGGAGTATGTCCTGAGCGGGTTAACATGGAGGACGTGCCTAGTATACCTCGATGACATTCTGGTCATGGTCAGACATTCGACGACCATCTGAAGAACCTGGGCGAAGTATTCTCCAGAATTAAGAACGCCAACCTGAGACTCAACCCGAAGAAGTGTTCCATATTCCAAAAAGAAGTAGAGTTTTTGGGCCACGTCGTTTCCGAGTGAGGAATCCGCACCAATGACGAGAAGATAGAAGACATCGGCAGACCACTGTGAAAGAGACATTCCGTTGGAATCAGGATTGCGAAACATCATTCAGACGACTGAAGGCGGGACTCTGTTCCAGCCCAATCCTAGCATTTCCTACGCAGTCCGGCAAGTTCATCTTGGACACCGATGCCAGCAACAGGTTTGGGGGCCATCCTATCCTAGATGCAAGATGGTGAAGAGAGGGTGATCGAATACTAACAGCCGTGGATTCTCGAAACCGGAAAGAAATTATTGCGTCACCAGAAAAAAACTTCTTGCAATAATAAGGGCGGTAGATCATTTCCACAAATACCTCTATGATCGCCATTTCCTAATCGGAACAGATTATGCCGCCCTCAAATGGCTGCTGGACATGAAGACACCAGAAGGACAACTGGCCAAGTGGATGGAGAAATTACCTCAATACGATTTTAAGGTTGAACATCGTGCCGGTCGTTTGCATAATAATTCCGATGCCATACCAAGAAGACCCTGTAGAACAGAATGCGGACATTGTCTGAAGGCGGAACAGCGAGAGGGTATCTCCATCAGACAGATCTGAGCGCAGGCCAATGAAGACTGGACAACGGACAGTGCATTCAGGACCAAATGGCTGATCCAGACATCGAACCAATCCTCTCACTCAAAATGAGAGGGGCACCCAGGCCACTATGGGACGAGGTAGCTAGATACTCGGGCGTGCTGAAATCGTTATGTGTCCAATGATACTCTCTAAGAGTAGAGAATGGAATGCTCAAGCGAGTTTGGGAAAGTACTGATGGCCCAGAAACCAACCCAAGTGGTAGTTCCGAAGAAAAAAGTACCAGTCATCCTGACCGAAGTACATGATGGGATTACCGGGGCCATCTGGGCATGAATAAAATCCTAGACAAACTTCGCCAGCCCGAAGACCCGGACCAAGGGCAGAATGCAGCAGTACAATGTGGGCATTCCATTTAAGAAAATTGTCATCGATGTCGCCTGTCCGTTTCCCGAGTCTGAGTGGGGGAACAAATACATTATGGTCGCAATGGATTACTTCAACAATTGGCCTGAGGCATATGCGATACCCAAGCAAGAGGTAACCACGGTAGTGACGGTGCTAGCAGAACAGCTATTCGGCAGGTTTGGCGTCTCTATGGAACTACATTCAGACTAGGGGCGTAACTTCTAATCGAATGTATGTATGAGTTCTGGAAAACGGCTCTAAAGATTTTGATGATTTTTTTCCAATTGGAAGTTTCGATGGATAGAAATCGATTGGTGAGGGTCTTTGGAAAAAATCGTTTTACTGACAATTTATATTATTAAAAAATTTATTGACAGTTTGTTACAATTAAGGCGGCTGCTTTATAATTTCAAGGCCTTCAATACAGGGAGATTTGGTAACGTACGTAAGAATGAGACTCCTGTTGTAAAAATTCTTTCAATACAGGGTGATTTGGTGAGCTATTTGAGAGTGAAATTGTTCTTGTAAACATCGTTTCAATACAAATTGTATTTGTATGATCCGAACATGTAACTATTTTATGCCTCCATCATAGTTTTCTAGCATTATATTTTTATAGCTGGACATTTCAAGTTTTCAAGGTGAAAAAATTGACATGTTAGGCGATTTATGGATGAGTAAGACCTTATGAGTTCGCATGTTAATTTGTTGCACATGAAATGAATTAGTGGTGTGAAATTATAATTATATAGGGTAGTACAAAATATGTTAGATGGTCCAAAAGAGTTGCTATGCAGGATGGTTAAAATATAGCATCGAGTGGAATTATAGTATGGTTAGAAAAAAGCAAGAACAAATATTTATATAGGGTAGCAGATAGCCAGTGTGAAATTAATGGTAGCTGATATACAGGGCGGATTAAAAGTATTGATATGCTGGGTCGTTAAAAAATGTTAATTGAATGTTATACCTATAGGGTAACTTATTAACAATTACAGGGTGGCTGCAATGTAGGATGTACTGGAATTATAATTATACATGGTGGTTCAAAAAATATTACAGTGGGTGGCCATAAGCAAATGCCTATACAGGGTAGTTAAAACATATGGTGTTGTGAAATTATAGTTATACAGTGTGATTTCAATTATATTGGCAGAAAAATGTTATATTTGGTAGCTTATAAAAAGTTGCATTTTGTAACATTCCGAGGATGTTTACAAGAATTCATAATACATTTTTTTATTCTTTTATCGCATATATGTTATTTAATATTTCTTCACATAAGTATACTGAAAAATCTCTTGCGTCGTATAGAAAAATTCGCTCGTATTGCAGAATATGAAACATGTCGCTAAATCATCTCATCGGCGTTTAGTAGTGGAGATAGGGAGAAAATGCAGCATCTACAAAAGCATCGAGTGTGTTTGTGAAGTGCGTTCAATTAAATTTTGTAACGGAAAAGTGCAACTTTGTCAATAGACTTAAGTATAAATGCGACAACAGAAATTGTAATGAAAATTTCTCTTTACGAGGGGAGATCGAAAAGTTTTGGAATTTTTCAGGAAAATTCAAGGCTACTGAGCCTTAAATTTTTCGAAGGGGTGAATGATGTAACATCCCGAGGATGTTTACAAGAATTCATAATGCATTTTTTTATTCTTTTATCGGATATATGTTATTTAATATTTCTTCACATAAGTATACTGAAAAATCTCTTGCGTCGTATAGAAAAATTCGCTCGTATTGCAGAATATGAAACATGTCGCTAGAATTATGAAATTTCACCTTTGTATACCACTTGCATATGTTGCGAAACTTAACCCATTTTCAATCGGACAATGAACAACTCACGGGGTAGGGAGTTTTGTTGTTAACTTATTCGCGAAGATAGTACCCATATGGGAGGGGCCAAAGTTCACGAGGAAAAGGTCCAGAGAATTTCCAAACTTGTTCGGGGCCGGAACTCAAGAAAAGTAATCGTACGTGGCGCGACGGATTTAGGGGACATAAAAAAAGGCGGAAACCAGACTCCTAAGAGAGGAACGTTTCACCTGTCCAAATAGGGCGCTAGGAAGTAAATTAAAGAGTTATTATAAAATTTATCGCCGAGGGACGGGAAAGGCGAGAGTCGCGAGTGTGTTTTGATCAGTGTTTAGCTAGCTAGAAAATTAGTGAGGTATAATTTGCTTTTGATTCACAGGTAAACCTTTTGGGATTAACGGATAAATCGCATTCGGTGAGTACCTTTACATTTTCCTAACCGAGGAGTGTTAGTGCCAACAGAAACCTGTGAGTTTGTCCGTAGAGTTGTAGGTTCAGATTGTGAACCCAGGGTAGAGGTTTCTTAGACCAGCAAACGGCCGGGAAGAGACCTCGTGATAGTGACGAAGTAGCGTCAGAGTACGCACAGCTAGATTGTAAACTGACTCCCTGAGTCGGCAAATATTTTGTTTAAATTTGGTTTTGTCTTAATTTGATTTTTATATACATTATATGTTTATTGGGGATATACTCATATATGCGTTGGATAAACTGGCTCACCAACGTTTGCTGATATAAGGGAAGACCTATTGTAGTGGGCACCGATAGGGCTTAATTAGGGTGGAATTGTACCTGTCATTCCCAGGATTAGTGGGTATAAGTAATATTGTGTTCCATAAAGTTATTTTCGTATTTGTTTTTGGGTTGATTAAAAACCGTAATTTGGGGAGTTACATTTGTCCTTAAGTATAGTTTAACCACCAACAATTGAGGTTAATTTTTTGTATTTTTTTTTGTTACAAATTGGGGTTATTTTATTGTTTCTAAATTTTTTTTCATTTCATTTTGTTTTTTTCTTCAATATATGTGTCATTTTTTTTGGTTGTTTACTTTTAACTTCTTCCTTCTTCCCATACAGCCACCAGCATTTGCGAAGCCTGGGGACTTACCCTCTTAGAGGAGGCCAGGTGACGAAAACCAGAAGCTACCAAGGACTGAGAGTCAAGGCAGATAAGGAGCAGTAAAGTTCCTCTTATATTATTTATTTTCAGCTAACATTTACAGAGAAGGGTTCCCGGAGTCTTTCTCTCCAACATACATTTTCTTCGGGTGGTGGCAGCATTCCCCTTTTCTCTCAGGGCCTTTATTCATTTTTTCTTCCTTACACTGTGTAAGGGAGAAAAAATAGCATAGCATAGGTAATAGAGTTGTTACACTAGTGGTAGGACCAAACTGTTACACTGGTGGCAGCGGTGGGATCTGGTTATATTTTAGGAAGTTAGGTGGTGATGTTAGGGACTTAAGAGAGGAAAAAACAGGGTTGGCACTAACTTTTGAACAATAACAGGGTTGAAAAGTCTAGCAAGAAAGGTTGAATTTAATGTGAAAATATAAATTATGCACTGTCGGTTTTCAGATTCTATTTATGATTGGTTATGATTTATGATTTAATTATATCATATATAAAGTAACTTTTGATCGTTTTTTTGAGTTATTGATTTGTAGTGTTTTACCAATTGATATATATTTTCAATTGCATTTGATTTACCATTGATATATTGAAATAGTTGATTATTTTCTGAAATATTTTCTTTAAGTTAACACTATTGAGAAATATTTATTTGATATAATTGAAATAATTTTATTAGTTTTATTAGGTTACTTTTAATTGGAAATGTTTTATTTGATGTATTGAAAGACATTTATTAATTTTCATTGCTTTTAGTTAAATTGAGTTTACATAAAATATTTATATATATTTTATTATTTGATTGATATTGATTACTACATTTTATTTGATATATCATATTGAACTTGGGAAGGTTTCCAAGATATAGATACTGCGAAACCCTATAAAATTTTTGTGACATTAGAATCCTTAGAGACCGCGAAACCCTATATACATTTTTTTACATTAGAGCCACTTAATTTTTTTTGTATTTTAAATATATATAAATCCGTGTACTATAATGCCCGGTCCAGGGGTAGTAAAACCAAATGCATCGGCCCGTGGCCCACGTAAGGAATCATCGAACCCGACCACTCCGACGGGCCCGGGGAAATTTACTTTTCCTACCGTACCGGTAGCACCCGAAAAGGGATTCCTACGATGGCCGATGGTATTTTCGTTGGGGATGATAGCCGCGTCACTAGATAATTTTACGGGCAAAGATGTCCCAAAATATTTAGAAAAATTGGAGCAACGTTCGAAATTAGACGGATTGTCAGAGGACGAGACATTACGACTATTAAAATTTAAGTTTGTTGGAGATGCCTATAATTTTTAAAGCCAGATTCTACCCTAGATACGTCATCCTATGCCGATTTAAAAAAGAAGCTGATTGCAAGGTTCACACAAGTACGATTGTTTGGGGAAAACCAGTTAAATTTGAGTAGATGTTATCAGAGACACGATGAAGACGTTTCATCATTTTGTACATGTTTAAAGACGCTGGGTGGACGCGTTTTACAAGAGGATTTGCAAGGAGCAGCTCCAGAGGAAGAGGTGGGATTAAGGAAAAAGAATCAAGCCTTATTATTGAATCAATTTAAAATGGGGTTGAGAAAGGATCTTCTCAAGGATATGGGAGTCGTTCTTCTAAGAGAAGATAAACTCACTTTAGATAAAGCGGAAGAGTTAGTCCGGTTACAGGAAACAACTACTCGTATGCTCCAAGGCAAAGGTAATAATACAAAGGTTTCAGTTATTTCAGAGAGGAGAAAATGTTATAATTGTGGAAAGGAAGGGCATTTGGCCAAAGAATGTCATTGGAAGCCGAGAATGGAACTGCCGAAGAAGGAAATTAAAGAAGAACGGACATGTTATTTTTGTAATAAATTAGGACACTGGACTAGAGATTGTTACAAAAAGCGGTCGCAATATAAATATGAAAAAAAAAATAGACTCTTATAAATGTAACAGACCGGGAGGGTCAGGACAAAACGGCAACTATAGACAGTCGGAAAATAGAAATAGAAATGAAAATACAAATATAAATGATAATAGAAATTTGAATTATACAGGGACAAATAAGGGCAGATACCCTGAAAATGGGACGTCGAAAGGAGCGATTTCTAAGAAAAGGAATGAGTTCGTGAACTCGAATGCGAAAAAGGGCGCGTCAAGTTCTTTAAACTAATTTCGCCTTCGAATGTTCCCCGGTTAGAAGGCTCTAGCGAAACACAGAATAGGGGAAATGAGATTAATGCTCAAAATATTAATAAAAATTTGATTGAAGAAATTACTAAGCAAGTTTTAGAAAAGTTAGGTGTAAAGGCTCAAATAGTAGAGAATCAAAGACAGGAAAAAGTTCAGAAATCAAAAGAAATTGTAGTCAAGGAAAAAACGCGCCAAAGAGAAAATTTCATAAATAAATATTAAGAAAAAAATCCTGAAGTTAGGACGGACATATTTTAATGTTAGTAATAAATGGTCAGCGGCAGATATGCTTAGTAGACACCGGAGCGGCTGTAACCTTGATACAAAAGGGTCAAGGAAGAAGACATTAACCCGCATGGCACAAGGGATTTATCACTTTCAAGTATAACTGGTCACAAAGTGAAAACTTATGGAACCGCGGAAGTCTTGGTTGGTGCCACTTCTACTGGTCCTCATGAAATGGTTGTGACGATAGACTCTTAGGCAGTACGCAAGTTTTATTAGGACCAATGGAGTAATACTGGACTACAGAGAAAAATCGACATTTCACTTATGGGGTAAAACGATTGACATGTGTGCAATGGATGAGGAAATGTTATTACAATTAAATGTACAGGAGAACTGGAGTAAATGCTTAATGTATGTTAGAACATTTTAGAAAAATAATGGGCGAACTGAAGAAGATGCCCCAGACAGTAATTATATGGAAATTAGGGCCCAAATTAATGAAACTCCGTGTACACAACAAAACATAACTGAGAAAAATGAATTAGATTGTTCCACAAATTCTGGCGCCACAAAAATTGTAGCGCCAGAATTTATTTCAATACCTCCGAGAACGGAATTAGTTTGTCACGGTCGTTTAAAGAAGAAATTAACCGGTAATGCACTGGTTTGCCAGCCTATCGAATTAGCGCACGGTTCCGCGTACATAGCATGTGCAATTGTACCGAATGAACATAAAATACCTATACGTTTATTAAATCTGTCAGAACAGGAAGTGAGAATTCAAAAAGGACAGGACTTGGGTATTGTATTGATGGCAACAGAAACGAAAAATTCATCAAAATCAGCCACGATAGGAAGAGTAAATTTAGCAAATACAGAATGGTTGAAAGAATTTGATCTTGCACATTTGGAAACTGATACTAAAGTACAACTTCAAAATTTGTTGGAAGAATATTCTGATTTATTTATGGGCGAAAGGGAAATTTTACCAAGCGCGTCTCGAGTTAAACACTGTATCACGTTAGAACCTGGAGCACAACCAATTTGTAAAGCTCCGTGTAAAGTCCTTATAAGCAAAGACAGATATTGCAGGATGAAATCGATAGACTGCTAGAAACACAAGTTATTCGCCCTTCAGCGAGCCCTTGGTCCGCACCTGTTGTTCTGGTATCCAAGACATTGCCCGATGGAGAAGAAAAGATTAGAATGTGTATTGATTATCGAGGATTAAATAGTGTTACGAAAAAAGAATATTATCCACTACCAAATATTTCAGATTTACTTCAAGGTTATCAGGCGGGAAATAAAGCTTTATTTTCGGTGATCGATGTAGCAGAAGCTTATCATCAAATTCCCATGGAAGAAAAAGATATACCGCTTACAGGATTTAGCACTTATCATGGGCATTATGCCCTTCGGATTAGTTAATGCACCATCTACATTTCAGAGATTTATGAATGTTACCTTATCAGGTTTGACCGGAGATTCGGTTATGGTTTACTTGGATGACATAGTGATATATAATTCTGACGGTCCCAGAGAGCATATAAAACGAATTAGAAATGTGTTCGAAAGACTAAGAGATGCCAATATTAAATTAAAACCGAAAAACTGTAATTTTATCGTAGAAAAAGTAAAATATTTGGGACATATTTTAACACAAGAAGGAATTTTACCAGACGCAGACAAAATTAAAGCTATCAAGGAATTTCCAATACCGAAAAATGTTAAAGGAGTACGATCATTTTTAGGACTAGTTGGAGGGTATAGAAGATTTATATCGAGGATAACGGAGTTAACTACACCACTGACAAATTTAACGAAAAAAGACGTGAAGTTTCAAATCACTGCCGAAGTTTTAGAGTCAATAGAAAAATTAAAGGGCGCTTTAACAAATGACACGCTTTTAATATTCCCAGATTTTAGTCAGTCGTTCATTTTAGCTACTGACGCGTCAAATACGGGCGATAGGGCCATATTAAGTCAAATCAGGGATGGGCACGAAAGACCGGTGGCGTTTGCAAGCCGACAAATGAACCAAGCAGAGAAAAACTATTCTACCACGGAAAAAGAGTTACTTGCTGTTATTTTTGGAGTACGACAATTTTCGTGTTTTCTTACCAACTCAAAATTTACCTTAATCACAGATCACCGAGCGTTAAAATGGTTATTGACAATGAAAGATCCGAGCACCAGATTGACGCGATGGGCCCTCTCGCTTGCAGAATACGATTTCGAAGTAATTCACCGGCCTGGTCGAAACCATGGAAACGCTGATGCATAAAGTCGCATGTATAATACCGATGATAACTATGTAGATATGTCTTATCTGGATTTCATAGATTATCGCAGGAAACACGCATTACCACAAATAAAAGATATGTAAATAATAAATGAATTACCCGATGACTTGTCTATAGTAAAATTCGTTACCAAGGAGCACTTACGCGGGACTGCTTTAGAAAACGCAGATGCTGGACAAACCGCTAAAATTACCTACAGACACAGGACAATATTTTATTTAATACTTGGAGAACGAACTGATGAGATAATAAATTTAGAATCTTTGTGGACGGGCTTACAAGAGCTACAGAGGATGGCTTACGAAAATAATGAACAAAATATAATTGTATAAAGGATGATTTAACGGAGGAATTGTGGCATGAAACGAAAGACATGGTTAATTTCATTTTTTCAACCGCACAAATTAAAATTAGTATTTATGCTACATCTAAATCAACAATTCGTCAAATTGCCGTGATTGAAGAAGAACTTATAGAACCTATTTGGGAACGAGATGCGATAGTGAGAGAACAAAATAAAGATACATTTTGAAAAGGGATCTTAAACCATCTAAGAGAAGTTAAGACAGGAAATAGAGACGACGGCGAGCTTAATTATTTTATGGACAAAGATGGTGTTCTATATAAAAGAGACCATGAATTAAAAAGAGACCAGCTAGTGATACCGAAAACCTACGTTAATAAAGTACTGAGGGATTTTCACGATAACATAATGAGCGGACACACAGGAAGACAAAAAATATATCGACTTTTACAAACACGATTTTATTGGCCCGGGATGAAAACCGAGATTGAAAAATATTGTGATACAGGTGAATCATGTAATCAGCGAATAAGTTCCAGAAAATATAACTAGCCAAGGAAGAACCAGACAACGAATTATAAGTTTCAGATATCAGAGATGCCATAATGATCCAAAATAGTATAAGTTCCAGAGCCAACCGAAGTTCACAGTTCAACCCGGACAGCCAATTAGCCAGTCCCAATATATGCAGTACCAGCAAGCCAAATAATGCCGTTTGATCCAAAACGTTCACTAACGTAAGTTTCGGGAAACCGTCCGCCCCTCATTGGACTGATATTTTGACATTTCCGCGGACGAGTGAAAGAACTTTCAAAAACCATAACAAACTTTTACTTGTGGTGTAAAACATATAAGTTGTTAAGACTCTCAAAAGTAGTGCGCAATTTGGACTTCAACCATGTTGTCTCCAACCTTGTGTTGCGCAAAGACTAATTGTTCGCAAGTGACCCAGTGAACTTATCTTGACCTACCTCATCTCAGCTGATATGATTTAGCGGCGTTTAGTAGTGGAGATAGGGAGAAAATGCAGCATCTACAAAAGCATCGAGTGTGTTTGTGAAGTGCGTTCAATTAAATTTTGTAACGGAAAAGTGCAACTTTGTCAATAGACTTAAGTATAAATGCGACAACAGAAATTGTAATGAAAATTTCTCTTTACGAGGGGAGATCGAAAAGTTTTGGAACTTTTCAGGAAAATTCAAGGCTACTGAGCCTTAAATTTTTCGAAGGGGTGAATGATGTAACATCCCGAGGATGTTGACAAGAATTCATAATGCATTTTTTTATTCTTTTATCGGATATATGTTATTTAATATTTCTTCACATAAGTATACTGAAAAATCTCTTGCGTCGTATAGAAAAATTCGCTCGTATTGCAGAATATGAAACATGTCGCTAGAATTATGAAATTTCACCTTTGTATACCACTTGCATATGTTGCGAAACTTAACCCATTTTCCATGTTATAATACTTTTATTTAAACAATGAATAGTTTATACATATCGTTCCGTTTTGTGATCTGCCGATTCAGGGTTGGCAGAAAGCTGAACTCTTGTACGTGCTAAAAACCAGGTAGACACAAATTGTATTGCAACATTTTAAACAAAAACCAAAGATGGCCGATTTTACGCAGTTAGAGAAAAATTGCTGATTTTGCCGTCCGTAATTAAAAGTGTGTTCTAGAATTTTTTAAAATGCCGAAGAAAGGCACGTGCGTAGAACCCGTCGGTTAATGGCGGAAGGTGCAGCCAATCGGACAATGAACAACTCACGGGGTAGGGAGTTTTGTTGTTAACTTATTCGCGAAGATAGTACCCATATGGGAGGGGCCAAAGTTCACGAGGAAAAGGTCCAGAGAATTTCCAAACTTGTTCGGGGCCGGAACTCAAGAAAAGTAATCGTACGTGGCGCGACGGATTTAGGGGACATAAAAAAAGGCGGAACCCAGACTCCTAAGAGAGGAACGTTTCACCTGTCCAAAAAGGGCGCTAGGAAGTAAATTAAAGAGTTATTATAAAATTTATCGCCGAGGGACGGGAAAGGCGAGAGTCGCGAGTGTGTTTTGATCAGTGTTTAGCTAGCTAGAAAATTAGTGAGGTATAATTTGCTTTTGATTCACAGGTAAACCTTTTGGGATTAACGGATAAATCGCATTCGGTGAGTACCTTTACATTTTCCTAACCGAGGAGTGTTTGTGCCAACAGAAACCTGTGAGTTTGTCCGTAGAGTTGTAGGTTCAGATTGTGAACCCAGGGTAGAGGTTTCTTAGACCAGCAAACGGCCGGGAAGAGACCTCGTGATAGGGACGAAGTAGCGTCGGAGTACGCACAGCTAGATTGTAAACTGGTAAAGATTTCATCTGACTCCCTGAGTCGAAAAAAGGAACGAGTGGCAAAAATTTTGTTTTCTTGTTTTGTGATATTTTGTTTAAATTTGGTTTTGTCTTAATTTGTTTTTTTATATACATTAGATGTTTATTGGGGATATACTCATATATGCGTTGGATAAACTGGCTCACCAACGTTTGCTGATATAAGAGAAGACCTATTGTAGTGGGCACGGATAGGGCTTAATTAGGGTGGAATTGTACCTGTCATTCCCAGGATTAGTGGGTATAAGTAATATTGTGTTCCATAACGTTATTTTCGTATTTGTTTTTGGGTTGATTAAAAACCGTAATTTGGGGAGTTACATTTGTCCTTAAGTATAGTTTAACCACCAACAATTGAGGTTAATTTTTTTGTATTTTTTTTGTTACATATTGGGGTTATTTTATTGTTTCTAAGTTTTTTTCATTTCATTTTGTTTTTTTCTTCAATATATGTGTCATTTTTTTTGGTTGTTTACTTTTACCTCCTTCCTTCTTCCCATACAGCCACCAGCATTTCCGAAGCCTGGGGACTTACCCTCTTAGAGGAGGCCAGGTGACGAAAACCAGAAGCTACCAAGGACTGACAGTCAAGGCAGATAAGGAGCAGTAAAGTTCCTTTTATATTATTTATTTTCAGCTAACATTTACAGAGAAGGGTTCCCGGAGTCTTTCTCTCCAACACAAATTTTCTTCGGGTGGTGGCAGCATTCCCCTTTTCTCTCAGGGCCTTTATTAATTTTTTCTCTCTTACACAGTAAGCATAGGGAATAGAGTTGTTACACTGGTGGTAGGACCAAACTGTTACAATTTATAGGGTGGAGCAGAATTATAGTTATACAAAGTGTTTAAGAAAATGTTAGAAGAAAAAATAAGTTACTTGCAACAATTAAATTTCAAGATCAATGATGATTCAAATGCAATGTTATTCAAAGTATCCCAAATTTATACCGTTACTAAAATGATTATTTCCCAAATTTCTGTTTTAAAATATCTAATTGTTAATATAAATGAAAATCAAAATAATAAATGTTTTAACTTCAAATCTAAATATCTGATTCACTTTCAAACTTTAATCAAAGTCCACTCACTTTCTCCTTCAAATTGCTTTTATTGATGACTGTTGTTCACCTTATAATCAACTGCTAATGTTCCCTGATACCTATATGACTTTTACTGTTAGTTACTGCTAATTATTTGTGCTGCTGGTTATACTTTTACTGTCAAATTATGTTTGTTCCCAATGTTAAATTTTTATCTGCTTTCAACTTCCCAAAACTGGATTCTTTACTTGATGTCAATTATTGAAATTTATATACTGCTGGATTTTAGTACATTACCATTTACTTGTACTTTTATATATCCACTATTCTTGGGTACAATTATTTTTGTTCAAATTTTAATCACTTTTTCATCAAATTTTTGAAATAATAAATTTTTGACTTTTTGACAATAGCTGTCACTTTGTACTTGCTAGCAATGTTTACTGTTACACTTGCAAATTTAGACTCTCTCTTACATGCTGTCAGTTCTTGCTTTTATAGTTCCTAATTTGAGATAGAACTGCACATTTTAAACTTTTAAATCAGCAAGTTTGAAATCCCCTTTTTAAATATAATACTCTCTTTTATATTAATTTTCTATCTAAACAGGTTCCTAAAATACCTTTTAATTTTCTTTAAAATTGCAATTTTTACTTTTTTAACATATTATCACCTGATTCCCCGTTCTGTATTTGCTTTGTCCTATGAATTTCAATGTATTTCGATCGGTAGAACTGCCAGAATATTGCTCCAAAGTTTTATCATGACATTTAATTTTGAATTGGTTATTTTGAGTGGAAATAATGTGTTTTCAAAGTATTTACCCCAAAATACTTTATTAAGATCCTATAATTTTGAATTATCACCCCTATTGTGTCTAAAATATGAAGTTACTATAAATCTGTACGATAGCATTCTGTATCTGTCAGATGAGTTGTTTACATCTCGAATTTAAGGTAAATTTTATATTTTCTTTTTGTTAGATGTATTCATTGTAATATATCAAACCTATACATTATTTTTATACGTTCATTTGAAATCCTAATTGTTTTTTAAGAAATTTATTTTAAACTGTAACATTTGATATTTCCAGAAATATATTGCTGTTCGGTTTTAGTTATATAAATCATTTCCAAATTACCAGTTTATGGTCTAGTTTTATAATTTAATCATTTCTATTCATGTATTGATCTTTAAATTACATTTGATTTATCATAGTACTTTCACATTACTTGAATAACTCGTTCAAAATTTCTGTTCCCTCCAATATTGGTTTATATGATACAATACATTATTTCATTCATGTAAATATAATTATTGATTTGATTTTTTTACTTTTGGTCTATATTTATTTCCATTTCAATTTCCCAAAAACATTTTTGGCTAATATCTGCCTTTTTTAAAATGTCAGATATAGCTCAAAATGATTCTCTGAAGTAAATATGTCACTTTGACAACTGTCAACCCAATTTTTCAACAATGACATTCTGACATAACACTAATAAATTATTCAATCTTTTGTAGGTTCTGTGTATTCTTTTAATGTCCATTTCATTTTAATATACAGTGCCTTTTTTATATATATTTTTTCAGATACCTATTTGCTGATCTGGAAATCAGACTTAACAAATTATTTTAAATTATGAAATGTATTATATAGCTATGTACAATTGGTATAATAAATTATTTTCAATTGATCACTACATCAGTACATTCTTATTTGATTTTTCGTTGGACACAATATAATCTTAAGTATTTCAGCACTTCCCGTATATGTCTTCTTTCTGGATGTTCATTGGGATGACTGATATCAATGTATTTCCGTTTTATTTGTTTTTCTTCTAAAAATTTTCTGAATCTTGCATTTTGATAATAAATTGTCTTGTATAAATTAGTATTTTCTAATTCTTTATAATATTTACTTGATGTCTTCTTTAACGCTTGATTTGCCGGTTGTATACCAAATGTTTCTACTTTTTCCCTGTTTGCTACTTTATTAATTTGTAAACCAGTATAATCTCTTGATTCTTCAGTATATTATCCAAAAACTATTTCTGTGTGAAAATTTTTGCATGTGTTGTTAACATTTGATTAATTTTTTCATTTGCTTGTTCTTGGTATAGACATGGTATTGGGTAATAACTTTAAAATTCCTTATATCTTTCACCTGGGTTTCATGCATATACTCTTTTGCAACTCGATTTTCTTCATTACTTAACTTTTTATATTAAATTGATTACTTCATTTCTTGATTTACTAGGACACTTTAACAATTCATCAAACTTAATTTGACTATTTAGTCTTAAATTATTATTTTCATTTACATAATCAACACTAATTTTATCATCATGATTTTCTGCATGTGATTCAACACCTTATAACTTTGTCCTGCAAAACAATTATTTTTTCTTCAATATTTAATATCCGCATCGAGTTTTTTTAGGATCTCTAAGCCTATTATTGCCTGGTATGAAAGATTTTTCACTATTAAAAATTCAAACTATAGTTCTTCATGACCAAATCTAACCTTTATTTTGACCATTCTATTTACTTCAAATATGCTTTTGTTGTTTGCTGCTACTATATTAATCCGTTTTATTTTCATTATATTCTTGTCTTCAATTTTCAATTTTCTTAACATCTCTTCATTTATAAAAAAAAGATTTTTATATTATTTTCTTGATTTTATTCTTATTATTCTTATTTTCATTTAACATTGTTACATCATTATTCACTGGAATTTTGGGATTTTGTTCAACTTTACTATAAATATAATTTAATTCAAAATTTTCATTATCTTCTTCTTTTGGTTCCTCAACTTCAATTATATTGTAATGTTTTTATTTTCACACTCGGGTTCAGTTCAGTTCTTGGAGTTATTTAAAAACACAGTCCAACTGATTCTAATTTATTTCCACTACTTTAACACAATTTATATTCACAAGAACTATTTACAATTTATCTTAACTTAACAATAGGACCGTCGAATACTGAATACTCCATCGCCAGCTGTCCGTATTTATATATTTCTCTCGGAATTATTCTGGTAAGTCCAATATCGGGAATCCTTTTTGATGTGTTCTGGAAACTTCAAGGTAATTCCCAGTAACGGCAGCGGTCGGCCTGTTGAGCGACAAAATATTTCGGATTCCCAGAAGTATCGGAATAATGTCCCTTCTACGAATTGGTTGATGGCCGTTTGCACCAGCTGTCGGATGAATTTTCGTAACATTGCCCCCTCCTTAAGACCATTTCGTCCCGGAATGTCCCAGAATCCTTCGTCCTGTGACGATATTGGCAGGACTCTCCATTTCGACAACAAGAAGTTTGGTGGAAGTACTTCTGGGCAAACACCTTGGCTATTCCTCTGGACATTCGGAGATCTCGAGCTACACCATTGTGTAGGCTCATTAGCCAGGAAATATTCTATGGGTCTCGGGTTTCCTCTCTGGTGACGTTGTGCTGCACTTTCTGCCCATTAGAGTAAAGTATCATAAACTGTTCGAAGGTCATCTCGTCATCGGGTGGTTGGATGCTGCGGACTTGGGCTTGGTCAACTTCGCCGTCATGACTTGCGGCATAAGGGTCTAACCTGTTGAAATGTACCACCTTTGGTTTTCCTTGAGGTAGCTTCTTTATTCTGTAGACACCATCGTTGATTTTCTTTAAAATTTGGTACGGCCCCTCCCAAGATCTCTGAAGCTTGGGCGAATATCCACAATGACTTTGCGGGTTATAGAACCAAACAAGATCATCAACTTGGAATTCTCCGCTCTCGGCTTTGATGTCGTAGGCTTCCTTCATTCGGGAGCTGGCATTCTAGGTATTTAACCGAACTCGTTGATGGATGTCGTCCATCTTTTGGCGTAGCTGGCTGACATAGTCGTCACCTGCGGTCTCTTCTTCTGAGGGACATCCGAATTTCAAATCGCAGGTAGTCGTAACTCTCGTCCCATAATAACGCTTGCCGGGGTCTGATCCGTGGACTCGTGCAACTCCGAGGGAACACCAAAACGACTGATCTATTCCTTGACAAGGACATCAGCAACGGTCAAGGCTTCTTGATTCGGCAAGGCATACGCTTCGACCCATTTACTAAAATAGTCCATCACCACCACAATATATTTATTTCCAGAGTCGGATTCAGGAAATGGGCCGGCAACATCAGTGGCTATTCTTTCGAATAGACTGCCCACGTTATTTATATTGCTTCATGGGAGCTTTTGGTCGCTTCTGAGGCCCATTACTTGCTGCACAAACAGTACATTTCCGGCACCAATTCTTGACATCCACTCGTCAGTTTACCCAATAGAAGCGTTCTCTTAACTTCCCCAGGGTTTTCGTTAATCCCAGATGTCCTCCAGTTGTACCATCAGGCAGTTCTCGTAAAACCTCTGGTCTCCTATTTCTGGAAACTACAATCTGTTTTCTGTCGTTTCCCTCCTCTGGGGTTTCCAGGACGCGCTTCAGAAGTCCATTCTCCAGGATAAGGGAGTTCCACTGAGCTCAATGTGACTTTATGGTTGGAGAGTATCGGTAAATCTCCTGCCACGTAGGTTTGCGGTCTTCTTCCTTCCACCGGATAACTTCTTTTAACTCCGGATCCAGTTTCGGGTCTTTCTGGATCTCTGCAGATTGCCAATGGTCATCGTCGGTGGTAGTTCTAGAGAGAACAGCTGCTTTTTGTTCAGCTCGCTGACAATGTTTGTAATTATCAAGGCATGGTCTCCTCGATAAGGCATCAGCATTCTTATGACTTGTCCCAGCACGATGTTCAGTTTCGAAGTCGAATTCTTGCAACCGCTCAATCCACCTAGCCACCTGTCCTTCGGGGTTTTTAAACTGAAGGAGCCACCATAGAGAGTACTTGTAGAAATGTTCTACCCCCTTTACCACAGCCAAGAGTTCCCTGCGAGTAACGCAGTAATTCCCTTCAGGCTTGCTCAAGGTCTTGCTGAAGTATCCGATTACTTTCTCCTGATCGTCTTGCATCTGCGAAAGAACAGCACCAATTCTAACATTGCTCGCGTCGGTATCCAAGACAAAGTTCCCATCTGGCAACGGATAACTTAAAACGGGGGCACTGGTCAATGCTCTTTTCAGTGTCTCGAATAATCGCTGACATTCCTCGTCCCACTCGTACTGCACCTTCCCCTCAATCAGTCTGGTAAGTGGCTTGGCGATGTTGGCAAATCCCGCTACGTACCGACGATAGTACGTGCATAACCCCAGAAAACTTCTTAACTGGTGGACATCTTTAGGTGTTGGCCATTCCTGGACAGCTTTGATTTTCTATTTATCAACAGCTACTCCCTCCGCGGAAACCACATGTCCAAGATATTGGACCTCTTCTTGGAACAGCTGACACTTCTTCGGGTTTAACTTTAGTCTGGAACTTCGAAGTTGCCGAAACATCTCCTCCAGGTTCTTCACATGGTCTTCAATTGATCTCCCAACCACGATAATGTCGGCAAGATACACCAGGCATGTTTTCCATGAAAGCCCTTTTAACACCGTTTTCATCAATCTTTCAAAAGTCGCTGGAGCATTACACAACCCAAATGGCATTACCGTGAATTAGTAAAGTCCCGAAGCGATGGTAAAACCTGTCTTTTCCCGGTCTTCCTTAGCTAGTTCCACCTGCCAATAACCGCTTTTCAAGTTCAGGGTGGAAAACATCTTCGATCCAGCCAGCGTATCTAGAGTATCGTCTATTGTTGGGAGAGGATAGCTGTATTTGTTGCGTGATTTAGTTGCCGATAGTCCACGCAAAATCGAGTCGAACCGTCTTTCTTTTTAACCAAGACAACTGGAGAAGCCCAAGGGCTATTGGATGGTTCAATAACACCTTCTTCCTCCATGCCGTGACTATCGGTTTCTTCGCTTTTGGCTAGTGGTAGTCTTCTCACCGACTGTCGAATAGGCTGAGAGTCCCCGGCATTAATTTTATGTTACACCAGATTACTCCGTCCTCTCTTTCCTTTCCCTACGTCGAAGATATCCTGGTAGTTTCTAACGATGTCCCTCAACTTTGCTTTCTGGTTTGGTTTCAAATTCTTAGATCAATCGGTGATGCGTCTTTCCAGTTCCTCAGACAGTTTACGTGGTGGTATTTCTGCATGATGTGTGCTTCTGACTACAGAGGAAACTGTAGAACAATGGCCCAAAGTTGTTCCTTTCTTTAGCACAACCGAGTAATGATTCAGGTTCATTACTCTTACTGGCACAATCTCCTTGGCACGAAACAAAGTCTTCCCCAGTGCGACTTATCTGCCTACATTTCCGTCGTTAAGTTCGGGATCAAACATCATCACTGTTCCAGCTATAGCTTTCCAATCTAGGCAAGCATCTATAATGATTTCAGCTCTTTCCGGAACATTTACGTCCTCTGCCAAGATTGCTCGAAGCATTATGTCGTCTTTTCCATGAAGCCACTTCTTCATCATTCACTCGCAGAATTCCATCTTTAAAGTTTAATTGGAATTCCTTGGAGCTCATGACATCCACTGCGATGATGACTTGGTCTTCGATGTCCGCCACTAATGCCCGATGTCAAATGCTGTATTTCCCAAGACCATTTCAACCTCTATTTCACCATGGACTTTTGCTGCCTCCCCTGTCGCTGTTTGCAGTTGCCATTTTGTTGGTTTTATCATCGTCTCTAAAACGATGTTGGGCCTTATAACTGTTTTTATTGCACCTTTATCAAGCAGCATTGCACATTGCTTCTTATTAATAAAGCCATCTACAAAGACACTGTTAACGTGATAGTGGAGCGACATATGCGTAGATAGTTGGGGCTTGTTGGCTACAGGTCGACGATGACTCCTTCACATCAACCCTCTTTAGTTTTCCAACGAGGAAGTCGGGCCTCCGTTGCTCTCCTTGCAACGACTCCTTATGTGTACTACCTTACCACACTTCCAACATCTCAGTTGTATTTTCTCGGTAAGGACTTTTTCTATTATCTTTCTTACAGAGGCTTCATCGCTTCCGCCATCTTCGGAATCTCCGTCAACGATTTGGACTGTGGCTTGACCTCTGCAGGTATTTTTCGCAGCCTCGCATTCTAGAGCTCGAGCCAGTGCATCCACTAATTGAGTCGCAGGAGGAAGAGTCAATGCTTGTCTGGCTTCGTGGTATCGAAGTCCATCCAAAAACGCTTGAACTGCTAACCTTTAAATTACATTTTCTGGTGTGGTTGGATAGGGAAGGCGAACCATACGGGCAATATCAGCTTCAAACTCTTGTAGGGATTCATTTGGTCTCTGGTGCGATTTTTCAACTGGGAGTGGTAGACGTGCTCCAAATTTCTGGCCATGGCCATAGCTCAACTCTAAATCTTTGACCAGTTGATCGTAGTCTTCTTGCTCAGAGGCATTCAAGGTTTGCAAAATATATGTAGCATCCCCTCTTAAAGTGAGGGTTAATGCTATTGCTTTCTCCTCTGCCGACCATCCGTTCAGCTTTGCTGCAGCCTCGAATTGGCGCCGATAATTAGTCCATGACGACTTTCTGTCAAATTGTGGAGGTTTCATCTTGTGTCTTGTTCCCTCGAGGTCAATTTTCGAACCCATTGCTTCCAGACTGCTTCTGCTTTCGGTCCTTGATGGTGTTTCTCCTCTTTGTTTTGCCACTACCTGTTTTTTTATTTTGGCGATCTCGCGCGTTTCGTTTTTAACTGTCGTCTGACTCAGCTCTTCAACTATTGTTTGCTTTAGTTCTTCCATTCGGGTTTCATATTTGACCGTCGTCTCCTTCAGATCTTCAATTCGGGCTTCATTTTCGATTATTTCCTCTTCTAGCATTTTTGAACTTTCCTGTACCATGCTTTTCAAATTGATTGCGCATTTTCGTGTAATTTTTGTAGCTTATCTTCTAAAGACTTCGAATTTTCTATCACTTTGTCTTCTAGGCTTTAGAATTTTCTTGTGATCTTTCTACTAATTTTTCTTCTAGGGATTCAGAATTTTCTTGTAATGTTTGTAGCTTATCTTCTAGGGTCTTAGCATTTTCTAACAATTTATGTTCTAACGACTCTTTCAAGTTTTTATAATTTTCTAGCAATTTATCTTCCATTTTTTTAATAGCATACTCATATCTCCATTACCAGAAACTTCAAACAAATAAGTATCGGGATCGTTACCTTCATTTATTAGGGCATCTCCTAGCCGTTGTATTAATTCGCTTTTCTTACAACTAATTTCTAAATCCCTTTCCTCTAGTTCTTTTTTTAAATCAGTCAATTGGTCCAAATTCACTACTTTAAACATCGTTAGTCTAGTTATTTTCCACTTCCAAAGTTTCACAAATATACCAAACACCTGACACCACTGTAATGTTTTTATTTTCACACTCGGGTTCAGTTCAGTTCTTGGAGTTATTTAAAAACACAGTCCAACTGATTCTAATTTATTTCCACTACTTTAACACAATTTATATTCACAAGAACTATTTACAATTTATCTTAACTTAACAATGGGACCGTCGAATAATAAATACTCCTTCGCCAGCTGTCCGTTTTTATACAGACCATCGGGAAACTTCTTTCATGTGTTCTGGAAACTTCAAGGTAATTGTCTTCTAAACGTTGTTTGTGGCATATTCTTGATAACTTATATGTTTCTTTGGGGAATAACACCACAATAGAAATAAAACTACGTATATTGCAGGAATACCAAACGTTTCAAAGTCTATTCTGACTTCGTTGTCAATGGCTTTATATTTATAAAACTACGTATATTGCAGGAATACCAAACGTTTCAATGGCTTTATATTTATTTAATAAATATAAAGACATTGACAACGAAGTCAGAATAGACTTTGAAACGTTTGGTATTCCTGCAATATACGTAGTTTTATTTCTATTGTGGTGTTATTCCCCAAAGAAATATATAAGTTTTCAAGGTAATTCCCAGTAACGGCAGTGGTCGGCCTGTTGAGCGACAAAACATTTCGGATTCCCAGAAAGATTGGAATAATGTCCCTTCCACGAATTGGTTGATGGCCGATTGCACCAGCTGTCGGATGAATTCTCGTAACAATATCTTTCAAGTGTTGATAGATACATACATTATTGGGTGAAAAGTAGTTTTTGTTTAAAATTTGATTTGCGTTAGTCTTTTTGGTATTCGGCTGCTTTAAAAATCTGGTTCTAACTGTCGCCCTTGTTGTGCAACACTTGGTAAACTTCTTCGTTGTGCTTCACAACTTCTGCTTCTTCTAACATGTTCTATATTTGGTTCATTTGTACCGGTTTTCTCTTCCATGGTATAGCTTCTTCATGGCTGTTTCTTCTCTGGAGCTTATTCATTCTTCTATTGTCATCTTGTTGCCTTGGTCCTTCATATCTTCTTTATTTATTCAAATTTGCATTGCTTCCATTTGCATTAGGTCTTGAAAAATAATTTTGATTTTGAAAATCATTATTGTTCCTAATATTGCTCCTTCCATTGTATTGGTTATTATTTCTCTGTTAAAATTTCAATCTTGATATCCCCTATTATTTCCAAAATTTGCTCCGATCTTATGTATCCCAACACATTTTAAATATACACCAAGTAATTTATTCCCTTATGCCGCATATCGACTCCCCGAATTCCTGCATCTAATTTCCTAAATTCCTGCATCTAATTTCCTAAATTCCTGCATCTAATTTCCCAAATTCCTGCTTACAATTTCCCGAATTTCCATATCTAATTTCCCGAATTTCCGTATCTAATTTCCCGAATTTCTGCATCTAATTTCCCGCATTCCCGTTTCTATTATCCTGAATTTCCGCATTTAATTCCCCGAATCTATTATCCCGTATTCCCGCATCTATTATCCTGCATCTATTTTCGTGAATTCCAGCATCTATTATCCCGTATTTCCGAATCTAATTCCCCGAATCTATTATCCCGAAGTCCTCAATCTATCATTTTCATCTATTATCGTGAATTCCAGAATCTATTATCCTGAACTCCTGCATCTAATTTCCCGAATTCACACATCAAATATCTCAAATCTATTTTCAAACATATTATAAACAAGTTGCTATTATGAACACATCATGTATTTTTCACATTCTGTTTATGGGATATGTTTTCCGAGACACCTTGTATCATTTTATCACTATATATAATGTTTTTGAACCTACATGGAACGACATTCATAGACGTACATTGTTTATTACGTGTCGCTACCAAGCCCTGCTGTGCAGTCTTCTACACACACGATGTTTTGACCTTTGTCCACTCGCTAACACATGGAGCGAACTGTAAAGTTGCCAGCGAGTGGTATTATTACTTCGTCTTAAACGGGTTTCATTCAACATACTATCAACTTTTATTATCTTCTTATGCAGTTGCCTTGTTGGCACATATGCTACATGTTTATGTAGGAAACAAACAGCGAATTTTAAAGAAACCTATATATATATATATATATATATATATATATATATATATATATAACAAAATATTATTAGACTCAATTTTAAATAAATACATAACTAAAAATTTAATAACATGGCGATAACTAGAAAAACAAACAAGAAAAATATGTATAATGAAGAACAAGAAGAACAGCAAATGGGACCTGAAGAAATTATGGTGGAGATGGACTATGGAGACGAGGAAGTAATTGATCACCAGGAAGTGGAGGATGCAGAAGAAGATGGTGGAAGAGTTATGGAGACGGTGGCACAAGTACACTCACCGAAAAGAAGAACACCTAAAATGCCAGTGGATTTAAGCATGATACTAAATGCAATTAATAACTTAAAAAGAAGAATCCATTGGAAATATACGAAATTTAAGAGAAGAATTAGGTGAAACTACTGCTGATTTAAGAAAAGAATTAGTGAACAAGATAGGAGAATCAACTAGTAATTTAATGTCAAAAATAGAGGAGACAAAACAGGAATTGAATACAAAATTAGAATGCAAGATACAAAATTTAGAGAGAAATTTAAGATAAGAAATGCAAGAGATTCGGGAAGAGATGCACCAGGGACAAGAAAAGGCCAGTAATGAAATAGAAGTCGAGCGAAGAGAACGTCAGAATCAGGTAGAAAATATTAATGGAAAATTTAATCAAGTTCAAGAAAAGGTCCAGGACAATGCGAAACAAATACAAAATTTAGAAGAGAAAATGTCACAAAATGGGAAAGATTTTCAACAACAGTGGCAGGAAGAATTAAATTGAATGGAATAAGCAAGAATACATGTGATGCTGGTATGATCTTTGTTAATGAATAACAATATCAAATTCAATGGAAGGTTTGGAAAAATTGATTCATGCATTTTCATAAAAACCATGAAAACACAACTACAGGGAATACGAAATATTGAAGAGATTAAAATTAGAATCAGACAAGGGTTGGTTGAAAGTGCAGCGTTATGGTTTGCGTCGATAGAAGGAGAAGTAACATCGTTTGAAGATATAGAAGAGAGATTTTTAAATTATTATTGGGGTGAAATGGAACAATCTGAATTTCGTGAAAAATTATATTTTGGGAAATTTGATGAGAAACGGGGAAGTATGAGTGATTATGCGTTGAGATTAGTGACATCGGCGAAACACATGAATCCTCCAATGCGGGAACAGGAGATTGTTTTAAATATTGCAAAACACTATTGAGGAGGAATTGTGGAAACCATAGTGGTACAAAACATTAAGAAAGTAGACCTATTCATAAAAGTAAAAAATAATAGTAGTCAAGGGAACAATCAAAGACAAATAAAAAGTAGAAGCCATGAAAACAGGACAAGGTGGAATGGAAACAGAAATCAATTTA
This sequence comes from Octodonta nipae, assembly GCA_034190945.1. NCBI lineage: Eukaryota > Metazoa > Arthropoda > Insecta > Coleoptera > Chrysomelidae > Octodonta > Octodonta nipae. The sequence goes on from CM067220.1 coordinate 58,048,356, forward strand.
ATTTTAGAACAAATTTTAGAAATAATAGGGGATATCAAGAGAGAAATTTTAACAATCAGAAAAATAATAACCAATACAATGGAAGGAGCAATATTAGGAACGATAATGAATTTCAAAATCAAAATTATTTTTCAAGACCTAATGGAAATGGAAGAAATGCAAATTTGAATAAATAAAGACGATATGAAGGACCAAGGCAACAAGATGATAATAGAAGAATGAATAAGCTCCAGAAAAGAAACAGTCACGAAGAAGCTATACCAAGGACAGAGAGAACCGGTATAAATGAAGCCAATAGAGAATATGTTAGAAGAAGCAGAAGTTGTGAAGCACAACGAAGAAGTTTACCAAGTGCAGAACAACAAGGACGACAAATAGAACAGGATTTTTAAAGTAGCCGAATAACGAACGATATAATTGAAGTTGATGAACCAGAAGAAGAAGATATTGAAAATTTTGAATTAATTTATATTTATGGTAAAGTTGAAAAACAAAATCACAAAATTTCTGTGTATAATGAAGTAACTAATTTAAATCAAGATAAACATAATCCCAAAATTCCCGTGAATAATGATGTAACAGTTTCAAATGAAGATAAGAATAATATGAATATAATCAAGAATGAAAATAATATAAAAATTCTAATCGATACAGGATCTGAAGGAAGTTTTATATATGAAGAGATGTTGAGAAAATTGAAAATTGAAGAAAATAATATAATGAAAATAAAACGGATTAATATAGTAGCGGCAAACAACAAAAGGATATCTGAAGTAAATAAAATGATCAATATATAGGTTAGATTTGGTAAAGATGAAGTATCGTTTGAATTTTTAATAGTGAAAAATCTTTCATACCACGCTACAATAGGCATAGACCTGCTAAGAAAACTCGATACGGATATTAATATTGAAGAAAAAATAATTTTTTGCAGGACAAAGAATTAGTGTTGAATCACATGTAGGAAGTCATGATGATAAAAATAGTGTTGATTATGTAAATGAAAATAATAATTTAAGACTAAATAGTCAAATTAAGATTGATGAATTGTTAAAGTGTCCTAGTGAATCAAGAAATGAAGTAATCAATTTAATAGAAAAATATAAGAAGTTGAGTAATGAAGAAAATCGAGTTGCAAAAGAGTATGTGAAAAAAATCCAGGTGAAAGATATAAAGAATTTTAAAGATAAAACTGATCTAAAACCATTTCTATACTAAGTTGAGTTAAAATTCGTTAATTTTTATCCCTCATTGTAGGATGGCAGATGTTACAAATCCTTTTTCTCATGTTTTTATAAGGTTGATCTTCATTTTCTTCTATACTATTATAAAATTGTAGTTGCCTGTTTGTTGGTTACCTCATCAAGTAAGAACTACTGAACTGATTTTGCTGAATCTTTTTTTGTTGCAACGCTTATAGTTTGACTTAAAATCTGGTATACATTTTGTCTCCCTACATTGACAGAAACGGTAGATATAGGGGAAAATCTACTACCATGTTCGGTAATACACAATTAGTCAATTGGTTCCACCGCATGCACCAAATTTTAGATACTTGCTTCAGCGTAGTTTTTATTCAAAATTCGGAATATGCCATGTTTCGATTTAAAAAAAATTCCAACTGATAAATCAAGTGTAATTTTACAGGGTGTTCCATATATAGGATAGGTAGAATTAAATGGATTTAAAAAATCTTGAAAAAAAGGTATAATAGGTGGCCCGTAAGTAGTTGCATACATACAATGTGGTTGATATAAAGGGGAAGTTATATGGGGTGGTTCAAAAAAGATATATTGAGTGGACCATAAACAGTTGTAAATACCAGGTGGTTGAAAAACGGGTGGAGTTAAATTATATTTGTACAGGGCGAATAACAAAATGTTATATTGTTAGGGTCACAAGTAGTTGAATATACAATGTGAGTGAAATAAGGGTAAAATAGAATTATGTTTATGCAGACAGGATAAACAAATATGTTATGTAAGCAGTTAGGATATTTAAATTTTCTTTAGCTATTATTATAGTTATGAAATGGTTTGAAAGAAATGTTAGAAGCAGTTGTTTATACAGGGAGGTTGAAATATAAGAGTGGAATAGTAGTTTATAGGGTAGTTAAAAATTTGTTTTATAACCACAAGTAGTTTACAAGTTCACAACTAGCATATTATAAGATGGTGAAATATGTAGCGGAGTATAATTACAGCTATGCCTACAGGTGGGTTTAAAAAATATTATAAAAATGTTATGAGCTACAACCTATTTCATACACTGGATAGATGAAATATAGGGTGGACTAGAATTCTAAGTATACAGGGTGGTGAAAAAATGTTATATAGGATGGCCCATAAGTAGTTGCATATACAAGGTTGTTGAAATATAGTGTGGATTAGAACAATAATTATACAGTGTGGGTAAATATTTTTTGGAGTACCAGTATTGTGGGGCAAGGTCAAGTTATCGGTAAACAGTGTGATTCAATCAAGGTTAGAAAAAGTTTAAAATGAAGGATGGTTTAAATGAAGTGTGGAGAGAAATTATATTTTATACTGTGCTTCAAAAATTATAAGGTAATTGCGTAGCTCATAATTAGATCGGATATTTGAAATATAGGGAAGAGTAAAGTAGTTTAATATTTAAAAATTGTTACATAGGGTGCATTATAAGCAGTTGCAGTTTTGGTGAAATTTATTGGGAATTGATGAATTTATATTTATACAGGGTTGTACATTGACAGGAAAGGTAGATATAGCGAAAAAAAAACTACTACCATGTTCGATAACATACAATTAGCCAATTGGTTCCACCGCATGCACCAAATATTAGATACGTGCATCAACTTAGCTTTTATTCAAAATTTGGAATATGCCAATGTAACATGTTTCAATTAAAAAAAAAATTCAACTGATACATCAAGTGTAATTTTACAGGGTGTTCCATATATAGGATAGATAAAACTTAGAGCGGAGTAGGTGGATATGGATTTAAAAAAAATTAAAAAAAGACATATTAAGTGGTCCGTAAGCAGCTGCATATACAGTGATGGGCAAATGTGTGGAACCACGCAAATATCTCTGGAATTATTAGAGATATCAAAATGAAATTTGGAAGGTGCATACTGCAGTAGATTGCCTATTTGTTTCTAAATTGTTTTACAATCTTCCTCTTTTACCGGAAGTAATGTCGATTTTAAAATTTGCAATGAAATACCCTGTATAGTATTTTAGTTTCTGATGAAACTTTATGATATTGTTTACTTCAATAACAACCGAGATATTAACAGAAAAGTAATTAAGAAAAGGAAGAATCTAATATCCATTAAAGAAATACATAATCATAATTATTAACTAAATCAAAGTGATTTTCAAAACATTGAAACTTAACTAAACTTAATGTATTAGATGTTCAAACTGAGCACCGTTTACTTCTTGACAATAAGCAAGTCGGTTTTTAAATTCTCTAGTAATATTAGCTATTACTTCTGGTGTAATTCTCTGGAGTTATTCTTGCAAATTATTTGGTCTATCAACATAAACCTTAGACTTTAAGTAACCCCACAGAAAATAGTCTAGTGGATTAAGGTCGGGACTTCGTGCAGGCCATTCATAAGTACCCCTTCTTCCAATCCAACTGTGATGAAATGTCCTATCTAAATCTCGAACAATGCGAGCGTAATGGGGTGGTGCTCTATCCTGCTGAAACCAGATATTATTTGGTAATTGTCCATTTACCTCCAATGCCGGAATAACTTGTGTCTCCAAGAGCTGTAAATACCTATCTCCGTTTAAAGTTTCTTGTAGGAAGAAGGGTCCCACGATTCTGTTGTTATAAATGCTGACCCAAACGTTCAATTTTTGGGGATGTGGTGTATGAGCCTCTTGTACCCAACTAGTATTACTTTGCGACCAGTAGCGGCAGTTATGTCGATTAACCGTACCATTTAAACAAAATGTAGCCTCGTCTGAATACACCACATTTCTTATAAAATTATTATCACGGTTACAAATATCCATCATCGTTTCACAAAATTGTCTGTCGAAATCGTCTTCGGAGAGTTCTTGAACGAGGCGAATTTTGTATGGATGATATTTTTCTCGCCTTAATATAACTGTTCTACTTGTGTCGTACCTTCGCAAAGTTTTCGTCACTACTGAACGTGATATTTATATATTCGGATGAACCACGTTAAAAAGGTCACAAACTTCTTGATCCGTCCTTTTCCTCTCCCCATACCCAATCATCATTAATATTTCTATTCTTTCTCTTTCACTTAATTCATCAATTTTACGTTCAAATTAAAACAATACAATCTTTTACCTTAAAATAAAAAACTAATAACTTATTTTGACAACTACTGTCACTTCTGCAATGAATTTCATGGACTACTAAACTTGATTCAGATTTAATTTGCGCCTGATTTAAACAAACGCACGTTTATTCGCCTATGGAACAAGCAGGGCTGTTGGCTGTGACGGTATAATGCCACCGATTGGCCAATAGAAATACAAATCCTTACCGAGCGGTTTGTTTATATCGGACGTACATGAAATCTAAACCGAGTTTAGCTACCATCGAATTTTTTATTTCCTTAGTTACTTTTCTGTTAATATCTCGGTAGGTATTGAAGTAAACAATATCAAACCCGATATTTTTGTATTAGCAATAAAATGTTTCATCAGAAACTAAAATACTATACAGGGTGTTTCATTGCAAATTTTAAAATCGACATTACTTCCGGTAAAACAGGAAGTTCAAAATTGTAAAAAAAATTAGAAACAAATAGGCAATCTACTGCAGTATTTCATTTTGATATCTCTAATAATTCCAGAGATATTTACTTGGTACACACATTTGCCCATCACTGTATACAATGTGGATGAAATATGAAGCAAGTTATATAGGGTGGTTCAGAAAAGGTATATTGAGTGGATCAGAAATAGTTGCATATACCACGTGGAGTTGAATTATATTTTTACAGGGTGGATAACAAAATGTTATATTGTTAGGCTCATAAGTAGTCGCATAACAATGTGGTTGGAATAAGGGTTGAATAGGTAGAATACAGGGTGGATAAAAAAATGTGTTATGTAAGCAGTTGTTTATACAGTGTGGTTGAAATATAAAATGGAATTGAATTATAGTTTATAGGGTGGTTAAAAATAGTAGTTTTATATTCACAAGTTCACAAGTAGCACATATAGGATGGTTGAAATATGTAATAGTATAATTACAGCTAAACAGGTGGGTTTAAAAAATATAATGGAATGTTATGATCTGCAAGCTGTTCCATATACCGGATAATATAGGGTGGACTAGAATTGTAATTATACAGAGTGGTGCAAAAATGTTGTATTGGATGGCCTATAAATATTTGCATATACAAGGTTGTTGAAATATAGTTTGGAGTAGAATAATAATTATACAGTGTGGGTAAAAAAAGTTATATAGGTTAGAGAAATGAAGTACCTGAAATATGAGGCGAAGTCAAGTTATAGTTACACAGTGTGATTTGATCAAGGTTAGAAAAAGGTGATTTAAATGAAGTGTGGAGAGAAATTATACTTTATACTGTAGTTAAAAAAATATACCCAATAAGCAGTTGCAATTTTGGTGAAATTTATTAGAAGTGATGGATTTATATTTATACACAGGGTGGTACAAAAAAATATTATACTGGGTGGCCGATAAGTAGTTGTACATACAAGGTGGTTGAAATAAAGGGTGAAGTAAAAGTATACTTTATCACTGTGGATAAAAAATTGGATGAAAAATGAAAAGAATAGAACATGACCTGTTGCATATATGTAATAACTGAAACATGGTGTGAAGTAAAATTATTGTTATACAGTGTGATTAAAACAATGTTAAAAAAGTTGCATCTACGGGGTGGTTGACATATAAGGTGGAGGCAAATTATATTGTCCAGGGTGGTTAAAAAATGTCAGAAAAATGGTTATTTAGCGTAGTCCATAAGCAGTTACATAGATAAGATAGTTGAAAATAGAGGGGGTCAGAGTTATAGGGTTTACAAAATGTTATATATCGTGCAAGATGCATATACAGCGTTGTTGAAATATTTTGTAGAATAAAATTATGCTTACACATGATGGTTCAAAAAATGATGGACAAATAAGTTATAATGGTTGACTAATTGGCAGCAGTATATACAATATGATTTAAATAACGATGGAAGTAGAGTGATAGCTATAAAAAGCAGTTCAAAAAAATATTGAATAAGATTGTTACATAGGATGACCATATAAAGTTGTGGTTGGGGTAAAATATGTTGGGGATTGGTGGATTTATAGTTAGGCAGAGTGGTATAAAAAAAGTAATATTAGGTAGCCTATAAGTATAAGTATAAAGTAGACCATGAACAGTTGCATCCAGATATATGGAATAACTGACATATAGAGAGAAGCAAAATTATAGTTATATATTGTGTTTAATAATTTAACACAATGTGAAAAAGAAGGAGCATATAAAGGGTGGTTAAAATATAAGGCGGAGGGAAATTATGCTTTACGAAGGGGCTCAAAAATTATCAGAAATAATTGTTATATAGCGTATAGGGTGGAGTAGAATTATAGTTAGGTAATTAAAAAAATGTTATATTGGGTGACAAATAAACAACAGCTTATACAGGATGGTTGCACTATAGGGTGAAACAAAGTTATACAAGGTGATTCTAAAAAATGTTGAATAGAATTGTTATATAGCGTGGTCTATAAGTGCTTGCAGTTTCAGTGAAATATATTCGGGATTGGTAGATTTATAGTTATGTAAGGTGGTTCAACAAAGTTAGAAAGTTGTTATATTGGATAGCCCATATGTTTCATAAGTTATTTTTGGTAAATAATTCTACATTCCATAGGCTGGTGAAACCGCGGGTAACGGCTAGTTATAATATAAAATGATAAATAATTATTACGTTGTAATTATCATATTCAAAATTCAAGATAAGTGTAGTTAGTAGTTTAGAAGGAAGTTTATTAGAAAATAGTTCGTGTAAAATAAAAAAAATTAACAGTTATTCTAAAAAGTAACAAAAATATTTTCACCATTACTAACCTATCTGCTTTATATACGGCATTGAGAATTGGTAGAATTAAAATGTTAACGAAAATAACAAGAATATGAATTTGGATGAGACTGACGTTAAAAAATAATGTTATTATATTAGCAATATATTTAAAAATAATACATTTTTGTATTATAAAGATCGATTAAGGCAAAATATTTTATGAAACATGGTTTAAAAATATCGAGAAATTTGTTACATAAATCTTATGTACTTTGTGAAGATTTCTTATTTGAAATTATTGGAGGCTGTACGTAAATGAAATAAATGTTCTAGGATTTTATTTAATATTTCATGGGTTCTGAATCGCTGCATGATTCTTTTCACTTGAGTCACAACTCTTGTTAGACTGTTTGTTTGTTGGGTTCCTTTCCCTAAAAATTTTGTCACCATTTCTAAGAATGCTGGCATAAACTTTTGCATTTTTACAACTTGCATCAATGACCTTGTCAGTCAAAACAATGTCCCCATTTCCTAATAAATCCAGCAATCCTGACTCTATTGTTAAGTCATTGAACATTAAATTTTCGTCCTCCAGCCGCTTTAGATTTTGAACAAACGAAACCACCAGGATTAATACCAACAAGAACTTTGGCGGTATTTTTTTATATTGAGAATTTCAATACTAAATTCTGTGTAATCAATTATAACTGAGGTGTTGCTGTATTCAGGATCATTACCTTTATAATACAATATTAAAGTTTTTATTATATAATTTTCTTAATTTTCTTTGACATTGAAATTTATTAAGTTAATTTTATTACTGTTATTTTCAATTTGAATTATTGTTACTGTTGCTTTCACAATTTATTTTATGTCATTAAAATGTATATATTTTCGCATATATTTATTTACCTGTATAACGAGTTATTCAATTGAGGAGATTTGAAGATTGGAGGGAATATGGTAGGAATGTAGCTAGGGTTCAACCCTCCTCCAATAAAATGATGGATAAAAAATAAAAAACTTGTAGCCGCAATTTTTTTTAGTTCATGGAAAATTTACAGCTAATTTTAGTAGATAATTAGTCATTCTAATGTTTGTTTTTATTGAAAATAAAAGATTGTCGTGCTAACTTTACATATAAAATTAGCATAACCATGGATAAAAAATAAAAGATTTGTAGCCGGAAATTTTTTTCAATCAAGGCAAATTTACGGCTAATTTTTATCAAATACTTAGTCATTCTAAAGTTGATTTTTATTGAAAATGGGAGATGGTCGTGCTAACTTTACATATAAAATTAGCATAACCATGGATAAAAATAAAAGACTTGTAGGGGCAAATTTTTTTCGTTCACCGCAAATTTACGGCTAATGTACGGCAAATTATCCAATATTCAAAAAGAGAATATTGTGAAATGGTCGGGCTAACTTTACGTGAGTCTTTCTGTTCTTACCAGTTCCTCTGATTGGCACGCTCCTCCCAGTTTTATCAGATATCCGATCCTCCTTAGTCTGGAAACTAATATTTCTTTCCCTACAGAAGTATAGAACCCAGTAGAGTATTTTGTCACTTTCTATGGTCGAAACGAACATAATAACTTTATTCGTAGAGACCAGTTGCCAATAATTCCAACGGTTTGAAAAATTCTTATGTCATTATAACGCAAAGAGCGATTCGGAGAAGCAAATCATTTAATATATTAGCGATCTATCGTAATATTACAATTATATCGACGTACGGCTGCAACAGTTTTCTCTTAATATATTAATTAATTATGATGGTGCAACAATTGTTATAAAAAAACTAATAATTCTACATATGCTATATTTTGTAAAACGTTACATAATGTTAATAATTTCGCCACAGACCGGCTATTATTCGACAAAACAAAAATGATATTCCAAATGAACAATAACAATTGAAAAAATGTAAAAAAAATTATATTGCATATACCAACCTCTAAAATTCCTTAAACGTCCTATTTGCTAAAACACATTTTATATATAAGTAAGTACCGGTTTGTTTATTAGCTACACCTTATTATTTTTATTTAGATAAGCAAAGCAATATATATTTCAGTATTTCATTTGTTCGTGGAATTATTAACGAAAATCAGCTGTGGTGAGAAAGATTTAAATATCTCCTTTTCAGTGGTCTGCCGATGTAGAGGGGCGGCAAATCTCTTGGGACTGGCCAATCACGCATGGCTGCTATCTTGTCTCCTTTGGTGCGGATTGCTGACGCGGAAACGACGTGGCACAAAACCTCTACTGCTTTTTGGAATATGTAATACTTTTTCGGGTTGAGTCTCAGGTTGGCATTATTAATTCTGGAGAATACTTCGTCCAGGTTCTTCAGATTGTCGTCGAATGTCTGACCCATGACTAGAATGTCGTCGAGGTATACTAAGCACGTCCTCTATGTTAACCCGCTCAGTACATACTCCATTAGCCTCTCAAATGTAGCGGGTGCATTACATAACCCAAAGGGCATGACCGTGAACTGAAACAGCCCTTTACTAGTGGAGAACGCTGTCTTCTCTCTGTCGTTTGCGTGTAGACCAACCTGCCAATATCCACTCTTTAGGTCTAGTGTGGAGAACCAACCGGAGCCTGCTAGTGTGGTCAGAGTGTCATCAATTCGGGGTAGTGGATAGCTGTCTTTCTTGGTGACGTCGTTCAGCTTCCTGCAATCCACGCAAAATCGGGTGGTTCCATCCTTCTTTTTAACTAGGACGACGGGAGCGGACCATGGGCTGATGGCTCAATAACTCCATTTTGTAACATGGACTCGATGTTTTCCTCTACTGCCTGTTGTTGCCCCAATGGTAGTAGTCTAGGTGGTATTCTGATGGGTTGAGCCTTTCCGGTATCTATTCGATGTTGGATGATGTTGGTGCGACCGGTGGTTCCATTTTGACTGTTAAAAATTTGCCAGTGCTTTGTGATAAATTGCTTGGCTTTTTTCTGGTTCTCTGGTGTTAGGTGTGTCAAATGGTCAGTAACCTTTTGTAGGAACTCTTTACTGGGCCCTGTCTCCTTTACCGACGTCTGGTACACTCTTCTTCGCAATTGATGATGGTCTCTACTGGCTCGAAACAAGCTATCTCTTGACCATTGGCAATTCTGATGTCGTGGTTGGACAAATTATATCTCGTCCGGTTTTAACTATAGCCCGTCCAACTAAGTAGTCATGAGCTGAGTGTATGGGCTCCACTATTCCAACGAAGCTCCCAGGGTGGCTGTGTAGCTGCCCATGAATAATTTGTTCCGTTCGACCGGGAATTCTGGCTGAAGACTTTCCACAATTTTTGTGGAGATGGCTGAACTGTTGACGGGCACAAATTCCTCATTTAGGAACCGAGCAACATCATATCTCGGGTCGAACATAAATCCATGCTGGCTAATTAGGTCCATACCCAGTATAAAATCGTCCTCAATATTCGCTATCAGGACCCTATGCCAGATCATGTTGTCCCCTATCTGTAGCACGACATCTGCCTCACCCTTTATTGACATGGACTCGCCTGGACTTGGCAATGGACACAGCGGCGCCGGTGTCGATGGTGATGGTAATTGCTCGGCCATTGATGGTGGCCCTGATGACTAGGCTGCTGCTGTCTCGGCAAAATCCCCTGATAGATAATGTATTGGGGGTTTCTGGAGGGTTAGTCAGCATTCGCCTCCTTATGCTGACTGGCTGACGGTCCCTGGACATGTGGCTGTTCTGTTGGTTACCCCTGGTCGGTGATCGTTCAGGTGGTCTCACTCGACAATCACGTTGAAAGTCTCCTGTCCGTCCACAGCGGTAATATGCCCATCTGGTGCCAGTTCTAGCAGGGCTTGAAATGGTGACTCTGGCTCTTCCTGGTTAAAGGAAACTGCTCAGACCCTCGGCTTGGACATGTTCATAAGGGCCTCTATTTCTAACGCCCGAAGTAAAGCTTCATTACTTTTCTTGACGCTACTTAGTCTTAGATTTCGTTGTACTTTTACATCTCTGATACCGTTTATGAAACTATGTGTGGCCAATTGATCTTTGGTTTCCTCGGGCAGGTCTGGATAGGACAAGTATACTAACCGTCTAATCTCTGTTTCTAATTCTTGGAGGCTTTCACATGATTTTTGCGTTTTCCCACTGAGTTGGACTTGGTATACTTGGCTCAAGGATTGATTGTCGTATCTCTTGTCCAAAATGACGATGATCTTGTCGAAATTGCCTTGTTCATTGACTGGAATGCTTTGGAGGAATTCTAGGCCCGGACCTCTTAACGAAATTACCAGAGCAGTAGATTTTTCATGATTATCCCATCCATTAGCTGTAGCCACGGCCTCAAATTGCCGTTTATACATGGGCCAAGATGAACTGCTCTCGTATGTGGGTGGTTTCCTAAAGGAACCTTTGGTACTCACGGTGTGCTGGTATTTTCCTCGCTCTAAGTCTTGTTCCATTTTTTTGATTCCTGTTTCTACCTTGTTTTGGATGGCACTGATTTTATCTTGTACTTCACTTACTTCACTTTATACCGTGTTTTTAATGGAACTGATTTCAAATTTCACCTGGCTCTGGAAGGAATCGATGGCATCTACTTTGAGTTCAAGAGTTTCCACATTACTTTTTAGGATCTTAATGTGTCGTTTATCTCTTTTATGTCTGACTCCACTATTTGCATTCTTTCATTAACTGTTTCATTAACTTGCGACACTATTTGCATTAATTGTTCAAATTGCAGTTGTCTTTCTTCTGACGTTTTGCCTTGTGTTTCTTCAAATATTTTAAATTCATTTTGTCCCGTCAATTCAGTTTGATCTTGTTTTTCTACAAATTTCGGGAATAATCCCTCAATTAAATTTTGTTGTTCACTTTTCATCGTGGAAACAAGATTTTGCTGTTCGCGTTTCATTGTGGAAACTAGATTTTGCTGTTCGCTTTTTATCGTAGTGAGAATATTTTCTAATTCTATTTTACGTTTTTCATCAAAAGATTTTACTAACCTTTGTTGAATTTCTTCTTGATGTTGTTTCTCCTCCTTGTCACGTTTTTCTAGAATCTAGGTATTTTTTCGTCTAATCCCTCCGTAACCTGCTTGACTATTTTTTTGCTACTTTCGTCCATTTTTTCCATGCTACTGGTTTTCAAAATACGATTTTAACTGCACTTAATCCTTCACTTCTGATCACCAAATTGTTATATAGTCCGTGGGTTCAATTAAAATTATTCAACTAATATTCACGTTCACTTTTCTAGAACTTTTATTTACATCAAATTATACAGAACAGCTGATTCACAATAACATTACAATATACGCTCGTTGTCGCTGTCTAACTAAATTGCGATGGTGGGCTGCTTCCGTTTAAAACCAGCATCGAAAATTCTCGTACAATCAATCATCAATTCTACAGCTGCGCGCCATTTCGAGAACAATTTTTTTCCTAAAAGCGATCGGTGTCGTGCTCGTCGTGCTGGAATGAAACCACGGCCGGCTTAAGGAAATTTCGTTACAATACTTTAAAATCATTAACGTTGTTTTTCTTATAGTATTGCAATATAGTCCGTGGGTTCAATTTAAAATTATAAAACTAATATTCACTTTTAGTTTTCTAGAACTTTATTTACATTAAAACAGCTGATTCAAATATCACAATAACATTTTCATATACGCCAGTCGTCGCGGTATATCTGAATTCTCCATCGTGGCTGCTTCCTTTATAAGACCAGCATAGAAAATTCTCGCAAAATCAATCATCACTCCTTCCGCTGCCTTGTCTTTTCGAGAACCGTTTTTTTTATCTTAAAGCCATTGTTGTCATACTGAAATGAAACAGGGTCGTATTTGGTAAATATCGTAACAGTATTTTTAAAATCTTTCTAATTCAATTTGTTCTTATTCTTCTTTAAGTTTCCCTTAATTAAATTTTGTTGTTTTTTTTCCATGGCAGTTACAAGATTTTGTTGTTTTTCATCTATATCAGTTAGGAGGTTCTCTAGTTCAATTTTATGTTTTTCATCAAAAGATTTCACTAACTTTTGCTGGATTTCTTCTAGATGTTTTTTCTCCTTCTTCTCGCGTTTTTCTAGGATCTGAGTTATTTTTTCATCTAGTCCATCCGTAACCTGATTGAATAGTTTTTTGGTATTCTCATCAATTTTTTCTTTTTCCATACTTCGGGTTGTAGGCATAAATCACATTCGATGTTAAATTCACTTAATCCTTCACTTCTGATACCAAATTGCAATAAACTCCGAGTTCAAATGCAATTTAAAAAAATGGTGTTCACTTTCACTTTCTAGAAACTTTATTTACACATAAAAATTCAATATTTACAACAGCTGATTTCGATAAACAATTTATATCGGAATTTCAACACCACTATATAAGCTATATTAACCAAGTTAGTAATACTATAGTGCTTTATATATCCTACATCCAATTTTCTGGTGGTTCTGGATTTGTTTGCACAGCCTCGAGATCAGTAGTTTTTGCCCCATTCGAAATTTCTAGTTCTTTTTCTTTATTATTCCAGCGATTGATGTTTTATCGAAATAAATAATGTTTTACGTTGCTTTAGTCATGGACGGCAATATTTACAATTTAAATATTATTGTTTAAATGTTTGTATTGTTAACCAAATTAACTATTTATAAGCTACAATCCCAAATTAAACCGCAATTTATATCATTTTATCACAAAAACATTTATTTAACCGAAATTATGAGCAATAATTTTTTCAGTTAGGTTCGACACGTCATTGTATAAAAAATATACCTACTACTATGGCAAGTTATTGAAAAAGCACCATTACTGAGGTTTACAAAATGGTATAATACTTCTTCTAGAATTCTTAAATAAAAATTCATATAGGGATTTTTCTGAGAAAGGAACAACTATTAAAGTCATTCCAAAATTCTGGACGGATTTGAAATAAAACTAATGTGAATGTTCAAATAAACGGTTATCAAAACTGTATTACTAACATCAGCATTAATACAGGCACGACTGAAGTGGACTAAATTATTTTTATCACTATACATTCGGTATTACCTAAAATTATACATGTTTGCAAGTTTAGCACATCCCAATTTTTACATTTAAATGAAGAATGATTTGATTAGGGTCATAAGAGAGAAATAGGATATTATTATAATATTATTTATTTTTTCAAGTTTGGAATATTTAAATTTTTACATTTAATTGGGGATTGATTTCATTAGGCTCACAAGAGGGAGAAAGAGTACTGATGCAGTTAATGAAATCTCTCTTTTGGGGATATATTTAAAGGACAAGAGGAACACCCACCAAGAGGCCCAGGGTCCTCCACAAGAAAGTGTCCCAACAATAGACATTTCTACATTTTTAGGTAAATGTTCCTAATGAATAAATACAGAAGCAAATGCAAAATTATTTAGAAAAATTCTGAGAGGGCTTAATAGTTGTTCTTCCACTTATTTCAAATTTCTGAAAATTGTTTGAAAAATTTAGGGTTTCCACTCTTTTGTTGCCCCAGGGCTTCCGTATCGTTAAATACGGCTCTGTTGAAACATTTTACTTGTATTTTGAATTTACTTATTGTTAGTTAACACCGAAGTGTGAAGGTGGCGTTCTTTGGTGCCATGTTAACATACAACACATTTTACAGATTATTGTGAAAATCACAAATCTTGATTCAATAGTAAAATACTTTTTTAGGACTTTCTCAAAGATAAGCAACCATGTGTTTTTCCGAGTGTTCCAGAGAACTATGTTTTCTGTGTAAGGTTGATTTCAATGATAAATACATTTTTTTAACAACGCGGAAGAGCTCTGTACCATAGCTTTCAACACACAGACACACACACCCACACTTTATTCCCCTTAGAATTACTCATTTTATCAACACTGGTATAGGGAGGCATCATCTGACAATAACAACGCCGAAACAACCATCCCCTGTGTGTTGTCTTGTATTCCTACTTAGCACCGGCCGGGAAGACACAATTCGACAACAACGACAACGACCGACCCACACCCTTGTGTGACGCCTATATTTCAATACACATATATAATCTTTGGGGTCTCGCGCTAGCTCATCTACTCACCAACTACACGCTGACAGATCAAGCTACATTCGAATCCCTAGAAGGCAACATTTTTTCAAATTAATTGTCATATCATATTGATAGAATTTTTTGCCACAGCCGCCATGTTTTTGTTATTATCACCACCCGGTGATGTCATACCCCTCGCCGCCATGTTGGTTATAGTCCACGCCGATCTCTATGGTGTAAGTCAGCTGTCAACCGCAGATCTCTATGGCATGACGTCACACTGAAACCCGTCAGCCGCGGAGAGTGACGATGGCCGCTGGTGGCGCATCTGGAAGGAGCAGTTTTTACTATGGCGCACTTTGTTTTTCTACTTACGAATTTTCCAAAAGGATATTCCTAACAGAAAGAGAAGTACTGTGGAGTCTGTAAGTACGACAGATAGAACGAACGACTAGGTGTAAATATTGTGTCGTCACTTAGCTGGTTAAACCGCTCAATCTAAATATAAATAGACTTATATATATATATATATTATCATAGACTGAAGGTGTATTCCGAGTTATGCATAAACAGTTTATTCCGCATCACTAGTGCGCGGCACTCCAGAGTCCAAGCTTTTTGTTAATGCGCTTGAAGGGCGGATCAGTTATTTGGCACAATAGATGTAATACTTCATGTAGAGTGCATGTACAAATGGAATCGTAACGCTGGATGAGAGAGAAACGAAATCGAGTGGACGTATCTGTCATTTGACTGACGCAAACGAGCACCAACCAGAAGCGAGCTTAAACAGGGTGAAATACGCCCACTTGGTTTTCATTGTCTCTTACTAAGCGTTACGTTTTTCTCGGAGCCTGACGTGCTCTATATTTAGTACATATTCGGAACAGTTTCCTAAACATTCTGTGCTTTGGACAATGGCGCGATGCCATGACATTTCTATGCCATAATATACAATTACTTGCTTATTTAATATCACCGTTTCATCGTTACTTTGCGTACCACAAATTTTGGTATATAATATATTACTTGTGTCTCCTGTCTCTCTTTTGTCGAGTTGTTGTTTTCCCCTAGTATAACAGGAAATTTTTCGAGTTTTAAAAAAATAATATGGATGGATAGCTATTGATTTACAACACCCGGTAGTGTAAGTTACGAATTTTACTCCGCTTTATTTACTGCAAAAAACGTACTTAAAAGTATATATAAGCTCAAAAGGAGGCAAAGGAGCTAAGATTTCAGTACGGCTAGTACAAGCCTGAGTTGTCAAAGTCCTCACAAAGCACAAATTAGTTAAATCTGAACAAATTTTTATGTATTCTATGCGCTTCATGGTTAACTCGAAATGTACCGTGAGTGTTTGGTCATAGAGGTAATACTTAAAGGTAGAGGGCGTGAGGTATGGGTGCCTATAAAGTGGAATCCCAACTATGGATGAGAGATAAAGGAAACATATTTGTCACTTGACTGGCTCAAACGAGCACCAAAAAGAAGCGAGCTTAGACAGAGGTAAATGCGTCCACTTGGTTATCATTCTCTATTACCTAGAGCAGTAAACAATAGTTAGACGTCACATGTCTGACGTAATCAGGCAGTAATCAGATGTGAGCATAGGCAGATACAGATACGTTCACTTGGTTTTCTTCTTCTCTCACTGCGCATTACGTTTTTCTCTGGGCTTCACGTACTCTATATAAAGTATTACCTCTATGTATTTGATGCACTGAAGTGTTCACAGTTCGTTCTCTGTCTATTTGGAATATCGCTTATGTAATATTCGATTGAGTTAGATCGAGATAGCTCGCAAAAAGTCAGTCATCTTGGAATTTATATGTTTATGCTATGATAATATATAAATCTATGCTCTTTCTTTACATATTGTTAAAAAATTCATTTTACGCCTCCGAAAATTAAGAAACCTTCTAAAACATTAGAAAAAAGAATTAGAAACGGCTGTATATAAAAAGCATCAACAAAGTTAGCCCCGAAATTTCGGTAGATGTAATAAACGCTAAGGTGATGAACTACATACTGCACATAACTCGTTGGATGCAGCTCCCAATCGAGTGAAATAGACTTTTACCCTCTCTATTACCTTCTGTTTCTAGCCTTGGTTTCGAGCCTTAGAGCATCTACTTCCTAGAGATAGCCTGCAGTGCATTAATATCGTGCCAAGGTTAGAAAGAGAGGGCAATAGAGTCCATCCAATGAGTCCTTTGCTGAACCCATCAGTTGAGTGAAATAGCCTCTTGATCTCTCTATTGCCCTCTGTTTCTATCCTTGGCACGACACTTGTGTATTGCAGGCTACCTCCAGTACTGGTATGCTCTAAGCTTTGAGTGATCAACACTTTGTTTGGTGGGTATCAAATTTATTTCAGTAAATGGACAGAAGCTTATGCATTCCCGAATCAAAAAGTCTTGACCGTTGCTGATGTCCTTGTCAAGGAATGGATCAGTTGTTTTGGTGTTCCCTTGGAGTTGCATTCAGACCAAGGCAGAAATTTCGAGTCTACTCTTTTGCAAGACGTCTGCAAGCTCTTAAATATCAATAAAACACGGACGACAGCATTGCACCCGCAATCTGATGGAATGGTAGAATGGATGAATAGAACCATTAACCGCCATTTGTCAAAGGTAGCCTCTGACCACCAAAGAGACTGGGACCAGTATCTCCAGTTATTTCTAATGGCATATCGTTCGTCTGTGCACGAGTCCACGGGTCAGAGCCCGCCAAGTGTTATTGTGGGACGAGAGTTACGACTATCATGCTATTTGAAGTTTGGATGTCCCCCAGGAGAAGAGAACGCAGGTGAAGACTATGTCAGCCAGCTACGCCAAAAGATGGACGACATCCATCAACGAGTCCGGTTAAATATCTAGAATGCCAGCTCCCGAATGAAGGAAGCCTACGACATCAAAGCCGAGGGAGGAGAATTCCAAGTTGCTGATCTTGTTTGGTTCTATAACCCGCAAAGTCATTGTGGATATTCGCCCAAGCTTCAGAGATCTTGGGAAGGGCCGTACCAAATTTTAAAGAAAATCAACGATGTTGTTTACAGAATAAAGAAGCTACCTCAAGGAAAACCAAAGGTGGTACATTTCAACAGGTTAGCCCATATGACGGCGAAGTTGACCAAGCCCAAGTCCGCAGCATACAACCACCCAATGACGAGATGACCTTTGAACAGTTTATGGCACTGTACTGTAGAAAGCGCAGCACGACGTGACCAGAGAGGAATCCCGAAACCTGTTTGAGGTGCCCATAGAATATTCCCTGGCTCATTGTGTGACTCGAGATCTTCGAATGTCCAGAGGAATAGCCAAGGTGTTTGCCAAAAAGTATGGCCAGTACCAGAAGCTAAGAGAGAGCAAGATCCAGTGGTAGGGAAGGTCATTCATCTCGAAGATAAACAAACAGTGGGTACCATAGACATCTTTTATTTGGTAACGAAAACATTCTCGCAGGACAAGCCAACATACAGCGATCTTTGGAAGACTCTGGTAGAATTGAGGACTGTGATGATGGAGAAGAACCTGATGAAATTGGCGGTCCCAAAAATAGCCTGCAGGTTGGATGGACTTAATTGGAGGCTGGTGAGAAGTATGACGAAAACAATTTTTCGATTCAGTGGCATCGACATCCTTGTATGCTGTCTCAATATTCGCAGCCTAGATTCGAAGACTGTTGACTGTTACTTCCACCAAACTTCCCTGGAGATTCCTGCAAATATAGGAAGGATTCTGGGACATTCCGACACGAAATGGTCTTAATGAGGGAGTAATGTGACAAGAATTCATCCGATAATTCGTGGAAGCGACATTCCTCCGATATTTCTGGGAAGTCGAAATGTTCGGCTGGCGCATCGAGGTAGGCGGCGTGTTGTTTTGATGTAATTCTAGAAGTATCTAGCCTGATCTCGGCTGCTCTTTGACATTCTGGAGAATTCCGAGAAGAAATATGTAAGCCCGGAGAGCTGACGAAGCATCATTCAGTATTCGACTGCCGTATAGTTTAGATAGATTGTAAATAGTTCTGTAAATATAAATTGTGTTAAAGTAGTGGAAATAAATTAGAATGAGTTGGACTGTGTTTTTAAATAAATCCAAGAACTGAACTGAGTCCCAGTGTGAAAATAAAAACATTACAATATGTATTTCTTGGGCAATTGCATTAACAATAGTCAGTATTCGGTTTAACTCATAGGAGTTGCGATTTAAATATAACATTTCCTCGCATTGGAGTTAAACTAACTGACCTTGAGGTTCTCGGAGGAGACGATCGCCCCAATTCCCTCTTTTGTGTCCACTCATGGATAGCAATTTGAAAAACTATAATTGTTTAAGAAAATATGTTCGTGGCGTTATGTTCTGGACATTTTCGATATTTGGGAATACACTCTTGAAGATTTACATGAATTACTAAAAGACATGAACAACAATAGAACAAGCTATACAATTTAAATTACCTTTTTCTTGACATTATAATAACAAAAACAGTATTTTCAATCAAAACGGAGAATTATACAAAACCAACTAAAACTAGCAGACGTCAACAAGTTCAATAAAGGCAAAAACAATTATAAAAACTGTTCAGGTTGCCATCAATTTCAACTGATGTTAATTAGAGTCCTAAAAGAATACCTACATTATCCAAACCGACCTAATTGTGAACTGGTTATTAAATTAATACTTCTTTTTTTTTTAATTTCAATAAAAAAAATGTTACCCAAATGTTACAATAAATTTGAGATAATAGCTAGACCACATACAACTCTCTATTTTTTGCTTGATTTGAAACTGCATTTGTTGTTATGTCTATACAATATAAAAAATCGAGAACTCGGTAATGCAGAGAAAATTACATAGTTCTTTTATGCTATGAACAGGTCCTCGTATTACATAATAAAGTTGGTAACGCGTTAAGTGTTCGTCAAACTCTTGGTGTTGTGCTTAAAATTAAAGAGCTATCTAAAAATACCGTTCTGAATTTCACAAGTTGATATCTGAAAATAACAATCCAATATGGACCTTATTTAGAAGTTGTACTTAGTTTAACTATATATACGATCAAATTTTGTTTAAAAATAAAAAAGAGATCCTGTAATTTGTTTGGTAACAAGAAATAGTAGACTAGAAACCGTTTACAGTAGAACAGGAGACAAACTTACGTTTTGACGTTACTGGGATCAATGAATCTTTGATATCTAAATCTTAAGTTATGTTATTGGAAAATTGACAAACATTCATTTTCATAATTGTATTTTAATACAGATCATAATTCCATTGACAATATCACATTTAGACCTTGAAACTTTTTGGTTTTTAAATATATAGTTTTTTATCTCCATGTGTTAATTTTCCAAAAAACCATACAAATTAATAAATATTTTGGTCTATATAAAAATAACAATAAACGTCAGCTGCAAAATATACATCCTTACATGAATGTAGCTCAATAGGAAATGCATATTATTATTGAGTATTATGCCAAGTTGAATAGTAGGTAATTCGAAAAAAAAAATACTGTAATAATGTTATATAGACATGTTCGATGATTTGATTCACTTTTTTGTTATTGTAAATTTAAGTTTTACCATTTTACTTGAGTAATTATTACATACTTTTGTTGATTACCTCATTAGCTAATATACCGTAATATACTCGTATTGGTGCATCAACATTGCGAGGTTAGAAACATAGACGTTTTATCCACTCGGAAGAGATACAATTATTAACAGATTGTATAAGCGTGTTTGTCAGTGATATTTCTACTAGTTCTGACCCGTATTTCAATGATAAATCAATATTTACAATCTACTATTTGAAATATCTACCTAATGTTATCTGGTAATCGGAATCGAATTTAGGCCAACTATTTTTACTTCTGAACTCATCCCCGCATTATACATTTGAACAACTAGCTATATCTTGTAATTGAAACAAATAAATATTACGATATTGAAGTAAATTACATAGCGAAATCAAATTTTGAGAAATAATTTTGTTGCAATTTTATTATATATCAAAGAAATTTGCTAATACATAATAATAGATATGTTAAATTGTTATGGTAGAATGAGATTCTAAGGCATACTTAAGATTACTTGGAAACCTGACAAATAGAGTTTGATTTGTGTATAAAAAAGAGCGGCAGCCATTTGAGACTGAACGATGGAAGCGAAAGCTTCTTACGAAATATACTTCTCGTCTCTCATTATCTGATTCTCTTCCTTTGTGTCATTCAGAGTAATGGATGTAAATTGTAGGAGAATTAATATATTTGTCACTATTTTGTTAGGATTTAAGTATTAATACTAATCTGTAATTTAGTTCTTGATTTAAATATAGCTTCTGTTATGAAATATTATATATATATATATATATATATATATATATATATATATATGTGTGTGTTTTTTTTTTTTTTTTTTTTTTTTTTTTTTTTTTATCCGAAGAGGGGGGAAATACATTGCGTACTTAACTAGCACGTGCTAGCCGTCGTGCGGGACTCCCGATGCAATGACTTCAAAGCAAGAGTAAATCGTTGCATTGAAACCAGTATACCGTATACCCGCTAAAACCCTAACCTCTTTCTCCTACAACCATGGTCCCTTGCGGCACTCTTACTCAATACTACTTCGCAAGGGTGGTTCATTGCAGATGTTTACTGCTCTTACATTGAAAGCTTCTAAAGCCTACTCCTCGAACGTATCGCGGAGTTCTTTGAGGATAGTCTCCGCGTAATCTGATACCAAGTTCCAGGCTTGGGGGCCCTTCAGCATGGCTTCTACTAATTGTTCTGGGACGATATTAGTCTCCAGAATCCTCTCCACTTCAGCACGTTGATCCTGGAACCGGGGGCAGGAGAAGAACACGTGTTCCGCGTCCTCTATCACGTCCGTACAGTGTGGGCAGTTTGGGGAGCTTGCTCTCCCGAACCTGTGCAGGTATGCTCGAAAGCATCCATGTCCAGTCAGGAGTTGAGTGATGTAGAACCCAACCTCCCCATGCTGGCGGTTGACCCAACGACTGATGTTAGGTATCAATCGATATGTCCACCGGCCTTTAGTAGAGCTGTCCCACCTCTCCTGCCATTGCCCTAGACTCACGGCTCTTTCATCGCTGTTTCCTGTCGGTTGGTCTTTTTCTAACTTTCTGCGATAAAGCCGTCCCCTTTCTGCAGCCAGGATGTCGATTGGCAGGGTAGAGGCAATCACACTCACCGCCTCGTAAGACACAGTGCGGTAGGATGATGCCACTCGAATCGCTGAGAGCCGCTGGACTGATTTCATTTTCCGGCGGTACGATGGTAGCTCGAGCGATTTCTCCCATACGGGTGCCCCGTACAACAAAACCGATGTAGTCACTGTTGCCAGTAGCTGTCTTCTTATCTGTCTAGGGCCTCCGACATTCGGCATTATTCTAGATAATGCCCCCTGTACCCCAGCTGCTTTCTTGCTGGCCGCGATTATGTGCTCTTTGAAGTTGAGCCGTGAGTCCAGGAGCACCCCCAAATAGCTGATGAAGGGCTGCGACTGTATGTAGGTGTCGCCTATTTTGAGGGTGATGGTTTCCCTTGCCTTTCGACTGCTAACAAGAAGTGTTTCGGTCTTTTGTTCTGCTAAACTCAAGTCCGCTGCGAGCATCCAATGCTGAATTGTGGCTATAGCGAATGAGAAGGTTGTTTGTATCTCCTCTATGTGCTTGCGCACTATGATCAATGCCACATCATCGGCGAATGCCACTAGCCTGACGCCCTCCGGCAGACCGAGCAGGAGCAAGTCGTTGTACATTACGTTCCATAAGAGGGGGCCAAGAACAGAGCCCTGGGGTACACCTCCTGTGATCTTATAGTCTACTTGCCCATTTTCAGTTTGGTACAACAAGATGCGGTCCTTGAAATACGCTGCAACCATTCTGCGCAAGTACTGCGGAACCTCCATCCTGGCAAGAGCCTCCAAAATGCGGTCCCAGCGGGCCGAGTTAAAGGCGTTCTTGATATCTAGGGTGGCTATTAGACAGTACTTTTTTCCACCTCTTCTCCATCTCTTTCCCGAGATAGCCTCTCTGGCGATGTTGGTAACGAGTTTCACGGCATCGATGGTTGATCTCCCCTTTCTGAACCCGAATTGGTTGGTGGAAAGTTTCGGCTCAACGTAGGGCTCCAGCCTATCTGCTATTATCCTTTCAAGGAGTTTTCCCGCAGAGTCCAACATACAGAGGGGACGATATGATGACGGTTCGTCGGGAGGTTTCTTTCCCCCTTTAGGGAGGAGCACAAGCCTCTGTTTTTTCCACTTAGTCGGGAAAACCCCCTGCTTTAGGCAGGTCTCATACATGTGTAGAAACATGTCAGGCCTATTGGCTATGGCGCATTTTAGTGCGATGTTAGGTATGCCATCTGGACCGGGAGCCTTACCGTTTTGGAGCCGGTTGCACGCGCCCATCAGCTCATTCATAGTCACTGATGGTATATCATCGTCCCTCACCTGCCACGAAAGATAAGCGGGTAGCTCAGGCTTCGCAGGAAACAAGTGAGTGACAATTCGGTGCAATGATTCGGGGCAGTTCGTTGATGTCATGGGAGGGGCCTTAATTTTATGCATCACGATTTTATACGGTTTTCCCCATGGATCTTGATTAACTTCGTCACACAACTCCTTCCAGTAGGATCTCTTGCTTGAGAGAATGGCTCTTCGTAGTTGTTGTCTTTTGATCTCATAGTCGAGCCTTAGTTCTTCTGTTGTGACCCTGTCGCGTCTCCGTGCTCGTTGATGCAGCCTTCGTGCTTTGAGACACTCTCGTCGGTGTTGTGAGATCGTGTCGTTCCACCAGTAAACTGGTGGGCGGCTGTTGTTCTGCCGTCTCCTTGGCATGGAAGCATCGCAGGACTTGACAACGCTTGTCATTACCTCTTTGGCAGTGGCTTCTGCGCTTGTTGCTATTGACAATGGTTCCTGCTCCATAACCAAGGCGAATGAATCAGCATCGAAAGCATTTTTGTTCCAACCGACTGGCTGTGACCTCGCACGACTGACACACAATCTTCGTTTGGGAGTGGTGTTGATTTCCCATATAATAGCTTGGTGGTCGCTATTAGTAAACTCCTCATCGACCCGCCACTCACAGCCCCCTTTAATTAGGTTGCTGCTAACGAATGTCACATCGATAATGGAGCTGGCTGTGCCTTTGCGATATGTGCTTACGGCTCCTGTGTTGAGGAGTACCAGGTTGAGCGAAGCCATGGTCTCAAGGAGAGCTCGTCCTCTCCCGCTCGTTTCCCGGCATCCCCAGTCAATTGCCCAGGCGTTGAAATCTCCTGCAATGGCGACCGATTCACGCTTCCGTACATCCTCCGCCAAGGTGTCCAAGAATAACTCGAACTCCTCGAGCTGTGCACTAGGAGGTGCATAGCAGCTATAGAAGTGAACCCCTCCCACTTTGGCTCTCACAAGACATGGTTCGGGGGTATTTTGAAGTTGTTGGAACGGAAGTTTACCGCAAGCCCATATCGCTGCTCTGTCCGTTGTGTCATTTACCCAGGACAGGGTGTCGAAGTTTTTGTACTGCTCGCAGATTATGGCTACGTCGCAATCCAATTCCCGCACCCGCTGTACCAGTAGGTCTTGGGCTGCTTCGCAATGATTGAGGTTGAGTTGCAGTACTTTCATTTACGGGCTTGTGCTGCTCTCATCGCCTGTTGGTAGATCGGACATTTCCAACTACCCGCAACATGCCGGCAGTCTGACCTACTATCTTTCTCTTTGCAGAGTAAGCACTTGGCAGGTTGTTGACAAGCCGAGGCATTGTGACCGGCGCCTCCGCATTTGTGACAACAACTGCTTCGATCAGTCTTGCCTCTGCACGCCTGGGCGTTGTGCCCAAAGTGCCAGCATTTGAAGCACCGTCGAAGGCTGATCCTCTCGCGAACACGTACTGTGCCCCACGCAAGTTTCAGCTTTCCAAGTGCGATGGCTTTCTTGGCCTGGACTTCTGGGAGACAAACAACTGCCGTTTGTGTTGATCTATATGCCGGTCGAAGTGATTTCACTGCCTCCTCAGTGATCTCTGCCAGGCCGTCGATATTATCTTTGAGCAGGTTTACTACCTCTTCCTTGGTACTGATCTCGTCCAGGTCTTTAATTTCAATCTCGATTTGCGGTATTCGAGATTGTACAGTGGCCCCGCTTGGGAGCTTATTCTTGATGGCGTTACAATAGCGCTCCATCTCCTGAGCGTCTGCCTTCGCGAATAACAATAGGAGATCTCCCTTAGCTGTTCGTCGGATCTTATTGACTTTTTTGCCTATATCCTGCAAGGTGGGATCATTCTTGATACCACGCAAGATATCTGCATGGGAGCTCTTCTCGCCTTTCTTTATAAGCAGCGTACAATGTGGCGCTGGTTTTTGCTTATTGGTCCTCGGGGCCTTTTTCCTCTTTGCCACTTGCCAGTCAGTAGACTGGTTTGGAGGTTGGTTCTTGGTCTGCGGTTTAAACTTGGATTTTAATCCATTGTTTCTCTCCGCTTCTGAATTCACAACCCTACTTGTTGTTCCCTGGGTGGTTTGCCCGATGTTCTGGCGACCTTCCTTACCGGGCTTTAGCTTGCTAGCTAGCACCGGTTTAAGAGTTTTTGGTAGTGGTGCCTTACTTGAGGCTACTGAAGGCGAGGCCTTCGGTGGCGAGGTCCTTGCTACAGGGTCTGCCGCTAGTGAGGCTACTTTTATTGAAGCCGCCTGCTTTGGGGCCGCCGGTGTTGATGCAGCCGGTTTTGAGTTAGCTGCTTTTGAGGCAGCCGCTTTTGGGACCTCCTTTTGCTTTTCACCTTGTGTCTGAGTGTTTGACACCTTTACTGGCGATGTCTGGGTTGTAGCAGGTTTCGCTACAGGAGATGGCCGCGTCGTTGACGTCAGATATTTGTCATATTCTGACTTAATGGCGTTTGCCAGTTTCTTGATCTCATGATGTACATTGTGCCTAGGCCCAATGAACCTCAAGAGCTCATCGATCTTTGCTCCTAATTTGTTTGGAGCGCCACTCTCATTTGTTGCCCTTTGGGGCACGTCAACTCCACTATCCGCCTTTTGGAGGACTTGGCTGAATAGTGTCTTGCTGCCAGCTCTAGTTTTAATGGTCGATGTTGTACCATTAATAGTGTCTTTCTTCTTGTTGTCACTATGTGACGGAACCAGTGATAATTCGCTCCCCCCAGAATCCGTGGAGCGTGCACCGGCCACCGAGGCTTTTACTCGATCGGAACCGGTGGTGGGATTATCCTCTGCAGAGGTACCCACCTGGGGTATTAAGTTCACCTTATCACCCATATCCATTAATGGTTTATTTTCGGGGTTCCTTCCCCTATCTGATTTTGGTCCGCCCTGAGGAAATCCTCAGTACTCCCCATTGCTGGAGAGCGTCCCCTATCCGCCACCTGGAGAGGCGCCCGGTGGTGGACCAGCAACCACCCCGGGATATATGTGTGTGTGTGTGTGTGTGTGTGTGTGAGTGTGTGCGTGTGCGTGTGTGTGTGTGTGTGTGTGTGTGTACGTGTGCGTGTGCGTGTGCGTGTTCGTGTGCGTGTTCGTGTGTGTGTGTCTCTTATATAATTTTATAACATGAACATTGTGTAAAGTTATGTAGCAACTATATTTCGTCGTTCCCAGTTGAGTCGGCAACACGTGCAATATCGTATTCCGATCTCTAGAAACATCCGTGTGAATTGTCGTGTGTAGATTTCCTTTATTCCCTATTCAATATTTTATTACTCACTGTGTTGTTAGTTAATTTTATCATTAATCCAATTGTATTTTAAAAGTTATTATTTATTTATAAACTTGTGAAGTGTGATATAACATTTATTTTAAATACTGAAAAAAAAACGATGGTTTAACATTAATGTTATCTTATATTTAGGAATTCATATCATACCCTCTCTGTACCAACTTAGTATTATTGACCTTTTTTGTGGAGTTCTAGTTTGTCATCCTTGTCTCTACCATCCATAACTTGCCCTTCTGACAAGGTAATGTGGTGTCGGTAGACACAAAGTGTCGAAACAAATGCAATTTCAATTTTTGAATATTTTTAATTGACTTTCAAAAAGAAGGAGGTTATCAACTTGACGGCACGTTTTTTAATGTATGCTCAGTGATTATTCAAAAACGGCTTGGGCTGTTTTGATAATTTAAAAGGCATTAAGGGACTACATTTCAGTGAATTTCAATAAATCTACACTGTTTTCTCTGAAACGGCTCAACCAATTTGAATATTTTAAAGTGTATTCTACAAAGAGATCTCCACCTTGATTCCCTATAAGCAAGCGAAGTAAAATTACAGTTAGACAAAAATGCTACAAATCAATGTGATATTGGGTGGTACATAAGCAGTTCCATATATAGGATATTTGAAATATAAGGTGGAATAGCATTAAAATTATACAGGGAGTTTCAAAAAATGTTTGTTGGGTGGTACATAAGTAGTTGCGTATACAAGGTGGTTGAAATAAGAGTGAAGTAACTATAGTTATAGAGAATGGATAAAAAAACTTAAAAATGGTTAAATAAGCATATACAGTTTAGGAGATTCGAGTTATAGGGCGAAGGGTTAAAAAAATGTTAGAGAAAATTGCATATACAGGATGATTGAAATATAAGATGGACTGGAATTACAGTTATAAAGGGTGGTTAAAAAATGTTATATAGTGTGGAACATAAGTAGTTGCTTACACTTGTAAGTTTTCTTTTGGACGCACTTTAACGGTTAGTTTAACTTAACCTGGCATTAACATCAAAACTATTAGTCAAATAACCCACAACTTTAAGTTGGTATCAATGCTCAGTTGGCAGCAATGTTATATTTTAATCTTGAACCCTGTGTAATGTAGTAGTAATGTAGGAAAAGAGTGCGAATTATGGCGTCGTGAAGCATAGTTTGTAGATTGCGTATCTAAAACGATGCAAGTTTAATTAATAGTAGTTTGTTAGATTTTGGTTTTCAACTAAGGTCGTAAAGCATTCTGGGAATGTAGACCGTTGAAAGAAACAGTGTTAATTAGTACTTCGAAGTGGTAAATCGTCTTATTAGTTTAGTGAGTTGTAAATTATTTTGGGAGCAACGTTTGTAAAATGTTGCTAGTTTAGTTTAATAAACGTTCGTTTTGTGCACACATCATTGTTCATAAAGCATCGTGAATGTATGACAATTGCTGGAAGAAATGTGATGAACATTCATAAAGCTTGTGTAAGTAGAACTTTCTTGGAATACAAAGGTACAAATGGCGTCAATCCGCCATTGTAGTTTTTGAACATTAGTGACAAGAGTACTGTTGCACAACTTCGTGAGGCTCAAAAACATTGTTGTATGGAGAAAATTGTGATTGTTAAAATTGAACAAACTATGTTATTGTTGAAACTTGTTTTTGAATGTACCCGCAAATGCGAAGGGAAATAACAGATTGTGTAACTTCGCTCGTATGCAGAGTCAGTGATTCGTGTTAAAAATAGGAAAACTCGTCGTTTTCATGGTCAGATTCGAGTTTGACTAAAGACAACTACCTCTTCGCATTTTCTTGGCATATTGGGCGAAGAAAAATTATAGGTATACCGGGTGATTTAAACAATAGAAAAATAGAAACAGTCAATAGGGAGGAGAGGATGAATACTTATACAGGGGGGTTGCAACATCGTGTAGAGTTGAATTATAGTTGAACAGGATGGTTCAGAATAGATATAATAAAACAAATAAAAAAGTTAAACCATATGTGGAAAATGTAGAAAAAGAATACAAATTAGAAGGCAGGGAGAAAGAGAGAGAGAACCAGCGAGAGATAAGGATATGCTAGAATATTCAATAGAATTGTGCATTAAATCCGATAAAAATGAAGATATGTCTCAAGATAGTGATTGATTGCAAATGGTTTCTAAACGGTTTTTATTTTAAGTCAGCTGAAGTGGGTTCTTTTTTAAATATAAATTATTTGTAATCAGTTGCAATGTATATCTGTTCGGTTTGTCGTGGTACCATTCATTCTTTTTTGCTTATACTATTAGTCTCTAGGTACCCTCTTTCTTTTGTCTTAGGTGTCTTTATAAATTTTGCGTGATATACAATTCAAGATGGTGTATGATAAGCCTGCATCCTAAAGTGCGGAGTTAA
Source organism: Octodonta nipae (assembly GCA_034190945.1). Lineage (NCBI taxonomy): Eukaryota > Metazoa > Arthropoda > Insecta > Coleoptera > Chrysomelidae > Octodonta > Octodonta nipae. The sequence goes on from CM067220.1 coordinate 58,077,563, forward strand.
ATAAGCTTAAGAAGAATGAATGAATAGATCTTTTAATGTATAAAAAGTTACCAGCGACTCGAGAAAATAATGAAGTGTTGTGTAGCATCCAAAATTGGCTTGAAAATAAGTGTCAGTGTGATTTTACAAAAATAAAGTACTGGATGAAGAAACAATGTAAGTTTTCCATGACAGCATTGAAGTAAACATTGCTGACTGGTGCACAAAGCGAAATTGTATGAAGGTTAGAAATGATTTATGTATTGTAAAGTCAAAGTTAGATACTCAAAATAAACTAATAGTAAATTTAGAAAGTTATCTTGATGATCAAAAATTACTAATTAATTTATTAAGAAAAGAAAAACCTAATGCTATAACTCGCCTTAGTGGAGAAAATCCTCAAACGGCTACAACGCTATTGCAGAATGCGACAGAGAAATCCAAGTACAAATATCTTAAGACACTAGTGTTCTGAACCTACAGTGACATCAGTGGAATTCAAAATCCATGACCAGGCGGCGCGCAGTCGACAGATGAGTACCGTAAAATCAACAATAACAGGCGTGCAGGAAATCGTAAGGTAATAATCGGTATTTGGAGACACGAGATGTAAGACCGACATCTCCCGTAACTCCTAGGACAGAATGTCACAATAAAATTTTCAGGTTACTTCACCTGTCACAGATATTGAATATTCCCTTCTTGCGTACAAAAGAATGCGGTCTTACATCTCGCGTCTCCAAATTTACTGCTATGTATCAAATACATAAATAAGTGTTCGAAAGGACATTCTATTGTGGGAAGCGCAACTGATGAAGGTTCCCGACCAGAAATAATATATATCAGATATATTGTCTTGCGTATAAATGAATGACACCTGGAAGAGAGTAATAATCGGTAGTTGTTCCAATAATAAATCGGTAAAAACTGTTAACATAACTCGGCTATCTGCACTTATATCGGTGTGATCCAAGTACATCTGCAGATATGTTGCGTGTTTTCCTAAAAAGTTGTGCACCCGAAATATCATTCCACTGTGAAAAACTAGTTAAAAAAACTAATGCAAATGTGTCGTTGACTTTTAAAGTGTTATTTCCTATATCAAGTGTTAATAAAGTGTATGACCCAGCAATTTGGCCTTAAGGGCCAGCAGTCAGGAGGTACACATTTCACAAGGATTTTTCCAAACCTGCCTCAACTATGGAAGTCATTCATAGATAAGGAAAACACCTATAGTTGGTCAGCTTTACATCTTAACGTACAAGGCCTATTGTGCAAAATTAACCTATTAGAACTTAGCACTCAGGAATATAATCCGACTTTTCTGTGTCTTTCTGAGCATTGGCAAACTAGTGATAGTTTAAAAATAAACGGATACGAAAAATTGTGTGGCTTTATTAGAACCCACCATCAACATGGTGGCACTGTAATTACGTCAAAACCGGAATATTTCTACTACAAAAATTTTGTTCCCGGAATATCCGCTCATTTTTGTAAACTTATATACTGTAAAGGCAGCACGTCACTTGGCGTTAGCGTATTGGTGTGCCGTATCGCTAAATTCGTCCAAATATTTAATGTATTCGCAAATATTTCAAACAAGCCATCCTCACATATCGCAAAACACTCTAACAGGCCAGATATGTTTGAATACCGCAGTGAACGATACAGGCATGGATGCGTTAAACACTAATTTTCATTAAAAACAACACTGGCTGATAACGATCGAAGCGCCCCGTGCAATTATGTGAACCAAGTGTGGACGGTTTAAGCATATATTTGGCTTATTTGACTCCTTTGAGGTGTATTGAAAACCGACAAGTGGACGGTAAGGCGTATTTGCTCTCCACACATCGCCGTTTTTTGGACAAATATAGCAAATATACAAATACGCTACACCAAGTGAAGTACCGCCTTAATGACAAGCAGGCAAAAATGCCAAGCGTGAGTACACAAAACTCGGCACGATACCATAGGGTAGTTAACAGTTACTCAATTAACGAATTTGAATTTCATTTGAATTCAGTTACAATAAACTTTACTCTAAGTAATATATAAAATAACTTTTGTTGATGCTTTTAATTGGTGTTTTTAAGTAAGCTGTCCAAATAAAAAGGTCAAGGAGGAAAAATTACAAAATAAAAAAGTTACCTTTTCCAGTGCCCTTCTAGAAGATTTAAAAAAATTTAAAAATCTTCATTGGACACAAAAACAGTCTAAAGATGTTCAACTAAAAACCCAATATAAAGTCCTAAAAAAAGATATCAACATAAGCATAAAAAATGAAAAAGTAAATTATTTCAATAAAAAAATCAATAATTCATTAAATAAATCAAAGGCCACATGGACTATAATTAACTCATTAAATGGTAAAAACCAAAGCAATTCAAAGAAATCCATTCGATAAATATGCATAGAGAATGTTACGGTAACAAATTCTAAGAATATAGCAAATAGTTTTTTTTAAATTTTTTTAATATTTGTCTATTGTTGTAAAAAATAAATTAAATTTTCACTTCAGTAACGAACTGTCAAATGACTGTACCGTTTCAAAAAAATGTTTTAAAAATTTTAGATACTATGTCGTAAGTCCACATGAGGTTAGCTCGGCCATAAAAAAGTTACATAATAAAAATTGTACTCGTACAGGACCTGATGAGGTACCAATGACTTTATTAAAAAAACCTGTTTGGTGTATTTTATAAATACGTCGGTGTATGAAGTATAATTTTTTTGATTGGTGATGGGCTGATTAGGACTGCAAAATGTATATTTTTGTTCATGTATTTCAAGAATATATAAAATTATATAAATATAAAATTTATTCTATGAAAAACATGATTAATTGGTTAAAATTGATTCTTGAAACCAAACATTCCAAAATTTCGGGGGGATTTGAACCCCCAGACGCCCCCACTGGCTACGCGCTTGATAACATTTACAATGATGAATCAGCACACACGACAGTTCTTTGGCATGTGTTGCTGAGTCAGCTGGAATATAGTTGCTATATAAGTTCACACAAAGTTCGTGTTATAAACTTATATAACAACTCCCATTCTTTCGAAAAAGTTCATGCTGCATCATCAACTTTTAGGGAAAGTTCTGAAGTTCTAAGTCTTCGGTAGGGCTTAGTAAACTTTGAAGCTTTCCTCTGGCATTGCTGTTTGCGGGGCCTGGTAATGGTGCTGGCTCGCTAGTAGGGTTAGGCTTAGTAAACTTACTCAACTTTTTCCCTATTGATGTGGCGGTGAGCAGGACAACAACAATTACTGCTAACGTGATTGCACTAATTGTAAATAAGGATGTATGCCTCTCCACGAATGGTTGGTTCATCAGTTGTTCCAATTCTCTGGAGTACTGACTGAGTTTATGATTGGCAATGTTAAGGTCTCGGACACCTAGTTCTTGTAGTTTTAGAGATTCAATACTGGGAAGTTGACTGACGGTATGCATGTCGTCGCAGCAGTTGTAGGGGATATTTACTGGTATTGTCGACGAAGGCGTTGCAGTGGGGCTGAATTTCCATTAATGAATTCGTCGATACGGTAAGTGTAACATCTTCTGCCTTGCATTTGATGGTGATTAGCAAAGGTCTGGAGATGGAGATTAACCAGAGGTTTATGTTGATCTCTTGGATATTATAATATTCTGCATATAATATCGAAGTTTTGCAAGTTGCGGGAAGTGTGATTGGCTCTCTGAGAAGTTGTCCTTCGCTGATGGCATCTTTGTCTATTGGATGTGGAATTGACTTGGAACAAATTTTATGCTGTGTGTATAATGGCTTGCAGCCACTCAGGTCTTCGAAGGATGTATATAATAACGAGTCGTCATCTCTCGCAATAAATTTTGTTTTTATTGAAAGTATCTGATGAAACCCTGTTCGATCATCCAAAATTGGGTAGGATAAAGGTGATAAAAATTTTGAGTACAAAAATGATTTTAGTGTTGATTTGAAATGCTTCTAATTCTATCAGATTGATGTACTGAGCAACATTTGAACTGTAAATAGGAAGTGGTAAATTATTTTCATGGAGTGACTGAGAAATTTTTTGAAGGTAATCGACCAAATCTACTGGGCTTATAATCGAATTATGTAAAATTTTTAAGCGGGGGAAAGAGACTGCAGTTAAAACATCGTTTAGGGTATTTTTTATAAATATATAGCTCTCCATTAGGCTTTCACATAGATCCAGGATATTGATTTGGAATTCATAAAAGTCAAGATCATTCGAAATGTAGAGAAGTGACTGTCTTATTTTCTCGATATTATTTGAGAATATTTTCTCTTCCGATTGGAATTTTTGTAAGGTGTTGTTAAGGCTTGTAATGACTGAAGTAGTTGCGGATATTTGTTTTTTTACTAATTCTTGAGTTTGGTGTTGGTCTTTAGTAATTTTGGTTATATAGTTATTTATGTATTCGCCATCTGCCGCATCTAAGTTTCCTGAAATGGCTTTCCAAACTGAGCCCAGTCCATTAATAAGTCCGTGTTTTCTTCTGTTAGTAGTATAAGTTTGAGTGTATATTTAGAGTTAACGGATTTTGAAATTTGTTTTAAGAGGCTCACATGTGTCTGTACTTTTGGTTTAAATGATTTTATGTTAGTTGGGTTTTCATTAATAGTTTCTAGAATTCGGTTTAGCATAGCGTCATTAGTTGAAATAGCATCTCTGAAAGGGTTGTCTTCGAAGACAAGAAGTGTCCATTTGTCGTTAGAATTTTTAAGTGTGACTTCTTCATGGAAGAAAGCTCTTATTGTATTGTTAACAGGTGTAAGAGAGTATTGTTGAAGGTTGACGACTGAAAACAGTCCAAAGAATCTGAAAAGAAGGGATTTATTCAAAATAGGGTTTTAGTCTGACAAAGTTAATTTTACTTATTAGGTTAGTCTGTAGGTTTATAACTGTTGCAGAATTTTTGGGTATCGCGGTAATTTTAAATGGTCCATTGAATTTGTTTTCGGATTTGTTTTTAATCTGAGATTCCTTCACGTAAACTTTGTCGCCTACTTTGTATTCCGGTTGGTTAGTTGAAACATGTTGGTCGAATCGTATTGATTTCTGTTTTTGTTTGTCGGTGTTAGCGCGGGCAATTCTATAATAGTAATTCATTCTATTATTGAGATCCCTAACGTATTTGGAAATGCCTTTTTCCTGATCGTATATTATTGCCGGAGGTCTACTAGAAGTGTGCCTAAAAATTAGTTCGTAGGGCGTAAAACCGGTAGCCTTTTTTTTAGTATTGTTATTGCAGATAACTGCGTAAGGCAGGACGTTGAATGGATGTTTGTTCGGATGTTTGGCTGTATTTGCCCCTATCATTTCCGCTAAAGTCTGGTGAAATATTTCGATAGAACCGTTTGATTCGGGATGGTCCCTTATTAGAGTATTGTCAAATCACGTCCATAGTCGCAATGGATGCGAAGAGGTGTACCGTAATGTTAGACTGTTTTGTCACCAATAGGGTAAGCTTGAGTAAATTTGGTGAGTTCATCCCTAATAGTCAGTGCGTAGTTTCTCGTTGGATATTCGAAAATATCAATGTTGATACGTTCGAAGGGTTTTTTTTTTGGTGTTTCGGTTATGACAAAAGGAGCACTTAAGTTTTTCCTACAAAATTTTACCTTTTGGCAGGTTTCGCAAGACTTGATAAATTTCTCTACACTTTTGATTAGTCCAGTCCAGTTATACTTTTCCTTAATACGTCGAATGGTCTCATTAATTCTACGATGTAGGTTATTTTTGCCGCAGTGGTACTGTTGCAATATGATGGGAATTTCGTCTTGGGAAGGGGTTGTCACAATGTTTTGACAAATCTTTAGTTTTATGTCTTTGTCTGCGAGTATAAAAGATATCGTTTCGAGAATAGGTAGTTCGACGTTGTTTTCAATACAGAAGGTTTCTGATTCGTTGAACTGTTCCTGGTTATCATAGAGGATGTTAAAAAGATGAGAGACAACAGTTTCGGGATCGAATGGTAAAGGGACAATTAAATACTTTCTATGCCGGACAGATTTGCTGGCTAGAATGTTTAGTGTGTCGGTAGTGAAATTTGGGTCTTCTTCGAAAATGTCGTCGATGATTTTGTCATGTAAGTCATTGAGTTTAGTTTGCCAGAAGAAAGTGACTATTCGTTTGTGAGATTTGTCTAGGAGTTGGGCGTTAGAAATTTCAATTTTTGAATAATCGATTATCGACTCGGTTTTATATAGTTGAACAAATCGATTAAACTCTGTTTTCATTCTTTCGTCATGTTCATCGGGTTCTTGTTCATTGTCGGAGTCTGGTTGTTCTGAGTCGGTTTCGTTATTAGCAAAAATGTTGATTTTAGAAAGAAAGTCTCTGCATTGTTTAAAATGGTTCATTACCTTGCCAGGTTTGTATTCTATCTTATAATTATACTCTTCTAGCTTAAGGCGCCATCTGGCTAGACGACTGCCAGGATCTTTGATGGAAAAGTCCAAGTAAGCGAGCGGTGATCGCAGAGTAAACTTTCTCCCAAAAAGATAAGGTCTGTAGTGTTTGACTGCCCAAACAATGGCTAGCAGTTCCCGTTCGATAGTGGAATATCGAGTTTCTGCAGAGCAGAGAGTACGGGAAGCATATGCCATAGGTAGATCTTTTCCTACGGGGCCTTGTGACAGAACCGCTCCAATTGCAAAAGCACTAGCATCAGTAGTGAGCAGAAATGGTTCTTTGAAATTTGGGTAGATCAGGATAGGGTCAGATAGAAGGGCTGGCTTCAGTTTGTTGAAGGAAGACTTGCAGTATGCGTCGAAGATGAATTTGACATCTTTTTATAGGAGTTTTGTTAGAGGCTTCGAGATCTTAGCGAAATTGGGGATGCAACGTCGGTAATATCCGGCGAGACCAAGAAAGGATTTAACAACTTTAGGAGTTTGGGGCTGAGAAAAATTCTGTATACATTCAACCTTTGAAGGGTTTACTCCTTCTTGGGTGATAAGATGACCAAAGTAAGCAACTTCCTTACGGAGAAACTCACTTGTCAGCTTGAATTTTTAAGTTTGACTGTCTAAGACGCTTAAAGACTTCTGTCAAACGGGACATATGCTCATGGATGGTTGGTGAATAGACTATGATGCCATCCATGGAAACAAGGCAACGTTCATTTGGGATACCCAAAAGAATGTTGTCCATGACCCTCTGAAAAGTAGAAGGTACATTTTTCAAACCAAATGACATATGAACGAATTCGTAATTGCCATTCTCAACAGAGAAACCGGTCTTGGGAATGTCTTACTCAATGATTTCCAACTGGTGGAACACAGAAGCCAGATCCAGTGTCGAAAAGTATTGACACTTTTTAAGTTGGTCGAGGAGATCAGAAATGTTGGGCAGAGTTCGTTTAACTTCCTATAGTCGATAACAACTCGCCACTTTTGCTTACCAGAAGCATCGAGTTTCTTAGGGACGATCCATACGGGGGAGGACCAAGGAGAAGAAGAGTGCCTGATAATGCCTTGATCAAGCATTTTGGAAATTTGAGTTTTCACTTCCTCCTTATGGACTTGAGGATATCTGTACGATTTTGTGAAAACGGGCTTGGCATTTTGGTGTCAGTAGAGTGCTTGACGGCGTTAGTAAACGTCAAAACATCGCCTTCGAGATAGAAAATATTTTCGAATTCTAAGCAGAGATTCGTGACAAGTTCTCGCTCTTCTTCGTTAAGATGTTCTGTCCGAATTTGTCCCCTCGTAGTAAAGTTTCTGTCTAAATTTGTAGATTCAGAGTAATCGTGTGTATTCAGATTTAAGAGAGGGTGTGTATGGTCAAGAGGTTCTATATGAAGATTGGAAAAGTTAACAGTTTTGGGCATTGCGTTCGCGTTTATTATCGAAGATAGAAATTCTCCCATTGAATTAACACGTACAACCGCGTTGGGAAGTCGTACTTTGTCAATTACTTGTGTCGGTAAAAGTCCGTCAGTATTTCCAAGTTCACATTTAAGTTTGAAAAAATTTGTTCGGTTCGTGCCTGGATTGTTATTTGATTGTTATGAGTATGAGTTTGTGCGTTAGTACTGGGGGTGTCTGTTGGTTGTGTATTAGATTGGTCATGATCGAGCACTTTATGTAGGGGGATAGTTTTAAAGTTAGTAATTAATTGTTTGGATTTTAAGTCGACGATACATTCATAATGCTCAAGAAAATCAAGTCCTAATATTCCATCAAACTCAATATCTAGATCGTAGACAAAGACCTTGTGTGAATTACCTAGAGCGAAAGGAATGAGGGTGGATTGTGAGATCGGGATTTTCTCATGATTAATGCCTTCAATTGTTACTCTTTCGGGAGATCTTTGTGAGAAGTTTTTGACAGTGTTTTCTTTGAAAATGGAGATACCAGCTCCGGTATCAATTAGAAGTTTAAATTTTCCAGAAGGGTTTTTGGAATTTACTGACAGAAGGGGACTTAAAGAAATGTTTGTTCTGGGAAGTTCAGATCGGGATTGAAGTCTTCCAAATTCAAGTTCTGTATTTGAGTTTGGACTTCTGAAAGGGTAGTTGTCGTATCTGGGGGTTGATCTAGGCTTTGAAGCGCTAGAAGATCCTAGTATTCGTTAGGGCTGAAAGGTACGAGAGGGGTATCCTACTATTTGGTCGAACTCAGGGCTTTCGTAGTTCTGGCTATTATAATAGAAATTCTGCTGGTTATTATCAGTATAATATTCATAGTCATTTGCAGAATATTCGGCATAGTTGACATTTTGATGGTTGTTAAAATGGTGGGTCCTTTCGGAAAGATAATTTGGGTTTGTCTGTATTACAGACGGTCGAAAGTTGTTAGGCTTGAAAGGAGATCTTTGGAAGTTATTTGGTCGGAATTGTTGACCTTGATGATTGTTATTATTATTGATTGTTTTGATATACTAACTGACAATCCGCAGCGATGTGGCCTAATCGCCCACAATTTAGGCAATTAGGAAGTGGAGTTGGTTTTCTAGCCTGAAAAGAGGGCTTAGGGGGAACGGATGTATGTATCTTCTGTTCCTCAAAATAGGATAGTTGAAGTTCTCTTCTTATGCAAGAATGTGCCTCAAGAAGATCCTTCGGATTACTGGCACGGATAATTTGACCTAATCGTGGTTCTAAACCGGGAAGTAGGGTGTTTAAAACCATAGTGTCAACGAGAGTGGTTTGAGCATCTTTCTGCTCATTGCTTAGAGTAGGAACTTTTTGGATACATGAGTGCATTTTCGCACTCAAAACCTGAAGTCTGTTATAGGATGTTAGGGGATATTCATTTGATAGTTGTTTTAACCGTTGGAGATCGTGTATTAATGAAGAAAGATCACGATAATCCTCAAAGTGAAGAGTTAGAAGTTGTTTTATTTTGAGATAAGACACAGGGTTCCTAGAGTTGATTAACTGCGCCGCTTTTTCCCTTCATTTATTTTTGATGTGAATTACCAACAAGTATTTTTGTTCAGCAGTAGACATGTTATACGCACAACCTATATTTTTCAGTTTCTTCGACAACAGTGTTGTTCTGTGCTTGTGCCATTCCGATTTAATAGAATTCAGGAACGAAAAAGGTTCAAATCAAAATAATACAATAGTATAGAAAAAATGGTATCCGTAAAATAAATGGTGTAAAAATCAATAATCAATAAATTGGTAAATGGGGAAATACGAAAATTATTTGGATGATAGAATGGTATATAATTAAATAAATGCAAATAAAACTAATAAATCATGTAATTCACTCAATTGAATGAATAAAAATCAAAGTAATCAAATAAAATATCAATGCAATCAATTGAATCAATAATTCAACTCACTGAATTGAATAAAAATCAAATAATCAAAATATGAAAATCATTCAAATATTAAATCAATTATAAAAAATCTTAAACGTTAGATGATTCACTACTACTCACATCAACAGGAACATTGGGAGATCTGCGTTCTCCTTGTTATCGCAGTTGGGACTTCTTCCAGGTTCTTTGCTCCGTTGAGGGATAGAATCCGGCTATACCAATTAGAATTAACCTCGTGTTCTAGTAACGTTGACGGATCCTACTGACGCCAATTTGATATGTCACACTTCAATTAATTAACTTTTTAAAAAAGATTTTATTAAAATAAACAAAACAATTATGACTTTAAAATATAAATGAAAAATAACAATGTAACTGACAAAAGTTCTGAGTAATAATGAATACAACATTAGAGCAGTTTTACAATTTATAACATATAATATGCCGAATAAGCAAAGTCGACGCTGCAATTCCCACGGATGTTGGCCGTGCCGTAATCTGACACTACACGTGTCGCTGAGTCAGCTGGGAATGTTGAATTGTCGTTGCGATATAAGTTCGTTCTAAGTTCATAGCATAAACTTTTATAACAACTCCCATCCATATAAAAAAGTTGATGGTACAACATCAAGTTCTGGAGTTCTGTATCGTCGGTTGGATTCAGGAGGCTGTGTAGCTTTCCTTTGGGCTTAGAGTTTGACGGTGCTGTCGGTGGCGTGTGCTGGACAGCGGAGCTTGGTGTAGTGGTATTCTTGAACCTCTTCTGGATTGACTTGATTGTGAGGAGTATAATCACAATTACTACTAAGGTGGTCGTTGTGATTGTGAGCCAGGACGTATGCTTTTCTAAGGGTGGTTGTTCCATCAGCTTTTCCAGTTCCTTAGAATATTGGGAGAGCTTATGGTTGGCAACATCTAGGTCTTGTACATCTAATTCTTGTAGCTGTAGGGGTGTCAGGTTTGGCATCTCGGCGGCTGGCATGCCGTTGCAGCAGTTGAACGGATTGTCCACTGGGTGGTTTCTGTATGTGATGTTTTGGACATTTTTAGAAGTTCTTGTAGCATGGACCCTTGTGTTGTCGATAAAAGCATTGCAGTCGGGTTGGATTTGCAACACTGAATTTGTCGATATGGTTTGTGTCACAACATCTTGCCCTTTGCATTTGATGGTGATGGCCAGTGGTCTTGAAATCGAGATTAACCAAAAGTTTACGTCAATCTCTTGGATATTATAGTCTGCTGCATATAATATCAAACTTTTGCAGGTTGCTGGAAGTGTGGCTGGCTGTCTGACAAGCTGACCTTCGCAGATGGCATCTTTGTCTATTGGATGTGATATGGCTTTGGAACAAATCTTATGATGTTTAGTTAAAGGCTTGTAGTCACCCAGGTCTTCGAAGGATGTGTATAATAATGAATCGTCATCTCTCGCGATAAATGTTGTTTTTATTGAAAGTATATGATGAAACCCTGTTCGATCATCCAAAATTGGGATCGGATAAAGGTGGTAAAGGGTGTAAATCTCAGGATCAACTAAAGGAATTTTGAGTACAAAAATGATTTTGGTGTTGATTTGAAAAGCTTCCAATTCTATCAAATCAATGTACTGAGCAACATTTGAACTGTAAATAGGAAGTGGTACATTATTTTCATGTAGTGACTGAGAAATCTTTTGAATCGACCAAATCTACTGGGGTTATGATTGAACTATGTAAAATTTTTAAGCGGGCGAAAGAGACTGCAGTTAAAACATCATCGAGAGTGTTTTCGAAGAATATGTAACTCTCCACCAGGCTTTCACACAGATCCAAGATATTGATTTGAAATTCATGAAAATCAAGATCATTTGAAATGTATAAAATTGACTGCCTTATTTTTTCAATGTTGTTCGAGAATAGTTTCTCCTCGGATTGAAATTTTTGTAAAGTGTTTTTGAGGCTCGTAATGACTGAGGTTGTTACAGATATTTGTTTCTTCACTAAGTCCTGAATTTGGTGTTGGTCTTTAGTAATTTTAGTTATACAGTCATTTATGTATTCACCATCTGTTGCGTCTAAGTTTCCTGAAATAGCTTTCCAAACTGATCCCAGTCCATTAATAAGTCCGCGTTTTCTTCTGTTAGTAGGGTAAGTTTGAGTGTCAGCGAAGATGTCTGTATATTTAGAGTTAACGGATTTAGAAATTTGTTTCAAGAGGCTAACATGTGTTTGTATTTTTGGTTTAAATGATTTTGTATTAGTTGTGTTTTCGTTAATTGTTTCTAAAATTCGGTTTAGTATGGCGTCGTTATTTGAAATAGCACCTCTGAAAGGGCTGAGGTCTTTGAAGACAAGAAGTGTCCATTTGTCGTTTGAAATTTTAAGTGTGCCTTCTTCATGGAAGAAAACTGCTATTGTATTGTTAACGGGTGTAAGAGAGTATTGTTGGAGGTTCACGACTGAAAACAGTCCACAGAATCTGAAAAGAAGGGATTCATTCAAAATAGGGTTTTAGTCTGTCAAAGTTAATTTTACTAACTTGGTTAGTCTGTAAATTTATAACGGTGGCAGAGTTTTTTCGTATCGCGGTAATTTCAAAAGGTCCATTGAATTTGTTTTCAGATTTGCTTTTAATCTGAGACTCTTTCACGTAAACTTTGTCGCCTACTTTGTATTCTGGTTGGTTAGTTGAAACATGTTTGTCAAATCTAACTTTAGGTTTTTGTTTTTGTTGGTCAGTTTTTCCGCGGGCAAGTCTATAATAGTAGTTCATTCCGAGGTTAAGGTCCCTAACATATTTGGAAATGAGTTTTTCCTGATCATATATTGTTTCGGGGGGTCTACTAGAAGTGTGCCCAAAGATGAGTTCGTAGTTAACTGTTTTGATTTTAAGTCAACAATACATTCGTAATGCTCAAGAAAATCAAGACCTAATATTCCATCAAACTCAATATCTAGATTGTAGATAAAAACCTTATGATGGTTACCTATGGCAAATGGAATAAGAGTTGATTCAGAAATAGGGATTTTCTCGTGCGTAATACCTTGGATTGTCACTTTTTTGGGAAATCGTTGACGGAAATTTTTGACGGTATTTTCGTTAAAAATGGAGATACCAGCACCGGTATCAATGAGAAGTTTGAACTTTCCAGAAGCGTCGTGAATGTAATATAAATTTTTGGAGTTGACTGTTAAAAGAGGACTTAGAGAAATGCTTGTTCCGGGAAATTCGCATTTGGGTTGAAATCTTCCAGATTCATATTCTGGATTTGGGTTTGGACTTCGGAAATGGTAGTTGTCGAATCGGGGGGCTGATCTAGGCTCGGGAGAGCTAGAAAATCCTGGTTGGTATTGAAAGGTTCAATGGGGGTATCGTCTGGTATTTCTTCGAAGTCGGGGCTTACATAATTTTGACTGATATCGTCAAAATAGTGTTGGTTATTATCAGTATAATAACCGTAATCGTTTTCAGGATGTTGAGAATATTCACCATTTTGATGGTGGTTAAAATGATGTGTCCTTTCTGGACGATAGTGAGGGTTGGTCTGTATTACAGACGGTCGGAATTGATTCGGTTTAAAAGGGGGTCTTTGAAAATTCGTCGGTAGAAATGGTGGACCTTGATGGTTGGTATTATTTGGGGGTGGATTTGGCCTCGAAGTTTGATTTGGCCCTGTAAAACTAGGTCTAAAATTTTGGTTGTAAGATTGAGGGTTGTTTTGGTATCTTAAACGACAGTCTGTGGATATGTGGCCTAATCGTCCACAATTTTAACATTTGGGTGGCTGACTTGGTTTCCTCGCCTGAAATGAGGGCTTAGGTGGGGCAGATTTGTTTATCTTCTGTTCCTCGAAGTAAGACAACTGAAGCTCTCTTCTTATGCGAGAATGTGCCTCCAGAAGATCTTTGGGGTTGCTGGCACGAATGATTTGGCCTAGACGTGGTTCTAATCCTGTAAGGAGCGTGTTTAGAACCATGGTATCAACAAGTGTAGTCTGAGCATCTTTTTGCTCATTGCTTAGATTTCCTGATTTTTGAATGCATGAGTGCATTTTCGCACTCAAGACCTGAAGTCTGTTGTAAAATGTCAGGGGAGACTCATTGGCTAGTTGTTTTAACCGTTGGAGATCGTGAATTAATGAAGAGAGATCACAAGAATCTCCGAAGTGTAGCTTGAGAAGCTGTTTAATCTCAAGGTACGACGCAGGGTTTCTAGAGTTTATTAACTGCGCCTCTTTGCCTCTTAATTTATTTTTAATGTGGATCATTAATAGGTATTTTTGATCCGCGGTAGACATGTTGTAAGGCCAATTACAAGCATGTATGAAGGTGGCCAAGGAGATTTGGTCTCCCTCAAATTCGGGAATGATTGAAAATATTTCCGATATCCGGTATTTTTCGGTTTCATCGGAAACAACGTTGTTTGTTTCTTGTGCCATTGTGATTTGTAAGATTTAAAATATGCACACAAGTTGAAAGAAAAAAAAAATAAAACAAACGAGGTATAAAAAGTAAAAAATATTAATAGAGTGTATGTAAATGGGGAATAAACGATATTTTGGATAATAGAACAGTAAAGAATGGAGTAATAAAATAAATATGTAAACGTCAATCAGAATATATCAAATAAATATGTCAATTCAAATAATAAAATAATAAATCAATTCAAAATAATATGTCAAGATTACCAAATAAATAAAATAATCAATCAAATAAAAATCAAATTATCGAATATATCAATCGAATTAATCAAATAAATTCTTAAAACCTTAAACGTTAGACTACTACTACTACTACTACTACTCACATCAACAGGAACATTGGAAGATCCGTGTTCTCCTTTTTATCGCAGTTGGGACTTCTTCCAGGTTTTTTGCTCCCTTGAGGGATAGGAATCCGCCGCTACCAGTTAGAAGTAAGCTCGTGTTCTAGTAACGTTGACGGATCCTACTGACTGCGCCAATTTGTTATATCACACTTCAATTAATTAACTTTTTAAAAAGATTTTATTAAAATAAACAAAACAATTATGACTTTAAAATATAAATGAAAAATAACAATGTAACTGACAAAAGTTCTGAGTAATAATGAATACAACATTAGAGCAGTTTTACAATTTATAACATAATATGCCGAATAAGCAAAGTCGACGCTGCAATTCCCACGGATGTTGGCCGTGCCGTAATCTGACACTACACGTGTCGCTGAGTCAGCTGGGAATGTTGAATTGTCGTTGCGATATAAGTTCGTTCTAAGTTCATAGCATAAAAATATATAACATATATATATATATATATATATATATATATATATAAATATATATATATATAAATATATATATATATATATATATATATATATATATATATATATATCGCAGAATATTAGTATTCGAGTAACTAGAAGCGAAAGCAGAAGGCTACGAGAATTATGCGAACCAACCTGAAGAGGGCAGATGTGACTCTGCCGAAACGTCGTCATTGTACCATCGATCCCGGCAGGGAGCAGTTATCAACTACGCGGATGAATTCCCGGAAACCACCTAAAACATTTAGTGCCCGTGAAAGCTTAAAAACAAATAAACAAATACATATATATATATATATATATATATATATATATATATATATATATATATATATATATATATATATATGGTGATGGGCAAATGTGTGGAACCAAGCAAATATCTGTGGAATTATTAGAGATATCAAAATGAAATTTGGATACTGCAGAAGATTGCCTATTTGTTACCAATTTTTTTTACAATTTTGAACTCTGTGTTTTACCGGAAGTAATGTCGATTTTAAAATTTGCAATCAAACACCCTGTATAATATTTTAATTTCTGATGAAACATTTTATTGCGAATACAAAAATAGAGGGTTTGATATTGTTTACTTCAATACCTACTGAGCTATTAACAGAAAAGTAATTGAGGAAATAAAAATCTAATATCCATTAAAGAAATACATAATCATAATTATTAACTAAATCTAAGTGATTTTCAAAACATTGAAACTTAACTTAACTAAACTTAATGTATTAGATGTTCAAACTGAGCACCGTTTAATTCTTGACAATAAGCAAGTCGGTTTTTAAATTCTCTAGTAACATTAGATATTACTTCTGGTGTAATTCTCTGGATGTCTTGAGTTATTCTTGCAGCTAATACTTGCAAATTATTTGGTCTATCAACATAAACCTTAGACTTTAAGTAACCCCACAGAAAATAGTCTAGTTGATTAAGGTCGGGACTACGTGCAGGCCATTCATAAGTACCCCTTCTTCCAATCCATCTGTGATGAAATGTCCTATCTAAATGATCTCGAACAATGCGAGCGTAATGGGGTGGTGATCCATCCTGCTGAAACCAGATATTATTTGGTAATTGTCCATTTACCTCCAACGCCGGAATAACTGGTATTTCCAAGAGCTGTAAATACCTATCTCCATTTAAAGTTTCCTGTAGGAAGAAGGGTCCCACAATTCTGTTGTTATAAATGCCGACCCAATCGTTAAATTTTTAGGGATGTTGTGTATGAGCCTCTTGTACCCAATTAGGATTACTTTACGACCAGTAGCGACAGTTATGTCGATTAACCGTACCATTTTTTCGTCTGAAAACACCACATTTCTTATAAAATTATTATCACGGTTACAAATATCCATCATCGTTTCACAAAATTGCAAAGTCTGTCGAAATCGTCTTCGGAGAGTTCTTGAACGAGGCGTTCAAATTAAAACAATACAATCTTTTTACGTTTTAAAAAAAAACTAATAACTTATTTTGACAACTACTGTCACTTCTGCAATGAATTTCATGGACTACTAAACTTTATTCAGATTTAATTTGCGCCTGATTTAAACAAACGCACGTGTATTCGACTATGGAACAAGCAGTGCTGTTGGCTGTGACGGTAAAATGCCACCGATTGGCCAATAGAAATACAAATCCTTACCGAGCGGTTTGTTTATATCGGGCGTAAATGAAATGTGAACCGAGTTTAGCTACCATCGAATTTTTCCTTTCCTTAGTTACTTTTCTGTTAATATCTCGGTAGGTATTGA
The DNA here is from genome assembly GCA_034190945.1 of Octodonta nipae. Classification (NCBI taxonomy): domain Eukaryota; kingdom Metazoa; phylum Arthropoda; class Insecta; order Coleoptera; family Chrysomelidae; genus Octodonta; species Octodonta nipae. Next base: position 58,094,375 of record CM067220.1, read on the forward strand.
AGTAAACAATATCAAACCCTATATTTTATATTTTTGTATTCGCAATAAAATGTTTCATCAGAAACTAAAATACTATACAGGGGCAAATTTTAAAATTGACATTACTTCCGGTAAAATAGGAAGTTCAAAATTGTAAAAAAAAATTGGAAAGAAATAGTCAATCTACTGCAGTATCCACCTTCCAAATTTCATTTTGATATCTAATAATTCCAGAGATATTTACTTGGTTCCACACATTTGCCCATCACTTATATATATATATATATATATATATATATATATATATATATATATATATATATGTATTAGATGGTTTCCGGGAATTCATCCGCGTAGTTGATAACTGATCCCTGCCGGGATCGATGGTAAAATGACGACGTTTCGGCAGAGTCACATCTGCCCTCTTCAAGTCGGTTCGCATAATTCTCGTAGCCTTCTGCTTTCGCTTCTAATTACTCGAATACTGAGATTTTCAGGAGCGCGCACGGTGTTATATAGTCGCGGTTCGGCGCCTATTGGTTGGTATCGTGAACGGCTGCATGTGATTGGCCCTGGGCGCTCAGTGGGAGCGCCTCCCGCCTGCTGATTTGTTTATACCGGTTGAGTTGTTATTGGACGGGTCCGGGCCGGTACGGTGTTTAATAGAATTTTCCAACAATTCGATAAGTTCTGGATTTCATTGCGTGCGTTTAGATTGTGAGGCCTCTTCGCTATTTCAATTGCTTCTCTTACGAGTCTTGATTTCGGGTGTTCTATATTTGCCAGTACTTTGGTGTTCTCAAAGTCTATTCGGTGTGACGTCGTGGTGGCGTGTTCAGCTTTCTTATAGCATTCTGGTGTTCATCACGTCTAGCTTGAATTCTTCTGTTAGTTTGCCCCACATAGGTTTTATGACAGTCTGTACATGGAATCTCGTACACTCCCTGTTGTTCTAAAGGGATCCTCGTCTTCGGAGTCCTCAACACCGTGCTTATTTTTCTGTCTGAATTGAAAATAGTATCGAGATTGTGTCTCCGTAGAATTCTTGCAATATTGTCCGTGGTACCCTTGACATACCGTAAATAAGCCTTGGTTATTGGTGTCTCATGCTCCTCGTCTGTTCGTCTCGGTTTTAACTTTAGTTCTCTTTGAATATTTCGGTCTGTAAATCCGTTTTGTCTCAGAGCTGTTTTAAACTGTCCATTTCCTGTTTGATGTTGTCCTGGTCAGCTAGTCTTTGTGATCTGGTTACTAAAGTTTTGACGACGGCTTGTAGTTGGGCTGGGTGGTGATGAGAATTAGCATGAGAACATAAAGGAATGGCATTTGAGTATTGGCTTCAACCTCCATGGTGAATTTTATTTTGTGATGGATGCCATTAAGGTGGTCTAAAAATGTGTTGAGGTGTTCCCTCCCATTAGGCCAAATCACAAAAGTATCATCCACATATCGCAACCATAAACTGGGTTTAAGAGTTGCTGTTCTTAGTGTCAGCTCCTCAAAGTTCTCCATAAAATGGTTTGCTATAACTGGTGAGAGTGGCGATGCCATTGGAGCTCCTTCCACTTGTTTGTATCGTTGGTTCTCGTAAACAAAATAGGTGTTCATCAGGCAGTGCTTTGTTAAGTCTACAAGGTGTTGAGGTGGTTTGTATTTTTCTATTATGATATCCAAGGCTTCGTCGATAGGGATGTTGGTGAAAAGGGACACTACGTCAAAACTGACCAGAAGACACTCAGGTTGTAAAACCGTTTTTCTAAGTATTTCGATGAAATGTGTCGAACAAACGGTTGAAGCTTTTGGGCTAGGTATTTGGCTAGCTGTTGTGTTGGGGATCCAATTGAACTTACTATTCGCCTCAAAGGTGCCCCTTCTTTATGTACTTTTGGCAACCAGTAGAATTCCGGACATCTCGATGACTTTTCACGCGGAATGAGTTGCAGGTGGATATTGGAAACGTCGTCATTTTACCATCGATCCCGGCAGGGATCAGTTATCAACTACGCGGATGAATTCCCGGAAACCATCTAATACATTTAGTGCCCGCGAAAACTTAAAAACAAATATAGTGAATCTCTACGGGGAGAATACTTTTCATTTGTGTAAAACATTTGAGAAATTACGCGCGAAAAGAAGCAAAGTTTTGTGCGATCTATATTATTTACAACGATGCCGCGATGAAGGAGTTATTCCGAAAAACATGACGGTAAAGTTCTGGAAGTACAACAGAAAAAAACAGAATATCTTATGGAAAGCTAGTTGTGCCCTAATTAGGGAAGCCATACATGATGTCAGAAGAGATTTGGATGTCCTTAATACTAAACTCTTAGATATCCACCTACAGGTAAGCAATACACTCCACCCGATAATATGGGATAAATTCGATGAAATTAGCGAATTTAGGGCCGAAACGAATGCAAAGTTGACAACAGTGCAACAACAGACAAAATTTAACAAATTGAAGCTCCAACAGAAGCCCAAAAACGAATTTTTCTCGGAAAATAATGGTCACAGTCTAACCTCAAGGCAATTGGAAACGAATAAAACCGTTTATAACTTATCTTCGGTCCAATTGAACTCTACCTCGATTGGCGTGTTGGCTAAGGGATTCAATTACGCTATTGCTCCCTCTCACAATAGCAACAGAGAGCATAATATGTGGCGTGGAAACAGCAGTTTCAAAATTAGATGCGAACACCGCTGAAATAATTAGACAAGATGTGTCACATGTTCTAAGAAAGTCTAAACCACCCAAAAGGAACCTATCTATAGAAGAAAATGAGGCCTTGAAACAAGTTCGCCTCAACAAGGACATTGTCAATCTACCTGCTGATAAAGGAAATGCGACTGTAATTTTAGATTCAGCGGATTATTCACACATAATTCAAACATTGCTACAAGATCCAGCATATAAACAAATTACTACCGACCCAACAACTTATCTGGAGAAAACAACCAAGGCCAAAATCCAGGCAAGTAGGATCGACAAAAATCTCCAACTACAACTCATTCCGCGTGAAAAGTCATCGAGATGTCCGAAATTCTATGGGCTGCCAAAAGTACATAAAGAAGGTGTACCTTTGAGGCCAATAGTAAGTTCAATTGGATCCCCAACACAACAGCTAGCCAAATACCTAGCCCAACAACTTCAACCGTTTGCAGAGGGGGCAGACTCATATGTCAAAAATATTCGACACATTTCATACTTGGAAAAACGGTTTTACAACCTGAGTGTCTTCCCTATCGACGAAGCCTTGGATATCATAATAGAAAAATACAAACCACCTCAACACCTTGTAGACTTAATAAGGCACTGCCTGATGAACACCTATTTTGTTTATGAGAACCAATGATACAAACAAGTGGAAGGTGCTCCAATGGGATCGTCACTCTCACCAGTTATAGCGAACCTTTTTATGGAGAGCTTTGAGGAGTTGGCACAACAACTCTTAAACCCAGTTTATGGTTGCGATATGTGGATGATACTTTTGTGATTTGGCCTCATGGGAGGGAACACCTCAACAGATTTTTAGACCACCTTAATGGCATCCATCACAAAATAAAATTCACCATGGAGGTTGAAGCCAATAATCAACTGCCATTCCTTGATGTTCTCATAAATAGGAAGGGAGATGAAACCCTTGGCCATACAGTATATAGGAAAGCAACTCACACCAACAGATACCTTCATGCTAATTCTCATCACCACCCAGCCCAACTACAAGCCATCGTCAAGACTTTAGTAACCAGATCACAAAGACTAGCTGACGGGGATAACATCAAACAGGAAATGGACAGTTTAAAAACAGCTCTGAGACAAAACGGATTTACAGACCGAAATATACAAAGAGCCCTAAATTCAAAACCGAGACAAACTGACGAAGAGCATGAGACATCAATAAGCAAGGCTTATTTACCGTATGTCAAGGGGACCACGGACAGTATTGCAAGAATTCTACGGAGACACAATATCGATACTATTTTCAATACAGACAGAAAAATAAGCACGGTGTTGAGGACTCCGAAGACGAGGATGCCTTTAGAACAACAGGGAGTGTACGAGATGTACAGACTGTCATCAAACCTATGTGGGGCAAACTAACAGAAGAATTCAAGCTAGACGTGATGAACACCATAATGCTATAAGAAAGCAGTAAAAAACAATATCCATTGCTGAACACGCCACCACGACGTCACACCGAATAGACTTTGAGAACACCAGAGTACTGGCAAATATGGAACACCCGAAATCAAGACTCGTAAGAGAGGCAATTGAAATAGCGAAGAGACCTCACAGTCTAAACGCACGCAATGAAATCCAGAACTTATCGAATTGTTGGAAAATTCTATTAAACACCGTACCGGCCCGGACCCGTCCAATAACAACTTAACCGGAAATAAAAAATCAGCAGGCGGGAGGCGCTCCCACTGAGCGCCCAGGGCCAATCACACGCAGCCGTTCACGGTGCCAACCAATAGGCGCCGAGCCGCGACTATATCAGTATTCGAGTAACTAGAAGCGAAAGCAGAAGGCTACGAGAATTATGCGAACCGATATGAAGAGGGTAGATGTGACTCTGCCGAAACGTCGTCATTTTACCATCGATCCCGGCAGGGATCAGTTATCAACTACGCTGATGTATTCCCGGAAACCATCTAATACATTTAGTGCCCGCGAAAACTTAAAAACAAATATATATATATATATATATATATATATATATATATATATATATATATATATATATCAGTTATCAACTACGCGGATGAATATAACTGGATAATAATGAAAAAGTAGTTACTCTACTTTTCGACTTAACAAGGCTTTTTGATACCTGATTTTGTTGTAAACAAATTGAGAGGTTTGGCATTAAGGGACCATTAAATAAATTGTTAAAATCCTTTTCAAAGGATAGAAAATTTAAAATTAAAATTGACTATACTTTTTCACAAACTATGGACTGTGACATGGGGGCCCCTCAAGGAACTGTCCTAGGTCGTATAGTTTTTTTGTTATTTATACATGACCTACCGGAATACATTTCATGTGGGAATGTTATCATGTTTGCTGATGATAGGACTATAGTTATCTCCTCAGAAGATGAGAAACACTTGGAGAAAATTGATTTAACAATTATTGAATTTTCAAATTGGTGTAAGAAGAACAACCTTATTATAAATCTCAAAGACTGTGGCAATGAAATCTAAGACAAAAATACGCAATCCGATAAACTTAAATATTTTATTCAATAATCTAAATTTGTCCGTTAGTCATAGTTAGGAATCACAATAGATTCTAACCTTGAATGGAATTTGCTCATTAATGATGTTTGCTCAAATCTAAATAAATGTTTTTTAGGGTTCCGTATATACAGTATACGGATACCCTTATAATATCACTCAGGATTTCTGCCTCTGTCACATCACAGCAATTTTCTCCTAAACTACTGGACGGAAGAGGTTGAAATTTGGTATGAAGGTATAGTTTGGTGACTTGATCAGGAGCACATATCGCAAAAGAAGAAATTTTGATTTAAGGGGTACTTCTGGGGGGAAAAACTAAAAAAATCGACCGTTCCCCCCCTGATCTCCAAAACTACTGAACCTAAAATTTTGAAAAAAATAGAAAATATAGAATGTTGCCCGAACTTTACAGGAAAAATAAGGAAAAACCATTAATATTAATTTTGGGGGGAAAATTATAGAATTAAATAAAAATTTAAAAATAAAAAAAAATTCAAACTCATCATGTAATATATCAAATGAAAGGTCTCATTCTGAGGAACACAAATATATTTTTTTCATATTTAAATAAATATTAATTAAAAAGATATTAAAGAAAATATACCAAAATTTACCCATTCCCCCACCTTATCTCCGAAACTATAAAACGTAAAGTTTTGAAAAAAAATACCTTTATAGGTTCTGACCTGAAGTTTACTGGAAAAATAAGGAGAAACATCTACTTTTCATTTTGGGGGGCAAATTACAGAATTAAATGGAAAATATAAAATTAAAATTGTTTCTAAATCATCATGTAATATATCAAATGAAAGGTCCCATTCTGAGGAACACAAATATATTTTTTTCATATTTAAAAAAAATTAATTAAAAAGATATTAAAGAAAATATACCAAAATTTACCCATTCCCCCCCCTTATCTCCGAAACTATAAAACGTAAAGTTTTAAAAAAAAAAAATACTTTCATAGGTTCTGACCTGAAGTTTACTGGAAAAATAAGAGAAACATATAGTTTTCATTTTGGGGGGCAAATTACAGAATTAAATGAAAAATATAAAATTAAAATTGTTTCTAACCAATCATGTTATATATCAGATGAAAGGGCTCATTACGACGAAAATAAACATATTTTTTCATATTTTTAAAATAAATAAATTAAAAGATATTAACAAAAATATAAAAACATTTACCCATTCCCCCCCCTTATCTCCGAGACCATAAGCTGGAAAATTTTGAAAAAAAAATTGAGTTATAGCCCCTCACCTGAACTTTACTGGAAAATTAAGGAGAAACCCCTAATATTTATTTTGGGGGGTAAATTATAGAATTAAATGGAAAATATAAAATTAAAATTATTTCTAACCCATCATGTTATATATCATATTAAAGGGCTCATTATGACGAAAACAAATATATTTTTTTCATATTTTTAAAATAAATTAATTAAAAGTTATTAACAAAAATATAAAAAAATTTACCCATTCCCCCTTATCTCCGAAACAAGCTGTAAAATTTTGAAAAAAAATTGGTATAGCGCCTCACCTGAACTTTACTGGAAAAATAAGGAGAAACCCCTAATATTCATTTTGGGGGGCAAATTATAGAATTAAATGGAAAATAAAAAATTAAACTTGTTTCTAACGTATCATGTAATATATCAAATCACAGGGCTCATTATGACTAATACAAATATATATTTTTTATTTTTTTTTAAATAAATATTTTAAAATATATTAAAAAAAATATTTAAAAAAATACCCATTCCCCCCTTTATTCCCTAAACTATAAGACCTAATTTTTTTTTATTTACAAGAAAAATACGAAGAAATCTTTAATATTAATAATGGGGGGCAATTTATAGAAATAAACGGAAAATAAAAAATATTTTTTTAACGTGTCATGCAATATATCAAATGAAGGGGCTCGTTATGAGAAATACAAATATATATTTTTAAAATTAATTGTTTACAAGATATTAACATAAAGATATATAGATATATAAAATTCTCATTTCTCGCTTTATTTCCGAAACCATACTACCTAAAATTTTGAAAATAATTAGGGGTACTGGGGCTCACTTGAAATTTATAAGAAAAATTATTAGAAAATATCCATGGTAATTTTAGGGACAAATTATACAATTAAATGGAAAATAAAAATTCAATTTTCAAACGAATCATGTAATATATCAAATAAAAGACTCATTATGTAAATTACATATATATCATATTTTTAAATCATTTGTTTAGCAAAGATATTAAACATCGACTTAATTCCCATTTTAGAAACTATACTATTTAAATTTTGAAAAATATATTTTATTTGTATTTTTAAATAATTTGAATAACAAATTTAATAATTTATAATTTAAAACTTGACCTATTGTGCCCTTTATCTTCCAATCTATAGAGCCTCAAAATTCAGACAATAGATTATAAAAGGCTTCCCTGAAAGTTTATTAGTAAAATAAAACTCTAATGTTAATTTTTGGGGGCCAAATTAGAAAACTAAATACAGAATCTTGAAGGTGGTACGGAACCCTTACAATGCGAGTCCAACTCGCACTTGACCAAATTATTTTTATGATAAAATCCTTATATCTTGTAACTGTTTATTACTCTAATGCGTATCCAGCCATGTCCTATACTATAGCGGTGTGAGGAAGTGCGCATGACTTGTACAGAGTGCTGGTAATGCAAAAAAGAATCATGAGATTAATTTTTAATTTACAATATACTTCATGTAGAGAAGTTTTCAAAAAGAAGGAATATTCACAGTTACAAGCATCTACATTTACAAACTTTTAGTGTATATTTATCAGAATCAAGATAAACTTGTATCGGATGACTTCTTTCACAGTTATCCGACGCTAAACAGAAAAAAAAATCTGTATTGAAAAATACAATCACCATTTTATTAAGAAAACTAGTCACTATCTAGGTTGCAGACTGTTTAACTCACTACCGGAAAATATAAAAAAGATTAAAACTCTAGCACTACATAAAAAACAAATAACAACTTTACTGCTCAATGAAACTTTTTATATCAATGGAGAATTTGAAATATATCTACTAGGAAGAGGGTGAATGTTTTTATTAGTAGCAACTGTCTGACTTAATATATGTAGTTATGTGTTTAATTGTTTGGCTCTATATATGTATATCTTAATTGTGCTATACTCTTTTACGGATATGCGTGTTAAAATGTTAAATCTTTTTGGTATTAATAATGGATAGGTGTAATTCTTATTTTTACTTCTTTTAAGATTGGATTATACACCCAATTATTGACATACCTTATCTACTTTTGTAGCAAAAAGATGAATAAATTGTCTATTGTCTATCGTCTATAAATTGTCTTCCATAAATATCATTCTTAATGTTACTTATAAATTTTTGGTAAGGGTTATTTTTCTCTTTGTAGTTGTTTAACTTTTATCCTTTAGGGTTGTTTATGCATTTACTGAGATCTTAGCTTCTGATTGAAATTTCTAGTTTTTCAGACTAGATTCTTAAATCTGCTCATTTTCTATACTTTTTTTTCTACTTAAAGCTTCTTGTGAGCTTGCTATGACGGCTCTTTTGGGATAGGGAATGTTAGGTTAGTCTCTCTTATATTTCCAACCATGAAATTATGGAATCCCATGTCATACTCTCTAGAGACTCTAGGATCTCTTATTCGGGCTGGAAGATTGTTATTTACTTTATTATTTCATCTCTATGCCCAGATGAACTTGAGTGTCCTTCTTCTTGACAAAAACCATTTGTTATTTGCAAAATTTGGAAAACAAGCAAAGTCTATCAGCAAGGTGCAGTTCTCCTTTAACCAACTTTCTCAGTGTAGTCCGATGGCTTTTCGATTTCTAGGGTTTTTATGTTAGTCTATTATTCCTTGTAATTGCTCATCACAGAGCTTGGAGGTAGTCTGCAATGCACAAATATCGTGCTCAGGCTGGAAAGAGAGGGCAATAGAGTCTATTTAACTCAATTGGGAGCTGCATCCAATGAGCTACGTGCTATATGTAGTTCATTGGTTGCACTTCCCAATCGAGTGAAATAGCATTTTGCTCTCTCTATTGCCCTCTTTTCAGACATCGAACGATATTTGTGCATTGCAGGCTACCTCCAGAAGTATATGCTTTAAGTCGTTCAAAGACTTTTTCTGACTCATGAAGTTTGCATTCTTCAGGCGCAAATACGGCTAGTGTAACCAAATGACCTTTTTTTTTTAACGGTTGTTATAATTATCGTTTTGTTTATGAATTCATAGTAATATGTAATTATCCAATTTTTTATATTGGTACATGTCAATGTATTTACTTAGTCTCTTAATGTTTTCACGAGAATTGGTTAGTATCCATCTGATAAACGTCATAAGTAGATGGTTTTTCTGTAGGTGTTGTCTCCCTTTGTCGGTATGTTTCCATCTCGACTATCTCTACTATTGCCAAGATCCAATACCGTGCATTTAACTCCCTTAAGTATGACCTACAAGAATAATCCAACTGATATATATTGTTATATACTCCGTGGGTTCAATTAAAATTTAAAAACTAATATTTACTCTCACTTTCTAGAAACTTTTATTTACATCAACAGCTGATTCGAATATCATAAATATAATACAGCATTAGCTCTTCGTCGCACTGACTAACTGCCGCAATGAGGGGTCGCTCCTTTTAAAACCAGCATCGAAAACTCTTCTACAATCCATTATCAATTCTACAGCTGCCGAGCCATTTCGAGATCAATTTTTTTGTCCTAAACGCGATCAATGTCGTACTGGAATGAAACCAGGGCCGGCTTAGGGAAATTTCGTTACACCGCCCCTCCTTTAATTCTGATCGTCCCAGTCAGAAATATCCTCTCCCTGGTAGGGAGAGAGTCGATCTAAATGAACCACCTTCGACTTAGCCCTGGGGTTTTGACGACGTCATAAAGCCTCTTGACCACCTCATATGGACCATCCCAGGCGGGTGTAAGCTTTGCTCCGTTGGAGGTTGTAAAGCGAGACACTGTCCCTCTCTTGGAACCCGACTGAATTGGCCTTGAGGTCGTATCGCGTCTTCATCCGGTCACTGGTGATGGTAATTCGTGTATTGCCAGCATGTTATGTCGGAGCTGCTCGGCATAATCGTTGATGTCTTGGGAAGGTTCTTCGGGCGAGCCAAAAGCCAAATCGCAGGGTAATCGCAGCTCTTTTCCGAATAGAACCCTGGCTGGAGTCAGGCCTGTACTATTATGTACGGCTGAGCGATATGCCAATAGGCATAGGGGAATATGCTCATCCCAATCACGCTGGTTATTGCTGACGACCTTGGATAAGTGTTGTTGCAAGGTCCTGTTGTATCTTTCCACCATTCCGTCTGACTGTGGGTGCAATGGGGTTGTTCTCGTTTTCCTGATCCCCAACATCGTGCAGACCTTCTGGAATACATTCGATTCGAAGTTACGATCCTGGTCTGAATGTAGTTCCTCGGGACGCCAAACCTGCTGAATAGTTGTTCTACTAGCACCGTCGCTATTGTGGTTGCATCTTGCTTGGGTATCGCATATGCCTCAGGCCATTTGCTGAAGTAAGTAATCCATTGCGACCAGAATGTATTTGTTCCCCCTCTCAAACTCGGGAAACGGACCGGCGACATCGATGGCACTTCTCTCAAATGGGACGCCCACATTGTACTGCTGCATTCTGCCCTGGGTCCGGGTCTTCGGATCCTTACTGGCTGCACAGGAGTCACATTTCCGGCACCAAGCTCTGACATCTTCAAAGTAATTGACCCAGTAGTATCGCTGGCGAACTTTGTCTAGGGTTTTGTTCATGCCCAGATGACCCCCGGTAATCCCATCATGTACTTCGGTCAGGATGGCTGGTAACTTTTTTTTAGGAACTACCAGTTGGGACTTGGTTTCTCGGCCATCAGTGCTTTCCCAAACTCGCTTGAGCATTCCATTCTCTACTCTTAGAGAGTCCCATTGGGTTCATAATGATTTCAGCACGCCTGAGTATCTAGCTACCTCGTCCCATCGTGGCCTGGGTGCCCTTCTCGTTTTGAGTGAAAATATTGGTTCGATGTCTGGATCAGCCATTTGGTCCTAGATGCACTGTTCCGTTGTTTAGTCTTTACTGGCCTGCACTCGAATCTGTCTGATGGAGATACCCTCTCGCTGTTCCGTCTTCAGACAATGTCCGCATTCTGCTCTACAGGGTCTTCTGGATAGGGCATCGGCATTATTATGCAAACAGCCGGCACGGTGTTGCTGTAATTTCTCCATCCACCTGGCCAGTTGTCCTTCCGGTGTCTTCATGTCCAGCAGCCATTTGAGGACGGCATGATCTGTTCGGATTAAGAAATGACGATCATAGAGATATTTGTGGAAATGGTCTACAACCCCTATTATTGGAAGAAGTTCTTTTCTGGTGACCCAATAATTTCTTTCCGGTTTCGAGAATCCACGGCTGTAGTACTCGATCATCCTCTCTTCACCATCTTGCACCTGGGATAGGACGGCCCCCAAACCTCTGTTACTGGCGTCGGTGTCTAAAATAAACTTGCCGGACTGTGTAGGATAGGCTAGGTTTGGGCTGGAACATAGTGCTGCCTTCAGTCGTCTGAATGATGTTTCGCAATCCTGATTCCAACGGAAGGTCTCTTTCTCAGTGGTCGACCGATGTAGAGGCGCGGCAATGGTGGCAAATCCCTCAACAAATCGCCTGTAGTAGGAACAGAGGCCCAAGAAACTTCAGAGTTCATTCTTGTCTCTTGGGACTGGCCAATCACGGATTCCTCATTGCTGCGGATTCCTGACTTGGAAACGACGTGTCCCAAAAACTCTACTTCTTTTTGGAACAAGGAACACTTCTTCGGGTTGAGTCTGAGGTTGCCGTTATTAATTCTAGAGAATACTTCGCACAAGTTCTTCAGATGGTTGTCGAATGTTTGACCCATGACCAGAATGTCGTAGAGGTATACTAAGCACGTCCTCCATGTTAACCCTCTCAGGACATACTCCATTAGGCTCTCGAATGTTGCGGGAGCATTACATAACCCAAAGGGCATGACCGTGAACTGAAACAGCCCTTTACTAGTGGAGAACGCTGTCTTCTCTCTGTCGTTTTCATGTAGACCAACTTGCCAATATCCACTCTTTAGGTCTAGTGTGGAGAACCAACGTCAGTTTGCTAGTGTGGTCAGAGTGTCATCAATTCGGGGTAGTGGATAGCTGTCTTTCTTGGCGACGTCATTCAGCTTTCTGTAATCCACGCAAAATCGGGTGGTTCCATCCTTCTTTTTAACTAGCACGACGGGGGCGGGACCATGGGATGATGAATGGCTAAATAACTCCATTTTGTATCATGGACTAGATGTTTTCCTCGACTGCCTGTTGTTGCCCCAATGGTAGTCGCCTAGGTGGTATTCTGATGGTTTGAGCCTTCCCGGTATCTATTCGGTGCTGGATGATGTTGGTGCGACCGGTGGTTCCATCTTGACTTAAAAATTTGACAGTGCTTTCTGTTCCTCTGGTGTCATGTGTGTCAAATGGTCAGAAAACTGTTGTAGGAACTCTTTACTGGGCCCTGTCTCCTTCACAGATGTCTCTACCCTTCTTCGCAATTGATGATGGTCTCGACTGGCTCGAAATAAGCTATCTCTTGACCACTGGCAATTCTGATGTCGTTGTTGGACAAATTCAGGACTCTAATTGGTATATCTCGTCCGGCTTTAACTATAGCCTGTCCAACTAAGTAGTCATGAGCTGAGTGTACGGGCTTCACCATTCCAACGCAGCTTCGAGGATTGCTGTCTAGCTGCCCATGAATAATTTGTTTTGTTCGACCGGGAATTCTGGCTGAGTATTATACTACAATTTGTATGGAGGTCGCTGAGCTGTTGACGGGCCGTGTGAATACAAATCTTCATTTAGCAACCGAAGAACATCATATCTCGGGTCGAGACCCAGTATGAAATCGTCCTCAATATTCGCTACCAGGACCCTATGCCGGATCATCTTGTCCCCTATCTGTAGCACGACATCTGCCTCACCCTGTATTGTAATGGACTCGCCGGTGACTGTTTTGAGTTGGATGTTATTGGTAACTGGCCGGATTTTGATGACTAGGCTGCTGCTATCTCGGCAAGATCCCTGAATGGATAACGTTTTGGAGGCTTTTGGAGGGTTAATCAGCATTCGTCCACTTATGCTGACTGGCTGACGGTCCCTGGACATGTGGCTGTTCTGTTGGTTACCCCTGGTCGGTGATCGTTCAGGTAGCCTGACTCTGCAGTCGCGTTGGAAGTACCCTGTCCGTCCACAACGGTAACACTCTGGTCTCAGTTCTCTGTGACTGTTCTAATAGTTTGTTCATACCAGCCAACAGTGCTTGAAATGGTGCCTCTGACTCTTCCTGGTTAAAGGAAACTACTCGGACCCTCGGCTTGAACATGTTCATGACGGCCTCCACTTCTAACGCAAGAAGTAAAGCTTCATTACTTTTCTTGACGCCACTTAGTCTTAGATTTCGTTGTACTTCCACATCTCTGATACCGTTTATGAAACTGGTCTTTCGTTTCCTCTGGCAGGTCTGGGTAGGGCAAGTGTACTAACCGTCTAATCTCTACTTCGAATTCTTGGAGGCTTTCACCGGATTTTTGAGTTTTTTCACTGAGCTGGACTTGGTGTACCTGGCTCAAGGATTGATTGTCGTATCTCTTGTCCAGAATGGCGATGCTTTGGAGGAGTTCTAAGGCAGGACCTCTTAAGGAAATTACAAGAGGCGTAGCTTTTTCTTGGTTATCCCATCCATTAAAATTTCTGTTTATACATGGGCCAAGATGAACTGCCGTCGAATGTGGGTGGTACTCACGGTGTGCTGGTATTTTCCTCGCTGTAAGTCCTGTTGCATTTTTTTTATTTGTTTCTACCTTGTTTTGGATAGCACTGATTTTATCTTGTACTTCACTTACTTCACTTTGTACCGTGTTTTTAATGGAACTGATTTCAAATTTCACCTGGTTCTGGTTGGAATCGATGTCATCTACTTTGATTTCAAGAGTCTCCACATTACCTTTTAGGATCTATTTGCATTCTTTCATTCACTGATTCATTAACTTGCGATCCTATTTGCATTAATTGTTCAAATTGCAGTTGTCTTTTTTCTTCTAATATTTTAGATTCGTTTTTTTCTCGTCAATTCAGTTTGATCTTGTTTTTCTACAAATTTCGAGAACAATCCTTCAATTAAATTATGTTGTTCACTTTTCATCGTGGAAACTAGATTTTGTTGTTTTTCTTCCATTGTAGTGACAAGATTTTCTAATTCTATTTTACGTTTTTCATCAAAAGATTTTACTAACCTTTCTTGAATTTCTTCTTGATGTTGTTTCTCCTGCTTGTCACGTTTTTATAGAATCTGTGTAGTTTTTTCATCTAGTCCATCCGTAATATGTTTGAATATATTTTTTTGTTGTCTAGTCCATTTTTTCTTTTTCCATACTTCGGGTTTCCATAAATCAAATTGCGATTTTAACTTCACTGGTTGAACGGTCTCGTGTAGGTTTCCGGGAAGTTGTTTGCATATAATTCAAGATGAAATTTGATATCTCTGGGAAGTCACGTACGCTTTAAATTCCGTTGACTTCTTGAGTCTGACAACTAAGTGCTAATATATTTTGCATATAACAACTCCCCTTAAATATCAAAAGTGGATGCTATAACATCAACTTTTCGAAATAGAAACAAAAAATAATAACAACATGAGATGGAATTAATGTCCTACAAGCAAAGTAATTATCACCTGTTAATATTTAAATAGCGTAACATAATCAAAAGTGTATAATGCGAAATATGATTAAAATAAAATAATAGGTAAAAATCAAAATATCAATTTGAAAATTAAAATCGAAATATTTTAAAATAAATGAGTAATCAAATAATACGAGTAATAATGAAATGCTTAACCCAAACATATCAAAATAAAATATAAAGTAAAAGGTAATGTGAATAAAAATAATGTGTAAAAATAAAAAGGTTAATAATATATCAATATTAAAAATAGATAACTTTTTAAGTTCTTAGAGAACATAAAGGGTATACTTAAACTTGCGTATCTAAGCATTGTGCTGTTTTCAAAACAAGCCTAAGCTAAGCTGAGAATTTGAGTCTTGGCTGAGGCACTGAAGTCTAGTCAGAATTGCAGTCCTTTGGAGGTTTTACCATCCTTTTTTACAATAAGTGTGTTCAGCTTTAGGGGCTGAAGTTCAGGAATTTGAATTTTTTCTGACACTGAATCGCAACAGTTGAACGGCACTGCTACTGGTTGAAAGGTTTTTAAAACATTGTTTTTTTTTCCGAATTCGGCTTGAACTTTTGTAATTCCTATAAACGCACTATACTCTGGTTGAATAGTAAATATGGAGTTGAGGGAGACTTTAAGTGTTTTCGGGTTTGTTTGAGCGCAATTCACTGTAACACTTATGGGTTCAGAAGTAATTGTGAGCCATGTATTGGATTCTAGTTTTTGAACGTTATATCCTTGATTGAATATTAGTGAGCTTTTACAGTTGTCGGGTACCTTCTGGACATTCTTTAGAAGTTGACCTACATAACGTATTTGTGTCAATAGGATATGCGTAAAGTTCAGAACACAGTTTCTTACGGGTGGCCAACGGTTTGCACACACTTAAGTCTTTGATCGGAATGAAAATTAAAGAATCATCATTCTTTGCAAGATATTTTTGAGTGAAGGATAACATATGATGTAAACCTGTTCTTTCATCGTATATAGAGATAGGATATAAATGAAAGACTGTGTAAGGGTGTTGTTCGACTAAAGGGATTCTTAACACAAATATAAGATCAGTATATGTTTGGAATGCCTCTAGTTCAATGTGCGATGCTCGAGTACTTTACAGCCAATGGAAGGTTACTTTTGACTAAGTTTTTCGATATTTCCTGTAATGAGGTAATAAGATGTTCTGGTGTTAAAATTGAAGAGTAAATTATTTTCAAGAGCACGAATGTGATAGAATTTAAAACATCATTTAGATTTTCTTTTAAGTAGAGATAATTAATTCCCCGTAAGTTTTTCACATATTTCAAGTAATACGAGTTTAGATTCGATGTTATCTTTAAATAGTATTTCGTCAATTCTAAGATTTTAGATAGTTTCGTTGAAGTTTTTAATCACAGATGTGGTGACGCTTATTTGGTTCTCAATTTGAAGCCTTGATTTAAGCGGTTTATGCTTTCGGTAAAGTATTTTCTGTCGGTGGCGTCTTAATTGCCGGTGATTGCCTTAAAAATGATACTTGCCCCATCAAGTATACCTCGTTTGCGTCTTTTAGTGTCCATGTGAATGTCAGTAAATTTCTGTTTGATTGAGTTAGAAATTTGATTGAGAAGGTTAATGTGAGTTTGTAGGTCTGCGTGAGAGTAGTTCACAGCAAAAGAATTGAAGTTTACAGTTTTTAAAAGAGTTTGTAATATTTTATTGTTTGTTGTAAATACTTGTTCTAGTGCAGAAATGTTTCTGTGCACTAAAAGTGTCCATTTATCATTGGATACAGTTATTTCTGCTTCATTATGGAAGTAGATACCTAAAGTATTGTTTATTGGTTGTATTTGACATTGGGCTACTGCTGACCCGAACAGCAGGCAAAACCTAAAACAGAGATTAACTTTCTAAGAACGGTTTCATTCCGTCGCAATTTACTTTTGATTTTTGGTTGATTTTAGGATTTAGTACTGTTGCGGAGTTTTTGTGAATCTCCGGGATTTCGAAAGGACCATTGAATTTATTTTGCAGTTTGTCCTTGATACTTTTTCGCCTATTTGATCGTTACGGGAGATTTTTAGAAACATGTTCATCAAATCTGATTTTCGCTTTATGTTTTTGAATTTCCGTTCTTTCACGAGCAATTTTATAAAAGTGAGAGATACGATTATTGAGATTTCGGATGTACTTAGTTCTCAGGGCTTGATGTAGAGAGTTTCTGGAATCGTACTCGAAGTATGTCCGTAAACAGGTTCGTAAGGGGTGAATCCATGAGTTTTGTTTACAGAATTGTTATATGCAATGATTGCATAAGGTATGATGTTAAAAGTGTGTTCATCAGAATTTTCTAGTTTATGGATTCTAATCATCTCTAATAAGGTCGAGTGGAATCGTTCTAATGAACCATTTGACTGGGGATGTCCCACAATAGAATAGGACAGTTTGATGTCGAATAGTTTACACAAGTCCATTAGTGCGTTGTCGAATTCCCTGCTATAATCACAGTGTATCCGTAATGGGGTACCGAAGTATTGGAAATAGAGTAGTAAAGTACTAACAAGGGTTTTTGCGGATTTGTCGGTTATGGGGTAGGCATGAGAGAATTTTGTTAGTTCGTCCCGGACAGTTAAAGCATAGTTTCTTGTCAGTACTTCCAGAATGTCGATGTTGACACGCTCAAAGGGTGTCCGTGGAGTTTCGATGATGACTAAAAAAAACTTTTGCCTTCTCAAGTTTGACAGTTTTTGATAAAATTGTCAACGTCCTTAGTTAGTCCTTGGCAATTGTATTTTTCCTTTATTTTACGGATAGTTTCATTGATACCTCGATGTATATTATTTTTGCCGTTATGGAATTGGTCGAGAATTATAGGCATTTGATCTTTCTCAACCTTTTCGACGATATTTTGGCAAATTTTCCATTTTATATCGAATTTGGAAAAGATGAACTAAAGCATTTCCAGAATGAGCAAACCAATGTTATTCTCAACACAGTATACTTCGTTTTCCGTAAACACATCTCTACTATAGTATAAAGATGCGAAAAGAATCTCGTTAACCACTTTTGGCTCAGAAGGGAGAGGGACGATGTAATAGGGTCTTTTTCTGATACTTTTGCTTGCAAAGACATTTACTCTTGGGGTATGGAAATCAGCATTTTCCTCACAAATGTCTTCGATGATGTCATGGTGAAAATGTTTCATGATAGAGCCTTGGGAAAATACTAGAATGTTTTTGTTTTCTCAGTCTAAGAGTTGGCAATTAGAGAATTGAATTTCGTAATCGTAATCTATGAGTGAAACGGTTTGATATCGCTCGACAAAAGTTCTAAATTCTTCATTTGTTGGAGAATAATGGGACTTCTTGTCTGGGGTTCTTGTGAGTCATCGTCAGTCTCGTTTGTTGGGAGTACTGGAAACGGTGTTAGATGATTGTTTGTCTGAAAGGATACGTATTCATTAAAGTTGTTAACTTTAATGCGAGAGAGAGCGTCGGCGTTTTTATTTACCTTGCCGGGCTTGAAGATTATTCGGTCTGGCAAGTCGACTTCCAGGGTCTTTGATTGAAAATAGTCACGTTAACGGGCGGCGGTCGGTCAAAAGTAGAAACTTACGGCCAAAAATTAGCGGTCTATAGTGCTTAACAGCCCACACTATAGCAAGAAGTTCTCTTTCGATGGTAGGGTACTTAGTCTCAGCCTTGCAAATGGTTCTCCAGGCATAGGCTATAGGCAAATCCTTACCGATAGGGCCTTGGGAAAGAACTGCGCCGATAGCAAAAGAACTGGCGTCAGTTGTGAGAATAAATGGTTCCTCGAAATTAGGATATATGAGAATTAGGGTAGACATAAGGGCAATTTTTAATTTTTCAAAAGATTTAACGCATTAGGAGTCGAATTGAAAGGGGACATCTTTTTGAAGTAGTTTTGTAAGTGGCTTGGAAATTTTGGCGAAGTTTGGAATGAACCGCCTATAATAGCCAGCTAAACCTAGAAATGATTTAATGTATTTTTGGTTTTTTGGCTGGGGAAAGTTGAGAATGCAATCGACTTTTGAGGGATTTGACTTTACGCCTTCAGGAGTTATAATATCACCTAGATACGCGACTTCTTTGCGAAGGAAGTCGCACTTGTCGGGTTGTATTTTCAGATTGGCTTTTCGTAGTCTTTTGAAAACATCGGTGAGACGGGCTATATGCTCATGAATTGTCAGGGAATATACGATGATAAACATCTTTCGTTTTGGATTCCGACAAGAATGTTATCCATAACCCATTGAAACGTTGATGGAGCATTCTTCAGACTAAAAGACATCCTAACAAATTCATAGTGGCCATTGTAGACTGTGAAAGCAGTTTTGGAAATGTCTTTGCTGTCGATTTCAATTTGATGAAGCCCAGAAGCTAAGTCGAGAGTGGTGAAATACTGGCCCTTGCCGAGTTGGTCGACTAAGTCAGATATATTTGGAAAAGGGTACTTGTCGTCTACTGTCAATTTGTTTAGTTTCCCGTAGTCAATGAAGACACGCCATTTTTGTGTTCCAGAAGCGTCCAATTTTTTAGGAACTACCCATACCGGGGATGACCATGGGGAGTTAGAAGGGCGTATGATCCCTTGATCTAGCATTTTGGAAATTTGACTTTTCACCTCTTATTTGTGGATTTGGGGGTATCGGTATGATTTTGTGTATCTATGGAATGTTTAATTTCGTTTGTAAAGGTAAGTTGGTATCCTAAATAGAATATATGGGAATATTAAAGACAAAGTTGTGAAATGAGTTCAAATTCTTCTTCGTTGAGATGTTCTAAACGAAGCTGGTTCATTATCGTCATTTGTCTGTCATTCTCGGCTAGATTGCGTCTTTGGTTTTCAGTGAAGGTGTTTATTATGAAATTCTGTATTGGTTCTAAATCGAGTTTGTCAAAATTGATGGTTTTGGGCATCGCATTAGCGTTTAAAACGGAAGTTAAGAATTCACCGTTATAATTGATTCTGACTATGGCATTTGGAAGACGAACTTTCTCAATTTCGGTTGAAAGGAGGATAGCATCTGTATTCTTGACGTTACATTTCAATTTACAGATTTGCTCAGTTCGAGGGACCAAGGTAATTGTGTTGACTGGAATATATTTAGTTGAAGGTGTGGAGTTATTATTAACTAACTTTGAATAGTTTTAAAATTTGTAATTAGTTGTTTCTTATTGAAATCTATGATGCAGTTATAGTGTTCCAGGAAGTCTGAACCTAATAACCCATCAAATTCGATGTCAATATTACAGATATACACCTTATGTGGGTCGCAGATGTTAAAAGGCACTAGGGTGGATTTATTAATTAGAATTTTCTCATCTGTGATGCCTTGAATGATAACATTTTCAGGAAACCGTTGTTTGAAGAGTTGGCAGGTTTCAGGTTTAAACCTGGAAAATCCTACACCCGTATCGATAAGGAGTTTATAGGTGTTTGAAGAATCAGTAATATAATAAAGATTCTTGGAGTTGACGGAAAGAAGAAGTTCTGTTCTGGCTGAAATCCTCCAAATTCATTGTCTGAATTTGGGGTTGAATGTCTGAAACTTCTTGGTCTGTTGGTTCTGACTGAGAGGGGGTCAAATGAAGATGAAGAATCAGGTTCGTCAGAATAACATTCATTAAACTGTTTAGTGTTGAAATATTCTGGTTCGCTATTTTGTTCGAAATCGTTAAGGTGATAGTCTTGTAAGTTTCCGTACTCATCGCTTAAAGGGTTGTAATGATTTTCGTTGTGGGAGTAGTTATAGTCATTGAGATAAGAACCGAATTGCTTTTTGTTCAAGTGATGAGTTTTTGGTTGTTGGTGTTTAAAGAAAACTCGGGTTTGGTCTGTAATTGCCAGCCATTTGGGGTTGTCTACTGGTGGATGGCCGAAATTGTTGTTGTGAAAATTGTTGACTTGGAATAACAGTCGTGGATTGGTTAGTAGGTTGATTGAAAAAATGAGGGCGATAATTGGAATCATTCTGATTGGCTGCGCCAATTTTATATTCACTTTGATTCAAATCTGTTAAAAAAATATTTAAAACATACAAAATCAAAATTTAAACAATTAATTACTTGAAATAACTTAAGACTAAAGTGACAATATTTGAATGACAACACGACATCGTTCTCAGTTTCTTTTATAACGTTCAGAAAAGTGTTGATGCAAGTCAGCGATTTTACTAATTGAACGGTCTCGTGTAGGTTTCAGGTAAGTTGTTTGCATATAATTCCAGATGAAATTTGATATCTCTGGGAAGTCATGTACGCTTTAAATTCCGTTGACTTCCTGAGTGCTAATATATTTTGCATATAACATATATATATATATATATATATATATATATATATATATATGTTCTATTTAAAGTCACGGATGATACGATCATGCGTAATAATAACTCCACACCTTCAAGTAAATATATTCCAGTCAACACAATTACCTTGGACCCTCGAACTGAGCAAATCTGTAAATTGAAATGTAACCTCAAGAATACAGATGCTATCCTCTCTTCAATTGAAATTGAGAAAGTTCATCTTCCAAATGCCATAGTCAGAATCAATGATAACGGTGAATTCTTAACTTCCGTTTTAAACAGTAACGCGATTCCCAAAACCATCAATTTTGACAAACTCGATTTAGAACCAATACAGAATTTCACAATAAACACCTTCACTGAAAACCAAACACGCAATCTAGCCGAGAATGACAAAGAAATGATGATAATGAACCAGCTTAGTTTAGAACATCTCAACGAAGAAGAATTTGAACTCATTTCACAACTTTGTCTTGAATATTCCGATATATTCTATTTAGGACACCAACTTACCTTTACAAACGAAATTAAACATTCTATAGATACGAACAATGCGAAACCATCTTTCACAAAATCATACCGATACCCCCAAATCCACAAACAAGAGGTCAAAAGTCAAATTTCCAAAATGCTAGATCAAGGGATCATACGCCCTTCTAACTCCCCATAATCATCCCCGGTATGGGTAGTTCCTAAAAAATTGGACGCCTCTGGAACATAAAAATGGCGTGTCTTCATTGACTACGGGAAACTAAACAAATTGACAGTATACGACAAGTACCCTTTTCCAAATATATCTGACTTAGTCGACCAACTCGGCAAGGGCCAGTATTTCACCACTCTCGACTTAGCTTCTGGGCTTCATCAAATTGAAATCGACAGCAAAGACAATTCCAAAACTGCTTTCATAGTCTACAATGGCCACTATGAATTTGTTAGGATGTCTTTTGGTCTGAAGAATGCTCCATCAACGTTTCAACGGGTTATGGATAACATTCTTGTCGGAATGCAAAACGAAAGATGTTTAGTCTACATGGACGACTCATCGTATATTCCCTGACAATTCATGAGCATATAGCTCGTCTCACTGATGTTTTCAAAAGACTACGAAAAGCCAATCTGAAAATACAACCCGACAAGTGCGACTTCCTTCGCAAAGAAGTCGCGTATCTAGGTCATATTATAACTCCTGAAGGCGTAAAGCCAAATCCCTCAAAAGTCGATTGCATTTTCAACTTTCCCCAGCCAAAAAACCAAAAAGACATTAAATCATCTCAAGGTTTAGCTGGCTATTATAGGCGGTTCATTCCAAACTTCGCCAAAATTTCCAAGCCACTTACAAAACTACTTCAAAAAGATGTCCCCTTTCAATTCGACTCCTAATGTGTTAAATATTTTGAAAAATTAATAATTGCCCTTACGTCTACCCCAATTCTCATATATCCTAATTTCGAGGAACCATTTATTCTCACAACTGACGCGAGTTCTCTTGCTATCAGCGCAGTTCTTTCCCAAAATCCTATAGGTAAGGATTTGCCTGTAGCCTATGCCTGGAGAACCCTTTGCAAGGCTGAGACTAAGTACTCTACCATCGAAAGAGAACTTCTTGCTATAGTGTGGGCTGTTAAGCACTATAGACGCTAATTTTTGGCCGTAAGTTTCTACTTTTGACCGACCACCGCCCGTTAACGTTAATATTTTCAATCAAAGACCCTGGAAGTCGACTTGCCAGATGGCGCCTCAAACTTGAGGAGTATGATTACCAAATAATCTACAAGCCCGGCAAGGTAAATAAAAATGCCGACGCTCTCTGTCGCATTAAAGTTAACAACTTTAATGAATACGTATCCTTTCAGACAAACAATCATCTAACACCGTTTCCAGTACTCCCAACAAACGAGACTGATGATGACTCACGAGAACCAGACACAAAAAGTCCATCAAATTTCTGAGGAGTTCAAAACAAAATTCAATTTTCTAATTGCCAACTATTAGACAGAGAAAACAAAAACATTCTTGTACTCCCCCAATGTTCTCTCATGAAAGATTTTCACCACGACATCATTGGAGACATTTTTGAGGAAAATGCCGATTTTCACACCCCAAGAATAAACGTATTTGCAAGCAAAAGTGTCAGAAAGAGATGCTATCTCCTCGTCTCTCTCCCTTCTGACCCAGAATAAGTGGTACGCTTTAAACTCCGTTGACTTCCTGAGTGTGAGAACTAATTGCTAATATATTTTGCATATAACATATATATATATATATATATATATATATATATATTTGTTTTTAAGTTTTCACGGGCACTAAATGTTTTAGGTGGTTTCCGGGAATTCATTCGAGTAACTAGAAGCGAAAGCAGAAGGCTACGAGAATTATGCGAACCGACCTGAAGAGGGCAGATGTGACTCTGCCGAAACTTCGTCATTTTACCATCGATCCCGGCAGGGATCAGTTATCAACTACGCAGATGAATTCCCGGAAACCACCTAAAACACACATATATATATATATATATATATATATATATATATATTTATAGATTAAAATTTTTCTTGGTTTTTGGTCATTTGTTTATTTAATTTTAAATGTTACGTTTCGGACACATTTTGTCCTTTTTCAAACATGTCAAACTCAATAATAGACACTTATGGACAGGACATCAAGTGTGATAGGAGTCAGACATCAATTGTGTGTGAACGTGATTGTAAATAATTTTAAATGTGTAAAGTGCCCAGAAACAAATTAGTGTCCTGTCCATAAATGTCTGTTATTGAGTTTGACATGTTTGAAAAAGGACAAAATGTGTCCGAAACGTAACATTTAAAATTAAATAAACAAATGACCAAAAACCAAGAAAAATTTTAATCAATTTATATGAAACATATGGTCAAAGAAACGAAAGTAATAAATAAACAATATATATATGTATATATATATAATAAATCGATACTAAAAATTTACATTTCCAAATGACTCAAAAGCAATTGTGAATTCTATTATTTTAAATAACTATGAGCGCTCTATGAAAATTTTTAAATTTTACTGCAAAATTGTTTATCTTAAAGCATCAACCACTTTATCTTTTTGATTTGCTTTATCGGTGTGGACTGATTTTTTCTACAACTTCTGCCGTATGTGACTTCTACTTCCAAACCACTTCTCTGTACACCTACTCTCTCTACAATCTCGTTCCAATAACTGCTTGCTTTCTGCTTCTTCATCTGCTTACATCTTAATCTGCCTGCTTTTTTAAAAAAATTGCTGCGATCTCAAACCAATGCTGCTTTCTATCTGATCCTTGACTTAACTGGGTTCTTTATCAATTGGTTTCTGTATTGAATGCACTTCAACAGCTTCTTTGCATACTTGCTTTCTTAAAATCTCCTAGTTGATGGTTGCTTTCTCAATTAACTTATACTATAAACACCATTTTGAATTTTGAAAAAAAATTCTCTGTCAAACTTTCTGACAGTTAAACGTCTATTCTTTACCTCGAACAAAATTTATTTTAACACTGCCTAAATCTGAGTACCCCGTATGACATGCCATGTCGCGTAGGTATTTATAGTTTGTATATTGACATAGAACCAAATTTCATCTAACTTTTTAATGACGAATTTTCCAATCTTCATTCCTCCTTATGCTGATCCGCTTGTGCAAATTTCACTTCCCAAATGCTTAGTTTTTCAAAATACCATCCCATTTGCGTAAATTCTGTAATTTTCTATCTTCTTGTTCCTAATTGCCACCTGTACTTCAAAAGTATAACCATTGTTTACTACCAGGGTGTATTAAGGAGGTGGGCCAACGTCAATACCATTACATTGATTTTGCAGCAGTGATATGACAACCTATCATATCACTGTTTTGCAGTGACATTTATTTTTATTACTTCAATGATTATGTGAAAGAGGGCGCTACCAATAGGATAAATGATGTTTACAGGGTGTTCGTAACCGTTTTTACATTGATTAATTTGTAGTCATTTTCTGAGATAATTTAATTTATAGGAAAACATCCCAATGCAACCGCAACGATTAATTCATAAAATTTCGAAATTCTATCAACTATATTTGAGACTGAAGGATATTTTTTCTTGTAAATTATCTGGAAAACTGTGAGTCATAGACATACGAGGTGGTTATAAAACATACCCTATATTTTTGAGCTTTAAACGAATTCATCCTAAAAATTGTGCAATTCAATTTACAGTAACAAAGTTATAGTCAACCACTAGTATAACTGGAAGTGGCCAACAGTTTGAAATTAATTTGGTGAAAAAGAGCATTCTAGAAAACACCCTTAACAAACATTTGTTTATCCAAGAAGTAGCTGGGCGACACATATACGTATCAAAATAGTTTCATCAAAAATTATCAAAATCAATTTCATTTCTTTATTGCCGCTAAAAACTCTAATTTTTCCACCAGAGAATGAAACTATCAAGTGGTGAGTCATTTATTTTTAAAGTTACAATATATACAATCAATACATAAAAACTGCTGAAGTTTATAACTAGCTTGAGTAATAAACGACAATTAGTGATGTCATTTCCATCTGTACCTACTTGCTTGAAAATTTATTTAATTTTATTAAAATATAAACATTATTAATTTTTCATGAATAAGTGAAAATCACATTTATTTTAGTGAAATTGAAAGCAATTAATATATGTTGTTACTACATGTATGTTATAATACAGACATACATCCCCCTTAAAAACCTAGTGAGAGTCATATAATTAGTAGAACCGACAGCTCTTGTGGCCACTCAGCTGACCACCTCCCCCATTATGAACATTTACCTGTAGCTAAAATTGATTGCAACTCTTGAAAATCATGCTACACTGCAGTTGAATAAAATTGTTTTATACCACAAATCTAAAATTCAATGGATTATCACATCGGGTGAATGATCATTCAACCTTGTACTTATTCATTACATTTCCTTTTCTCTATCAATTATATCTATAGTATTTGTTACCAATTAAAATATATTAGATTTAAACCTTTTAGAATGATTCTTTGTAAATTTTTACGAGTATATTTGAATAAACTATAAGATTTGTAAAATAAAATACATCTCTATGTTCTAAAGATTTAGGTAGGCTTTTTTTAATCTGTCTGAGCTGTATCTAATGTAATGTAATACACCGCTGGGGCTTGAAGCTTCTCACAATTTCAATCATTATTTGGGAATGTTCAACCTAAAATTATAAACAATCACAACCTTTGTAATTATTTGGTGATTATTTAATTCGCCTATTTCTTCTGAACCTGTATTAATGCATTTCCTAATTAACAACACATTTTTTTACATATAAACTGCCTGTTAACAACAAATACGTCCAATAATATTAACATGTAAAGACATTGTGACACTTTGATTCTCAATATGTTGTGCTTGCCAGTATTTTTTCTCTCATGCGAATACAGTCATTATAATTGTCCATGATTTGTTTAACAGATAAAATAAAACTTGTTTAACAATAATTCACTTGAACCCACTAGTTATTCAATCATTTCTAGTGAATTAACGGAGTGAAATTTATGAGTTCATTACCGGCGTAGCTTACGTTTACTACGACGTTAATGTTAGCCGTCAGGCATGGATTTCCGTGAAATTGTCAATCTAATAAATGTATTTTGTTGGCGTTTTGAGGAGTGCCGAATTACCTAAAGTTATCTGACCAAATAGATAATCATTATTATAAATATAATGTCTCAAATCTACCTGTGACATTTTTTATACCATTCACTTCGTACTGCTTTATAATATTAATTTAAGTCAACCCTCGCCCGTTATTATCGTATTCGGAGCCCCATCTCTTGGTCGTTTACGGAACCCGCCACAATTAGTGTTCGCTTTTAAAAGCGTTGTTGACTCACCTCCCTAATACACACTGTTTACTACCAATAATGTGTTCATTCGAGACAGCTATCGGCCCTTGTCGTCCTGTATAAATTTCAAATATATCCATTAGTTGGTTATGTCATAATTTTTATAGATGGAAATAATTAATTTTCAAGCGTTATGTTTTATGAAATTTTTCAAAAAGATCCCAAAGATATTAACTGTAACTCTTGCTGTACTAAAAATATGAAGATATTGAAAATCTGGAATTTCATTTTTTCTATCACTTAAACATTCCAGATATGTTATTAAAATTACGAAAATATATTCAAATTTGTTGAATTCAAAAATTTATGTTTCACTAATTCTATATATTAAAAATTGCACTAGAAGTACTGCACCTATATCTGCATTTGATGTTAGCATTGTGTTTTTTACATCTCAAAACCATTGTAGTATTTCTTCCTACTGTTTAATAATATTGGTATTATTTTATTATCTGTTGAACTCTACTAACTTTAATTATTATATGTGTTTATTTCCATTTCAACACACACACACACACACATATTAGGCGTAAATATCATGCACGTGTGTGATACAAAGTATCATATTTCGCTGACCAGTTTCATGCTTCATTATGTAAACGTGGGAACGGATCGACTTGACCGTTCTTTTGTTTAGTCAGCTTTCTTAATGCTAGAAATCTGAGCGACGCGGTCCCATCGTTAGTATTACACGTATAATTGTATCATTTAGTTAGTTCATTTTATTTTCAATTTAATGTCTTTTCCAAGTTTTAATTTTTATATTTTCAATAAATAATTTTTAAAAACTCAAAAGTGGTTTACAAGATATAAAATTGGTGCTGTCAGTAGGATTGTCCAACACAGATAGAACAGATGTACACTCACTAGTTGCGTCGATTTCCAAATCCTTGTGGACAAGAACTTCCAGACCGAGACAACAACTGTGGCAGCGAGAACCCGGAACAAGCAACATTACAGCTAACCAGTCCTCAGTTTCTCCAGAACAGTCTCATGCCAGGAGTATTAACGTATGTACTATTACAATCATCACGTTATTGATTTTTTATTATTTTATTGATTTAAGCGATACGATTTTTATATATCTTGAACATAAAGTTCTATCATTTTAAAACAATTGCGAAACATATTTTACAATTTCTGAAACAAATACTTCTGTGCACTTGTATTTGATAACATTTAATTATTTCTAATACTGAAAATATATCTCATTTATTTTATTGCATTTACCTTTTACCATCATTTTATTACATTTGACCTGTTTATTACTTCTATAACAAATTTACCTACAAAAAAATACCCATACACTGATTTTTCTATTTTCATATTTAATTTGATCTATTCGTTTATATAAACTAGTTTACAGTATTACTAAATATGGTTGAAACACGCCAGGGTACGGTAGAACCACCACCATTTTTGGTGTACATGGACGATATAATCGTTTATTCGCCCACCATTCACGAACACTTAGCAAGACTTACTGACGTTTTTAAAAGACTGACCAATGCGAGTTTCTCCGCAAGGAGGTCGCTTATTTGAGACACTTAATAACTAAAGACGGTGTAAAACTAAAAAGATATTAAGTAAATTTTGGGACATGCTGGTTATTAACGTAGGTTTATTCCAAACTTCGCGGAAATATCGAAACCCCTGACTAAACTTTTACAAAAGGATGAACCGTTTAACTTCAACGCTGAATGCGTCACGTTATTTAACGAACTTAAACGTACTTTAACTTCGACACCAATACTGATCTATCCGAACTTCGAGGAATCATTCATACTAACAACTGACGCCAGTCCGCCTGCAATCGGCGTGTACTATCCCAAGGGCCAATAGGTAAAGATCTATCCAGGCTTCCAGGACGCTTTGTCAAGCCGAGACAAGGTATTCGACTATTAAGAGAAAACTGTTGGCTATTGTTTGGCCAGTAAAGCACTGTAGACCAATAATCTATGGCCGAAAGTTACAACTTCTCACGGATCACAGTCCGTTAACGTGGCTGTTCTCCATAAAAGACCCCGAAAGTCGATTAGCACGATGGAGACTTAAACTCGAAGAGTATGACTATGAGATCATTTATAAACCGGGTAAAATTAACAAAAACACCAACGCTTTATCACGTATTAAAATTAACCACTTTAATGAATGCATATCATTCCAGGCAAAATTAAAACTAACGCCTCACAAAATCTTACCCCTAAACGATGAAGACGATCACAGTTACTCAGAACACGAACAAAACGAAATAACTACTGAAACGATATGCCAAGAATTCAAAACTTTTATTGAACGTTACAAAACTGTTGCCTTAATTGCCAACTTCTAGACAATGCAAATAAAAATATTCTAATCTTTCATCATCTTTAAAGCAATCACCGGTAACCTAGACACAACCGATGGCGAATTCTATACTAACAGCATAAACACATTTAACCAGGGACAATAACAGGTCGAGAATCTTTTAAAGAATCAAATGAGCGTTATAACTGCCATTATTAAAAACTTTAACGAAACTATTCAAAAACTACAAATAGACGAGAAAATCGTTAATGAGGACATTAACAAAATCAACCTCACAATACATGAACTAAATGACCGAATAGCTACTATTCTAGCCATCAATCATTTCTTGAAATTTGTGAAAAACTAATGGCCAGTTATTTGTTTCTTGAAATTATTATATTTCTTTGAAAATTATTCACTCATCTATTATTACACCAGATTTCTCTTCTCAAAACCTTGTTAAAAATATTTTACTGTTAACAGTCAGATTTTCAAGTGTTGCAGAGTATTTAGAAGTAATTGAACTACAAGCTTTTCAAACTCACTCAGATCTAGTATTCATTTTAAAAATCCCTCTAGTAGAGCAACAGCTTTATACAGCTTACCACTTATACCCTATTCTGATTTTAGATGATAGAACTGGTTTTCATCACATCCTTTCTTTTATTCAAAAATATGTAGCGCGAAATGATGATTCTCTTATGTATATACCGATCAAGGAGCAAACAGCTGACTTCACTCCGAACTGCTCCGACTTATACGCGTATCCCATAGACTTTGAGACGCAACTCCTGATAAACATTCGTGTGTCCCCGAAACTTGTAACAGTGCCTTCGTTTTAAGTGAAGGGTAAAATGTTCAAAAACTTGAAAGAAATGCGTGGATTGTAATCATATCGGAACTCTTAAATGTGACTGATAATTGTCCAGGAATAGATGCTAAAACTTTAGTGCTAACTATCATTCGGTTGCAAACAGAATGTAGTGCTTTTGTTGGGATTACGAAAATCCAAGCCGAACCACAAAAATTCATGAACATTTCGGATAATTCTCACCGAGTTTCAATTCCATTCAATTGTTGCAATTCTCATCCCGAGAAACTTGCAATTCCGGATCTTAAACCCCTGAAGCTGGACGACTTAAACTTGAAAGAACTATCCATAGCCAATCATAAGCTGGACCAGTATTCAAGAGATCTTGACGATCTCATCAACCAACCCTTCAATAATAAAAATATTTTCTGGTTCACGTATGCTACAATAATTATCATTATAACAATTGTTGTTGTATACAGAGCTTATTGAAAATCATAAGGCACGTTAAGAGACCTCCGAAAAACGAGAACTCCAATCCAAAGAGTCTGAGAACTCTGACAAAAGCGTTCTCCAGGCTGATACCAAAACTGAGGGCCCAAATCGAAGAGAAACCTGAATGAACATCCAGACCTATAGAAGTGAGAACTTTTATTGATACGTTTCCATGGACTTATTTGACTTATTTTTATGTAACATATTTAAACTTAATCATTATGTTCATTTTACTTTTATTTTATTTCCATATTGGTATTTCTTGCTTATTTAGCTAGTGTCCAGTAAATTCCAAAAGTTAATGTTACAGCATCAACTTTTCTTAGTAAAGGGGAGCTGTTAGGCGTAAATATCATGCACGTGTATGATACAAAGTATCATATTTCGCTGACCAGTTTCCTGCTTCATTATGTAAACGTGGGAACGCATCGACTTGACCGTTCTTTTGTTTAGTCAGCTTTCTTAATGTTATAAATTAGAGCGACGAGGTCCCACAGTCGTCATTTATCGTTAGTATTTCACGTATAATTGTACCATTTAGTTAGTTCATTTTATTTTCAA
This sequence comes from Octodonta nipae, assembly GCA_034190945.1. Classification (NCBI taxonomy): domain Eukaryota; kingdom Metazoa; phylum Arthropoda; class Insecta; order Coleoptera; family Chrysomelidae; genus Octodonta; species Octodonta nipae. The sequence continues at coordinate 58,125,763 of CM067220.1, forward strand.
TTTAATGTTTTATTCCGAGTTTTAATTTTTGTATTTTCAATAAATATTTCTTTAAAAACTCAAAAGTTATTTACAAGATATAAAATATATATTATTTTCTTTGTTGTATTCGGTGTACCTCCGTCTCTCGGTTTGTGGTCTGAAAAGAACATTTTACCTGACGTTAAGCCAAAATGTCATTTGGTATTTTCAAAGCTGAAAATCTGAAAAGAGAGTGAAGAAATTTAGAGTGGCTTTCTATTTATACCTTCGTTCGAGATTGTATCATCATACATACATTTAATTAGTTGGTACACTTTACTGCCGTCTCGTTGTAATCTAAATCACAAATTACTCCACTTTTAAATGACGTTGAATTACATACCAATAAAAATTCGTATGTAATTAATTGGTTTCTTCGTAGGGGCCAGTTAATAATAATTCCAACAGTTTGTAAATTTATCCACGAATTTTTCAAATCGTTGGTATAATATTTTTGTCTGTAAAATAAGCTTTACTGTGCTATACATTAGTTGAGATAAGCAAAACTGATTAACGACATTTCCGGAGTATGTAAATGTATTTATCAAACCAACCGCCCAGAGGCATCGCCTATGGCTTATCATGTCGAATTGACTACTGGCGTCAAACAATAAACCTAATGGAGAGATTCATACTCTTCGTAGATAATATCAAGGGAAATAACACCACAAAAATGTCTGTATATTCCAAACTTTTCGGGGTCTAGGTCAGTCCCCGTTGTCATTGGTTAAGAAACTATGAAATAAAAAAGGCACAATTCTAAAATGTAGAATTAAAATGTTTGACAATATCTATTATTTGACTTCTGACGTAAGAGAATTTTATTTGTAATATACAAGGTCGCACAGAAATTTCTAAAGATCATATAATCATAAAGTTCCTTTTAAATTGGAAACATTTGAAAGGGTGATCATTAAATTCATAAGGGAAAACCTAGGAAAAACCTTATGAACTATCCCGATACTGGGTTGTTCACAAGGACGTGACCATTCGCAATTTCTTCCTTAATCATCGGCAACCAGGAACGATTGAATTCCATTGAGGTAGTAGCGATACAATCGTTTTCATTTATCAAAATTAAAGCAGACTTAGTTTTCTTTTAGTCCAACTCCGGGCCGGTACATTTGAGTTAATTTCGTGCAAAGATTATCGAATAAATTACATAATTTGGTCCAACTCCGGGCCGGATACATTTGAGTTAATTTCGTGCAAAGTTTAATGATCAAACCATTGATTTTTCATTGCAATTATTGTTGAAAACCGCATTGAATTTTCGTTTCTTTATTTGTTAGAAGAGAAAGCAAGTTCGGGATATTCACTCATTCCGTTGGAAATAAAACGCAATTTTTTGCCGCCTTAAAAACCTTACAAGAGCTCGTTTGGTTTGTTTGGTTATTTTGCTAAATTGTTTTGAATTTATTTGACATTTGGTCAGATATTTTCTACTTCAACAGTAAAAAATTGTACATTTTTGGAATAGTATTTTGTTTTCGTTCTATCGTGTTACATTGGTTCAGTGGCGTTACAGTGATTTTAATTTATTGTTAAGATGTCAAAAACCGCTGAAAATTTACGTAAATTTAAAAATCATCGACAATCGGAGTTTAAAAGATTAGAAGATATTTATTTTGCTGCCGAGAAAGCCTTAAGAGGTGACGACGTTGAATTGTTTTTTAGCATGATTGATATGGTTGATTCAATCCATTCCGAATTTTTTAAACACCACAATTCCATTGTTGGATTAATTTCTGATGCAAACGATGATTTTGACTTTGAGGATGACATTCGCAATAAATTTGAAAAATTGTTTTATTCAATTAGGTCTATTGTTGCTAAACTGAATTCTGTTCAGAATTCTACGCCACAAAATACAACTCGGGAACAGGAAAGTGTTGCTTTGCCGCGAATTGATTTGCCTTCATTTACTGGAGACATATTGGAATTTGGTACTTTTATTGATTTGTTTGATTCATTAATTCACAATAATGAAAAACTCAGTGCTTTGCAGAAGTTCAAATATTTGGAGTTAGCTTTAAAAGGGCCTGCTTTTGAGGCTATTAGGAATTTTAAACTAACAAAAACAATTACGTGAGTGCTTATGAAACACTTTTGAAAAAATTCAAAGCGAACTCGTTTAATCGCGGAGTCTCATTGGTCAGCTTTAGAACAATTCCCCCAACTAACTTCAGATAGCCCTTCAGAGGTTCGGAAGTTATTGGATGACTTCAGTGATAATTTGGAAGCACTGAAGAATTTGGGTTTACCAGTAAATGTTGAAACGAGTTCCAAAGAATTTGGCCGCTAAATTTGAACTTTACCATGGTACTGTGACCGCTCAAGATGACTTTCCGATCCGTTCGGAAGTTGCTGATTTTTTGTCGAAGCATTGCGATGCCTTTGAACATGTTGAATTATCCCGCAAGGCAAAGCGAAGTGTTGACAAAAAGTTACCATTGAATTCAAAGCAACATTCTTCCCGGTTCACTACATCTTTGTTTGTCACTAAGAATAGAAATTGTTTAGTTTGTAAATCCAATCATGCGATTTACAAATGTTCTGAATTCTTGAACAAATCAGTATCCGCGCGGTTTAAGTTTGTTAAAGATTTTAGACTTTGTTTTAATTGCTTGAGCGATTCTCATCAGTCGAATCGCTGTAAATCTTTATCCACTTGCCGCAACTGCAAACAACGCCATCACACATTGCTTCATTTTGTAAATCGTGGTGATTCAGGCATTCTGTCTGAATCTAGTGCTCCCCCCGCAAACCTGGCTTCCAAATCTGGTGGATCCAGTACCATTAATACCCGAAACTTCTCTACCGCAGACTTCTTGCCATAGTTCACTTTTGTCATACAATTCAAATGTGTTGTTATCTACCGCTTTAGTTGAGGTATTAGATAAGCACGGTTCTTATCAAACTTTGCGATGTCTGCTAGATTCTGGTAGCATGACATCATTCATTGCGAGCAAGGCTGTGAAACGCCTTGGCTTCCGACCTATGTCCGCTTCGATTTAACTCAACGGGCTAGGTTCTGTGCAGAGTACCTCTGCTGAGGGCTCTCTTACCCTTTCTCTTCGCTCTATAGTAAAGCGTGAGTGCAATTTTGTTGTTGATACTATTGTTTTACCCCGCATTTGCAATGATATGCCTGTTGCGCCCATTAACATGGCTAATATGGCATATCTAACCAATTTGAAACTTGCTGATCCTGGTTTCAATAGCCCAGGCGCTATTGACCTTTTGTTAGGTGCCGATATATTTTCTCAAATTTTGTTGGATGGCCGCCTTCTGGGAAAGGAAGGTGTTCCTGATGCTATTAACACTGTGTTTGGTTACATCCTTATGGGTAAAGTGTCTTCCAGTTCTGTTAACTCTCACTCTCAGTCAGTCATAAACCCAACTTCGCTTTTTTGTCAAATTGAAGATGTAGTATCATTAGATGATTCACTCCAAAGGTTCTGGACAATTGAAGATGTTCCTACCGCACTGGTTCAGTCCCCTGATGATCTTATCTGCGAAAACATATTTTAGGAGGGATGCAGGAGATTGGATTCAGGTAGATTCGTGGTGCCTCTTCCTTTTCGAAATACACTTCCTGCTTTTGATGGAATGTATGATCTCGCCGTACAAAGTTTCTGCTCTTTAGAAAGACGTCTTCTACAGCAACCAGATCTTTACAAACAATATTGTGATTTTCTCAAAGAGTATTTTGAGCTGGATCATATGGAGTTGGTTCCTGATCCATCTACTGCTTCTGATTGTTACTACATACCGCATGATTGTGTTTTGAAACCTGATAGTAGCACAACCAAACTTCGTGTAGTGTTTAATGCATCCGCTAAGATACCTCATCGGTTATCTTTGAATGATTGTTTATTTATCGGTCCCAAATTGCAGCAAGACATTATCGCTATTTTGTTGAATTTTCGATTTCATCCTGTAGTGTTCACTGCAGACATCAAAATGATGTATAGACAGATTTTGATTGCCCCAGAACATCAAAATTATCAGCGAATCATTTGGCGTTTTTCTCCGCAAGATCCAGTTGCAGTCTATAGGCTCAAGACTGTCACTTATGGAGTTTCATCCGCACCCTTTTTGGCTATCCGCACTTTAAATCAGTTGGCTGATGAAGAAGACCGCTCTTTGCCATCAGCAGCCGCTATTGTTCGATCGTCCACATACGTAGATGATATCATTGCAGGAAGTTCATCATTTTGAAAAGGCTCAAACATTGCAGTTAGAAATTATTGAACTCTTAAGACGAGGAGGATTTGAGCTTCGCAAGTGGTCCAGTAATGATTCACGAGTGTTGCTACACCTCTCTGAGGAATATTTGTCGATGAATCCATACTCTTTTGAATCTGATAATTCCTTAAAAGTTTTAGGTTTGCATTGGAATCCATCCTCTGACTCCTTTTTCTTTACTAGTCTCCCACATGTTGATAGCTCTTGTACTAAACGCATACTTCTGTCCACTTTGGCCAGAATCTTTGATCCATTAGGAATTATCTCACCTGTAACGTTTTTGGTTAAACACTTGATTCAAAGATTATGGAGTTCGAAATTGTCTTGTCATGAAACCCCGCCTACTCACATTGTTTCGTTATGGTCAAAATTCATAGGTGATCTTCCCTCCTTACAGAATTTAGTTTTGCCTCGCCTGCTTGCTATAGAAACCTGGTTTCAATAGCCCAGGCGCTATTGACCTTTTGTTAGGTGCCGATATATTTTCTCAAATTTTGTTGGATGGACGCCTTCTGGGAAAGGAAGGTGTTCTTGATGCTATTAACACTGTGTTTGGTTACCGCATCATTGTGTTTTGAAACCTGATAGTAGCACAACCAAACTTGGTGCATTGTTTAATGCATCCGCTAAGATACCTCATCGGTTATCTTTGAATGATTGTTTGTTTATCGATCCCAAGTTGCATCAAGACATTATCGCTATTTTGTTGACCTTGCACAATTTAGTTTTGCCTCGCCTACTTGCTATAGAAAACTTTTCTAGTTGTGAACTTCACGCATTTGGTGATGCTTCCGAGAAAGGTTATGCCGCTGTTGTTTTTTTGTGTTGTCTAAATCGAAAGTTGCCCCTTTGAAAACTTTGTCACTTCCCAGATTGGAACTGTGTGCTTCAGTTCTTACCGCTAAGTTGGCTCATTATGTTTATGAGCAATTCAATAGTCGTTTGTTGTTCAAGGTGATTCGTTGCTGGTCAGATTCCACGGTAGTCCTTTCTTGGCTTAGTTCTTCCCCGCACCGTTGGACATTTGTCAGTAATCGAGTTGCTTACATTCAGGAAAAATTTCCTTCTTCGCATTGGTTTTACATCCAATCTTGTGATAACTCCGCTGACTTGGGTTCCCGCGGCACTTTGCCATCAGAGTTATTAGGTAATACACTTTGGTGGAAAGACTCAAGCATGTCACCGCTAGTTTTGACTGAAGCCCGTATAGTGGCGCTTCAAGTCACCGCTTCATCAAATTTATTTGATACTTTGTTAGAAGAACATTCTTCTATTAATCGCATTACCCGCATTATAGCTCATATTTGTCGCTTTGTTGATAACGCCCGCAATCCAGACCGTAGGGGCTCTGGATCATTTTTGGCTGCTGAGTTATATCAGGCTCAGCTTCGCATTGTTCGCTATGTTCAAGATCAATATTTTTCTAAAGAGATTTCCCTTCTTCGAGAACGTAAACTTTTGCAAAAATCGCTTCGTAAACTTTCGCCGTTTCTTGATGAACAGGGAACTCTTAGAGTTGGTAGTAGATTGGCTAATGCTCCATTGCCGTTTGACACTAAATTTCCCGCACTGCTACCAAGTAAAAGTCGTTTGACTAATCTAATTGTCGAAGATTGTAATGTCACCAATCTTCACGCAGGAATCCAAACCGTTCAATTTCTTTTGCAGCAACGATTTTGGATTCTATCCGCAAAGAAAGTAATTCGTAGTGTTAAAGCTCACTTAAGACGTGTCGTTGGAGATCAAATCCTAACCTACGAAGAACTTTCTACTGAATTTGCACAAGTCGAAGCAGTTTTATACTCGCGACCTATAACCCCTTGTAGCAACGATCCATCGGATATTACCGTCTTGAGTCCTGGAATGTTTCTTACCATGAAACGTTTAACAGCACCTCCTGAATCTGATTTCTTATCTGTCCCATCTAATCATCTCAACAGATGGCAGTTACTGAGTCGTTTGCATCAGGCATTCTGGAAACGTTGGTCGTAAGAATATTTACATACTCTTCATCAACGGAGTAAATGGACTGATCCCTCGGAGGTTGTTAAGCCAGGTACTCTTGTTATTTTGAAGCAAGACACTTCACCTCCTTTGAATTGGCCATTAGGGCGCATTATTGACGTACATCCTGGAGGTGATGGTGTTGTACGCGTTGCTACAGTTAGAACTGCAAGTGGTACTTTGAAGCGACCTCTTGTAAAGCTTTATCCACTGCCAGTGGACCCTTAGTTTTGAAATAAGTAATTCAAGGCTGGCGGAATGGTGCGTTCCCGCAATTTGTTTAGTGTATTGTTTTCAATTTGATTGAATTACTTCATTGATTTTTAAACTTCTGGACCTTTTCTAAAACATTCCGTTGCGCTAATGCTAATTTTAAGTGTTTTTTTTTGCGTGTAAAATATAGACTGTATTGACATTCGTGTTTCGGCTCCCTAGCTGTTAAGACGCTTGGGAGATTCGTGCAATGTACTCCGAACTTTTCGGTGGCTTTGATTCCGTCTGAAGAGACGACGCTTATTGTTGCTTTTTGCGTTACGATTTCGCGAGTTCTTAGCTCCATTCGTGACGACCGCTAAACCGCTTTCATTTTGTTTCTTTTGTGTTTACAAAAGCGCATCATTTGTTGTTAAACCCGCATTTTTTGTATGCTCAATCAATGAACATTACGTCGCTATTTTTTGTGTAACGTGTTGTCCAGACGAAGCTCTAAGAAACTGTTCCGGCTGTTACGGGGCTAGCCTCAGAAGAAAGAAGAACCAAGAAAAGACCAGAGCTTCGACTTAAAGGTTAGTGATAACTTTTATTTGGTGATTCGTTTATGTGACGGCACGTGTTTATTGGTTGTTCCGCTAAAGGTCCTTCGTCAATATATACTTGCGTTGAACCAGCATTGAACTAAAACCGCAACATCTAATTCATCTACATTTTTTTGAATATTCTATATGGAATGTGCCATCGAAGACATTCCAGTTTCAATATTGAGTATTTCCAATAAAAACCAATTCAAATTCTAATATTGCTAGAATATTACTGTAACATTGTAAATAAATATAGTATTTAGCAATATTCCTATAATATAATAGAAATATATTATAATATTAAATCAAAACTGTTCACACTCTAATATTGTTCTTATATTACTGTAATATTGTGTTCAAATAAATTTTTCTGTAAGAAATTACATTGAGATATATTCGTATGTAATATTGCAGCGACATTGCTTCAATACTGAGTATTTATAATAAAAACCATTTCAAACTCTAATATTACTGGAATATTATTGTAACATTGCGAATAAATATATCATTTAGCAATATTCCTGCGATATTATAGAAATATATTATAATATTAAATCAAAACTATTCACACTCTAATATTGCTCTTATATTACTGTAATATTGTGTTTAAATATATTTTTCTGTAAGAAATTATATTGAGATATATTCGTATGTAATATTCCAGCGACATTGCTTCAATATTGAGTATTTATAATAAAAACCAATTCAAACTCTAATATTGCTGGAATATTACTGTAACATTGCGAATAAATATATCATTTAGCAATATTCCTGCGATATTATAGAAATATATTATAATATTAAATCAAAACTGTTCACACTCTAATATTGCTCTTATATTACTGTAATATTGTATTTAAATATACCATTTAGCAATATTCATGCTATATAACAAAAATATATTAGAATATAAAATGAAAAATGTTAATTAGTAAATATTACTGCGATATTGAAGAAATATTACTTATTTATATATCGTCATGTAACATTTCTGCAATATCATCAGTTTACCGCCCATATTGCAATATATTGTAAAGATATTGTAGATTAAAGATCTTAAAAAAATTATTATATAAGGTAGAGCATCTTGCTATATAGAATACCTGAAATATGGGGCGAAGCAAAATTACATTTATATATTGTGTTTAACACGATGTTAGAAAAAGTTGCATATAAAGGTCGGTTAAAATTATAGTTTAGGAAGTGGCTCAAAAAGTATCAGAAATATTTGTTATATAGCGTATAGGGTGAAGTAGAATCAAAGTTAGGTAATTAAAAAATGTTATATTGGGTGACAAATAAACAGCAGCATATACATGATGGTTGCACTATAGGGTGAAGCAGAGTTACAGTTATACCAGGTGGTTCCTATAAATGTTGAATAAAATTGTTAAATAATGTGGCCCATAAGCACTTGCAGTTTGGATGAAATATATTCGGGATTGGTAGATTTATAGTTATTTAAGGTGGTTCAACAATGTTAGAAAAAATTGTTATATTGGATAGCCCATATGTTTTATAAGCTATTTCTTTTTGCAAAAAATTTACATTCCATACGCGGGTGAAACAGAATAATAATATTAAGCCTATGAAGGACAACCTTATCTCAATTAAAAATTTCCCGGTACCAAAAAAAATGTTATACTCATTACACATTTTATTGAGAAAGGGTCCATAATTCATCTGGGTAAACGAATGTCAAGAAGCATTTGATAAAATATACACAGATGCAAGTTTGCTGGAAATAGGGGCCGTATTCAAACAGTCACAAGATAACAAAGAAGAAAAACTGGTTGCATTTTTTTCAAAGATACTAAATGGCTTTCAAAAAAGGAAGGAATTTATATATTTAGAATGATTATAGCGGTTTAAGAATGTGAGAAATACTGGGAATGCTGACTAATTGACAAACAGTTTATTATTTTTTCGGACCATAAACCATTAGAGGGTTTAAATATCAAATCAAGAACTAGGAGACTTAACTATATTATCTATCCCAATACAATTGAATATTGTCAATTTAATAAAATGAGAATATATCTTCGAGGTTAAAAAAAGTAATGAAGTTGTTCAAAACGAAAAAGTAAATTGATATATAAACACAATATATACTACAAAAAGATAAAAAAGAAGATAAAATACTTCTATCAGAATAAAGAGAGAATTAAAAACAATTTGTAGAGAATGCACAAGATGTATTAAAAATAAAACAAGAGGACATGCTGAATTTGGATTTGTGGCGAAATATCCAGTTCAAATAATGTCAATAGATACAATTGGGGGCTTTGGAGGCCTATATCCAGAAAAAAATATCTTCATCTTCTTCACATGGTACACGTATATCTTAAAATCAAAATATTTTATAAAACTAGTAGAAAGAGTGACGGAAACTGAAAAAATGTACACCATTGTTTTCGATCAATACCCTGCAATAAATTCGGGAGAATTCAAACAACTTTGAACGAAAAAAGGGTGCTTATAATTTTTACTGTAGTAGACACACCCTTCTCAAATGGCTCAAACGAACGATTGAATTAAACATTAATTAATAAAATTAGTTGCAAAATTAACGAACAAAAGAAAAAAGTTTCATGGACAACAAAATATAATGATACAGAACACACAATTACTGGATTTGCACCTTCATACTTATTACATGGTATAGACCACGATATTTCACTATACACCTATTCGCTACGTGAGAAGTCATGGTAGGGATAGCCGAATTGACGCTTGCATACGCAGTTGATACTTTCGGCATTAAAGGAGGCTCAGGAGCCTGTTTTTGAGCGAAGAATACACATGAAAATTTGAAATTCGTTTCAATTCATAAAATAAAAATAGAATGGTTCATCGAAGTAGCTGCGTTGTGAACTGTAAAAATACAGAGGAAAAAGTAAATGTATATTTTATAAATTTTCGGTTGCGAAATGGAAAATAAATCAAATAAGTGGATAGCTGCTGTAAAAAGGCAAAAGTAAATAGTACCATGACCTTTAATTCAGTAATAGCAATAACACTGTAATAACATATTTTCCGAAAACAATGAAATATTATTTTGAATGAATAATATAAGGAAAGTTCTCTTGTAGATGTTTCAATTATTAAAAATACAAGTTTTTGTTTGTTACATTTAGTATTTAGTGTTAGTATTAGTAAAATTATGTGTCCGCATATGATATTACTCGTGGTTGTGTATTTTTTTAAGTATTGATGGATCACTATGGATAAGTTGAGCCCTAGCTACATTCTTACCATATTCCTTCCAACCTACAAATCTCCTCAATTAAATAAATCTATAGCAGTTTACAGGTAAATAAATATTTGTAAAAAATATAAAGTTTAATGACAAAATAAATTGTGTAAGCCACAGAAACAATAATTTAAATTGAAAATACCACTGTTAAATAAATTTCAATCTCAAAGAAATTAAAAAAAATAATTATATGATAATAAAAACTTTAATATTGTATTATAAACGTAATCATCCTGAATACAGTAACGTCACAGTTATAATTCATTACACATAATTTAGCATTGAAATTGATTATTTTGTCTTAATACTTCCATATTCTTATCCCTAACGGTTTTCTAATTATTATTTGTTTTCTGTATTTGTTGTTGAAAACATCGCTCAAATTAAATGTTTGTGAAGGCGGTATTTGAATTCATTGAAACTTATAATTTTGTACGTAGCTTTCCACGGTCCTAGGTATTAGTCTGGGAGAGAGAAGTTTATTCTGCGTCATACAGGTCTTAAAATTCGTAAATTTATTACTAGATACAAAAATGTTAAAAAGTGATTTTTGTATGGAACACCCTGTATATTATCAACTAACCTGAAAGGTAATTAAAATCCCTTTCAAATGGTACATGATATTCCTTTCATTAAATAGTAAGGATTTGGAAATAGAATCTAGTTTATGTAAGAATTGGTTTCTTTGGTATATTTATCTAGATAGCGTTAAAATGTCTTGATGAGAAATATCATAAAATTTTGACAATTAGTTTGATACATTTGCGCATTTCGTAAGGAAAGTAACTCGAAAACGATTAAATTGGAGGGAAATAACTATTCAATGGAAGTTTTTCTGATTCATGGATAATGTAGCAAAATTGCAAAAAATTAAATAAATGTACCTGGAAAAAGTTTGTAAGATTGTAAAATAATTTCATTAATTATGGGTAAAAAGTGACAACAAACCAATTTCAGTCCATCCAATAACATAAATATAATAAAATCAACAAATTACAATACAAAAAAAAGTATATTATACATAATTAGAAAATTATTTTAATAAATGTTCAAAATGACGACCTTTGACTTCCAAACATTTTAGAATTCGGATACCCGTAGATTCAATTGTAGCCCTTCTTATATCACTGGCATCTAGGTCTTCAATGCGGACGTCTTGTTTCCTCAGTACCGGTGTCCTAAATACTTTTTTTCCAATTCACCCCACAAGGAAAAATCAAGTGGCGTGAGATCAGGTGATCTAGCAGGCTAATACCACGGTCTTAAACGTCTATACCAACGATCGACGAACATTTCAAACAACTCTGAAGATACTGCCCCAGTGCAATGGGTCGGTGCTCCATCAAGTTGAAACCAACCTTCTAAGGGCAGATTTTCTAAAAACTCATTCACCACTGATCTTAAAATTTGTATTTCTAGGATGTTAACGGTTCATCGTAAATGAGAAAATGTATTTTGTCATATTTCAGGAGACAAAAAACGTTAATACTAAACTTTTCCTGGGATCCCATTTCCGTGACGACATGTGGATTTTGTTCAGGCCAGAAATACTCGTTTCTTCTATTAAAAATACCTTCCCTGGAAAATCTAGCCTTATCTGTCCAAATTATTTTTTAGAAAGTTAGGAACTTCTAGGGTGTGGATTAGAATAGTTTCACAATATCGAACACGAAATTGATAATCTTCTGGTTTCAGTGCTTGAACTTTTGTAAACTTGTTTGGATGCATATCATGATTTTCAATAATTCTTTTAACAGAGTTACGAGCAAAACCTAGATCATTTTCTGCACTTCTAATAGGCTCTTGAAAATAGGCTAGAATGTTTATGATGCTGTCGTCATCAGAAGTTACAGGCTTCGGTTAACCTCGTTCTGATTTCAGTTTTGACCCATAATTAATTAAATTAATTTGCAATCTTGTGAACATTCTATAGTTCATTGGTTGAATCGGGGTACATACCATTGAACTTTCTGCATGCTCTTGCTGTAATTTTTCGACATTGTCCATGAGTAACGAATAGGTTCATCAAAAATTTATTTCCTTCCAATTTAATCGTTTTCGAGCCACTTTGCTTACTAATGAAATTTCTCGTCTAGATATTTTAACGCTATCTAGATAAAAAATATCCCAAAATAGTCCAGTTCTTACACAAACTTGATTTTATTTCCGAATCCTTATATTTAGGTATCGGAATATCATATACCATTTCAAAGGGATTCTGATTGCCTTTCAGGTTAGTTGATAATATACAGGGTGTTCTATTTAAAAAAATCACTTTTTAACATTTTTGCATCTAGCAATAAATTCACGAATTTTAAGACACCCTGTATATCGCAGAGCAAACTTCTCTCTACCAGACTAATATAATAAGTTACATTCAAAATGTTAAGTTTCTATGAATTCAAATACAGATGTCACAGAAATTTAATTGGAGCGATGTTTTGAACAAAAAAATATAGAAAACAATTAATAACTACAAAACCGTTAGGGATAGGTATAGCAATAGCGAAGTATTAAGACAAAATAATAAGAAAGTAATTAAGAATCAAAAAATGCTATCATATACCGGGTGTCCCATTTGAAATATTAAAAATGTTACTACTTTCTATAAGCGGCAACATAGCATCGTTGAAAATATTTTACATCGATAGATCTGGAGTAATTAGATAGGTTATCAAATTTTCAGAAACATCCCATGTTCCGCTTTCCGTAAATGTCTAAGCTACCATCGAGCGTGGGACACCCTGTATAAAGCAAGTAGGTTAGTAATGCTGAAAATAATTTTTTTAGAATACATGTTATTACATTTTTTAATTTACACGAATTGTTTTCTAATAAACTCCAATCTAAACTATTAATTTCTTATAACTGTACTGATTTTTAATTATGAATAAGATAATTACAACGTGATACTAACCTGTGAATTGAAAACAATTTATTTTAAATTATTTACAAGAACATTATAAACATTAGATCTGGCTTCGACAAAACTAACTAGTAAACCCGTTCGGCAATTTGACAACTGCTCAAGCCTCCTTTAATTCACAGACGTTCGGGCGTTACAGTCAGGCACACAGCGACTAATTGTATGCCAAGTGTGACCAAGTTTGGGTATGCCGTCTCTGGGAATGATATGTTTGTCCTTCATCCATTGAATATAATACTATTACATTTAAGTTAAATGAGTTTGAGTGTTTTCTGCGGGTTGTAGAACATAATTTCATTGTTCACTTATAGATGTGTTGTGTAGACATAATTTTAATTCGTTTTTGTGTGTTTACAGATAAATTTAACATTTTATTTAAAATATATTGGGTCCCAACATTTGTCTGTTAATTTAGTTGAAAAACTTTGAATTTATTTATGTTAAATTCAAAGGTACGGGTTGTGATGTTGCTACAATAAAGAATAATAATATAAAGACAAAAGGGGCAGGTTTGATCCTGTAATTAGAATTTCACAAAATGGATGGTAATATATAACAATAAATACATTAAAAAGACAAAAAACTAATTAAAAAAATTAACTAAAAAGCATGAAATCATTTTTTGCTACAACAATTAAATACTTTCTGTGAAGTCGGTGCCAAGCTAAAGTGAAACTATTTTGGGAAGTACATTTATAAGTAGTACTTCGCAACTTCTCTGTTCAAATTGGCACCGACTTCAGACTTCAGTTTAATTGTTGTAGCAAAAAATTATTTCATGCTTTTTAGTTATTATTTTTTGAAGTTTGATTTTGTTTGTTTAATGTGCTTATTTTATAATTTTTAGTGATGCAATGGCTTAATGGATGCAGTTTTCAAATATAATTAACTTTTTCGATATTGCCTAAAATAAGGTATTTTGCTTTCATTTATTAACTTGCCCAACCTCATTTACTGTTGAATAGAATAACTTGTTTTCTAGATTTGTATATGTATTAAGAAATCTTTGTGTATGATTCTAATTTAGGTGGATCGAGTATATTGCAAACGATCATTCTTTAGGTCTGTTAATTATACTGACATTCATTTAATATCGAAATCTTATAATAAATCGTTATACAATTCTAATTTACTTTGTCTGATAACAATTTGAGTTATTATTAAACATAAAAGTACTTAACTTAAACAAAATTTATATTCTTTATCAAACAAAATCTGGAAAAGTGACATGAAGATCTATTATACAATTTTTAGTGATGTGGCATAATTAGAAGCATTTTATAATTCTTATTACCCTTGTTTGATAAGAAATTTATATATTATGAAAAATAATACTTTTAAGAAAAATTCATATTTGCTGACAAATCTCATATACAGTTGAAAAAGAGACATGTAATGATTGCAGTATACATTTCCGACCATGCAAATATTTTTATGAAGAATAACTTTTTCTCTAAATAATTTTGTAATAGCTCCTAATCCTTGCCTTGAGGGTGAATTCTGCGGCTATTCTGGGGGTATATTTTTATTCTACAGCTCCAATCCTGTAAGAAAAAGACCTGAGAGAAAAGGGTTAATGCTGCCACCACCCGGAAATGATTGCTGTTGTAGAGAAAGACTTCGGGAACACCTCTCTGTATACGTTGGCTGAAAAATAAAATAAAAGGAACTTTACTCCTCTTAATCTGCCTTATCTCTCAGTCCTTGGTAGCTTCTTGCTTATCGTTACCTTGTCTCCCCTAAGAGGGTAAGACCCCAGACTTCGCAAATGAGGAAAGGGGAAGAAGTTAAAAGTAAACACAAAAAATGACACATATATTGAAAATAAAAATTAAAAAAAATTAAAAACAATAGTTCAAACCCAAAATGTTAAGAAAAGACAAATGCAAAAGTTGAATAATGTTAGTTAAAACAATACAATATATATATATATATATATATATATATATATATATATATATATATATATATACCCTACAAAATTATGGCTTTTAGCCAACTCCAAAATAAAAACATAAATTTATAGAACAACAATACTACAATGTACTTATACCCATTAGTACTGGGAAGGAAAGGGCAATTCAACCCTAGTTAAGCCCGATAGGGACCCTAACTACAATATGTCTTCCCTTAGATCGGCAGACGTTGGTGAAACAGTTTCATCAACGAATTTATGAGTATATCCCAAGGTAAATACAAAAACCAAATTTAAATAATATATCAAGAAAAGGAAAACAAATTCTTGCTATTCGTTCCTTTATCTACTCAGGGTTCAGTTAAAATCTCTAAAATTTCACAATCTAGCTTTGAGTACTCCGACGCTAATTAGTCCCTAACGCGAGGTTTCTTACCTGCCATTTGCTTGTCTAAGAAACCTCTACCATGTGTTCAGAACTGAACCTACAACTCTACGGAAAAACTCACAGGTTTTTGGCACTAACACTCCTTTGTTACAAAAAAAAAATACTAAATTTTAAACCGGCTTATAAGTTAGCGAAGTGGTTAACAAAACGATTGGAAAATTTACCTTGTCCGTAGCAAAACTTTAGCATAAAGAATACTTTAGAGTTTATTCAATCTATACAAAACGTTTCGCTTCAACCTGGAGAAAGTTTGGTATCGTTTGATGTTAGTTCTTTATTTCCTAATGTACCCATTCCACAAACTCTGAAGAATCTGGAGGACTTACTGTGTGAAAACTCTTTTTGTGAGGCGGAAATTAATGAGTTAATATCCCTCACAAAATTATGTATTAACCAAAAATGTTTTCAGTTTGGAGGTTGCTTTTATGAGCAGGACGAAGGAACTGCATTGGGAAACCCCTTGTCGCCGTTCCTTGCCAACTTGTTCATGGGCAGGTTCGAAGTTGAAGTAAAAAATGACTCCCAGTATTTTCCTAGAGTATGGATACGGTACGTGGATGACATATTTGCTATGTTTAATACTAATGAGTTCAATGTTAATGATTGTGTTATGTCTCTTAACAATAGGTTTGCTACTATTAAATTTACACATGAACAGGAACAAAAGGGTACTCTACCATTTTTAGATAGTAGAGTGGATTCGCCGATTCTAATGCCACCCCCCACCACTTGACCTTGACCTCATTAACCTTGACCTTGACCCCTTGACCTTGACCCCTAACCTTGACCCCTAGACCTTGACCCCTTGACCTTGACCCTAACCTTGGCCCCTTAACCTTGACTCATAACCTTGACCCCATTAACCTTGACCCCTAACCTTGACTCCATTAACCTTGACCTTGACCTTGACCCCTAGACCTTCACCGCTTGTCCTTGAAAATCCCCCCTATTAAAAGTTACTATTTAAAACCAGAATTACCAAACACAACTTCGTAGTAATGTCGTTTGATTTGTTGTTACCATTTAACGATTTAAAAATGTGGCGTGCCTATACATCTGTTATTGAAGTGAAAGACTTGAAAAGTGCATTGGATTATGTTTGCGATGAACTTTCAAAAAATATTTTTGAGTATGAACATGAGGCGATTTACGGTATGGGAAAAATACTAACAGAAGATGAGTGCTATAATATGGCGGAACAAAATAATAAAGCTTTAAACTAACAAAACTATACAAGAAAAATTTAATTTGTGAGGAATGTTGGGCATCTTCGGTGAGCAAACTAAAAATTTCCGAGATATGTGAAGTGTTCAACTATCTAACAGAAAAAGCCAAGTTCAGATTAGCATTCCCACAAGATTATTGTTCAGAAGATTGCCACAAAAAAATTGAAAATGAAATGAAAAAAAACGAAGTAGAAGAAGAAGAAGAAGAACTTCAAATACCATCTCCCACCACACCTCCTACTACATCTCCCGCCACCATGTCTGCAACGAATATAATGGAGAGTGTGTAAGAAGGTTCCTCAGTTTATAATTTGCTCCAGCAAGATGTCTGGTCAATATTCTACAACACCATCACAAAGTGTATTTTGTAATCAAAAAATAGAGAAGAATAAAGCTAAAAAGGAAACAGAATTAGTGATAATCGGTGAAAGAAGGTATCCTTTGAATGCTTCCAAAAGTAAATTTGTGAGTGTTGGATTAGTATACGAATATGGATTTGAACCTGGTGTAAAAATAGCAGGTATGAAAAATAATTCAATATTTTTCAATGAAAACGATTGGAATAAGTTGTTAAAATATCAAGGAGTAATAACGAATTATTTCTTTGGAAATGATGTGAACGAAACGATTTCTACAGATGAGTTCACCATTTATTTTGATAGTATTTCAAATACTAAAATAATTCAACTTTGGTCAAAAGTTTCATATATATATTTGGGATATGAATCTGTTTGTAAACTATGGGAGTTGATACCACTTTTGAAACATATGATAGCATTATTTAAAAGGCAACAATTCCAACGTTATCTAAAAGTTTTGCAAGAGGAATTACAAAGCGAAAGGGGGAATTTTTATACAAGAGCTTTTAACATTCTGCATACATGTCAAAACTCTCCTTCTGAAAATATTGGGTTAGCTATAGAATTTATGGATGTATATCCCGAATTATTTGAAAGTTATTTTGAGAACCAATCCCAACCATCCATTAGATTCACCATGGAGATGGAAGAGAGTGGGTGCCTACCATTCCTTGATGTAAAGTGTCAAAGGACTAGGGCCGGAATCCAAACAACAGTCTACAGGAAGGCTACGCATACAGGATTATACCTTCACTACAATTCGAACCACCCATCAGCAACGAAAACTGGCATCATCAAAACACTTATCCATCAAGCCAAAACTATCTGCAGCACACCAGAAGCCCTCAAAGAAGAACAAGTGAAACTTAGAGAAGACCTTTTGGCGAATGGATATCCGGAAAGGATCATTACCAAGGCATTTGAAGAGCTGGACAAACCACCTAGGCAGGAAGAGGACACCACGGTAGCAACTCTACTTTTACCGTATACTAAAGGCTTGTCGGAGAAGCTTAGAAGAATTGCACACAGCTATGGAATCAGAATAATCTTCAAAAGCAACGACACCTTGAGGAGCTACCAACTTCAAACTAACTTATTTTGAGAAAAATGAAAAAAGTCACCTTTAAAGAAAATAATCAAATAATGACAATGGTAGTGTGGAAATATGCATACCAACAATCAAGGAAATCGCATTGGGAATACGTAGCTGCAGACAGATTTCGATTTTATGATAAAATTGTAAAATTATCACTATCAATCCTGTTTTAGATTGTAAGCATAGGTTTAGAATATATACAGATAGATTTAAATAAAACAATATGTAAAGTAAATTAATTTTAATTAAATTAAATAATTACATCTTAAAGTAATTTATTTTTATGTACCCATGAATTAAATTTGTTTTCCAGTCCTAACCATTTAATAAAGTATTTGTCTCCTTTTTTTCTAACAATTTTTTCAACCAGGTAAATATGTGGATGCGCTGTCTTCTGAAGTTCTTCAGTATAAAATACTCCTGCGATATCTTGATCATTCTGATCTTGTAAAAGGTAAGTTGGAGGATTTGTATATTTCACTTTTCTAATTTTAAATATTTCGTTAGACCAACTAGGGGTATATCCTCTTGTGAATTTTCCTCTATGTTTACTAATTCGAACAAAGTCATTTTCCTTGAATTTTATGTTTTTAGGATCAACAACTGTACTTTTTTTATATACAGTGCTAAGCAGAATTTTAGATTTTTTTATATTGACATCACTTGGTTTCATATGTATAGTAGAGTGTTTACTATTATTATAAGTTTTCACAATTTTAGGAAGTAAGTCTAACCACTTATACGTGCCTTGTAGACTAAATTGTTTCCACATTAAATTTTTTAAAGTTCTGTTTACTCTTTCAACAACACTAGCCTTTAAAGTGAAATAACTACTGTAATGATTAATTTTAAATCGTTCCATTAATTTCTGAAATTCTTTGTTGTAGAATTCTTTTCCATTGTCTGTTTGAAGATTTCGTGGCACACTTTTGAAAAGGTAATCAATGAGAGTTTATGAAATAAAACAAAGAAATTTTAAATTAATACTATAATATTTAACTATATTTACAACAAGATAAAATTAACTAAGAATAAAATAAAAATTAGACAAATATACAAAAAATATGGATTATTATCTGCCATAATCCGCCGTAACATCGATGTATTACGGCGTATCATGGCAGACGCCTCCTTATTTTTCAGAATAATCTTTTCTATTTTTTATTTGAAGACGTCCTCCTGCTCTCGCCTGATTATCGCCTCTTTCCTCCTGATCATGTCCCGGACTTCCCTCAGACACGTCTGAGCATCATCAAGTGATGGTTCAGGAATCTGGAATAAATGGAAAAATATTAGTTTCTATTTAATTAAAAATAGTTGTTTTGAAAATTGATAATTTCAATTACTATAAAAATTATTAGTTGATTCAAAGAAGTGATTAAATAAGAAAAATTTACATCTGCCAAGACGTGGTCCAATCCATCGTCCGGGATGGAATCAGGAGTAGCAGGTGGAGGTGAAGTCACAGCTGGAGGCGAAGTAACAGCTGGAGGCTGAGCAGGAGATGCGACTGTGGGCAGGGCAGGCTCCTCCTCTGCAAGCTGAAAATTTTGAAAATTTACTAAACGAAGATGATAAAAGTTAAGTCTTACATCCTGCAATACCCTCTCGAGGTCATCCTCGGACAAACCGCCACCCTCGGTTTCATCTGGATATTGCTGAAAATATTTTGATTAAAAAAAAAATTGTTGAGCATCTTACAGGGAAGACCGCATTTACTTCCTCTTCATTTAATGCTCCCCGCAAGTTTTCCCCTTCAGGCAGTTCATACTAAAATATTCGAGTTAAAAAAATAAAGAAAATCGGAAAACAACTTACCAAAGCGACAAAATCGTCAACTTCCATCTGCTCCGGTAATGAATCTTGTGCGAACGCCACAAACTCCTCCAACTAAACAGAAAAATCAACAAAATATTATTGAGAAATAAACGTAAAATATAAACTCACCTCTTGCTCATACTCCGGTACCGGAGTTAGCAAATTAATGATTGCAGGTTGGACTTGGACGTCGCTTAGAATGTTGACGCGCTGCCTGGTCAACAGAGTGTTGAGAATGGATGCTTGGGGTTTTCCAGGATTGGTTGCCATTTTAAAACACAAAGAACACAAAAAAAGCACAACAAATAGACGTAAAAATAGACGTAAAAATAGACGCAAAAAAGACGCAAAGGTAAGTAACCAAAGGCGAAACAAAGTAAACAAAAGAATTGAAGAAATACAGTTCAATTAAAACTTAAATATGTAAAGGCACGAATAGAAACAGACAGGTGTGTTCAATGGAAACAAACTTAGCGTACTGAATGGTACGCTGCGTTTAAATAATCGCAAACCATACATCTACACCATATCTCCCTACCATTTTCATCCTACCCACCTACCTGGGGTAAAAAAAGAGTGTATATATATATGTCATTATTTCTTTGGAAGTTGAAAATACAAACTGCGCATAGGAAATATTATTGGGAACATTGTGCGCATGTAAAAGTTGCAGTAGTATATGACATTGTTTGTTGCAAAAATTACATGTTGTATAAGTTGAGTCCTAGATGTTGGTGGGGTGGGGGGGAGGAAGGAGCATGACTTTTTTTTTTTAAGTCCGAAAATTGAAAAAGTTGCATTTTTTTATCTGTTATCGTTTTGTGAAATTTAAGCGTTTTTGAAGTTCATAAAGAGACTGTTATCCTTGTTGTTTTCGTTAAATATCTTTGTAACCTTGAGGAATCAAAGAAATATTTTGGATAGAAACGATAGTCAACATTTTGCTAAAACTTTTTTATATATATAATTTTTCTGTAGAACCTCAAATAACAGCAGAATATGAAGATAAAATCTCGTGTCAATTTTAATAGAGAAACTTGCTTAGAAATACTCAAAACAACATAAAACTTTTTTATTTGATATTTTTTAATAAAAAGCTTCTTATTAACATTTTAGCATTCTTTTCGCTGTATGCGAGCGAAATATATGAAAATGAAAATACATGTATACAATTTGTTAATAACTTTTAACAATAACAGTACAATTATTAGATTTGATTATGAAATGTAATTTTTAAGTGAAATAGGCATATAATGTTAATAAGTGTAGGGAGGGGTTTATAAGGTGTTTGGGTGGGACACTTGAAATTGTATTTTTAAGTTAGAAAATTGACAAAGTTGTATTTTTAATCTATTATCGTTTTGTGAAATTTGTGTGTTTTGAAGTTCATAAAGAAGCTGTTATCTTTGACGTTTTCGTTACATATCTTTGTAACCTTGAGGAGTCAAAGAAAGATTTTGTACTCAAACGATAGTTGACATTTTACCAAAACTTTTCTTTAGGTAACATTTTTCTGTGCAACCTCAAATAACAGCAGTATAAAGATAAAATCTCGTGTCAATTTTAATAGAGAAACTCGCTTAGAAATATTCATAACAACTTCCAACTTTTTATTTGATATTTTTGACTAAAAAGCTTCTCATTAACATTTTAGCATTCTTTTCGCTGTATGCGAGCAAAAATGTAGGGAAATAAAATACATTTATATGTACAATTTTTTAATAACTTTTAACAATACCAGTACAATTATTACATTTTGTTTATGGTATGATATAATATTTAATAACCTTTATTGTAATATTTTTACAAAATATTAGAAATAAATGGAAAAAGATAATGCTGATGTGTATTATAACAAAAATAAATAATATAATACAATTCTTATGGATTGGTTATTGTATTCTTTTTTACAAAAATAACTTTTACATTGTGAAGTGGTAATATCAATCCAATCACTCTCTATAAAAGAGTTGTTGAAATAATACAATTTTAAATTATATATTTTACCACCAGAAGATACAAATTCGGTAAGGTTTTTCGAAAAGACATTATCTGTATGTTTTCATTCTTTCCCATATGGAAATAAAATACATTTTATATATGCAATTTTTTAATAACTTTTAGCAATACCTGTGCAATTATTACATTTTGTTTATGGTATGACATAATATTTAATAACCTTTATTATAATATTTTTACAAATATTAGAAATAAATGGAAAAAGAAAATCCTGATTTGTATTATAACACAAATAATATAATACAATTCTTATGGATTGGTTATTGTATTCTTTTTTTACAAAAACAACTTTTTATAAGAAAAATAGAAAAGATAACACTTATGAGAATTAATGATAAATAAAATATATACATCATATATTCATTACATGGTGAGGTGGTAATATTAATCCAATCACTCTCTATAAAAGAGTTGTTCAAATAATACAGTTTTAACTTATACATTTTACCACCAGAAGATACAAATTCGGTAAGGTTTTTCGAAAAGACATTATCTGTTGTTTTCATTCTTTCCCACGTATTTGGCCATAAATCGCTATCATTAAGCGATGTGCAAATAAATCCTTCTCTGATACTTCCCCATTTTTCAATGTACAAGATGTTTCCAGCAAAAGCTGTTAACAATATTAAACCATTCAGTAGCACAACCATGGTTGGAATGAAAACAACACATTAAATTTAATTTTATATCTAACTTATCAACAGTTTTTCATAAATACTTTTCAATATATCATCTGATATATTAATTGTTTCCAATTCATTGTTTAAAAGTTCTGTAAGTTCATTTATTTCATCAACATCACTTCCGGCAATATCTAAGGTAGATTGAATTGAAGGTAACGATTTATGCCCCCACGCTAAAGTTTTATACATTCCTGGTATAACAAATCTTTTATCGTCTTGAGGTGATAAGGCTACTTTATTTTTTAATTGTGTATATATATTATGCAAAATTGAAGTAAATACATTCATTTTCCTATATTTAGTAACAGAGCTTTCAACTACCTCTTTATAATCATTTTCATCCAGTGCTTTCTTAATCACGTATTTTTTAACACCTTTAGCTTTTTTATCAACTGTATCACCCAAATTAACACATTATGCCTTTGCACCAGTGCCATAAAAGCAAAAAAGTACTCGCCCAGCATATTCATCTTTCATTCGCCCCAATATTGATTTGTTAATACTAATTCCGTGAATATTATTTGGTGTATAATTGGATGTATCAAATTTATCAATATTATTTTGAATTTCAGAGTAAAAGTTATCTGATTCAATTAAAAAAATTAATGAATCTGTATCTGTGTACAATAAAGTGACCTTATCTCCATATTTTTTCTTTAGAAATTCATAGTAGAAACTATACATTACAGTTTTTGATAATTCTAAGACTGTAAAACCTATATAAACTGGTTTATTGTAATATACATTTAATCTATCCAGTTGAATTGCTGCAAAATTTGAATTAAAAATGGAACTGCTATTAAAGTTTGGTTTAGCAATTAAACCTTCAGCCCCCAATTTTTTTCCATAATTTTTCCAGTGTGTTACTAATCGAACATCATTTCTTTTATCTATATTTTCTAACGATTTTCCATAAACAGAATTCGTCATCTGTTTATAACAATTGCTTTCAAGTTTTAATTTCGCTTTATTTCTCATTTTTGTATTGAGATCAATATATGGTTTTAACCAGGCTGATTGATTAAACTTTATACCTCTAAAAATTTTCACTAATTCTAAACCATTATTTAGAGCTTGTTGCAAGTTTCTATAATGTATAACATATCTTTCTTTATTATTTAAATTACAAATAAGTTTTTTTGTTTTCGAGATAGGAGAACAAATATTTTCAGGCAAAAAGGGAAATTCATTGTGAGATATATGCAAATGTTCCGGATAATTTATTTGAACTTCAAACACAAAACCGATAGGGGAATTTTCAGAAATCTCTAAAACATTGATTTCAGCAATTTCGTTTTGTGAAAGCCATTCAAACCCACTCTCTGGTAAAATCTGACTCATACTGTGCCCATATAAATTTGTTGCGTCCAAATACATTATGAAACTACTCGGTTTGGATGGTTCAAAATTTTCTACAAACACATTATTGGTTACAGCTTTCCTAACAGAGCAATGACAAATTCCACCTCGAATATTGTTTTTAAAAAATGTAGCATGTCAATATCGGTTAGAAGCTCCAATTTTACATCTGTAGTTTTCAGCATAGCATCCCAACTTAAGCCTGGAGCCGTATAGTAATGCGCTGGATCTAATTTATATAAATTGAGAGAAATCGAACGAAATGCTTCAAAGAAATCCGTTAAAATTAAACAATCTGATATTAAATAAATTATTGCATAGTCAGCTAAATTATTACAATCAAAAACATCCCAAGCTCTTACTGCACGATTGTAAGCTTCAGTTTCGATATTTTCATCTTTTAGTTGATCATAAAAATCAGCTAACGTTGGTATGTGGTTTACTTGCAGTTTTTCTAAAGAATCGACAAATGAATATGGAAAAACACCCTTTTGTCTAATTATATCAAATTTAACATCATCTGAAAAATATTCTTTGATTTCAACACATTGAGTAGGTTCCAGACTTTCTGCCAACTTCTCTAAAGAATCTGCAATAAATCGAAAAGAATCTAAGAACCTTAATTTTAAAAATATTTTGTTGATTTTATTTTCATTCTTTATTTCAACAACGAGAAGAGACTTGGAAAAGAAAACATATTTTTCTTTTGTTTGAGCAATAACATCAATTTTATCTTTTTCACAACATAATTCTTTAATGAAAAGATGACTGTCGTATCCTGTCAAATTGTGGAAAAAAATTGGAATAAAATTGGGCACTTTAAAATTTAAGTTGCAAATACTGTGTGCTGGGGATCTGTAACGCCCTGTTAAATGATCGTGGTCTTTTACTTTTATATCTGTTTCATTTATAGTTTTATTACAGATATGGCAAATAGTTGTTGTATCATAATGTTTTTGTTCATCTGAGGATAACGGTAACATCGGTTTAACATCTTTCAAATGATTTTGATAAATTAAATGAACATCTTTTTCTAATCTATCACAAAAAACTTGTGCTCCGTTAGCTCCACAATAGTATTCTAATTTAGATATAGAATCATCGTAACTACATTTTATAAAATATGCAAAAGCATATGGTACATGCTTACAAGTATTAACTGTAAAAGATTTTGATGAATCTATCGGATTCGCATGTTCTACTTTTTCCAGATAACATTCAAAATCAGCGTAAATCACAAAAGGAACTTTTAATTGTTTTTCAAAATTTTGAAACTGTAAAATATTTTCAGGCATTGAGTGACCATATTTATTAATTTTTAGATCCGTTGTAGGCATTCTTGTAAATATATGATTGCAATCCATTTTTTGGTGAAAATTTAATTTTGATTCAGAAGTAAAATATATCAAACAACCATCACAAAAAAATCTTTTATGGCCTTGTTTACTTATTCGTGATGAAATTAATCTAGACATATCTTTTATCCAACAATAATGATAATTTTTATTAAATTCATCACTAATAAGCAATAAATTAACATGCACTCTACGTTTATATCTAGTATAATGTAAGGGTCCAACAACTTGTATAACTGGTTTTTTGTTTTCATACATAGTCTCTAAGCCATACACATTAATCGATATATTATTCATCTGTTCAAATTTATTTATGTCTTTTAATTTAACTGGAAACTCAATATTAGCAAAATTTAAAATATTCGAAAAATGTGGGTATGAACTCATTCGATGTGAACTAACATTAGTAGGAAACAAGGCGCTTATTACACTCCAAGCGAAACAACACTGATCATTGTTTTCAACGTTTATGATGGCTCTTTTCACACTGATTGTCTTTGGTAAGGGGATATATGATGACGCTCGGAGTGGATTAAATTTGTTGATGTTCAGTTCCAAATATAATATATTTACTAAAGACCATCCTAAATAAATAAAAATATTTAGTTACTAAAACCCAAAACATAAAGTAATTTACCTGAACCATGTGCTTCAAATTCTGAGGCTTTTGTAGAAAGCTCCTTGCTGAAATCATCATAGATGTTTGGCAAGTTTGACGAAACCGTGGCGATCTTATTTTTTGTATTGAAGGATTTGATTTCTTGAATTTCCCTCGTAGGTAGTACATATGAACCAAACAACGTGACATTTAATTTTATAGAGCTGTGTTTTTCAATTTCATCACGAATTAAATCTATCACATTAATCTTGAGTTCTTCGAAAAACTCACTGAAATTTGTATGACACTGAGAGGGTGTTATTCTATAAGTGATGATACGATTTTTAAAAGCACAGTCAATTACTTGCACACCTTGTCTATAATCTTTACAAGAAGCATTCCTATGTTGATTAGATTTTAAATGTGAGGTAAACAATCGATTTGAAATGTTCAGATTACATACCCTGCAATATTTCAAATCCAGTTTCCTCTTTTTCGTTGGTGGCTGCCTTAAACTACTTTCACCACACACCTCTATTTCATGTCAACGTAAACTATCTTTTCTTGCAAAAACTTTTCCACAGTTATTACATGTAAACATATTTACGTAAATATTTGATCACATCACTATTTTATTCACTACATACTCCTACCCATTTTCTAGATATAAGCTCCGTCAGTCGTCTTTAAATTATTAATTAATTTGCAAATTGAGCACTTCTTTTGCGAACTTATTGGTCCATCAAATTGTGTTCCAAAGGGATTATTGTGGTGTATAAAACATGGTAACAAAATTTGAATAAAATAGTCTTTCGTACACGATTCCGGTAAGCGATGCCACACAGCTAATAACTCCGTTGCAAGAACATTGTCTTTTATGTATTCTTTTAAAAATTCCACTGGTATTTTCGCAATCTCTAAATCACTGAAATGTCTTAATTTTAACGAACCATTCGATAAATCTGTTACTAAACGTAAATTATATTTCTCACTAGACATTGTTGAACTGAAGTCTAGTGCTATCCTTCGTTACTTAAGTAATGTCTGTTATAGTGTAGTAGGGTGATAAGTTGTGGTGGGGTAGGTCAAGGTTAAGGGGTCAAGGTTTAGGGTCAAGGTTTAGGGTCAAGGTCTAGGGGTCAAGGTTAGGGGTCAAGGTTAAGGGTCAAGGTTAGGGGTCAAGGTTAGGGGTCAAGGTTATGAGTCAAGGTTAAGGGGTCAAGGTTAGGGGTCAAGGTCAAGGGGTCAAGGTCTAGGGGTCAAGGTTAGGGGTCAAGGTCAAGGTAAAGGTTAATGGGGTCAAGGTCAAGTGGTGGGGGGTGGCATTAGAATCGGCGAATCCACTCTACTTTAGATGTATTAGTTTTAAGAAATGATAGTGATAAGCTAATACGTCTTTTCACTGACAACAACATAAAATGGCGGGGATTAATTTCCTTGTACATCGGTTGTTGACATTCCCTCTCAATAAAGAGAGGTTTGAAAATTAAAAGAAAACTATTAGAGAAATAGCTGCATGTAATGGTTATCTAACAGATGTTATAGATAAATTAATTAGGAAGAAACGGCTTCGGTTACGAATGAAAGAAGTGTCAACTTTTCGAAATGAGTCACAAGAACAAAAGTTTGTCTCGGTTCAGTACAGTCGTTATACTAGGGTTTTTAAAGAACTTGGTATGAAGGTGGTGTATAGAACAACTACAACACTACAGAAATTGGACAATCCTAAAGATAAACTTGCTGATTTCGAGAAGTCTGGTGTTTATGAAATCAAATGTAGTGATTGTGATTTAAAGTATTATGGACAGACACGCAGATCTATCAGTACCCGTTTCAAAGAGCGGATAAATCTAGTGTTGCACACCATGTTTTAGAACACAAGCATTCTGTAGATTTATCTTTAAAATTATTTAAACAAGTAAATAATTATAGGGAATTGGACTCTTACGAAAGCATTCGATACTATTATAAAATTGTAAGTTTGTCTGTTTGTTTGTTTGTTTGTTTGTTCGGGCATCACGTAAGAACTACTTAACTGATTTTGCTGAATCTTTTTTTGTTGCGAAGCCTATAGTTTGACTTAATATCTGGTAGACATTTTATCTCTTTAAATTTTTAGAAACGGTAGATATAGCGAAAAAACTTCTACCATGTTGGGTAATTCAATTACTCAATTGGTTTCAACGCACGCACAAAATATTAGATACCGGCATCAGCTTAGCTTTTATTCAAAATTCTGAATGTGCAAATGTAATATGTTTCGATTTAACAAAAATCAACATATATCAAGCGTAATTTTACAGAGTGTTCTGTATATAGGAAAAAATCTAAAAAAACTTATATTTGGTGTCCTATAAGCAGCTGGATATATACGATGTGGTGGAAATAAGGGGGAGTGGAATTAGTTAAACGGGGTGGTCCAAAAAAGTTGTATTGAGTGGGCCATAAACAGTTCCATATACCAAGTGGTTGAAAAAGGATAGAATATTTATACAGTGCATAAAAAAACTTTAAAAAAATGTCATAGGTAAGCAGTTAGGACTTTGAAATATGTTCATAAGATACTATAGTTATGTAATGGGTTAAAGAAATGTTAGAAGCAATTGTTTATACACGGTGTTTGAAATATATGATGGAGTGGAGTTATAGTTTATGTTGTGGTTAAAAACTTGTTTTATATCCACAAGTAGTTACATATATAGGGCGGTTGAATATGTAGCGGAGTATAATTACATCTATACAGGTGGGTTTAAAAATATTTTAAAGTAATGGTAAGATCTACAAGCTGTTCAATTTACCGGATAGTTGAAATATAGGGTGGGGTAGGATTCTAAGGATACAGGGTCGTACAAAAAAGTTATATTTGGTGGCAAATAATGGTGGCAAATAAGTAGTTGCATATAAAAGGTTGTTGAAATATAGGGTGGCTTACAGCTAGAATTATACAGGGTGGGTAAAAAATGCTAGAAAAATTTTGTTATAAAGCACTTGCATATATAGAGTACCTGAAGTATGGTACGCAGTTAAGTTATAGTTATACAGTGTCATTCAAACAAGGTTAGAAAAAGTTGTAAATGAAGGGTGGTTTAAATGAAGTTTAGAGAGAAATTGTACTTTAATATGTCTTGAAAAAATATAAGGAAAAAATGTGAAATAGCGTGGTTCATAATAAGTTGCAAAGATAGGATAGTTGAAACATAGGGTGAAGAAGTGTTATGATAATTATTTAAAAAATGTTATATTGTTTGACCAATAAGCAGAAGCGTATACAGGGTAGTTGTAATACATACAAGATGATTCAAAAACATGTTGAACAAAATTGTTACTTTCGGTGCCCCATAAACAGTTGCGGTTTTGGAGAAATTTATTTGGCATTGATGGATTATACAGGGTGGTAGAAAAAATGTTATACTGGGAGGCCGATAAGTAGTTGCAAATACAAGGTGGTTGAAATAGCGGGAGGAGTAGATTTATAGTCAAACTGGTTGTATAATTTTTTTTGTAGGATAGAACATGAGCTGTTGCACATATGCAATATCTGAAACATGGATCGAAGTAATTATAGTTCATACAGTGTGATTAGAAGTATTTAAAATTTTTATATTTGGTTGCCCCTAAGCAGATGCACATACAGGCTGGTTGAAATATTTTGTAGGGTAAAATTATGGTTATACAGGGTGGTTCAAAAATAAGTTATAATTATTGACAAATTGGCAGCGGTGTATACGGGATGGTTTTAATGTAGATGGAAGTAGAGTTAGTTATACAAAGCGGTTAAATTTTTTTTTAATAAAATTGTTATATAGGGTGGCCAATAAGAAGTTGCAGTTTGGGTGAGGGTTTAAAAAAAAGGTTGGTATTAGGATGCAAAACTGTGATTTTCTATTTGTGACTCACGAAGGGTTCCACATCATTTCTGTTAGCATGGATCAAAAAATTAAAAAAAAAAGTTATATAGATTAGACCATAAACAGTTGCATTCTACTATATGGAATATCTGAAATATGGGGAGAAGCAAGATTATAGTTTTAGAGTGTGTGTGACCATTAGCAGTTGCATAGCTGAAATATAGGCTAGAGAAGAGTTAGTCAGGTGTTCACAAAAAATACAGGATGATTGCAGTATAGAGTGAAGTAGAGGTACAGTTATTCAATGTGATTAAAAAAAATGTCGAATAAAATTGTTATATTGGGTGGCCCATAAGTACTTGCAGTTTGGGTGAAATATATTTGCGATTGGTGGATTTATGGTTAAGTGGGGTGGTTCAAACAAGTTAAAAATTTTTGATATAGTTATTTTTTTTGCGAAGGCAAACATTCTGTACGAGGGTGAAACCGCGGGTAACGGCTAGTAATCTATACTATTATCAAACTGAAAGTTTGTCTGTTTGTTTGTTCGGGCATCATTTAAGAACTACTCCACTGATTTTGCTGAATCTTTTTTTGTTGCAAAGCCTATAGTTTGACTTAAAATCTGGTATACATTTTAAAAAAATCAACTGATATATGAAGCCAAATTTTACAGGGTGTTCTATACATAAGAAACTTAGAGCGGAGTAGAATTAGATGGATTAAAAAAATAAAAAAAGGTGATATTGGGTGGAAAGGTCCACCCAGCAGCTCCATATATACAATGTGATAGAAATAAGAGGGCAGTGGAATTAGTTATACAGGGCGCTTGAAAAGAGTTGAACTGAGTGGACCATAAATAATTGCATATACTAGCCAGTTGAAAAACGGGTGGATATTTAAAGCGAGGATTGCAAAATGTTATAATCGGTGGCTCATAAATAGTTGCATATAAAATTTAGTTGACATAAGGGTAGAAAAAATATATTTATTCATGATGGATAAAAAAACTTATAAAAAATATGGAATGTAAGCAGTAAGATATTTCAATTATCTTCTGAGTTCTAGTTATGAAACGGATTGAAAAAGTATTGGAAGGAGTTGTTTATAAAGTGTTGTTGAAATGTAAGATGGAGTGGAATTATAGAGTGGTTCAAAAATGTGTTTAATATCTACAAGTAGTTGCTTATATAGCATGGTTGAAATATGTCGCGGAGTATAATTACAGTTATACTGGTGGGTTTAAAAAATATTACAGATGTTATGATCTACAAGCTGTATTATATACAGGACGGTTAAAATATAAAGTGGAGTAGAATTCTAAGAATAAAGGTGGTACAAAAATGTTATATTGGGTGGCCCATAAGTAGTTACATACACAAGGTTATACTATAGGAAAAATTGTGAATAAGCGTAGCTCATAATCAGTTGCACAGATAGGATAGTTGAAATATAGAATGGACTAGAAGTATAGTAGAGTATTTAAAAAACGGTATACTGGGTTAACGATAAGTAGCAGCATATACAGGGTGGTTGTATTATAGGTAGAACTAGAGATATATATACAAGGTGATACAAAAAATTTTGGAACGATATTTTTATAAGGGGTGCCCCATAAGCAGTTGCAATTTTGGTGAAATATATTGGGAATTAATGGATTTATATTTATAGGTGAACAAATACAAGTTATTTGAAATAGAGGGAGAAATAGAGTTATAGTTAAACAAAGTAGATAAAAAAAATTCGAAAAATTTTGTAGGATAGAAGAGCTGTTGCATAATTCAATATCTAAAACATGGCATGAAGTAAAATTATAGTTATACAGTTTGATTAAAGTATAAGATAGTTGGAATATAGAGTGAAGCAGAATTATAGTTAAGCGTTTTAAAAAATGTTATATTTGGTGATCCTTAAGCAGATGCATATACATACAGGGTGGTTGACATATTTAGTACAGTTAAATTTATGTTATACGGGATGGTTCAAAAACTGATAGACAAATAAGTTAGGGTAATGGTTGACTAATTGTCAGCAGTATAAATAGGATGGTTAAATATAGATGAAAGTAGATTTGTAGTTATACAAAACAGTTCAATAATTTTTTTTTATATATGGTTGCAATTGTAGTTTGGGTGAAATATATTGAGAATTGATGGACTTATATTTATACAGGGTAGTACAAAAATGTTTTACTGGTCCTTAAGCAGATGCATATACATACAGGGTGTTTGAAATATTTAGTAGATTAAAATTATTGTTATACGCGATGGTTCAAAAACTGATAGACAAATAAGTTAGGGTAATGATTGACTAATTATCAGCAGTATAAATAGGATGGTTAAGTATAAATGGAAGTAGAGTTGTAGTTATACAAAGCGGTACAATATAAAATTGTTATATATGATGGCAATTGTAGTTTGGGTGAAAGATATTGAAAATTTGTGGATTAATATTTATACAGGGTGGTACAAAAATGTTATACTGGGTGGCCGATTAGAAGTTGCTTATACAATGGTTGAAATAGAGGGAGGAGTAAAATTATAGTTATACAGTATGATGAAAAGAATATTTGACAAAGTCGCATATAAGAGGGGGTTAAAATATAAGGTGGAGACAAATTATACTTTCCAGTGTGACTCAAAAAATATCAGAAAAATGGATGGATGAGATAGTTGAAATATATAGTGGTGCAGACTGATAGTTAAGTGTTAAAAAAAATGTTATATTTGGAGGTCACTAAGCAAAGCATATACAAGGTGATTGGGATATTTTGTAGAGTAAAATTATGGTTCAACAACTTATGGACAAATAAGTTATAATGGTTGACTAATTGGCAGCAGTATAAACATGATGATTTAAATACAGTTGAAAGTAGAGTTATAATTATACAAGGCGGTTAAAAAAAATAATAAAATTTTTATATAGTGTGGTTAATAAGTAGTTGCAGTTTTGGAGAATTATGTTGGGATTGGTGAATTTATAGTTATACAGAGTGGTACAAAAATGTCATAATGGGTCGTTGTATATACAAGGTGGTTGAAATCGAGAGCGGAGTAGAATTATAGTTTTACAGCGAGGATAAAAAAATCTAAAAATGGGGCAAAGCAAAATTATAGTTATACAGTGTGTTTAACATAATGTGAGAAAAAGTTGCATATAAAGGGTGGTCCAAAAATTTAGACTGGGGAAATTTTTTACTTTACAAGGTGGCTCAAAAATTTTCAGAAACAATTGTTATATAGCATAGACCATAAGCAGCTGCATAACTGATATATAGGATGGGCTAAAGGTATAGTTAAGTGTTTAAAAATGTTTTATGTGGTGACAAATAGACACTAGCATATACAGGATGGTTGCACTAAAGCGTAAAGTAGAGTTACGGTTATACAAGGAGGTTAAAAAAAATGTCGAATAAAACTGTTATATAGGGTGGCACTTGCAGTTTTGGGTGAAATATATTTAGGATTGGTTAATTTATTGTTACGTAGGGTTGTTCACAAATTAGAAAATGTTGTTATATAGGATACTCCATGTTTCATAAGCTATTTCTTTTGGACCGATTTGTACATTCCATACGCGGGTGAAACCGCGGGTACCGGCTAGTGATTTATAAAAATAATAAACTAATGAATTCAGATAAGGGTCCTATTCCATACAGTTCATTGTATAGTTTACTTTATAAGAATCTATAAAATAGGTATTAAAAATGTCATTACCTACTAAAAGTAGGTAGGTAATTAAGGACTATCCTAATATACATAATTTCATTATATAAAATCTGCCTTATCTTTGAAATCTGTTATTTAGAATTCAGGTACTTAGGATTTACCCTTTGTACTAATTACTTAAGTAATAGTTTAGTGGTAGGTATAAATTAGAGAAAATTGTAATTTCTATTTAGTTTGGTTTACTCCTTGAAGATGACAACTTAGAGTTGCGTGTTTAAAATAAAGGTTTGGTGTTAGGGTGCAAAACTGTGTTTTCACAAGTACAGCTTGGTATGGCATATTAATCCATTTAAGGTTTTTTTTTCGGTTTTCTTTGGTAATAGGACAGCTTGAATGTTAGGTAAGACACCACCCTGTGCAATTGTTACGCCAGACAACAATTTATTCAAATCTTCGTCGTCTCTGATGGCGCTTGTAAATGTCTCGGAATAATACGGTCTTCTTGTTATCACGTGCAGCATTAATTGCCAACTCCAAAACTTCAGCAGCCAAATACTCCATAACAGCTGCTAGATATACTGGTGCACCGGCGCCGATGCGTTCGGCATAATTTTCTTTCATCAATAAACGATGAATACGGCCTACAGGAAACTGTAAACCGCCAGACATATTGCTTGATTAAGAATTAGACAGCAAAAAACTAGACAATACGATAGTGAAGACAACTCACTGCTTCGAGTGTGAGATTCGATATTCACTGTATAAATAGAAATTGAATCAGTATTAGTACTAAAATAAAACTAGTTATTTTGCAAAATGGAATTGTCATTTGCGTTTTCTTGCTATATTATTCTACGGCCTAACAGCTGAATTATTTAAATTTAAGAAATTTCATGTTAACTAAATTTTTGTCTTTAATGTCCACTTACTGTCTCTTCGCCATACCTTATAGCGTTACGGTAAGAATTAAGAATGTGCACCCCAATAAAGTTCTATTAATTATATTCGAAATTAAGTTGCATTTTGTTACGTATTGCCACAATTGGTGGAATTTCGACCACAGGCGATTCTAGTTCTAGTTAAAGGACATTAATACTCAGATATTTTGTATGATCAACAAAAAGCCAAAATTTTTCATAACAAACGAGTGGGAAATTCCAGCCATTAAAGAGATTAGTAATTTTACACGTAATGAAACGTAATGCAAAAAAATATTCCTACGTCATATTTAAATAACTTGTATAATAGACGTATTTAAGAATTACTGCTCTATAAATTTTGATAATGATATTAATTATTACATTTCTTCCAATAATTATATTTTGGCTAAGTCCCAGGATTAAAAGTTCTGAGCTCATTCTTGTTGTGGCAAAAAGTCTGAGATGGTTGATACCAATCTATTAATAATACGCAAAGACGAAAACCCACTACCCTTTTTTTTCAGCCTTTATTTTGAAAGGAGGGCAATGAAACGTATACCATTCGAAAGGTAATGTGCCGCAGATATGGAGAATATATATATATATATATATATATATATATATATATATATATATATAAAGAATCTTTATTTATTTCTATCAAAACAAGTAAATTAAAAATAAATTATTTGAGGAGGCTCCATTTATGAACAAGTAGCTCTACTCTTGATCTAATGTTCTAAGAGCATTTACATCCTAGAGATAGCCTGCAGTGCACAAATGTCGTGGTAAGACTAAAGAGAGAGAGAGAGAGAGAGGACAAGAGCTATTACACTCGGTTGCAAGCTCCTTCCAATGAAATACGATCAACGTTTTGTTCATTGGCTGCTTCCACCCACCAAGTGACATTAGCCTGTTACTGTCTCCATTGCCCTCTCTTTTTAGCAGGCTATCTCTAGAAGATACATGCTCTAAGCTATTATTCATAATTTGATATTGCGGTAGTTGACAGCAGTCAACAGTAAAAGCACAATCGTGTAACCAAGAATAAATATATTATTTATTATTTAAATAATCGACTTTCACTTACTAAGATGTATGCTCTAAAACATTTTCTAATAATATGTGACGGTACTTCGACGACAACAACAAATATTAAAGTGACCAAAGTTTTGGCATTTACAGAAGAGCCTTGAAATTTTTACGTAAGTACACTACCTTTAAAGATTCTAAACTTAATTGATACATATGATTTCAGATCTGCACGACTTGAGTATTTAACTCCTTCAGTCTTGAATTTATGACATATCTAATAAAATTTAATAATAAGTATCTATTATTGCTTCAAAAATAAAATTAACATCCACGAGATGTAATATGCAAGTATTTTATTAATTATTTATATTTGACATGTGCAAATGGAACTTGACTAAGTTATAATAATAGAATAAAACGAATTATTTGCAATTTTATTTCATGTAAGGTATTCTTTTAATTTTAACATTAAATCTCAAATATTAGCTCAGTCAAAAATTGTTTAATGTACTGTTAACGAGATGTGATAGACTGCAAATATTTTTATCTAATAGTATAATTCATATAATGTTTTATTTGTATACATCTTATTTATATGTAATTAAGTTCTCCAAAATGGCAGTAACGATTTTGTCAAAATTTCAACATTTCAGGGTTTTGGAGTCTAGAAATCGATTGCTCGGGAACAATCGTATTACCGAGAAAGAACGAGATTGTAACACCTGAGTTTTGAAATTACAAGAGTGTCAATACAGGGTGATTTGGTAACCTACTTGAGATTAAAACTGGTCTTGAAAAATTATTTCATTTTTACAACTGAGCCCTTCAACAAATTAAAGGAAACAGTGGTGGTTAGATAATTTTTAGATGGGTAAAAAGTTATGTGTTCTCATATTAATTTGAGGCACACACTGGAGTTGTCTTGAAAGTCAATCGATATAGTTATAGGATATACAGGATGGTTTATAACTGTTATATGTAGCCCACAGTTGTTACATATGCATATTTAAATTTACTGTTGATATAGGGCGCTGTAGATTATAATTATACAGGGTGATTCCAGATATTTTAGAAACCAAATGTTTATTTGGTGGCCCATAAGCAGCTGCATATACAGTGTGTTTAAAAAGTAGGGTAGGGTGAATTTATAATTATATATCGTGGTTAGAAAAAATAATTATATAGGGTCGCTCAATAGCGGGTGAGTTTATAGGGTTCTTGGTATAAAGGGTGCAGTATAATTACATTATGAAGAGTTATATCTATACAGTGTGTGTGTAAAAAAAATAATAATAATGTAACATTTCGTAGCCGATAAGTAGTTGCATATATAAGATAGATAGAAGGTGATAGGATTATAGTTATACAGGGTATTTATACAAAATGTTAAAAAAGGAAATGATTTATTGGGTAGCCCACTATGAGAAGCATATATATATATATATATATATATATATATATATATATGTTTTAGGTAGTTTCCGGGAATTCATCCGCGTAGTTGATAACTGATCCCTGCCGGGATCGATGGTACAATGACGACGTTTCGGCAGAGTCACATCTGCCCTCTTCAGGTCGGTTTGCATAATTCTTGTAGCCTTTTGCTTTCGCTTCTAGTTACTCGAATACTAATATTTTCAGAAGCGCCGGCGCTGTTATATAGTCGCGACTCGGCGCTTATTGGTTGGCACCGTGAACGGCTGCGTGTGATTGGCCTTTGGCGCTCAGTGGGCACGACTCCTGCCTGCTGATTTGTTATTTCCGGTTGAGTTCTTATTGGACGGGTCAAGGCCGGTACAGTGTTTAATAGAATTTTCCAACAATTCGATAAGTTCTGAATTTCATTGCGTGCGTTTAGACTGTGAGGCCTCTTCGCTCTTTCAATTGCCTCTCTTACGAGTCTTGATTTCGGGTGTTCAATATTTGCCAGTATTCTGGTGTTCTCAAAGTCTATTCGGTGCGACATCGTGGTGGCGTGTTCCGCAATGGATGTTGTTTTTTCCTGCTTTCTTACAGCGTTCTGGTGTTCATCACGTATAGCTTGAATTCTTCTATTAGTTTGCCCCACATGGGTTTTATGACAGTCTGCAGATGGGATCTCATACACTCCCTTTTGTTGTTCTAAAGGGATCCTCGTCTTCGGAGTCCTCAACACCGTGCTTATTTTTCTGTCTGTATTGAAAATAGTATTGATATTGTGTCTCCGTAGAATTCTTGCAATACTGTCCGTGGTCCTCTTGACATACGGTAAATAAGCCTTCGTTATTGGTGTCTCATGCTCCTCGTCTGTTTGTCTCGGTTTTGAATTTACGGCTCTTTGTATATTTCGGTCTGTAAATCCGTTTTGTCTCAGAGCTGTTTTTAAACTGTCCATTTCCTGTTTGATGTTATCCTGGTCAGCTAGTCTTTGTGATCTGGTTACAAAAGTCTTGACGACGGCTTGTAGTTGGGCTGGGTGGTGATGAGAATTAGCATGAAGGTATCTGTTGGTGTGAGTTTCTTTCCTATATACTGTATGGCCAAGGGTTCCATCTTCCTTCGTATTTATAAGAACGTCAAGGAATGACAGATGATTGTTGGCTTCAACCTCCATGGTATATTTTATTTTGTGATGGATGCCATTAAGGTGGTCTAAAAAAAGTATTGAGGTGTTCCCTCCCATGAGGCCAAATCACAAATGTATCATCCACATATCGCAACCATAAACTGGTTTTAAGAGTTGTTGTTCTTAGTGCCAACTCCTCAAAGTTCTCCATAAAAAGGTTCGCTATAACTGGTGAGAGTGGCGATCCCATTGGAGCTCCTTCCACTTGTTTGTATCGTTGGTTCTCGTAAACAAAATAGGTGTTCATCAGACAGTGCCTTGTTAAGTCTACAAGGTGTTGAGGTGGTTTGTATTTTTCTATTATGATATCCAAGGCTCCGTCGATAGGGATGTTGGTGATAAGGGACACTGCGTCAAAACTTACAAGAAGACACTCTGGTTGTAAGACCGTTTTTCTAAGTATTTCGATGAAATGTGTCGAATTTTTCACATATGAGTCTGCCCCCTCTGCAAACGGTTGAAGTTGTTGGGCTAGGTATTTGGCTAGGTGTTGTGTTGGGGATCCAATTGAGCTTACTGTTGTCCTCAAAAGTGCACCTTCTTTATGTACTTTTGGCAACCCATAGAATTTCGGACATCTCGATGACTTTTCACGCGTAATGAGTTGCAGTTGGAGATTTTGGTCGATCCTACTTGCTTGGATTTTGGCCTTGGTTGTTTTCTCCAGATAAGTTGTTGGGTCAGTAGTAATTTGTTTATATGCTGGATCTTGTAGCAATGTTTGAATTTTGTTTGAATAATCCGCTGTATCTAAAATTACAGTCGCATTTCCTTTATCAGCAGGTAGAATGACAATGTCCTTGTTGAGGCCAAGTTGTTTCAAGGCCTCATTTTCTTCTTTAGATAGGTTCCCTTTGGGAGGTTTAGACTTTCTTAGAACATGTGACACATCTTGTCTAATTATTTCAGCGGTGTTCGCATCTAATTTTGCAACTGCTGTTTCCACGCCACATATTATGCTCTCTGTTGGTATGTGAGAGGGAGCAATAGCGTAATTGAATCCCTTAGCCAACACGCCAATCGAGGAAGAGTTCAATTGTACCGAAGATAAGTTATAAACGGTTTTATTCGTTTCCAATTGCCGTGAGGTTAGACCGTTATTTTCCGAGAAAAAATCGTTTTTGGGCTTCTGTTGGAGCTTCAATTTGTTAAATTTTGCCTGTTGTTGTATTGTTGTCAACTCTGCATTCGTTTCGGCCCTAAATTCGCTAATCTCATCGAATTTATCCCATATTATCGGATGGAGTGTATTGCTTACCTGTAGGTGGATATCTAGGAGTTTACTCATTTTACCATCGATCCCGGCAGGGATCAGTTATCAAATACGCGGATGAATTCCCGGAAACCACCTAAAACATTTAGTGCCCGTGAGAACGTAAAAACAAATATAGTGAATCTCTACGGAGAGAATACTTTTCATTTGTATAAAACATTTGAGAAAAGAAGCAAACTTTTGTGAGATCTACATTATTTACAACGATGCCGCGATGAAGGAGTTATTCCGAAAAACATGACGGTAAAGTTCTGGAAGAACAACAGAAAAACACAGAATATCTTATGGAAACCTAGTTGTGCCCTACTTAGGGAAGCCATACGTGATATCAGAAGAGATTTGGATGTTCTTAATACTAAACTCCTAGATAACCACCTACAGGTAAGCAATACACTCCATCCGATAATATGGGATAAATTCGATGAGATTAGCGAATTTAGGGCCGAAACGAATGCAGAGTTGACAACAATGCAACAACAGACAAAATTTAACAAATTGAAGCTCCAACAGAAGCCCAAAAACGATTTTTTTCTCTATAGAAGAAAATGATGCCTTGAAACAACTTCGCCTCAACAAGGACATTGTCATTCTACCTGCTGATAAAGGAAATGCGACTGTAATTTTAGATACAGAGGACTATTCAAACAAAATTCAAACATTGCTACAAGATCCAGCATATAAACAAATTACTACTGACCCCACAACTTATCTGGAGAAAACAACCAAGGTCAAAAACTGCAACTCATTCCGCGTGAAAAGTCATCGAGATGTCCGAAATTCTATGGGTTGCCAAAAGTACATAAAGAAGGTGCACCTTTGAGGCCAATAGTAAGCTCAATTGGATCCCCAACAAAAAACCTAGCCAAATACCTAGCCCAACAACTTCAACCGTTTGCAGAGAGGGCAGACTCATATGTGAAAAATTCGACACATTTCATCGAAATACTTAGAAAAACGGTCTTACAACCACAGTGTCTTCTTGTAAGTTTTGACGTAGTGTTCCTTTTCACCAACATCCCTACCGAACGAGCCTTGGATATCATAATAGAAAAATACAAACGACCTCAACACCTTTTAGACTTAACAAGGCAATGTCTGATGAACACCTATTTTGTTTACGAGAACCAACGATACAAACAAGTGGAAGGAGCTCCAATGGGATCGCCACTTTCACCAGTTATAGCGAACCTTTTTATGGAGAACTTTGAGGAGTTGGCACTAAGAACAACAACTCTTAATCCCAGTTTATGGTTGCGATATGTGGATGATACATTTGTGATTTGGCCTCATGGGAGGGAACACCTCAATACTTTTTTAGACCACCTAAATGGCATCCATCACAAAATAAAATTTACCATGGAGGTTGAAGCCAACAATCAACTGCCGTTCCTTGACGTTCTCATAAATAGGAAGGAAGATGGAACCCTTGGCCACACAGTATATAGGAAAGCAACTCACACCAACAGATACCTTCATGCTAATTCTCATCACCACCAAGCCCAACTACAAGCCGTCGTCAAGACTTTAGTAACCAGATCACAAAGACTAGCTTAGCTGACCAGGATAACATCAAACAGGAAATGGAGAGTTTAAAAACAGCTCTGAGACAAAACGGATTTACAGACCGAAATATACAAAGACCCCTAAAGTCAAAACCGAGAAAAACAGACGAGAAGCATGAGACACCAATAACTAAGGCTTATTTATCGTATGTCAAGGGGACCACGGACAGTATTGCAAGAATTCTACGGAGACACAATATCGATACTATTTTCAATACAGACAGTAAAATAAGCACGGTGTTGAGGACTCCGAAGACGAGGATCTCTTTAGAACAACAGGAGGTGTACGAGATTCCATGT
Organism: Octodonta nipae; assembly: GCA_034190945.1. NCBI lineage: Eukaryota > Metazoa > Arthropoda > Insecta > Coleoptera > Chrysomelidae > Octodonta > Octodonta nipae. Next base: position 58,167,105 of record CM067220.1, read on the forward strand.
GCAGACTGTCATAAAACCTATGTGGGGCAAACTAATAGAAGAATTCAAGGTAGACGTGATGAACACCAGAAAGCTGTCAGAAAGCAGGAAAAAACAACATCCATTGCGGAACACGCCACCACGATGTCACACCGAATAGACTTTGAGAACACCAGAGTACTGGCAAATATAGAACATCCGAAATCAAGACTCGTAAGAGAGGCAATTGAAATAGCGAAGAGGCCTCACAGTCAAAACGTACTCAATGAAATTCAGAACTTATCGAATTGTTGGAAAATTCTATTAAACACAGTACCGGCCCGAACCCGTCCAATAACAACTCAACCGGAAATAACAAATCAGCAGGCGGGAGGCGTGCCCACTGAGCGCCAAGGGCCAATCACACCTCCTGTTGTTCTAAAGAGATCCTCGTCTTCGGAGTCCTCAACACCGTGCTTATTTTTCTGTCTGTATTGAAAATAGTATCGATATTGTGTCTCCGTAGAATTCCTGCAATACTGTCCGTGGTCCCCTTGACATGCGATAAATAAGCCTTAGTTATTGGTGTCTCATGCTCCTCGTCTGTTTTTCTCGGTTTTGACTTTAGGGGTCTTTGTATATTTCGGTCTGTAAATCCGTTTTGTCTCAGAGCTGTTTTTAAACTCTCCATTTCCTGTTTGATGTTATGCTGGTCAGCTAAGCTAGTCTTTGTGATCTGGTTACTAAAGTCTTGACGACGGCTTGTAGTTGGGCTTGGTGGTGATGAGAATTAGCATGAAGGTATCTGTTGGTGTGAGTTGCTTTCCTATATACAGTGTGGCCAAGGGTTCCATCTTCCTTCCTATTTATGAGAACATCAAAGAATGGCAGTTGATTGTTGGCTTCAACCTCCATGGTAAATTTTATTTTGTGATGGATGCCATTAAGGTGATCTAAAAAAGTATTGAGGTGTTCCCTCCCATGAGGCCAAATCACAAATGTATCATCCACATATCGCAACCATAAACTGGGATTAAGAGTTGTTGTTCTTAGTGCCAACTTCTCAAAGTTCTCCATAAAAAGGTTCGCTATAACTGGTGAGAGTGGCGATCCCATTGGAGCTCCTTTCACTTGTTTGTATCGTTGGTTCTCGTAAACAAAATAGGTGTTCATCAGACATTGCCTTGTTAAGTCTAAAAGGTGTTGAGTTGGTTTGTATTTTTCTATTATGATATCCAAGGCTCGTTCGATAGGGATGTTGGTGAAAAGGAACACTACGTCAAAACTTACAAGAAGACACTGTGGTTGTAAGACCGTTTTTCTAAGTATTTCGATGAAATGTGTCGAATTTTTCACATATGAGTCTGCCCTCTCTGCAAACGGTTGAAGTTGTTGGGCATGTTCTGAGAGGCTTTCGCGGTCATTATTATGAACTAAGCTAGGTTCCGTGTGAGAACCGCGTCTGATTTTATTATCTACTCGACGTTTCGACTCCTGCTTTGGAGCCATTATCAAGAGACAAAAAATAAAATAGAGTTTCAGAGTCTAGATCGACCTCGGTGCCTCAACCTGCCTACTCCCCAAGAATCTGTTCAGTTATCTAGTGACACCCCACTGGCCCCAAAGCGTAATTAAACATTTTATCAACATAACATATTTTTGAAATCGGTTTACTACTTCCAGAGAGTAACCCCTAAAAACAAAATAAACAAGCAAATTTTTATTTCTTTATTATATTAGTATAGATTAGTTATGAAGAAAACAATAATGTAAATCTAATAACACATGTTCCTCTGTAATAATGGTACGATAAAATATTATATTAAAAAACCGACTTCAGCTGACCTGAAATAAAAACCGTATAGAGACCGTGTGCAATCAATCGCTATTTTCAGACATATCTTCTTTTTTATCTGATTTAAGGTACAATTCAATTGAAAATTTTAGCGTATTCTTATCTGTCTCTCTCTCTTTCTACCTCTGTCTTTGTCTCTCTCTAATTTTTATTTTTTGTCTATATTTTTCAAATATATTTTAACTTTTTTATTTGTTTTATAATTTGGAGCACTTTCTATAAATGTAACTCTAATTTACTCTATATTGCGTCCACACTGTACACGCTTCTGTGTATTGGTCACCCCTATATAACTTATTGGTCTATCATTTTCTGAATTACCCTTTACAACTATAATTAAACTCAACACAATATTACAACGGTCCTGATATCACCACCCTGTATAAATCCTCTCCGCACTATTGACTTTTTCTATTTTCTATTGTTTAAATTATTCCTGTATACCAATAATTTTATATGTCTAGTATTCCATTTATGCAGCTGCTCATGGTCTACCCTATATAATAAAATTCACGTTTTTGAACTACATTTTATGACTATAATTTTACTCTACCATTTATTTCAACCACCCGGTATATGCAACTGCTTCTAAATTTTTTTGAACCCATGTCTATAATTATACCCCGTCCTACGTCCTATAATTCAAATACTCTAACTGCTTATGCTTATATAACAAATTTTTGATACACCCTGAATAACAATAATTTTACCCCACCCTTACTTCAAACACCTTCTATAAGCAACTACTTATGTTCCAAATTATATAACTTTTTAAACCGCCCTGTATAACTGTAATTCTACTCCACCCTATATTTCAACCATCCTGTATATTCAACTGCTTCTGGCAATTTTTAAAGCCTTTTGTATAACTGTAATTATTCTCCGTCTTATAACGCAAATTTCCACTCTGTATAACTATAGTTTTGTTCCACTCTTATTTCAACCACCTTGTATACGGAACTACTTATGTGCCTCCCAATACAATATTTTTACAACCACCCTGTATTCAATTCTAAATTATATTTCAACCATCCTATGTTTACTACTGATTATGTACCACCTAATATCACATGCACGCACGCACAAACCTACAACCGGATACAATATAGAAGAGTTCGTCGACATACATTTTCGTTTCGATAAACTAACGGAATATTTTCTGCGATTTCATTCGACTATAAGCCCCTAACTTAACTTCGATTCTAAAAATATTACTTCAAAAGAATCAAAATGAAAATCATTACAAAAACCAAGTACGATATACTTTCATGGCATATCTTGATATTTAAACTAGATATTTATGGTGAAAATTTGACATTTACAATGATGTTTACAGTTTTTTTGCATATATTTTTCCGATTTTCAGAAAAATGGTAAGTTTTACGTTATAGAAAAATATACATCTTTGTAGAATACAATTTAGAATATTCAAATTTCTTGAGCGGTTTTAGAGAAAGAAAGACTCATTGAAATTCACTGAAATCTAGTCCTTTATTTACTTTTTTTCTGATTTTTTGGAAAACCGTATAACTCATGTCTTAGACAATTATATGGGACCTTTCTGTAATGTTCCTTAATATAACGCAGTTTAAATCATCAAAATTGACCAAGGCGTTTTTAAAAAATCGCTCGTCATAATTAAAAAAAAATTGCAGACAAATTGATAACCTCCTCCATTTTGAAAGTCGGTTAAAAATGGTTTCAAAGGACTATATAAAATTACAATATTGTTCAAACATTTATCAGAATAGAATTCATAAAAATGTAACATTTTTCTTCTTGGTCAACATATATTTTAGACATTTTATTACGAATTCTTGCTTAACTAATTGGTATTTTGTATGAAAATAAATTTGAAATTTCATGATGTAGGCAATTTCATCTATTCACCATTCTAATCTCACTTATAATAAATAAAATAATTTATTAAAACTGCACGCCTCTGTTTATTGTATCATATTCCCAACCAGCTGTCGAAAGGGAATACGAACGGGATCGTGCGTCGGTCGTAGTATGTGTGCTGCCAAAATCCTGTTACCAATTTGATTACATGAACCATTACTGCTTACCTTACTACTTAGCCGAGACTTACTTTTGCAGCCCGTGGGGATCGGCGCTGACGGACGTGTACATGAGCCCTTAATCTACCAAAACCGAACCATAGTTTTTCTATAATTTGTGTTATAAAGTTGGAGTAACATTTCTTCGAAGAAGTGGGCTATATGAGCCTCCATTTATTCTTTCTGCAGAAAATCTGTTGCAATTTAATAATTTATCAATAACAAGAAATTGGTGTTGAAATCATTTTATTTTAGCTCATATGTGATTATTATGGACATTATATTATTTTGTTATTTGTGTTCAAATTAACAATTTTATGAGAACAATTAAAGAAATAAAAATGTTGCGGATTGAATGCGAATGTATTTCTTTTTCACAATGTCAAACGTTAAATAGTTCACATGCAAAATATTATTGTTGTTTAATTCACTCGTTTATGATATTCTAGTGTTAACAAAAATCGCCAAACATTGGCCTTTTTTACCATTAATTATCTGCCATTCTTCTAAATTCTTTAGTGGTGGATATAATTAATAAAAACATTCCCCCCCCCTAGTTAATAAGTGCCATATCATCCACCGCTTTGAACAGAAAAGTATATAATATATTTTGCTGAAACAACTTCATTTTAAAGCTTTTGCACCAGTTTATAAACACCGTGTATATACGTATATTAGTGTGTAGTTCCTATGATTTGTAACCTTTAGAAAAGGGTAATTTACTTGACTTGTTATTTATTTGTTGTAGAAGAGGGAGATTGCTTCATAATAGTTTACTATATAACTTTTGAAAGGTTTTTGTATTAAAAAGGATTATCTAACATTCTCCATTAAAATATATATGATTACTGCTATCAATAAAATATGATAGTGATGATATCTTTAGTTATTTAAATATAATAATAAAGGATATTTTATTGATTTAGTAACAATTTTTCGTTCCAGATATTTGCTACTAAGCAAACACAAATATTCAGAATATAGTTGCTTATCTTCAAACAGACACTCGTTAGGTGGGTAGCAAAATTGCGTTGAGTTAGTCTCATTCAGATCCGAGAAGTTGATATTGTGTCGCTAAAGTTTTGTAAATGATAATTGCATATAATTGAAGGTAAGAACTTCAGCCTTACATTAATAAATAAAACTAAACTTTAATGTGAAATGTTATATACGGAGAATGGATTTAATAATTTAATTGAGGCAAAAAAATATTATTATTTGACTTATAGAAACAAAATATAATTAAAACATCCTCACACTTTGTTTATATGCTGTTATGGAACATTCTTGTCTTCTAGTCTCTAACTTAAATACCTGTCTGGCCTACAGATTTTTACTTTTCCTCAAGATAACCCCTACAATTAGATACTCGTTAGTTCCCATTGGCGTATTCAGCGATGTCTCGCTATCAAAAAACAATAATTGTCGATGGCTAAAATTAAAAATAAGGCTAAATCACGGTTTTAATGTTATTTTGTTCATTTTTCAGTACGTTGGTCCAATTTAATTACATATAATGAGTATATTATTTTATAATGAATAAGAAACAACAAAATTATGGATATAAATTATTATTAATTAATTAATTATTTTTGTGTTTTTGGGAAATAACACTATAATCGGGACAAAAGTCTGTATATTCAAGGCAAAACGAAACGTTTCCAGGTCTATTCTGACCTCGTTTTTAATGGTTTTAAACATGTATTGAAAATACAAAATGCAAAATGAATGTTTGTATCATATGATGCATGTCAACTTAAATGTCATATATCAAACTTTCATTTTGCATTTTATATTTTCAATACATGTTTAAAGCCATTGAAAATTAGGTCAGAATAGACCTGGAAACGTTTGTTTTTTTTCTAGAATATACAGATTTTTGTTTCGATTGTAGTGTTATTTCCCAAGAACACATAAAAATATGCTAATTGCGCCCGTCCCGTTAATATAGTTTATTCTCAATAGATGGAAAATTGACGAAGATGTATAATATATATATATATATATATATATATATATATATATATATATATTTATATATTTGTTTTTAAGTTTTCGCGGGCACTAAATGTGTTCAGTTCGCATAATTCTCGTAGCCTTCTGCCATTCGAGTGACTAGAAGCGAAAGCAGAAGGCTTCGAGAATTATGCGAACCGACCTGAAGAGGGCAGATGTGACTCTGCCGAAACGTCGTCATTCTTCCATCGATCCCGGCAGGGATCCGTTATCAACTACGTGGATAAATTCCCGGAAACCACCTAACACACACACACACACACACATATATATATATATATATATATATATATGTTCAATACAGACAGAAAAATAAGCACGGTGTTGAGGACTCCGAAGACGAGGATCCCTTTAGATCAACAGGGAGTGTACGAGATTCTATGTGCAGACTGTCATAAAACCTATGTGGGGCAAACTAATAGAAGAATTCAAGCTAGACGTGATGAACACCAGAACGCTGTAAGAAAGCAGGAAAAAACAACATCCATTGCGGAACACGCCACCACGATGTCACACCGAATAGCCTTTGAGAACAGCAGAGTACTGGCAAATATAGAACACCCGAAATCAAGACTCGTAAGAGAGGCAATTGAAATAGCGAAGAGACCTCACAGTCTAAACGCACGCAATGAAATTCAGAACTTATCGAATTGTTGGAAAATCCTATTAAACACCGTACCGGCCCGAAACCGTCCAATAACAACTCAACCGAAAATAACAAATCAGCAGGATGGAGCCGTGCCCACTGAGCGCCAAGGGCCAATCACACGCAGCCGTTCACGGTGTCAACCGATAGGCGCCGAGCCGCGACTATATAACAGCGCGCTCGCAGAAGGCTACGAGAATTATGCGAACCGACCTGAAGAGGGCAGATGTGACTCTGCGAAACGTCGTCATTTTACCATCGATCCCGGCAGGGATCAGTTATCAACTACGCGGATGAATTCCCGGAAACCATCTAAAACATTTAGTGCCCGCGAAAACTTAAAAACAAATATATATATATATATATATATATATATATATATATATATATATATAAATATAAATATATACCTGCACTTTTTTGTTAGAATATTGATAAAGCTTTGAAAGACCATATGTGAAGTTTCATATGACGTTTTGGGAGAGAACATAATCACCAGAGTCAAAAAATTTACTACGATCCGGCTTATAGCCTAAATAGTCCACTTACAATTTATTTTTTTTTTGCATGACGAGAAAGCGATGTTTTTGGAAAAATCTAAAATAACAAAAAATGTCAGCTTTTGTTTTTTTGTAAATAAAGTCAAAATTGATGAAATTAGGAAAATCAAAGTTTCTCCTCGATGACTTCTAAAATGAATATTATAGTTAAAACATTTGCATATGAAAATTTTAGGTCTATCGAATAAAAGCGACAAAGTTGTAAAATGTTGTTTTGTTGCTCTGCAAATTGCAAAAAACTATTGACCATTGAAACCGGGTGATCACTTTGGATTTGCGAAATTTAGCAAGTTTGGTTTCTAAGAATTTTTTTAATTTTAAAAATTACTTTCTTTGTAGACCTGTGCAACAGTAAATTTAATGATCTAGAATATGCAAATCATAGATGAGCTATTCACAAACACGCAGTCATCAGACTCTTCCCTGCTGTAAAATCAGTTATGCAACATTATACTAATTTTTGTTGTAAATCGAATTGTTGCAAAAATACTAATATTTCCTCACGAAAATGTTTAGGTTAATTTAACAAGTAAAGAGATATTTATTTAAAAAACATGTATTAACCCCTCTTGCATTTCCATCTTCTTCTTAGTCGTATTCTCATGTTTTAGAAATCGTGATCTCCTGAAATTAGGTACATCGATTTATTTTAGTTTTCCAAGTATGTCGCTCCACTACTTTTCCATAGAAATAAATAATTATTGCATAAACTATGTTTCTTGCTATTTGCAAAGCATCAAAAGAAAATTTATTTGTGGAATGTATTCCGTAGATCTTGTTATTAACTAGAATTTTTGTATGTTTCCATTACAACTTATAGTTATCACGGATTATTGATTTTTAAATTACAAACAAAAAACTGTTTTTTTAAATATTTTAAATTTTTCTATTTACAGCGCTGAACCACCCAAGAAAAACAAGTAAAAAAATCGTTTTTTTGTCATGGAAAAAGATATTTAATAGGACTATTTAGGATATAAGCAGAACCGTACTAAATTTTTTGATTCTGATGATTATTCTTCCTACCAAAAAAAGTTAACATATTTACCAATGTATTGGTCTTTCAATGCATTATCGATATTCTAACAAAAAAGTGCAGGTCCGTATTAAGCAAAAGTTGATGATCGCCCAGAAGTAAAGAAACGTAGTAGTGGAGATTTGATGACGCCCTTTTGTGTAAAAGTATGTGTCAAAAAATTTTTCCCTTTGCCGTTTTTCGATATTGTTTAAAACAGAAGTAGTAGAGGCAAAAAACAAAAATGACATTTTAGTTTTCCTCGTATAACTTGAGAACGATAAGAGGTAGCGTATTTTTGCTTTAAGTAGTCGCATAGGTTCTAAAATACCCAACTTTTTCTCCCATTAATAGTGTTGTATCTCTGACCGTTCCTTAGATAGCAAAGTTATCCCCTTATATATGAGACACCCTGTATATGTATGTATGTATGTATGTATATATATATATATATATATATATATATATATATATAACAAAATCCCTCGTAGGCTTTATGTTTCGTCGTTTTCACCCAATATGCCTGCTTTTAATAGTTTTCATTTGTTTTAAATGACTTTAATAATAAATGGCAAGATTAGATTAGATGCAGATACGTAAGTTGGCAAACAATAATTTAATTCATGTGCAACGAGAAGTGCATTTAAGGTGAAAAATTATTAGTCTGCAATTTAAAGGGCACTGACATAGAAGTTATTAATATCAGTTTTGCCGTAAATAACCATGCAGAGATATCCAGATTAACAATGTCCATTATTATCATTAAAATGCTGCAGTAAAAGCGTTTTATAATCTGTTATAAGTAATATTATATATACGATTTAGATTTTAGGTTAGTTAATCTTTTGATGAATTTTGAATAATTGTAGAAATTCTGAGGCTTATACTTTAAGTAAGTATTCAGGTATTCAAACTTCCATATTCCAGTCTCATTCTCGATTCTACAATTCGCATTTGAGAAATTGTAACTTCACATTTTATATGCACGCACCACAACATATTTCCACAGTTCAATTTTATTTTTTGTTAAATATTTATTAGTTTATCTATAGTTTTGAAACTACGTATTATTTTCTTTCTCCAGGCTATGTACCAGAGCAGATTTGTAATGTTGCGTTGATAAAATCACGTTTTCTATTTGAACTTTCAAACATTATTGATTTCCGTTTACTTTATTTATCACTTAAAACAAAAGTATCTTTAAAAATTTGCAGGGCTTAGTGAAAACGCTCATTATGCTCTCAGGTAAAAACTCTTTACATTGTACTAATTTATATTTCTTAGTTTTGCCATCAACATACTTGAAAAATGTAATTTAAATATTTCAAGCCAACAATGTTTTTATTCATGGTTGTGAGAAAAAAATGTATTTCGAATAAATCATAATTTAGTTTTGCTGATATTATATACTTGAACAATTGCTGTATACACAGCTTGACAAATTGGTAAAAATGATTTTATATATTTCAATTCTGGTATAATTGTGCATTTTAACCGACTTCCAAAAGGGAAAAGGTTATCAATTGGTCGGCATCTTTTTTTCATGTATGCTCAGTAATTATTCAAAAACGCCTTGGGCAACTTTGATGATTTAAAACATACCCTTTTTCTGAAAATAGGAAAAATAAGTGCAAAAAACGGTAAACATCAATGTAAATGTCAAATTTTCAACATATCTTGACATTTAAGCTAGATAAATGTCAAGATATGCCATGAAAGAATATCGTACTTGAAACGGTTTCCATTTTACGGTGCTTACAGTCGAATAAAATGTATCGAAAAGAAAAATTGTTGTGAGCGATCTTTTCTTTACGGTATAGGGTGTGTGTGTGCGTGCATCGAAATTCAAGGAGCAAGCAATGTGCGCAGGTGAAATATAGGGCGAAGTAAAATTATGTTATAGAATTGAGTTTAAAAAATCTTACAAGCAAATGTTATATTGGGTGGTATATAATCAGTTGTATATATAGGATGGTTGAAATATAAGGTGGAATAGATGTAAAGTTATACAGGGTGGTTAAAAAATGTTGTATTGGGTGGTATATAAGTAGTTGCGTATACTAGGTCGAGTGAAGTAAAAATATAGTTATACAGAGTAGATCAAAAAACGTTAAAAAAATTGGTAAATAAACATATGCAGTAAGAATATTTGAGTTATAGGGCGGAGGGTTCAAAAAATATTAGAAGCAGTGGCATGTACAAGTTGGTTGAAATATAAGGTGGAGTGGAATTATAGTTATAGAGGCTGGTTAAAAAATGTTATATAGTGTGGAATATGAGTACTTGCTTATACTTGACATATGGGGAGAATTAAAATTATAGGTATACACGGTGATTCAAACAATAGAATAATATAAACAGTCAAGAGGGTGGAGAGGCTGAATACAGGGCGGTTGGAACATCGTGTGCAGCTGAATTATAGTTGAACAGGTTGATGCAGAAAATGATAGGCAAATAATTTATGATGGGTAAACAATACACACAAACATATACAGGGTGGTTGCAATATAGGGAGAATTAGAAATTGTCCAAATAATACAACGAAAAAAAGTTAAAAAATATCTGGAAAATATAGAAAAAATACAAATTATAGAGAGAGGCAGAAAGAGAGATAGAGAGATAAGAATGCGATAAAATAATCAATAGAATTGTATCTTAAATCAGATAAAAAATATATGTCAGAAAATAGTGATTGATTGCTCACGGTTTTTAAACTGTTTTTATTTTACGCCAATTGAAGTCGGCTCTTTATTAAATATAAATTATTAAGCTATATTAAGGGAAAAAGTCATCCCCTCTTGTCACTAAACTTCTGTAAATTTGACTCTTCTTATAATAAGTTTTTTTTTTGAAAAAATAAATTGTCCACAAATGTAAAAAAAGATAACCACTTAATTTGCATTATCTATTAGATACTTTTATAACAAATGCAACCACTTGTTTCATAAAAACTGCACATTTCATTTGGGATCAAAATTAATAGGGAGGATATGTAGTAAAATTATTTCTCGAAGTAGCTATTTCAGACATAAAACATTTAACATTACTTTTTATTAGTAAAAAGGTACAGAATAATAAAACACACATACACAGTCTCAAACGGGTAATCAGCTTAACATGATTTTGTTATACAAAAATATTTATATGTAATACATTTGTAGTCTGACGATAGTTTCTGTCTTTATTTAGTGAAAATTCATTTTAATTTTATATTAAAATGAACATACTTATGTAATTTTCACTTTAATTTATTTGTTCTACAGTTCTACTTTGTATTCTGAAGAAGCCAGTAACCTGGTGAAACAATGTCAATAACGAATGAATTCATGTGAAAATTAGATAAGTCTGTTTATTTTAATATAAAAAACTTTTATAGTTTTTTAAAGACTATTTAGCCTGTTCATTAGGTTTGTTTTTCCTCAAATATTTCCTGCAACAGATAAGTATTTGAAATTGTAAATGAGGAACAAAGTGTAGTGAAGCAATTTAGAAAAAATGCATGAATTACTGGTTGTCTGAAAAGAAATACTTCCTCAACGATGTTCTGGGAGTAACCAAAATTCCTGTATACATAGAAATAGTAATTGTATATTTGTTGTTTGATACCTAGGTACTTATCTGTTTGGAGACTTTGCAATTCCAAATCTGGAATCTTAACAATAGCAGTGTATTTTAGCTAGAAATTTATTCTTAAATTATCGCTTTGATAAAAAAATATTTGTTTGTTTAAAAATAAATTTTCGCAGTGGCAATTTGGTGGTTGCTGATCACATGTTACTTAATACGTAGCAAAGTGTATATATTCTAAGAAAATTGGTAGTATAATGTTTAGTTGTGAATTTGAGGTACAAAGATAAAGAAGATTTGTTTTGTTGTCAATCATTTGTTTTTAACACACCAAAAATTCTCATCACTAGGTAACTGAACTGATATTGAGGCTGCTCTGCTTCTTTTATTTATAGTTAGCGATGGGTTAGAAGGGGATGTCACGTGGTGAAGGGGCTGTGTTGTGATTGGTTGGGTGTTGGTGGGCGTGTCTGCCTTGTCATCGAGTCGGTTTAGATAGAGGGGTCGTTTCTCCATTTCTTTAGCTTCGCGAATAGTGGATGCTCTAAGGGCCCTATTAGAAACCGGAAAGCCTTCCTTCCGTATATTCGAGAAATCACTGACAAAATAGCACGGATCTCACACCGACATCAAATAAAGACAGTCTTCAACACCAGTCAAACTATAGCCAACTTAACTGGGAACCCTAAAGATAAAATAACTAACGAGGATCTAGGAGTTTACAAAATTCCATGTCGCGATTGCTCACAAAGCTACATCGGTTGTACCAACAGGCGGGTCAACCATCGCGTATATGAACATTCTTTGTCAGTTTTATTTAAAATTAAGACAATATTGATGTTAATAATGTACTAAAATCTAAAAAATAATTTGGAAGGTCCTAGGTAGTACTTTTCACACCACTCTCCTCATCAATTTAGGTTATTAATCAAGCAAAAAAATATCTTTCGTCGCGTGAAATTTTTATCAAGTCAACCCCTATATTATTATAAATGCTATTTACCTACATATTTACTCAGGTTACGTTACGCCTAACGATATTATTTTTTGTCTGATTAGTGCCCTAGATTGATGAGGAAAGTGGTGTGATGAGTAGTACCTAGAACCTACCAAATTATTTTTTTTAGCTTTTAGTACATTATTAATATCAATATTGTCTTAATTTTAAATAAAACAGTTGAACGTAAAATTCTCTTTTACTTAATTTATTTTCAGGTTTTTAAATTTTTATTTTGTTAAATTATACTCCATATTCTATTTAATTTCTTGAGTGCCTCATTATTAAGTAATTTGTTTCCTGACAATTGCCTAAATATACAACTGCCTGCCTTGTCTGTCTTGCATTTTGAATACGAACTGACGGTATATCTGTTTCATGAAGATAAGGACATATCATTTTTATCAAACCTAATGCCACACAGTCCTCGGCATGTCTTAACCTTTTAACTTTTAACTTGAATGGTGTACCGCTAACGACGTGTCATTTTTAGCCACCCTAATGCCACACAGTCCTCGACACGATACTAAATCATGACTTGGGTGGGAGATCCATGTTTTCATACCCATATTGAAGGGGTGTGAAAAAATATATACTTAACCCCCATTTTGTTGGCGGCCATATTTGATTTTTTTTCATCGTAAACTTTATTTTCCTATTCTAACGTTTTCATTTGATACCCATATTGAGGTAGTTGTGAAAGAATATGTAATCTGCCATTTTGTAGTGACGGCCACCTTGGATTTACAATGATATAAAATGTATTAAATATTATTGTCACCAGAACTAGATATGTGCGCCAAATATCAGATCACAGGAAGGGGGTGAAATTTTAATTACTAGACTTGACCCAAACAAACAAGGCAAGCTAAATAAAACCGTTTAAAAAATACTTAACATTCCAAATTTTCCAAATTAGTGAAAGCTGAATTTACTTTATATTTCAAGCCGTATGAAATATTACTCAAACAAAGTAATAATTAACATGTAATTCGGAAATTTATTTTATGTCATAATTACTTTGGTGCGGATATACGGAAAGGAACCGATGAATAGAAAGAGTAATGTGATATTGGTTAAAGTAGGAACGCCATTTTATTACAATAAATTTTTAGTGATTTATATTCATTTATATTGCACTTGATACCATCTTCTGGACATTTTACAATCCACCAAATGCAAGCCAATATACTGTTTCTGGTAGAGAACCTTCATCGGTTGCGCTTCCCTCAACGGATTCGAATTGCTAACTATGTATTTCCTACATACAACTAAATTTAATGTTTAAAGCGAAATGAATATCGACACCTAGAAGTTTTAGACACTCGTACAATTTGTTAAACCTGCGTATTGCAGCAATTAAAGGAGATACCTATGGTACCAGAGATTCTTAAACAATGCTCATACCATCCGTATCTTCTGTCTTAGGTCCTTTAATAAGTTCAATTGTGTAACTTTTGCCTGCTTCTTACTTATTTTCCTTTTTCTTTTTTAAAGTGGCACAAATAACAACTACAATAGAAAACACCAGAACATCACAAGCATAAAATTGTTTATTGTCTATTGTGAATAAATAGAAAATATTTTATAAAATATTTTTTTTATGTCATGTGATGAAATTTATTTTGACAATCATCAAATCTTTTACAAAAGACCTTTGATAATGTAATACCGGCTTTTGTATTAGTCACTTGAGTGTCAGCTGATTCACCACTAAACTAAAAGAGCAGCTGCTCTTCGGACCAACTATATTCATGGCATTTGCTCTAGAAGGATTCCGTAGGAATTCTAGCTTTTTAATGTATACCATTGCTTTCTTGAATAAACTGGAATTTACTATATTTTTTTATCACCATTATTCGTGCGTACAGTAAATAGTTTTTCGGTAATTGTTTATTTCAGAGATTATTATAGATGATTAATTTAATTTAGAGAAGGATTTCTTTTTAGTAGCAAATAAAATAGACTTTCGAACACTGGCCCCCTCCCTTTAATTCTGATTGTACCGATCCAAATCATCCTCTCCATAAAGAGTGAGTCAATTCAAATCAACTACCTTCATCTTGCTCCTTCAGATTCGGGAGAAGGCGATAGACAACATCGTTGATCCCCCTATCTACTTCGTATGGCCCATTCCAAGCTGGTGTGAGTCTTAGAGACTTACCTTTGGTCCTCTGGTTGAATAAAAATATCTTCTTGAGATCGTCTTAGTTCGATCTCTGGTCCCTAACATCTGCATACGGGCTAGTTCGTGAGTGGACAGCGTAGTTTGCCAAATTTGATCAGCATAGTTTTTAACTTCGTCAGGAAGTTCTTTTGGTGTGCCAAAGGTCAAATTATTCGGTAATCATAGCTCCTTTCCGAACAGTACTCTGACCGGAGTCAGCCCTGTGATGTTGTTGACGGCAGACTGATAGGCCAGCATGAATAGGGATTATGCTGATCCTTCTGACTCTGATTGTTGATAACGTCCCTGGATTGATGTTGTTTCTAGGTCCTACTGAATCTTTCGAGTATTACGTCCGACTGTGGATGCGAGGTGGAGGTTCTTCTTTTCTTGATGAGCAGTATTGTACAGACCTTCTTTAATACCTTCGACACAAAATTCCGCCTTTGGGCGCTGTTGCTTCGTGAATCGGTAGCTAATATGCTTCAGATCATTTAGTAAAGTAATCTATAGCGACCAAAATTTATGTGTTACATGTCTGGTAACCGATGAATGGTCCGGTGACATCAATAGCAATTCTTTCAAATAGGATACCTACATTGCATTCTTGCATTTTTCATTAATAGGGGTGTTTGGTTCCTTAGTCTGCACATATATCAAATTTCCGATACCAGGCTCTGACATCTTAGAAATAATTTACCCAGTAAAATCGTTGGCGAATCTTATACAACGTCTTACTCATGCCCAGATGACTTCTCTTCAAGCTCTTATATTATACCTTTACTGACTGACTAGTTATTTCTTCCCATCCCGGCCTACTTTACTGAGAAGATTGTTTCAACATCGGGTCGACCATTTGGTTCTGAATACAGTGACCAGCATTCGAATGTGTTTTTGACAAGAACGTATTATGCAACCTGCCGGAGAGGTGAAGGCGTATTATTGTAATATCTCCATCCACCTGTCCTGCTGTCCTGTTGCCCATCCGGTGTCTTCATGTCGAACAACCACTTGAGGGCGGCACGATCCGTTCTGACTATAAAGTGACGACCGTCAAGATATCTATATATAAATAGGCAAAGACAAAAAGATTAGGTACCATTTTCTCCTCTGTCTCTCAACCGATTTTCTTAATTTTTGTTTTGTTTAGTAGCTACTGACAACCTTCAGTGCAGAATGCTAATATTAATTTATAATATTGGTTCATTCATTAAATAAAATATAATAAAAATTAATTATTTAATTCCATCTGTCAACGCCAAACAACTGACAGTGCCGCCAGCGCCAGACGGACAAAACACAAATCATTGAGTAATTATATTTGGACAGAGCGATCGTTAGATGCTATTATACACTTAGAGCATGCTGGAAGTGGCATGCAAACGTTGTTATTGTTTAGTGGTAAAATAGTCAATGTAGTATCACTATTGATTTTTCGGACGCGTTGCAGTAACTTTCATATTAACTATTCTGTTTTTATTGTGAATTTAATTATTTGGTTAATATATTATTATCACAACCTTCCAGAAGGTGTTGTGTAAAAAATTCTCAGACAGCGGACAATAGAGAATGAATGACCCCCCAAATTTTTGGGGGGTCATTCATTCTCTATTGTCATTCGTTTGACAAAAATATTTCGAATACCGATATTTGATATATTTTCATTTTCTTTTTATTTCAATAGATTTGTCAATATGATTGAACAATTTTGGTCATTACGTCTACTTCTACGATTTCTCCACAACTCTGTTTCTTATAAAAATATACTTTTTACAATTTCATGAAATAAGGTCGAATTTCGATCACTGGGCGACCACTAGTTTGTGGAAATATTCTACAACCCTGATTATTGACATTAGTTCTTTTTTGGTGACATAGTAATTACATTCTTACTCTCTTCGAGGTATTATTCTTCTGTACGCAAGACAATATGTATAATATATATTGTTTCTGGTTAGGGAACCTTCATCAGTTACGTCTCGCGTCTTCACATTTAACGAAATGTATCAAATACATATAGAAGTGTTGGAGAGAACATTCAATTGTGGGAAATGCAACTGATGAAGGTTCCCTAACCAGAAACAATATATATTATATATTGTCTTGCTTGCTTATAAAAGAATGACACCTCGCAGAGAGTATTCAATATCTCTGCCAGGTGAAGTTAACCTCAAAATTTCATCGAGACATTCTAACCTAGGAATTACGGGGAACAGCTATTACATGGAACGGATCCAGATTCGGAATTTCTATGTGCTAGTTTCCCCGAAAATCCTAGATGTCGGTCTTTACATCTCGCGCCTTCAAATTACATTCATTTTAGGAAACGCGAGAATTGGACCGATCTAAGGATCACTGATGTATTCGATCTTATCTTCATTAGACTTGACTCAGAGACAAAGTTGAGTCTCAGGTTTGCATTTTTAATTTTGTCGAATACCTCGCCGTGGTTCTTAAGGTGTTCATCGAATGTGTGACCCATAACCCAAACGGCATGATAGTAAATTGAAACAACCTTCAACATTTTTAAAAATGTTTTTTCGCATAGAAATTTATTTCAGTAATTTTTTTATAGATTTGTAGGTACACATTAATTTACATTAGGTGTAAATATACTGACAATAATAAATAATATTCATCTTTATAAATGTTGAAATTCATATTAGTTTTTGTCAATGTGCTAATATAAATGTCATGTCAAAAAACCTATTCGAGTCAATTCAAATTTCATCATCTGATGACTTTTTTTGTATTTTTACTGCATTAGAATTTCTTGCTATGAATTCATTGTTCTTTGATGTAACATATGTACCTACTCAAGCTAATACCTATCTTTTGTTCTGTACCATATCACCATCAATTTTATATTACAACTATCTGACCCCACAGACATTCTCCTGTCCAAGCCTCCAAATATTTTTATATAATTTGGACCGTTTTGATGGTTATTATATGACAAAAAAATCATTAAAATACCTGACGTCATCACGCGTACAGTTAACATAACTCTCATTAACATGTGAGTATATCTGTATACCGTAAGCTTAAAGGAGTTAAATATAAACTTAAAACGGTTTTAATCAGTATGAAGAATAAACTCAAATTATTTTTATGTTTATTTCTGTAACCGAATGACAATTTTAGTAGCGGACATTAGCTCTGTAAATCAATTGTTTCCAAGACGATAAAATATCAGTTCTCTTGTATTAACACACTTTACAATAATACCACTACAGATTATATGTCAACAACTCAGTTTATGTAACTGCTTATGTATTACACAATACAATTTTTTAACTACCCTGTAAAACTATAATTCTATATTTTAACCACCTTGTATAAGAAACGGCTCAAAGACTACGCTAGATAACATTTTTTTAACTCTTTACAACCTTGTATAACTGTAATTCCACTAAGCCCTAACCATCTTGTATATATGACTGTCTATAAATAACCATAATGTTTTAACTGCCTCCTGCAAATATAGGAAGGATAATAATTTTAACATTTTTAACCAACCAGTATAACAATCATTCTATTCTGCTTATATTTCACTATCACATATAATATTTGACTGGTTATGGGCTACCCTATACAATTATTTTGCTAATCACCCTGTATAACTATAATTCTGCTTCTGTATTTAGAACTACTCATGGACTACGCTTTATAACATTTTTTTCTAACAATTTTGACTGTATAATCAAAATTCCAGTTCACCCTATATTCGCTGCATCCTATACAGGGTAAGTTTTTTTTGATGATCAGTATGGGGATCTCGAAAACTAGCGGAGATAGAGCAATGGTTAAATTGGGAAAGATTTGCAGTTTTACTGGCCCAATTTAATGACACTTTCGGATTTTTGTAAAAAATCATGGCTTACTAGATATTTTGAAAAAACAAAATTCTGTCGATTTAGTTTAGCTCCTTTGTTTTTGATTTTATAAAAAAGTGTAAATATTAAAATTGAAGGGAATTGTATCCCGAATATGATTGTCATGCCCTCGTTTGCGTGACAGCTGTCGTTTTCGAGATATGACACAAACTTATCTTTTTTTGAATGGAAAGCATAGTTGGCTGTGACCTCAAAAAATCGGACATTTTTAGAGAGCTTTTCAACGATATAATACTCGATATAGTTATTCATAATTCATTCTCTCTTATTAAAAGATTGTTTTCACTTTGACGTTTCCTCATTTGAGAGTAATTCTATTAGTACTGCTGAACTGACAGTCGATATTGACAAGTTTTCGTGGTAAAATGAAATATTCTAACGAAGAAAAACTGAATATGGTGGAATGTTATATCATATGCCATAAAAATTCAGTTCGTGCAGCTGAGGAATACTTTTATAGATATTTTAATCGTCGTCAACCTGCTCTATGTACATTTAAGAGGCTTTACGATAGTTTACGCAGATTTGGATCTTTTACTAAACCACCAAAGGAACGTAGTCAAATTAACGAAGCAGCACAATTAAATGTTTTGGCAATGGTAAATCGAAATCCATCTACATCAAGTCGTGAGATTGCGGCAGAAGCTGGCACATCTCAACGAACTGTAGTTAAGGTACTGAAAGCGCACAAGTTCCACCCGTACAAACTTTCAGTTTCTCAAACTTTGCATGCTGGAGACATGTGCCTTGACAATCCATAGTTTCCATTAAAGGTGTTATGGTCAGATGAAACTAGATTTACTAACTGCGGTATGTTCAATAGACACAATGAGCATATCTGGGCTAAAGAAAACCCTTTCCATGTAGAACAAAGACGACCCCAGAAAAAATTTGGTTTTAATGTTTGGTGTGGTATCATAGGGTCTACTATTCTAGGGCCTTTTATCTGTGACGAATCACTTACTGGGGAGCGCTACTTGCATTTCTTGCAATACACTTTTCAAGACATGTTGCATAATTTAAATTTGAGAACTCGTTTAGAAATTGAGTGGTTCCAACATGATAGAGCACCTAGTCAGAACTCGTTATTAGTAAGACAGCACTTAGATAATATCTATCCAAACTCTTGGATAGGAAGAAATGGCCCACGCGAATGGCCACCGCGGTCTCCCGATTTGGCACTTATATACTTCTATTTATGGGGTGCGCTAAAAAACATAGTTACAAAAGAAAGTATGAGACAGTTGGTGACCTAAGGGAGGCGGTATTACAAGCAATTGAAGAAATTGATAGGCGGTCTTTGAGGAATGCGGTAATGTCAATCTTAAAAAGATGCAATTTTTGTGTAAATAACAATGGTGGACTTTTCGAACAAAAATTGTAACCACTAGTATGTACTTGAATTTCTTTAGTTTTTAGTAAGTACTTACTTATTTAGTTTTTTCCTTATATCTGATATACATAATAATAAAAAAAGTTTTTTTGAATAGTTATTAATAAATCAATCTATTTCATGGCTAACTACGTTAAAAGTGAAAATAAGAGAGAAACGCATCCATAACTCCGTTATTTTTATCAATAACTATATCGAGTATTATTTCGTTGAAAAGCTCTAAAAATGTCCGATTTTTTGAGGTCATAGTCAACTATGGTTTCCATTCAAAAAAAGATAAGTTTGTGTCATATCTCGAAAACGAGAGCTGTCACGCAAACGGGAACACCACAATCATATTGGGGATACAATTCCCTTTAATTTTGATATTTACACTTTTTTATAAAATTAAAAACAAAGGAGCTACAGGGATTTGACTAAATCGACAGAATTTCGTTTTTTTGAAAATATCTAGTAAGCCATGACTTTTTCCAAAAATCCGAAAGTGTCATTAAATTGGGCCAGTAAAACTGCAAATCTTCCTCAATTTAGCCATTGCTCTATATCTGCTAGTTTCCAAGATCCCCATACTGATCATCAAAAAAAAACTCACCCTGTATATACGGTTGCTTATGGGTCACCATAATTTTTTAACTGCCTTTTACTCCGTCATATATTTCAACCACCATATATTTGCAACTCCTTATGGGCTGCCCAATAAATCATTCCTTTCTCTAACATTTAATTATTATCACTTCGTATAATAATAATTCCTCTCCATTATATATTGCTTAGTCGGCTACGCAATATGGTATTTTTAAAACACACTGTATAATTTTATTTAAACAAACCTGTATATGAATCTGCTTATAGCCATCCAAAATAATAAATTAAAAAAAAATACATTTTACCCTATATTCCAATCACCCTGTGAATGCAACTGCTAATGACCTACCCTATCGGTATAACCTTGTTTTAACATTATCTAACCTCTCTGTTTAACATTTATTCTACTCCGCCCTATAATTTCCCTATCATATGTGAAACGCTATAAGGTCACATTAGAAAAGTAACATCGTCGTTAAGATTTCTTAAACTTTCTAACGTTCCGGTCAACTTTCTCAAGTTGTTCTGTCATAAGAACCTTCTCCTAATAATAACAAACACGACAAAAAAAGAATTAGCGAAATTGGTCCAGCCGCTCACGCGTGATGCTATGGCCAAGGAAAATAGGGATTCATTTTTATATAAGGGTGTCCCAACGAAAACGAGCTACCTCGAATAGTTTCCAAAATAGTCATTATATTGAAAATCCCAAAAACACTTCAAACAATTTACGAACGGAGAGCATATTTGGCCATACTAATTGTTATTTAAATTGCACCCTCATCTCCCCAGCGCTCATCTTTTCTGTTTTATTGACCTGTTTAAAAAGGAACTCAACGGTATGTCGTTTTTAATATTCCATCAACAGTTAATGAATTTCCGAATGAAAACTTGATTCCAGAATATTTTTACGATCTTTCATGATATTGACGAATAATAATTAAAATAGATAATTCGCTTATAATTTTAAAGAATTTTTGCTATTTCGGCAATGAAAATGAAACTGACAATGGATTTTAAATCATTTGATTATAACATATGTTCTATATGGTCTCTCTCCAATGTGTAACCTATCTGACGAACAGTACAAATACGTGTAATTTGACGGCATTGTGTATCACTTATCACATAACAAAAGTTTAATAATTTTTTTCGTTTAGAAAGAAAAATATTTTTTTGCTAGTACTTAAATGTCTTACTTTCTTTCCATAGTCGCTTCTGTATAGTTAAGTCTTACTTCGTTATTAATCTTACTCCATAAAATGATCTACAGCGGAAAAAATAAGATTAATGCTCTTTATGTTCAGAGTAAATAATTATGCTAGAGAAACTGCTCATAATCTCAATGAGAGGATCCAGAAAACTCGTAAGGCACAAATACGTTACTGAACTGTAAAGCAAATTTAACGAAACGGGATCCGTGGTTAACAAGAAACGCGAGCCAAGAAGAATCGATGACGTTGAAGTACCAGTATTAAGACATGTTCTAATGAAACCGAAAAAACTTTAAGACAAATTGCGTTAATATCAGGTGTTCCACGACGTTTGACAGAAGACAAGAGATCTTTGAAACACTGTCTGGTCACAAATTCCCATTTTTTATGCAATACTTGCTTCTCTCACTAAGCCTCCTTTTATTTAATTGGTGAGGTAAATTGTCATAACTGCCGATACTGGAGTAGCATTAATCCACAGTTATTTAGAGAGACTCATATTCAGCGACCTCTATAGCTAAATTTGTGGACATGAACCTAGGTGATCATATCGTTGAACCTTATTTGGCACTTTAAATGGAGAAAAGAATTGGATGTGCGTGCACATAGAAATTCCTTGAAAAATTTGCACCTTTAACAAAAGCATATCCTATTCATAGGCGGTTACAAGGCTTCTTCAAAGGCATGAATCTGGAACTAAAATAAGTTTTGAATGGTACCGCGAAGTACAAACACCCGAATTAGAAGTTGCTGTTTTAAATATTAAATCTAAGACAAGTAGCAAGACAATTGCAGCGGAATTAAATATTGATTCATCACCTATATGGAGGGTATTAAAATAACAACATTTATATCCTTACCATATATAGAGGGATTAAGTTCTTTACCAAGAGAAAGATTTTTCGCAAGAGTTTCGTCGAATGAATACTGATGATTCCTTTTTTATTTTATTTCAAAAATAAATTTCCTCGTCCGCCCACATAATGATTTATTTCAAATCAGTAAGTTTTATGAAAAAAAAAATACAAGTGATAAATTAATTGGGTCATCCAAGTTTTATTTTCCAAGTTTTTTTTTTTAATTTAGTTTACAAGAATAATAGGAATGGTCTATTTTATGACATTTAAGTTGTCATAAAACAAATTTTCAATTTGCAATTTACATTTTCAATACATATTTTAAAGCCATTGATAACGAAGTCAGAATCGACTTTGAAACGTTTGGTATTTTCTTTCAATATACAGCTTTTTATTTCGATTGTGGAATTATTTCTTAAGAAAAGATAAAAATGATGAATGGACGGGTTTAAAATAGAACACCCCTATTATTCTTGTCAACTAAATGTAAAGAAAAACTTTGAATATATTGTGCCACAATTTAATGATCATCAATTTGAACTGCATTTTCGGATTAGTCGTGAAACAGTGGAACATCTTGCGAATCGTTTCTCCCTGCCAGTAAACAAAATACAAAAGAAAATATAAGAATACACAATATTGTCCAGGCAAGTTTTCCAACATTTCTTTTCTGAATAATTTACTGCAAATATGGGTTTGTCAAAGTGAACGTTACTCATGTTTCGTCAAAATTTTCATACAAATGTTACAACTTTTCCGGTGGATTTTATAATTTTTTTGTATAAAAACCTTGTCCTGACAATTATGAAGGTATTGATCTTTGTTTGTGTACATATATGTGTAGTTACTATATCTGTGTCATGCATTTCAGCTCGTAAATTTAGTGGTAATTATGTTATGAGTACAATAAATTTTTATCTAGCGATATCTACACCAAAGTAAAATGAGTTATTGTAAAATTAAATACTCCAGTTTATTTAAAAAAAAAATTTTTCAAGGGCATCATATCAGTTAATCAAATACCGATTAATGATGAAATTCATAACGGGGACATTGATAAATAATCAACCAAAAAATGACAGATCACTATCATAAGGCGGAAGTAATATTTTTTGGAATACAAATAATTTAAACAAATATTTAATTGAATCCTTTCCTGTCGCTCAAGGTAACGTGTTTGCTTACAATCAATAAATAAAGTAAGCTAAACGGACATACCAAATATTTTAACCGGCAAAGAATGAATGAATGATTTCAACATAATGTAGATCATACGAATATATTGAATTTAAATGCAAGAAAGGGTATAATAAAAATAAAGAAAAGTAGCAGGATTTTCCTGAATATTTTTTGGAGTTTAAGGTAATGTTTTATCCGATTACTAAAGGTCAAAGAAAATGAGTCAGAGATTAATACCAAAAGGTAGCCGAAAACTTTTTTTGAAATACATGGAGCTGAATTTTATGCATTTGTTCTGAAAGCACTAAATATCAATTGATTTGCAAACATAAAATCAAGTATACTTTTGCTAAATACTGTATTTACCAAAAGAGTGCATCATGTTAATTTTTGAATGCAGTACATTTTAGCTCAATAGATAGGTAAAGCATGGAAATAATGGGACTTAATAATGGGAATTAATATATTTTAGGTATTTATAAACGATTAAAGGGTATAGAATGTTTTTTATCGAAATAAGGTTATACTTATTATTAAACCATAATTGACACAAAATATTCCTGTTATTATAGTGTAAGGGACCAACGGAGGCACAATATATTTGGTTCTTGTTTAGATGGGATACAAAAGAATGATAAATAACATTATTTCCAAGGTTGTCGACGACTCGGGCTTTCAA
This sequence comes from Octodonta nipae, assembly GCA_034190945.1. NCBI lineage: Eukaryota > Metazoa > Arthropoda > Insecta > Coleoptera > Chrysomelidae > Octodonta > Octodonta nipae. Next base: position 58,191,749 of record CM067220.1, read on the forward strand.
GGCTCTAACTTTTGAAATCATGCTATGCGACGAAAAAGCTTGAATATGACCCAACGATCGTAAAGGAAGTTTCTTCTATTGCAAGAAAAAATTCCTTAATCGTTACTGTTTTTGAGAATACTCAGGACCCCTAATTCTCGAAATCATGCTAAGCGACGAAAACGCTTGTATACGATCATGTTACTATTGAAAAACAAATTGGTGCGGTTGTACACGACGACTTTTGAAAATACCGATTTATGCTAGTTGGTGTGGTGTGGCGTTCGCATGGTTTCAAGAATCGGGCCCCAGTTATGATATTTTTCATTCGACTGACATCAGTCGAGTGGTAAACCGCTTGCATGGTTTCAAGAATAGGGCCCAGGGCCCTAATACTTGAAATCTTACTAAACGCTCGTATAAGGGTTTTCGTTCGACTTACTTTATCTGTCGAGTGGTAGGCGTTCGCATGGTTTCAAGAATCGGGGCCTAGACTCTACGAAGGCTCTACCACAGGACGTAGGACGTATGTCATATGAAAACTGACTCTTCGAGAACTCCAAGGTCATTTTGTTTAACACTTTTACACATTAGAACGAAGAATTCTTACATCCATAAGTTTAAAATAAAGCCATTTTGGAGTTTAAAGCAAAAATTCACTATATAATTAGATAAAACAACTCAGGAATTGCAAGTTAATAGGCTATTGACTATGTCATATAATAAGGAACTAACGCGTTCAAGGGTTTTTATGGTTTCATATGGTCAATTGAGCTTTAGTAAGATAAAATTCAAAAGTGCTACTAAATCTAGACATGCGTTTTTAAGAACGGAGTAAATTTGGCCACTTTTCGGTTTTTGGCTATAGCGCAAAAACTATGTATTTTTTGACGAAATATGCCGTAAGATTTGTTGTAGAGAATTGAATTTCCTATCAAAATTATATTTTTAAAGTCAAAATTTTTTATTATAAAATAAACTCGAAAAACAAATTAAAAAAAAACAAAATTTTTTCTTTTATTTTATATTTGAATATAACTTTTTTCTGAATAGATTTAGGTATAGGAATTGCTTAATAAAAAATAAAGCTTTTGAAATTATCTTTAAAATTGCGGCTTATAGATCTTTAAACGATTGAAATTGATGGAGATATAAACGTTTGAATTTAGCCATTTTTTCTTTATTTATTACTTTATCTTTAAAAAGTCTATTATTACACAGTTGAACGTTAAAAAAAAAGATTTGTATGCAATTATAATTTTATAAACATACATTTATCAATAATATTACATATTATTCTATTAGAAATATTTAATTTAAATGATTGGAGATTTAGAATTGAAATAGTAAATTACAAATGTTTTTAATTTTTTTGTTATATAAAGTAAATATATTCAATAAAATTTACAATTCTTGTGTAATTGAAATATTTTCGAATGCAATGTCTATTTCTGTATCCACGTCAAATGCTATATCTTCCTCCGAAATATCGGTAGTATCAACGTTTTCGCAATTAATTCCCATGCATTCCTTGCAAAACATTGAGCAGTTTATCCCTAATTTTCGGCATCCACAGTTTGACTGACATCCTTTCTTGCATCCACAGGCAATTTGCTCAAGTAAAGTTGTGGGAGCAGGAGCAGCAAAGGAACGGATTGGAAATAGGCCATTTTTCGATTTCTGCCAACCCCAATCAAGTGCATTGTGTTTCCAGTGCTGAACTTGAAAATATGTCCTTAATCCATGCTCTTTCGTAGCACTGGCTGTAGGGGGTAGTTGAGCTAGTGAAAATTTAGCATTTTTAGAGAGCGTTTGAAAAAGCTGATAACGGCAGTTGCTTATACTATCACTCAATAACTCATTTTCCTATCTTCCCTTTCAATACTAGCAGCAATTACAATTTCAATACTCTTTTTACCTAAATTTCTCGTTTTATTACTTTTCACATCTCTGTTACAATCGAAAAAACACTTTCCCATTTTCAAATATACTCTAAAAATCAACTGTGCTACGTCAACTCTAGAAGGTTACTGACCCAAACTCTGAAATTTAAAGGAAAAATACATAATAGAAGTGAGTCTTTCAAGGTCCCCCACAAAAGTAACAGTAACGGTTCAAACCGGTTTACATACGAGAGAGATTTTTAGAAATATAAGATACATTTGAAATATATTCGTCTCAAAATTTTATTTTGATTCAATTTTTTTTTCATAAAGGCATTATAAAATATATTTAAACAAAATGGGTTTAAAACAAATGTAAACGGCATTGCATATATAAATTAGTTTTAAAATTATTACTTTAAAGGTGAATTAAGTATTAATTTACGTACATGTATGTAAACTGACTTTGAATTAACAAAATAAAATACTTTTTTTATTAAATTATTCTTACATACGATATTTATTGCATAAAAATCTTTTTTTAACGTTCAAATATGAAATAATAAACATTTTAACGAAAAAGTAAAAAATAAAGAAAAACTGAAAAATAAAATAAAAAATGGCTAAATTCAAACGTTTATATCTCCATCAATTTCAATCGTTTAAAGATCTATAAGCCCCATTTTAAAGTTAATTTCAAAAGTTTTCTTTTTTATGAAGCAATGCCTATACCTAAATCTATTCAGAAAAAAGTTATAATCAAAAATAGAAAAAAAGAAAAAAAATTGAAAATTTGCGATTTTATTAAATTTGTTTTTGGAGTTTATTTTATAAAAAAAAATCCTTTTTGACTTAAAAAATATCATTTCAATAGGAAACTCAATTCTCTACAAAACATCTTACGGCATATTTCGTTAAAAAATGCATAGTTTTTGCGTTATAGCCAAAAAACCGAAAAGTTGCCTAATTTACTCCGTTCTCAAAAACGCATGGCTAGATTTAGTAGCATTTTTGAATTTTATCTTACTAAAGGTGAATTGACCATATGAAACCATAAAAACCCTTGAAAGCGTTAGTTCCGTTTACCCCCGTTTTTTTTGACATAGTCAATAGCCTATAAATACAAAAGCCCCTCCTACAAAGGTAAATGTCGTACGAGATCGCCCTCCCCCCCTCCGAAGCTCGACTCTGGATCCACTCCTGTCGGAAGCGAATGAATTATTATTAGTTAGATTCAGTAAACAAGTAATTCATTTTGAACAATGGGGACTGTTCGTTCATATTCTGTTAAGGACTGATTCAAATTGTGACTGAATGTTCCTAGCTTAATGCAGATATACAACGTAAAATATGAACTTTCGGAAATATAGACTTTCGGAAAAGTTCGATATAGTAGTGCTCAAGGAAATATTGGTGACGTTTGTATACAAATAAATTACCTTGAAACTAATTATGTAATATAGAACTCTTCGTTGCACTATGATAAAATTTAAAAAATCGCATAATATAAGAGTTTAATACATAAGATTCCATCGTCCTTGTTAGACCAGGCGAATTACCTTTGTTTTTTTTTTAATTGTTATCTAAAGTTTGGTACGTGAAAGTTGTAGAGGGGGTTATTACAAACAAGGGATACATAAATGCAACAGCTGAAAAGTGGAAGGGATGATTTGGGCGGTCGAAAAAGGTGCAAAAAGCATGATTGCCATTTCCGGCCAAAGGTGAGGTCCTAGAAAAAAAAGTTGAATATAAAAGTTGTAGATCTCAAAAAGATCTATAACTTTCGTTATAGATCGACTTTTTCATATAACCTCAAAATGAGCACAAGAAACACAAATAACTGCATTTTTCGATTTTTATTTTTAATTTCTCTCATTTTTTTCGTTTTTACATCAACTATCAATTTAAATAAATAAAAATAATAGTCACAATAAAAGAACATGCTCAAAAATTCTAAAAATGGAAAAAGTAGGTTTTTCAATTGCTCATTTGTACTTAATTGTTATTAATTTGTTTAAATTAAAAAAAAATCAAAAAACAAATTGCACCCTTTAATTCTACGGGAAAAATACAAAAGAAACTGTGTATAACTTATTTCAGTAAAATAAGAAAAACTAGAATTCTTTTGTTAAAAAAATATATATATTTGTAAAAATTATAAATTTTTTTATTGATGTATGTTAAATTAAATACAAAATTACAGTTCTTATATTAATCTACCTCTTTTTGACACAGTTGCAGGACAGAATGAGGTGAAATCGTTTGATGTATTATCATGAGTTTTTTCATGATCTTGAAAAGATTTATCACAAAAATTTCGGATAATTCTCTGTCTGAATCAATGCGAGTAGCTTCATAATTTTCAGTCTTATCTTCTTCATAATCACTTATATCTTGCGCAATAATGAAGATCTTTGCTCATGAATCTTGACAATTGATACATAAATGTGTGTATCGTAGGCCATGCTTGCGACACCTACACCTATCGCGTTCGCAACTGGTTTTGCACTTGCACATTTTTAATAATCATTCGGGAAAAACCGGAGCTTCCGCCGTATAAGGCATTAGCTTTGCCGTATCATTAATGACGACTTGTTCTCAACCCTATTCGGTTGCATTTTTCTTATTATCGAGTCAGGTCTGTAATTGGAAATAGGCTCTGTAAGAGTATGTATTACGTTGCGGCTGTAACTGTTGGTACTAAGTTTTCCAACTTAAAAGTGTTGTTGGCTGTCAAAGTTTGATATTTATTTAATCTACAGTCATCCAGAGACATTTCCTGGTTTTTGCACTTATTATTTCAGCAATTACTTCATGGTCAGTATTATTAATATAAAAAGGCTGTACCAAATCGATCAACTTTGGAATATTAATTAATGAAGAACCTGATAGTTTTCCTTTTCCAGCAAAACAGTGCAGAAGAGCTACAATCGAGCGACAATCCTGTGCCTGGTTTAAATATATATATATATATATATATATATATATATATATATATATATATATATATATTTGTTTGTTTGTTTCGCGGGCACTAAATGTTTTAGGTGGTTTGCGGGAATTCATCCGCGTAGTTGATAACTGATCCCTGCCAGGATCGATGGTAAAATGACGAAGTTTCGGCAGAGTCACATCTGCCCTCTTCAGGTCGGTTCGCAAAATTCTCGTAGCTTTCTGCTTTCGCTTCTAGTTACTCGAATACTAAGATTTTCAGAAGCGCTCGCGTTGTTATATAGTCGCGGCTCGGCGCCTATTGGTTGGCACCGTGAACGGCTGCGTGCGATTGGCCTTGGGCAGTGGGTACGCCTCCCGCCTGCTGATTTGTAATTTCCGTTTCAGTTGTTATTGGACGGGTCCGGGCCGGTACGTTGTTTAATAGAATTTTCCAACAATTCGATAAGTTCTGAATTTGATTGCGTGCGTTTAGACTGTGAGGCCTCTTCGATATTTCAATTTCCTCTCTTACGAGTCTTGATTTCGGGTGTTCTATATTTGCCAGTACTCTGGTGTTCTCAAAGTCTATTCGGTGTGACATCGTGGTGGCGTGTTCCGCAATGGATGTTGTTTTTTCCTGCTTCACGTCTAGCTTGAATTCTTCTATTAGTTTGCCCCACATAGGTTTTATGACAGTCTGCACATGGAATCTCGTACACTTCCTGTTATTCTAAAGGGATCCTCGTCCTCGGAGTCCTCAACACCGTGCTTATTTTTCTGTCTGTATTGAAAATATTATCGATATTGTGTCTCCGTAGAATTCTTGCAATACTGTCCGTGGTCCCCTTGACATACGGTAAATAAGCCTTGGTTATTGGTGTCTCATGCTCCTCATCTGTTTGTCTTGGTTTTGACTTTAGGACTCTTTGTATATTTCGGTCTGTAAATCCGTTTTGTCTCAGAACTGTTTTTAAACTGTCCATTTCCTGTTTGATGTTATCCTGGTCAGCTAGTCGTTGTGATCTGGTTACTAAAGTCTAGACGACGGCTTGTAGTTGGGCTGGGTGGTGATGAGAATTAGCATGAAGGTATCTGTTGGTGTGAGTTGCTGTCCTATATACCGTATGGCCAAGGGTTCCATCTTCCTTCCTATTTATGAAAACGTCAAGGAACGGCAGTTGATTGTTGGCTTCAACCTCCATGGTAAATTTTATTTTGTGATGGATGCCATTAAGGTGGTCTAAAAAAGTATTGAGGTGTTCCCTCCCATGAGGCCAAATCACAAATGTATCATCCACATATCGCAACCATAAACTGGGTTTAAGAGTTGTTGTTCTTAGTGCCAACTCCTCAAAGTTCTCCATAAAAAGGTTCGCTATAACTGGTGAGAGTGGCGATCCCATTGGAGCTCCTTCCACTTGTTTGTATCGTTGGTTCTCGTAAACAAAATAGGTGTTCATCAGGCAGTGCCTTGTTAAGTCTACAAGGTGTTGAGGTGGTTTGTATTTTTCTATTATGATATCCAAGGCTTCGTCGATAGGGATTTTGGTGAAAAGGGACACTACGTCAAAACTTATAAGAAGACACTCTGGTTGTAAGACCGTTTTTCTAAGTATTTCGATGAAATGTGTCGAATTTTTCACATATGAGTCTGCCTCCTTTGCAAACGGTTGAAGTTGTTGGGCTAGATATTTGGCTAGGTGTTGTGTTGGGGATCCAATTGAGCTAACTATTGGCCTCAAAGGTGCACCTCTTTATGTACTTTTGGCAACCCATAGAATTTCGGACATCTCGATGACTTTTCAAGCGGAATGAGTTGCAGTTGGAGATTTTTGTCGATCCTACTTGCTTGGATTTTGGCCTTTTATTGAACAGGCTAAATAAATAAAATGAGACAAAATATCTCCTATTCTATCTTAGCAATGAACGCTGCGTAAATTAAATGGTACCATAGAATAAGATATAATTTTTTAAAAAACAAAAATCGACTTCAAATGAATAACTTAAATAAATTTACCCAAAGCATAACAATAATGACACTACAGAGTAGAAAATAATTCAATGGGATATTTTAACCGATATTTATATGCACTTGGTGCCAACCCAGAGAAATAAAAATATATTTTTCATAGTAATATAAATAGCTTTATAAATTAAAAATCTTCTGTTATTAATTAATAAAGCTAATTATATTGCTAAGATAAGTACATATTAGGCTTGGAATAATAATTGTTACAATGCTTTGAAGTCGTTAAAATTTTCAAATTTTTTGGGGTCGTTTTTGTCTACTTATTTATTTTAAAATTTTAATGGCAAAAGTGAATGTAATTTTGTTATAATTAACTTTGGTTCATAAATTTGGATATCACTAGAAATGAGGGAAAAACTGATATTTTATTAGGGTTTCTTTAAAAAATAACTTTTTTTCTTAATACTCATAATAATAGCATGTATATATAGACAAACTTCCATATTTTTGGAAATTGGTTAATGTTATTTTTTACTCTTTTATAATTTGACGTAGATTTCCAATTTGTTTTTAATTAATTCAATCCCAAAATTCGAATAACCTTAATTACATTCATTTAATATTTTTTTCTCCTCTATATTTTTCCGCAAAAAACGTATTTTACTATTAATCAAAATTCATATTTTTTGAGAAACCTCATATACAGTTGAAAAAAGAACATGCGCCGCGTTCATTTTAGGTTTCAAACAATGAGGATCTTTTTTTGGAGAATAACATACTTCATACTCTCTTCGAGGTGTCATTCTTCTGTGTATATAATATATATTGTTTCTGTTTCTCTTTATGTATTTGATACATTTCGTTAAATTTAGATGTCGGTCTTTACATCTCGCGTCTTCAAATAACATAGCTACTTCCTTAATAAAAATAATGACAATTTTTAATATACTTAAATAGACACACTGTATAGATTTTCTGAGGTGGCTTAAACATTTACTCTTATTTGCCGTAAATAACTTTATTTAGGTTCAATTACTCTAATAAAATTTAATATAAAAAGAGCGACAGTTATTTGAGAATGAACAATGGAAGCGAAATATTCTTCTCATTTCTTGTTATCTCACTGTCTCTATTTTTCTTTATTTGTGTCACTTTAAGTAATGGATATAAATATCAGGTGAATTAAACACTATGTTGTTACGAGTCAAGTATTAATCCTAATTTAATTCTAAAATTAAATAAATCTGCAGAGAAATATAAGTTTAGATAGGTATTGAGTAAGTGATTTTAAATATTTTTGTTTATCTGAATAAGTAATTGAAGACCAGAGGACAAAAAAGTTCGTTTTGTTTTTAGCTAAAATTATTATAAACACTTAACGTTTATACAAAACAATAAATTATATACCTATATATTCAACGGTAGCAACAATTATTTAAAAAATTTTAAGTTCTTATTCTATGTAATGTTAAAATGAGTTTTATTCATTTTATGTGAATTGAAAATAGCAGAAAAAAATAATTAATAACTTTGCATTCCCAGCCGTGCGCTTTAGACTCAGGACCACTTGTCTTTAATAGTGTTATTTACTTCGTGGGTTCAATTAAAATTTAAAAACTAATTTTCACTCTCACTTTCTAGAAACTTTTATTTACATCAAATATACAGAACAGGTGATTCGAATATCACAATAATAATTCAACATAAGCTTTTCGCCGCACGAACTAACTGCTGCGATGATGGGCTGCTCCTTTTAAAATCAGCATCGAATCTTCTCGTACAATCCATTATCAATTCTACAGTTGCCGAGCTATTTCGAGATTCATTTTTTGTCCTCTCAGCGATCGATGTCGTCTTGGAATGAAACCAGAGCCGGCTTAGGTAAATTTCGTTACACAGCCCCCCCTGTAATTCTGATCGTCCTGGTCAGAAACATCCTCTCCATGGTAGGGAGCGAGTCGATCTAAATGGACCACCTACAACTTAGCTCTGGGGTTTCGACGGATCCGGTAGACGACGTCATTAAGCCTCTTGGCCACTCGTATGGACCATCCCAGGTGGGTTTAAGCTTTGGAGATTTACCCTTGTTCCGTTGGGGGTTGTATAGCCAGACTTTGTCCCTCTCTTGGAACCCGACTGAATTGTCCTTGAGGTCGTATCGCGCCTTCATCCGGTCACTGGTGGCCAACATCTGCGTCCGGGCTAATTTGTGTATTGCCAGCATGTTATGTCGGAGCTGGTTGGCATAATCGTTGATATCTTGGGAAGGTTCTTCGGGGGACCAAAAGTCAAATCGCAGGGTAATCGCAGCTCTTTTCCGAATAGGACCCTGGCTGGAGTCAGGCCTGTATTATTATGTACGGCTGGGCGATATGCCAACAGGAATAGGGCAATATGCTCATCCCAATCACGCTGGTTATTGCTGACGACCTTGGATAGGTGTTGTTCCAAGGTCCTGTTGAATCTTTCCATCATTCCGTCTGACTGTGGGTGTAATGGTGTTGTCTCGTTTTCCTGATCCCCAACATTGTGCAGAACTTCTGGAATACATTCGATTCGAAGTTACGCCCCTGGTCTGAATGTAGTTCCATCAGGACGCCAAACCTGCTAATAGCTGTTCTACTTGCACCGTCGCTACCGTGGTTCCTCTTGGTTGGGTATCGCATATGCCTCAGGCCATTTTCCGGATTTTTGCGTATTCCCACTTAATTGCACCCTGGTATACTTGACTCAGGGATTGATTGTCGTATCGTTTGTTCAGAATGGCGATGATCTTGTCGAAATTGCCTTGTTCATCGACTAGAATGCTTTGGAGGAGTTCTAGGGCCGGACCTCTTAACGAAATTACCAGAGAAGTAAATTTGTCTTGATTATCCTATCCATTAGTTGTAGCCACGGCCTCAAATTGCCGTTTATACATGGGCCAAGATGAACTGCCATCAAATGTGGGTGGTTTGCTGACGGCATCTCTGGTACTCGTAGTGTTCTGGTATTTTCCTCGCTGTAAGTCCTGTTACATTTTTTTAATTTCTGTTTCTACCTTGTTTTGGATGGCACCGATTTTATATTGTACCTCAATTTGTACTGTTTTTTTATTGGAACTGATTTGGTCTTGAACTGTGCTTCGAATTGAACTGATTTCAAATTTTACCTGGCTTTGGATGGAATCGAGGTCATCTACTTTGGTTTCAAGAGTGTCCACGGTATTTTTTTATGGTCCTCATTTATCTCTTTTATATCTGAATCAACTATTTGCATTCTTTCATTAACTGTTTCATTAACTTGTCCTAGTATTTGCATTAATTGTTCAAATTGCAGTTGTCTTTTCTGTTCAGTTTCGTGTCGTTTTAATTCAATTTGATCTTGTTTCTCTTCAAATATTTTAAAATCATTTCGTTACAATAGATACATTAGTTCCAGATGTCTTAATACACCAGTCCCTCTATTGAGCAGTAAACGTACTTTGTTTATTACGGTAACAAAACGATATAAAACAAAGGACATGTTATGCATAATGTGTATCTTTCTATGAGTCTATATTCGTTGATAATATGAAAATTTAATGCCAAGTTGTCTTTTTGTGTGGTATTCTTTTTAATTTCTGACGTATACCACAAAGAGAAAATTGCAGTGTTTATTAAAATGAAAAGCAAATTTAGTGAAGGTATTCTATATTACTTGGATGGTTATATTGGTTTATTTTCTATTGATTATTGATTTTCTATAAAAGAAGAGACTCTTAATATATTACCTGGTCCCTGTTTTTTACACAGAGGACTGAATTGGATGAGTATTTCAAGAACGAAGCAAATGAAATTTAAAGTTATGCATTTTTTCCCCTCCTCATCTATTTTCATACTTATAAGTGTGGGCCTCCGTTAAGAAGCTTTCGCTTCAATAATAAGTTTAACACACAAACAGAGACAAATTTGCAAAAATCGTTTCAAGTTCAAATTCGACTTATATTTGGATAATACCACAGGACATACACATAGTAAGTGATACCACAAAACGATTATTTTGTATATGCTCTAAGATCCGTAATTAAAATAATAAAACGATAACTTTTGGTTAATTTTTTTCAAGTCACATAAATTATATGCTCAAAGGCCGTTATTAATGTACATTAGACGTTACCTCCAGAAGTATATGGTCTACAGTGCGATATTAAGGAATTTAACGAAATCCAAAATCATTCTTATTTTTTGTTCAATTAATAGTGACGCCATCCACTGACGAAATGTAATACAAATACAACAATATTAGTTCATAAAAACAACATTTTGAAGTTTTGAATGTTAAGCTTTTCTCAAATAAATTTTAATTATTATTCAGAAGTCTTAATGTAAAATGTTGGATAATATGAAGCTAACCAATACATACATTTAATGGCAAGTTTAATGGTGTTCTTTCTGATGCCTGAAGTATGTCAAGTTTCTAATTTAATGTATCGCAAAGAGAGAATAACAGTTTCTATCAGAAGGAACAGCAAATTTTTTGCAGGTATTGTATATTAGCTTATTTTTAATATATTGCAATAAATTCCATGGGTTAGAATTAAATTAATTTTGAAAACTGATATTCACTTCACTTTCTATGAATACAATCGAATTCATAACACTATCTAAGCTATCTCCACCAAGTTAGGAATTCTATATTGCTTAAAATTATCGAACAACTATGAGGTTAAGGAAGTTAAGAGCTGGAACCCGAGGATAAGGATTGCAGGTATGATAGAACAGTACCCACCAGACGAATTAATTAAATTTTTGAAGTATCAGAATAGCACCGTGCAAAGTGCTAACGTATGTAATGTTATAAAGATTTGGCCAACTAAGAAGAATAACAATATATATCAGGCAATTTTAGAGCTTGATAAGGAGACGTATGCAAAAGTTCTAGAACTCCACAATGTTTTTGTGAACTTTGATGTCTGTCCTGTTTACGATGCGGTTGAATTGAAAATATGCTATAAGTGTAGTGGAATAAATCACCATCAACATTCGTGTAATCGAGACATTGCTTGTCCTAAGTGTTCAATGCAGCACCATATTAAAGATTGTCCGCCTAATTAAATGTATAAACTGTCTCAATGTGAAAAATGTTGACTATCGACACTCTGCATGAGATCATTCTAAATGTACCACGTATCAGAAGAAACTGGAGCACTACAGAAATAGTATACTGTGTAAATAGCAATTAAAAAGCAGTTCTGATGTTGGTAGGGAACATAATTTTGTAATTTATTATCAAAACGTGAGGGGGTTAAATACAAAACTTATCTCTGTCTATAACCATTCGGCAACTTGTAATCAAGATGTTATTGCTTTAACGGAGACTTGGCTATCCTCATAGGTTTACGACTCTGAAATATTTCATGCAAACTATCAGCTATTTCGTTCTGATCGTGACTTTGAAACTACTAAAACAAAAAAGGGAGGGGTGTATTGCTTGCAATTAAAAACAAATACTGTGTAGAGGTCATTGATTTATCTAAGTTGTCATCTGTTATACCTGATGTGGATATACTTGGTGTAAGAGTTTCTATTTCAAAAAATAGAAGAGTATATCTAATTGTAGTTTATTTTCCTCCACAGTTAAGCCTCGATACTTACGAATTTTTGTACGACTTTATATCCCAATTATATAATAGCGAAGATGACTTACTTATTTTGGGAGATTTCAATATACCACAGTATTACCAAAGTCATTCTGATGTTACATTTGGAAACAGCTATGTTTCTACCCTTAAACTTTTTTCAGCATTTATGAACTTAAGGCAATATAATCAGGTACTAAACAATAATGGTCGGTTACTTGATTTAATCTTAAGTAACTTTAATGTAACTGTATATCGTTCAATAGATCCTATTGTTCCAGAAGATCAGTACCATCCTCCATTAGACATAACTATATCTGTAGCTGAGTCTTGCAACAACTTTGTAACTAACAATAAGCCATCGTACAATTTTAGGAAGGCTAACCTTCTTACACTGTATGCAGATATAAGCAATATTGATTGGAATGACTTAGTTAACTGTACAAATATAAATGCAGCGTGTGACTTGTTTTATTCAAAATTAGATTCCGTTTTTGATAAAAGTGTTCCGAAAACTGTACCTAGATTTAATTTAAAGTATCCGCCATGGTATACTAATGAAATAGTTAGAAGTATTAAAACTAAAGCCCGTCTTTTCTCTCGGTATAAGCGTACATTTGATATGGATGTTTACAATGATTTTGGTATTTTGCGTGCTAAAATTAAAAAAGATATTGCAATTAGTTATCAAAACTACATGGGAAACATTGAACAAAAATTATCTAGTAATCCTATATATTTTTGGAGCTACATTGACTCACGGAAAACTAACCCCTGTATTCCAAATTCAATGAATTATGGAACTACTTCATTAGATAATCCACAGGATATAGTAAATTCATTTGCTAACTTTTTTCAGTCGGCATTTATTAGATCTTCTTATACAGATGTAGACCTTCTGCCTTGTACTAATTATAATAGTTGCACGATACCATCCGTTTCTGATAACAATGTATTACAAGCCCTTCGCCGATTAAAACCAAAAACCACTAGGGGTCCAGACGGCATACCTGCTTTCTTGTTAAAAGACTGTGCGTCCGTATTAGTCAAACCGCTTGCATTTTTATTTAACTTATCTTTAAGTAGTAGAATTTTTCCTGTTCTGTGGAAATATTCTAAAGTTTGTCCAATATGGAAGAAAGGAGACAAAACATATATTGAAAATTATAGGCCGATTACAATTCTTAACAATTTTAGCAAGGTATTTGAAAATGTATTGTATGAATTCATATTTGCACATGTAAAGCCGTGCATCAGCGTAGAACAACATGGATTCTATCCAGGTAGATCTACAACTACAAATCTATTATGTTTAACGCAATATATTGCTGAGATACTAGATGCTGGTGGCCAAGTGGAAGTACAGATTTTTCTAAAGCTTTTGATCGACTGGACCATGGTATCTTATTGAGCAAATTATCGAAGCTTGGTTTCACTTCATCATTTCTTATTTTTTTACAATTTTATCTCACTAATCGCAATTTAAGAGTTGATTATTATGGTTTCCAGTCATTCAATTTACAAGCTGCATCTGGTGTACCACAGGGTTCTGTTCTTGGTCCGTTGTTATTTGATATATTTATTAATGACATTGTTGATATTTTAAAGTGTAAATCATTACTATATGCAGATGATCTAAAAATATATAATTCAATTTATGATGAAGAGGCATGTAAAGTATTACAAGAAGATATTAATAGTCTTTCACATTGGTGTATAGAAAATAGGCCACCGTTGAATATTTCCAAGTGTAATCACATGACCTTCACGAGGAAATCAATTTCAATTGAATGTCGGTATAACATTAATGGGAACCTCATTAACAGGTGTGCTACATATAAGGATTTAGGAATCACTTTTGATTCAAAACTAAATTTTGCTCAGCATATCAACATTATTCAGAAGGAGGGGTATCGAAATTTGGGGTTTGTAATACGGAATGGGCGTCACTTCTCCAGAACTAGCACCGTAACTACTCTGTTCAATGCTTTTGTACGTTCTAAACTCGACTACGTCTCCATTATCTGGAATCCTGGATACGAAACATATACTAGTGCTGTTGAAAACATCAATAGGAAATACGTTAAATATCTGTGGTTTAGAACTGATGGGGTGTATCCACATCGTGGTATATCTAATGATACGCTACTGCAACGATTTCAGTTAATGGATTTAGCAACACGTAGGAAATACTACTAATTAGTTACTTGGCATAAGTTATTAAACAACAAGTTGGACTGTCCAAGTTTATTAAGTCAAATCTCGTTTAATGTTCCTAACATCAGAACTCGCTTTCCCCCACTTTTTTACATGGTAACGCCCAGAACAAATCTACTACAAAATTCTCCGCTTTTCAATATGTTTTACAATTATAATGAATTACCGTCAGATATTGATTTGTTTAATGGGAATATTGGAATGATTAAGAGGCAAATGCTCCAGGGCCTTGATTCTTAATCATTTTAATGTATTAAGGAGAAATTTCATTTTTCTTGTAATGTCCTCTCTCGTATTTTTAGCAGTGTATATTGTAAGTTGTTGTACATAGTATTTGATTTTTATGTTTTTATGTATGTAACTTTATAATTTTCCATGTACACTAATTTAAATGCCCATCCTTGATTTGGCCTATAGCTGTTGGATGGTGTACTAGTAAATATACGGTAAATGGAATTTTCCAGTCGTTCTGGAGGGATATTACATTTGTTCGCACTGCAACGAGATAAGTAGTTTTTGCCCCATTCTAAAATTCCAGTTATTTTTTTATTATACCATTGATGTTTTATAGGAATGAATAATGTATTACGTTGCTTTAGTCTTGAACGGCGTAGATAAATTTTATAACACCCCTCCTTTAATTCTGATCGTCCCGATCAGAAACACCCTCTCCATGGTAGGGGGCGAGTCGATCTAAACCTTCAACTTAGCTGGGGTTTCGACGGATACAGTAGACAATGTCTTGGATCCTCCTGACCACCTCGTATGGACCTTCCCAGGTGGGTGTAAGCTTTGGAGATTTACCCTTGGTCTTCTGGGGGTTGTACAGCCATACCTTGTTCCTCTCTTGGAACCTGTCTGAATTGGCCTTGAAGTCATATTGTGTATTCATCCGGTCTCTGGTGGCCAACATCTGCGTTCGGGCTAGTTCGTGAATTGCAAGCATGTTAGGTCGGAGCTGGTCGGCATAATCATTGATGGATGCACTATGTTTCCGGGCTATTTCGCCGTGGTCTGTAGGAATGTCTTCCGAACGTTTCCTCTGCAACTGCGGCAGACATCTTCAGCGGCGCGGGCGTAGATGATACCTCGTTGGGTGCTTAAAGCGAATAGGACATTCGCCTCGAGCAAATAGCAAAATAGCCTGGAAACATATAGTGCATCAATTGACACCGGCCGTGAAAGCCTAAATACTTTTTTGATCGTTGATGTCTTAGGATGGTTCTTCGGAGGAGCCAAAGGCCAGATCGCAGGGTAATCTCAGGTCTTTTCCAAATAGTACCCTGACTGGAGTCAGGTCTGTACTGTTATGTACAGCTGAGCGTAAGGCCAACAGGAATAGGGGAATATCCTCATCCCAATCACGCTGATTATTGCTGACGATTTTGGATAGGTGTTGTTACAAGGTCCTGTTGAATCTTTACACCATTCCGTCGGACTGTGGGTGCAATGACGTTGTTCTCGTTTTCCTGATTCCAAACATCGTACAAACCTTCTGCAATACATTCCATTCGAATTTACGCTCTTAGTCTGAATGTAGTTCCAACGGGACGCCAAACCTGCTGAATAGCTTTTCTACCAACACCGTCGCTACAGTGGTTGCCTCCTGATTGGGTATCGCATATGGCTCACGCTACTTGCTGTAGTAATCCATTGCAACCAAAATAAATTTGTTCCCTCTCTCAGACTCGCGAAATGGACCGGCGACATGGATGGCAATTCCCTCAAATGGGACGCCCACATTGTACTGCTACATTCTTCCCTTGGTCCGGGTCTTCTGGCCATTACTGGCTGCACAGTTGTCACAATTCTAGCACCAAGCTCTGACATCCTCGAAGTAATTTACCCAGTAGTACCGCTGGTGAACTTTATCTAAGGTTTTATTCATGCCCAGATGACTCCCGGTAATCATGTACTTCGGTCAGGATGGCTGGTACCTTTTCCTTTGGGACTACCAGTTGAGACTTGGTTTCTCGGCCGTCAGTGCTGTCCGCTTGAGCATTCCATTCTCTACTCTTACAGAGTTCCATTGGGCCCATAACGATTTCCGGAAGCCCGAGTATCTAGTTACCTCGTCCCATCGTGGCCTGGGTGCCCCTCTCTTTTAAAGTGACAGGATTGGTTCGATGTCTGGATGAGCCATTTGGTCTTGGATGCACTGTTCCGTTTTCGAGCCTTCATTGGCCTACACTCGGATCTGTCTCATGGAGATACCCTTTCGCTGTTCCGTCTTCAGACAATGTCCGCATTCTTCTCTACGGGGTCTTCTTGGAAGGACATCGGCATTATTAAGCAAACGACCGGCACGATGTTCAACCTTGAAAGCGTATTGCTGTAATTTTTCCATCCACCTGGCCAGTTGTCCTTCCGATGCCTTCATGTCCAGCAGCCATTTGAGGGCGGCATGATCTGTCCGGATTAGGAAGTTATGCTCATAGAGGTATTTGTGAAAATGGTCTACTGCACCTATCATTGCAAGAAGTTCTTTTCTGAGGACTCAATAATTTCTTTCCGGTTTCGAGAATCCACGGCTGTAGTACTAGATCAAGCTCTCTTCACCAGCTTGCACCTGGTATAAGATGGCCCTCAAACCTGTGTGGTGTCTAAAATGAACTTGCCGGACTGTGTAGGAAACGCTAGGATTGGGCTGGGACAAGGTGCCTCCTTCAGTCGTCTGAACGATGTTTCACAGTCCTGATTCCAATGGAATGTCTCTTTTTCAGTGACCTGCCGATGTAGAGCTGCGGAAAAGGTGTGGCAAATCCCTCAACAAATCGCCTGTAGTATGGACAGAGACCCAAAAGTTCATGCTATCTCGGCAAAATCCCCGGATGGATAATGTTTTGGGGGCTGGGTGGAGGGTTAGTCAGCATTCGTCCCCTTATGCTGACTGGCTGACGGGCCCTGGACATGTGACTGCTCTCTTGGTTACCTCTGGTCGCTAATCGTTCAGATAGCCTCACTCTGTAGTCACGCTGAAAGTGTTCTGTCCGTCCACACTGGTAACATGCTCTTCTGTGGTCAGTTCTATGTGATCGTAGTTTATGAATTCCCGACAAAACTGCCAGGAGGGATGGTTCTGGTTCTTTCTGGCTGAAGGAAACTGCTCACACTCTCGGTTTGGACATGTTCATGACTGCCTCTACGTCCAAGGTCTGAAGTAAAGCTTCATTACTTTTTTTGACGCCACTAAGTCTTAGATTTCTTTGTACTTCCACATCGGCATCGGTGTCCAAGATGAAATTGCCGGACTGCGTAGGAAGTGTTAGGATTGGTCTGGAACAGATTGCTGCCTTCAGTCGTCTGTATGATGTTTCGCAATCCTGATTCCAACGGAAAGTCTCTTTCTCAGTGGTCTGTCGATACAGCAGCGCGGCAATTGTGGCAAATTCATCCACAAATAGCCTGTAGTATGAACAGAGATCCAAGAAGCTTCGGAGTTCATGCTTGTCTCTTGCGACTGGGCAATCAGGAATGGCCTCTATTTTGTCCTCGTTGGTGCGGATTCCTGACCCGGAAACGACGTGGCCCAAAAACCGTACTTCTTTTTGGAACATGGAACATTTCTTCGGGTTGAATCTCAGGTTGGCGTTCTTAATTCTGGAGAATACTTCAGCCAGGTTTTTCAGATGGTCATCTAATGTCTGACTCATGACCAGAAGGTCGTCGAGGTATACTAAGCACGTCCTTCATGTTAACCCGCTTAGTACATACTCCATTAGCCTCTCAAATGTAGCGGGTGCATTACATAACCCAAAGGGCATGACCGTGAACTGAAACAGCCCTTTATTGGTGGAGAACGCTGTCTTCTCTCTGTTGTTTGCGTGTAGACCAACCTGCCAATATCCACTCTTTGGGTCTAGTGTGGAGAACCAGCGGGAACCTGCTAGTGTGATCAGAGTGTTATCAATTCGGGGTAGTGTATAGCTGTCTTTCTTCGTGACGTCATTCAGCTTTCTGTAATCCACGCAAAATCGGGTGGTTTCATCCTTCTTTTTAACTAGCACGACGGGAGCAGACCATGAGCTGATGGATCGCCCAATAATTCCACTTTGTAACATGGACTCGATGTTTTCCTCGACTGCCTGTTGTTGCCCCAACGGTAGTCGTCTAGGTGATATTCTGATGGGTTGAGCCTTTCCGGTTCTGTTCGGTACTGAATGATGTTGGTGTCACCGGTGGTTCCATCTTGACTGTTAAAAATTTGGCAGTGCTTTGTGATAAATTGCTTGGCCTTCTTCTGTTCCTCTGGTGTAAGGTGTGTCAAATGGTCAGCAAACTATTGTAGAAACTCTTTACTGGGTCCGGTTTCCTTTACTGGTACTATTCTTCTCAATTGATGTTGGTCTCTACCATTGGCAATTCTCATGTCGTTGTTTGACAAACTCATGACTCTCATTGTTATATTTCGTCCGGTTTTAACTATAACCCGCCCAATTAAGTAGTCATGAGCTGAATGTACGGGCTCCACCATTCCAACGCAGCTCCCAGGATTGCTTTGTAGCTGCCCATGAATAATCCGTTCCGTTCGATCGGGATTTCTGGCTCCGGATTTTGCTACAATTGTTATGGAGGTGGCTGAACTGTTGACAGGCCGTGTCAATACAAGTTCCTCATTTAGGAACCGAAGAACATCATATCTTGGGTCGAACATAATCCATGCTGGCTGATTAGGTCCATACCCAGTATGAAATCGTCCTCAATATCCGCTACCATTACCCTATGTGGATTCTGTTGTCCCTTAGCTGTAGTACTATCTCTGCTTTACCCTGTATTGACATGGACTCGCCGGTGACTGTTCTGAGCTGGATGTTGTTGGTAACTGGCCGGTTTTCTAAAGTTCTCAGTTCTCTGTGACTGTTTCAGTAGTTGTTTATAGCAGCCAATAGTGCCTGAAATGGGGGCTCTGGCTCTTCCTGGTTGAAGGAAACTGCTCAGACCCTCGGCTTGGACATGTTCACGACGGCCTCTACTTCCAAAGCCCAAAGTAGAGGTTCATTACTCTTCTTGATGTCACTAAGCCTTAGATTTCTTTGTACTTACACATCTGTGATGCTGTTAATGAAACTCTGTATAGCCAACTTGTCTTTCGTTACCTCTCATGTCTGGGTAGGACAAGTATACTAACCGTCTAATCTCTGCTTCGAATTCTTGAAGGCTCTCTCCGGATTTTTTCCCACTTATTTGCACCTGGTATACTTGGCTCAGGGATTGATTGTCGTACCTTTTGACCAGGATGGCGATGATCTTGTCGAAATTGCCTTGTTCAATGGACTGGAATGCTTTGGAGGAGTTCTAAGGCCGGACTTCTTAAGGAAATTACAAGAGACGTAGATTTTTCTTGGTTATCTCATCCATTAGCTGTAACCACGGCTTCAAATTGCCGTTTATACATGGGCCAAGATGAGCTGCCATCAAATGTGGGCGGTTTGCTAACGGAACCTTTGGTACTCATGGTGTCCTGCTATTCTCCTCACTGTAAGCCCTGTTTCATTTTTTTGAATTTCTATTTCTACCTTCTTTTGGATGGCACTGATTTCAAATTTCACCTGGTTCTTGATGGAATCGATTTCATCTACTTTGGTTTCAAGAATATCCACGATATTTTTTTATGTCGTCGTTTATTTCTTTTATGTCTGATTCCACTATTTGTATTCTTTCATTAACTGTTTAATTAACTTGGGATACTATTTGCATTAATTGTTCAAATTGCAGTTGTTTTTTTTTTTCAGTTTGGCCTGGTTTTAATTCAATTTGTTCTTGTTTTTCCAGAATAATCCCTCAATAATATTTTCTTGTTTTTCTTCCATGGCAGTGACAAGATTTTGTTTTTCGCTTTTCATCGTAGAAACAAGATTTTTTTGTTTTTCTTCCATGGAAGTGACAAGATTTTCTAATTCTGTTTTACGTTTTTCATCAAACGATTTCACTAACGTTTGTTGAATTTCTTCTTGATGTTGTTTCTCTTTCTTGTCACGTTTTTCCAGGATCTGAGCTATTTTTTCGTCTAGTCCATCCGTAACCTGTTTGACTATTTTTTTTGTAGTCTCGTCCATTTTTCTTTTTCCATACTTCAGGTTTCCATAAATCTAATTGCGAATTGAACTTCACTTATAATCCCTCACTTCTGATCACTAAATTGTTATAAACTCCGTGGGTTCCATTACTTAATTAAAAAAAAACTAAAACATTTACTTCACTTTCTAGTACATTTATTCACATGTAAACATCAAATATTCTCAACAGCTGATTCTAATACAATAACATGGAAATTATAATAATAGATACGCTCTACTCCTACCGCGATGATCGGCTGTTCCTTTTATAATCTGGATGGAATTCTTCCAGCAAATTTCGAGGGTCCTCTTCCCGGTTGTCGAGTCTTTTCGAGATTTTCTAGCATGATCGACCTTGTAGATATTTTTTTTTATACTTCAGTCGACTTGAATATTTTACGTTGCTTTAGCCAGGGCCGGCGTAGAAAATTTTACAACAATAGTATAAACGTGCTTTAAAATGAAATACTAGCGCCTCTAGCGAGCTGGTAATATACCTTGATGTTTACATAACAAAGCGAATCTAAACAAAGGACATTCTCTCCAGAAGACGTGCGCTTCTATAAGGGATCTATATTCGTTGTTATAAGTGACACAACAAAATAACATAAAATATAGAAAATTTTCAAACAGCTGAAGCTATAGTCAATTAGATATTACTTTCACCTTCGGTAATACAGAACCTAAAGATGTCAGTGGTAATCAATAAACATGATTATAAGAAACCTTTTATCGTGTAAATTATTAACTTCATTTCCACTTTTTCAAGCAGTGAAGTTGTGTTGTTATATCAGATACCAGTTCAGATCAGAATGATATGATTCAATATTATAACTGCAGTCTACTCTAAGGAGAAAGTGAAACCTCTTGGCTATCCTTATTAATAAATGAACTGTCTCAAACAGATAGATAATATATGCCATTTTACAGAATACTGAGGAAGTATTTATATAGCTCTTCATTCTTCTTCAATCTCCAATGGATTTCAAGTTTAGCATTTGATCACACATCATACTTAAAACTATCCAAATGAAAATGAAAAAATATGTTTTAAGAAAAAAGACAATATTGTCAATATTCAAGAATCTTATATTCGAAAAAATCCAGTATCTTTAGTTTTTACTAATGAACTTCTGTTATTACTAATAATAATAAAGAACTAAACTGAATTAAATCAACCCGAAGTAAAGATTGCTTGTAAAAGAATATATAAAATCTACCTAATACCTATTAAATATTGATAACCTAATATTATGTCAAATCATAAAGTCCAGCTCAAAACTGACGCAATTGTAACCTCTAGAAACGATTGCCTGCAACCGATTTGAAACTGGTTACAAACTAGTTTCAGTATAGTCTCTCGTGTGCGGGTCCCCACCGCTCGGCCATACATTGCTAAGGTTTCAAAACAGTTGCAGGTGCGACTGGTTAGCCACCGTAATTGCAAGACAGTTAATCAGTCTATAATGGCTCTTAATCATAAATGTTAGGCCGAACTAGGCACGAGAGCTTTATCAACAATTTATTCACACATGTAACTTTTATTACGCGTCGCTTATTTATCAGTGTTGAAAGTTTAAATGCTGGGCGGTGAACGTCGAACCGAATGCAAACTGATTGAATTCTTTTCTCGTGTTTCCACGAACATTAATAAACGTCAGCTTTGCTGTTAGCAGTGGTCTCGTACCTACAGATTTTTCAGTATTTATACCAAGACTAGCGATCGCCCAGTGGTCGAAATTCGACCAATTGTGTCAATTCCTAACAAAATGCAAGTTGTTTTTCATATGTAGTTAATAGAACTTTATTTGTGAGCATATTTCTAATGCATAGCTTAATGATATAAGGTATGGCAAAGTGGCAGTAAGTGGAAATTAAAGACAAAAATTTAGTTAACATGAAATTTCTTATAATTAAAAAATTCAGCTGCTAACCGGTATGATAATATAACAAATAATCATAATGACAATTCTATTTGAATCTAAATTTCAAAATAATCTGTTTCATTTTACTACTAATACTTATTCAATTTCCAGTTGTATGTTTAATTAATAGTACATATATATACATATATACATATATACATATATACATATATACATATATACATATATACATTTATACATATATACATATATACATATATATATATATATATATATATATATATATACATATATACATATATACATATATACATATATATTGTTTCTGGTTAGGAAATCTTCATCAGTTGCGCTTCCCACAATTGAATGTCCTCTCGAACACTTTTTTATGTATTTGATACATTTCGTTAAATTTGAAGACGCGAGATGTAAGACCGACATCTAGGATTTTCGGGAGAATTAGCACTCAGAGGTTCCGAATCTGGAGCAATTTATATTGAATGAATTTTTCTAGAGCAGTTTTAATTGCCACAATCTCGTTCTTTCTCGGTAATACGATTGATCTCGATTTATACATGCTAAAATCCCAAAATGGAATGTCGACAAAATCGTAGTTACCGTTTGCGAGAATTACATATAAATAAGATGCATGTAAATAACCAAACATTATAGGTATTATATTATTAGATAAATAAGAAAAAATATATTTGCAGCATATCACATCTCGTTAAAAGAACATTAAACAATTTCTGACTGACTGCTAATTTTTAGATAAGATGTTAAAATTTTGTCTTATATCAAATGAAACTGCAAATTAACTGCAATACTGTAATACTTATTCAAGTTTTATTTGCACATGGCATAAATATAAATAATTAAAAATATATTTGCATATCACATCTCCTGAGTGTTTTCGTAGCTTTTGATAATGGATGCATATGCAAATTATTATTAGATTTGTGAGACATTCATGACTAAAAGAATGTACATACTTAACTCTTCTGGTTCGGAAATCAAATGTATTCATTAGCTTTTAGAATCTCTAAATTGTGAACTTACATAAAACTTTTCATTTGGATTCTTCTGTAAATGCGCAAAGGTATCGTATAGGTAAAGACATTTCGCTTTGGTCACTTCAGTAATAGCTGTTATCGTTTTTGTAAAAAATTAAGGTCATAAATGAATAGAAAAGAAAGCTTTCACACCATACTTTTTTGTAAGTAAAATTCGAATATTAGATTAAGCTATTTATTCATAGTGGGCGCCACTCACTTGAATTTTATTAATAAATTATCTAAAAATTACTTATTTTAAAATATATAAATAAAGATTCATTATATATTCTGCACTCAAGGTCGTCGAAAGCTACCAAACAATACAAAAATAAAGAAAACCGGCCGAGAAACAGAGGAGAAAATGGTACCTAACCGTTATGTCTTTGCCTATTTATATATAGATACTTACGGATTTTTAAATGATTTCTGAGAATATAAATCTACACACTACTTTTCTTAGACTAAGCGGGGCATGTCAAACGTACATAATCTGTTCCACTATGCTAAATATTTGTTTGTTCGGTTTTTAATTCTTCTGTATGTAATGCTAAATTAAACGTTATAACATTGTCTCCCCTTTAATTAATGCCATTTGAAAAATTGAGGTACAGGATTTTCGAGATTTCTGAGAGCTCTGAAAAGTTTCCAAACATTTAGGAAGCTTCAGGTTTTATTCAGGTAAATTATGGTAATTTTTGATCTGGTCCTCTTTGTTTCCAAAAAATATCTATTGTTTGGAGGGATGTACCTATCTGTCAAAATTCCAGTTGAAATAACTTTCAACTGGAGCTCTTCAGACATATGATGTTTTGAATAAAGTCAAATTGAATTTCATCTTAGATTCTAAAAATGCTATAAACAACAGGGTGTTCCATTTAAAAAACAAAGTTTGGATCCACTCCTGGTAGAACCAGAAGTCGTAGAGACCTGAAAATACTTTAACTGAAACCAGCTCCACGAAAACCCCCTGTATAATAATTTTCAGAGTAATAGCCCCAGTAGTTTCTCATATACATATCGACTCAGCTCATCATGGTATACCCAGACAATAATTATAAAATTAACCGTAACATGAAACCCATCAGTCATCGGACTTTGCCGCCATGAAGACATTTCTTCACTTCATTGAGATCTACAAAATTTCAGCCAAATCCACCGGGGGCGACTTTCTATAAGGAATGTGCAGGGTACTTGGACAGTTTTAGCAAAATTTCTAAAAAAATGAGTAGTCGTTTGAAAAAGCATATAGCAATATTCTACTAATTTTATATATCATATCGAAAATGGAAAAAATGAAATTTTACTTTGATTTTGATATAGAAACTTAGTTTAATAATTTCATTTGTCCACATTTTCAATAACTTCATAATTTTGGTAAAGCAAGGGCGATAATTAACGTTTTTGGGATTTTATTAGAACATTTCGGGGAAAATAGCGCTTGAAAATTCATTATTTATCTATATATAAATAGGCAAAGACAATACGGTTAGGTACCATTTTCTCCTCTGTCTCTCAACCGATTTTCTTCATTTTTGTTTTGTTTGGTAGCTACTGACGACCTTCAGTGCAGAATGATAAAATTAATTTATAATATTGGTTCAATAATTAAATAATAAAATAATAAAAATATCAATGTCTAAGTGTTTATTGGGAAATAACACCACACTTTAAAGGAAATCGCTGTATATTCCAAACGTTTCGGGGTCTAGATCAGACCCCGTTGTCAATGGCTAAGAAATTACGGATTAAAAAGGTACAATTCCAAGATGTAAATTTAAATATTTGACAATGTTTATTATTTGATTTTTGAGTTACGTTATTTTAACATATTACCTACCTTTGAAATCGTACACTGCTGGCTTTAAAATTTAGAACCTAAATGTTCAAAAAATTTAAAATCCAAAACGCTCTACACAACAGAAACCACTGCGTAATTATATATGCTAGGTTGGTTTTCAAATGATAATAAACACGGCAGTGGCTGGGTAACGCTTTTTCATACTAAGTAATGACCATCTTTTACTATCTTTGAAGTTGCCTATAGTTCAATAGGAAAATATTTAGTGTTGTAAATTATAGATCAGCATTGATTTTTCGGACAAGTAGTACCAACTTTCGTAGAAAATAATATTTGTAATTTACTGTTGTGATTATCATTAATATAATATAATTTTCACAATATTCGGAAGGTGTTGTGCAACAAATCATCAATCAGCGGTTAATGGAAATGTCATTAAATATTAGAGTTTTCATTGGGTTGTTTATCATCTCTATTTTTAAAATCGGTTATGTAAATGACGGAAACCCTTAGGTTACAAAAAAAATCCCCTATAATTAGATCGGGCATGTTGCATAGACATATTTATGTAAAAATAATCCTACAATTATATACATAAATAAAAAAATATTTCGTCAAATATTTCTATAAATGTAATCCAAATGAAATAATAGGGATAGCAAAGGCCTGGCCTACTTTTCTAATTTCGCCTCAACCCTATATCTTATACAGACAAAATAACGTCAATAATGTCATAATTTTAATGAATTAGGGTCGAATTTAGACCACTGGGCGACCGCTAGTATCCATAAATAGGAAAAATTATAATTGACATGACATTTAACGTTGGATCAAAATTATGAGATAACCAACGAATCTATTTGAAATTTATTCAGGGCGACAAGGACAGATAGCTGAGTCGACTGAACGCATTGTTGATAGTTAACAATGGAAAAAATTTTGAAATTTAGAAGCAGGTTATATTTTTGAAGTACAGGTGGCAACTATATCAGGGAACGAGAAGAAAGAAAATTACAGATTTTACGGAAATGGAATGGTATTTTGAAAAATTCAGCATTAGGGAAGTGACATTTAAACAAGCGGATTAACATATGGAAGTATGAAGACTGGAAAGTTCGTAATTAAAAAGTTAGATTAATTTGGTTCTACGCCAATATAAAAACTATAAATACGCGAAAGGGCATGGCATACCGAATATTCAGATTTTAGCAGCGTTAAAGTAAAATTTGTTCGGGACGTTTAAACTGTCAGTAAGTTTGACATAAAAATTATTTGTTTCAAAATTCAAATTTTTTAACTTGTAGTACAAATAATTGAAAAAAGCACCATCAACCACAAGATATTAAGGAAGCAGCTGTGCACAGAAGCTGTTAAGGTGAATTTAGTACAGAAGCAAATTTAAAAGAGAGCAGTTAAGTCAAGGAATAGATAGAAAGCGGTATTGGGTCTAGATTGCAGTAAAATATATAAAGAAAGCAGTCAGAGTAAGGCGCAGGCAGAGTAAGGCGCAGGCAGATAAAGATGTACAAAGCTCGCAAGGTATTGGAACGAGAGTCTAGAGAAAGCGGAGGTACGGAGAAGCGATTTTGAGGTATCATCAGATACAGCAGAAGCCAGTCCACACCAATAAAGAAAGTCAAAAGGATAAAGTGGTTGATGCTTTAAAGGAAACTTAAAGAGATAAGGTAGTACAATTTTGAGAGTTAAATTTAAAAAAATTCATACAGCGCTCTTAGTACTTAAAATAATAGAAGTAACAATTGTTTTTGATTCATTGGGAAATATACATTTTAGTATCGGGTTTTTAAATTCAAAATTCAGTAAATTGCATTTGAACTATCATTGTGTTTTTAAAATTTATTTTGTTATAAAAAGGACCATTCGGTTTGGAACAAATCTTTTTAGATTAATTAATTGATTTCAATTTTAGTTAAGTGTTGTTTGATATATATGATTTTTATTTATTTTTAGTTGCGTTTTAAATTTTATATGATTGTGTCAAGATAATATAAACGTAATATACAGAAATTATTGAAAAAATTTAGTTTTATAGACTGACTATGGTTGAACTGAATATCATAGTTTCATTCCAGGTGCTGAGTCTCAAAGAGCCGGAGCAAGAAGAAGTTATGGTGGAATTTTTATAAGCAAAAGGAATTAGATTTTTGAAAATAAGTTATTTAACAAATCTATTTAAAATACATTTTGAAAATTGTAAAAATTTCATTACAATATATAAACAGTGAGGATGCGTGGGTTGGAACAAATTCATTTAAAATTCAGGTGTTGTTTTTTTAGAAAAACGCTTAAACAGGTCGGTTTGTTTTTGGACTGCGGTTTTTGTGATGATAAACTCATTTATACAGAGTGGGCCCGAAATAAATTGCTACCATTAACTTCATTTATTCAACTGAAAACATTCGTTTTTTATTCTATTTTTGAATTCTGCATTGAATTCTATGTATTTTTCATGTACAATGTCCTATACCGAAAATTAACAGTGATTAAAAAAATTACATTTATTTCAAAATTGAAGAAAAGAAACATCAACATATCAATTTAAATGTTCAAATTGTTGACCATTAACTTCCTGGTAATACCTAAGACGGTTTTCAAAGCCTCGTAACACTACATTTAGCGTTTGTGGCAGGATTCGTTGTATTTCCGCCCTAATTCTGTTCTTTAATTCCTCGATATTTTCCGGCTTATTGAGGTAGTGGTTTGAACCTATTTATTTACGTCTGGTTTTTATGATTCTTGGCGGTATTTTATTCGGATGAATGGAAAGCCTTTTTTTAATGCTGGAGTTTTTAACACTTGTTTATTTCCATAGAAACTGTACTATAATTTTACTTAAAATAAGTAGTTATCAAGTGCAGTTGCAATGTTTCAAAGTATGGCGCGTTTAACTGAAAAGTAGCGAATAGAAATTTTCACGATGGTAGGATATGGCGACAGAACTCGAACACAAGCTGAAGCTTGTCTATTACACGATTGGTAGTTAGGAAAATAGAAAAAAGTTTCTAGAATCTTTCAGAAGATACACAATTAAATGTTTTTCTCGATTTACAAGAAAATCCTCACAAATCCACTAGACAAATAGAAATAAATGGCACCCAAACAAAGTTCATTAAGTTCAGAAACTTATTGAGGATGATTTGGACCGGAGAGTAGAATGTTGCGAAATAATGATGGATAGATGCAATGTCAATCCGCACTTTTCAAGTAAAATAGTTTTTTCAGACGAGGCAACATTTTATTTAAAGGGTTCAGTATACACGCAAAGTTTTCGATATTGGGCATCAGAAAAAACATAATGGATTATGGAAAGTCATACAGTTTTCCAAGAAAGTTAACGTATGGGCCGGAATTGTGGGTCCTTTTTTTATTGAGGGAATACTTAACTCGGAAAAGTATTCAGACCTATTACAAAATGACATAATACCCTGTTTAACAGAACTTTACCCGAATGGTGAAAACGCCAATATACTAGCAAATATGGTTTGGTATAGTTTCAAAAGGATGCAGCGCCCAAGCACTATTCGCGAAATTATCTTGGCAATATTTTCCCAAATAGATGGATCGGAAGGAGAGATAATATCGAATGGCCAGCTAGATCTCTAGATCTAAGCCCTCAGATTTTTATCTTTGGGTCTACGTGTAATCGAAAGTCTACTTTAATAAGCCGGAAAATATCCAGGAATTAAGGCATAGAATTAGGGCCGAAATACAACAAATCCTGCCACAAACGCTAAATGAAGTGTTACGAAAATTTGAAAACCATCTTAGGTATTTTTAGGAAGTTAATGGTCAACAATTTGAAAATTTAATTTGATATGTTGATTTTTTCAACCATCCTAAGAAGGATGATGATGAGGTTATATAAACCTACGTACCGTTTTATTTCGGTTTTTATTTCGGTTATCGGGCAGCATGGATCCCGAAGCATGGGTATAAATACGAGTACATATGTTTTTTGGTGAAATTCATGCATATCTAAATTAAATAATTTATACAATCTGTGGCGGAAATTCAATATCGTAACATGTATGAACACTTTGAAATAAAATTAACTTATAGAATCGTATCCCCCATTACAAGATAATAACTTTATCGAGTCAATATTTTAAGTAAGAAACAGCCTACTCCTTTATGGGCATGGTCTACTAGACTAATAGATGCAGAACAGTCAATAAGTAAATCTTCTGTTCTAAAATGCTTGCATAGAAATAAATGGCATACAAAGTTAATTTAGTTCAGGAACTTACTGAAGATAATTTGGACCGGAGAGTAGAACTTTGCGAAATAATGATGGATTGATGCAAGGCTAAACCGCACTTTTCAAGTCAGAGTTTTTTCCGACGAGGTAACATTTTGTTTAAATGGTTCAGTAAACATGCAAAATTTTCAATATTTGGCATCAGAAAACCCACATTAAATAATGGAAAGTAATACACAGTTTTCCAAGAAAGTTACTGTGTGGGCCGGAATTGTGGGTACTTCAATTGTGTGTCCTTTTTTATCAAGGGAACACTAAAAGTATTTAGACCTAATACAAAATGACATAATACCCGGTTTAACAGAACTTTACCCGAATAGTGAAAACCCCAATATACTGGCAGATTCGGTATGGTTTCAACAGGATGGAGCGCCTCCGCACTATTCGCGAACAGTGAGAGATTATCTTGACAATATTTTCCCAAACAGATGGATCGGAAGTAGAGGTAATATCGAATGGCCAGCTATGTCTCCAGATCTAATCCCGTTAGATTTTTATCTTGGGGGTTACGTGAAATCGAAAGCATACTTCATTAAGCCGGAAAATATCGAGAAATTAAATGAAGTGTTACGAGAATTTGAAAACCGTATAGGTATTGTCAGGAAGTTAATGGTCAACAATGTGAACATTTAATTTGGTATGTTGATGTTTTTTTCTTCAATTTTGGAATAAATGTAATTTTTTAATAATTTACTAGATATGAAATTTAGGGTATTTGAAATAGCAAAGAGAAGCATGTTTGTTCACAAGGAAAACGTGATAATGTTATAATGAATATGATTTAATTTATTGTAAAAACCCTAAATATCATAAATCTAGTGGAAAAATAAAAAGCATACTTTCAATTGAGTGCTTAAGTCCAAAACAAGTGGTACTTTCATTCAAAAACTGTATTAGAATATAAATTGGTCATGTATAAAAGTTAGTATGATAGAAAAGTATTGAAAATATCTAAATTAAAAAAAACATATCAGGTCAAAAAATCAACCTACCAAAATAGAAAATAAATAATATTAATAGGGTAAAATATATGAAATTCTAAATATAGACAACAGAATCAATAGATCGATGAAGTTATAGATAAATTGATAAAGACTCAGGGAGTAGAACCTTAAAAAGGGCATTCTAAAGAAAAACGGTTGTCAACTCTGAAACATTGTAACAATAACAGCAAAGGGTTAGGAAACTAGTTAAAAAATACTTGCAAAGATTTAAATAGTACAATGTAATCAAGACTAGGTCAAGAACAATTCAATAAACTTAAATTTTGGGGAAATGGAGAAAGGGATCAAATGTCAAAATTTCATTTAAAGTTATGAACCAAATAAAACGATTTCAGAAGTGTAAAATAATATCAAACGGTACAGGAAGACATTTAAAGGGAAATCATTTTAGAAAGAAATATTGTGATTTAAATAAAAAGTTTCTAGAATGTGAGAGTGAATATTAGTTTTTAAATTTTAATTGAACCCTCGGAGTATATAACAATAAGTTTATATAAGTTTTGTCCTTGTAAAGGAACGGTCGCCTGACGTTTCGCCAAAATCTCACTTGGCATTTTCATGAGGCTTTTCCTCTTCTTCCAACACGAAGGGTGGCTGCAGGTTCGGACCTTTCCGGACTACTTCGTATCCGAGATCGTCGGCTAGGCCGTTCTCCGCTTAGTCTGCTCTCCGTGGCGTCTGAAGTGGAAGTGAACTCAGATATGTGCGCGCCGTTATTTATGCTATCTCCCCTCAAAGAAATAGGAGGGGACTCGGGTCAAGATGTATAGATATCGATACCATAATGTCAACTCAGATGAGTATAATTTCCTAATAAGATTTATTTTGTTTCAGATGAACCTCCCACTCATTGTGATCTGTGCCATATTCATCATTTGTATACATGCAGAGAAATGTTTAGACAAAAATGAGGCTTGCCACTCAACTGATTATCATTCTTACGTAAATTGTGTAAGAAGAAGGCATAAAAGATCAGATAACTGCGAATATTCCTGTAATTCTGGTAATTGTATAGATTCATGCAATAGTTGTGATTGCGATTCTTGTAACTACAGTTCTTGCGAAAATTCGTGCAACACTTGCTGTACATCTTGCTGTAGTAATTATATACCTTGTCGAACCAACCATTGCTGCCATCGAACATGTCAAGCACAATGTGATAATTCAAGATGCAGAAGTTCATGCAGAAAGAATTGTTTTGAGACAGTCAGGAAGCAGTCCGATGAAACTATAATTTGGCCTTCATCTGGAGGATCTAACCAATCATCAAATCAAAGCTCCTCCACAATAAATAACAACAGACATAACGTAACTACCATAATTCATCTCAACAATGTGATTAACAACACAAATGTTATTGATGTACCTATAAATATTAATAATACAAATGATCAAAACATTACTTTATATACTTCTGAAAGCAGTCGGATTAATGGACAGACACAGCAATGCTGTACTGTCATAGGACCTCGACAGTGTGTTTCATCGCCAACCCCCAAATGCTTTCATTACCGTTCCAAACAATGTGGAAGTTATTGTACAGCTGACATTGTACATAGAGAAGAGAAACAAATATGTGAGTCCTATTATCCAGGAGCTTCAGTAAATTGCAGACAGCAAATATATTACATTCCACAACCAACACCAAGGTGTGTTTACCAGTCAGTTTGGCCTTATGTTTCCTGTGGTATTGAAAGGTCCAACGTTGGTTGTGAAGGTTGTTACAGTCATTATACAGACCAGACTTCAAGTAATTATTTGCAGTGTTCTCCCCAATGTTATGATGATGGATTCCAAATTGGGCCCATATTCAGACAGGGACCGATTTACAGACCTACATACTCTCATGCCCCTTGTTACGGATGTTTTGGTTACCCAGACCCAATTAATAATTTATACGGTTCAGTTCCTTATGCTTATCCATATGGCCAGCAGTTAATAGACTACCCTAATAATCTGAACCCAATCCTTGATTATGAAATTGATTTAAGTAATAAAAATAACACAGGAGGGGGGCTACTCTTTGATAACTCATCACAAATATTGGAATCACAAATTAAAACCAGACAAGTTCCAGTAGATTTCTCTTCTGACAGTCCAAGATCAAACGATGTAGAAATGAACAAGGAAGTTGAGCCGTATTCCTTAGCGCTAGCAAGACATAAAGTTAAAAAATCGAAAAGAAGTGGAATAGACGAATCATTAGTAAAACCAGTAGACCAATTACCCTTAACTGTTAATACAACAGTATCGGTATAATAATAACCTTTAACACAATGTTACTATTGTAATAATGATTTTCAGTTTTATATCTATATTTTTTGGTGTTGATTTGGATTGTCATAAAGAAGGTAATTCTAGTGAGAATAAATTTTTGAAAGAAGTTAAGTTTTTCATTTCATATACATATATACACTGAGCGTAAAAAACCTCGATTAAATTCGATAAAAATTAAATAAAAAGTTAATTGTCCATGTTTTGACATAACAGATAAATATAGAGGATCATTAATATAGTGGGAAAATGTCGATCACTGTCAATACTTTTCTTATATCTTTATATGTTTAGAATCTTCATAAGCATTTCTAGTCACAACAACAAAGCATAAAAATAGTAGCGCATACTCACTCCAAAATTATGTTATTAAATGTGCTTTATACAGTCGGTACAGCTCAGAGTGCGGTCAGAACACTATAACAGTCATCGTTGCTCTGTTATCTAGTGTTAGTGTCTGTAGAGTTCTTTCTAGATCTTCTCACATTTATTTGGATGTTTGTAAGTTTTTAAATCCGCGAAAATCTATCTAACTTTTTGTGAGTGTATTAAAATAAATATAAATAAGATATTAATATTTCACCGCGAAAAAATTACCTAGTTTTATTAATGCAACTTGGAAGAGATTTGTCAAATATCGAGCCACCCAAAAGTGTCTGCCTATATTTACTCTGTTAATCTGAGATCACTAACCGTCAAATAGCTTTTGTTGACTTCTGACTCAACATTTTTGTAGACTTTTCTTGTATGCTCATTACCTACCGGACCTAAGCAAGTAAGGAAACAGTCGACTACTCACTCATACATCATATCTGTGTGACTATGTAAAATACCTATGAAAAATGGTCACTAGATCCCCAACTATAACGATCACACTAAATCAAATACGTCAGTGGCGTGTATAAAAGACACTCACAAAAAGAGACGAAATCTGTGTAACAATAATTACTAACTCATCTGAACTGTTTTATTTAGTATCCTTTTGAAATAAAGAAGGCTGGTATGAATAGTGATAAATAACAAAAATCGGTTTCTCTTGATTATGTTATGCTACAGTTTGCGTATTGCAATATAGTCCGTATAAAATTATAAAACTAATATTCACTTTCACTTTTATAGAACTTTATTTACATCAAATTATACAGAACAGCTGATTCACAATAACATTACGATATACGCTCGTAGTCCTTTCTAACTAACTGCTGCGAGGATGGGTCCTCCTTTTAAAATCAGCGTCGAATTCTCTAGTATAATCCCTCGTCAATTTTACAGTTGTCGAGTTATGATCGAGATAAGTTTTTCTCTCGTCCGAACCTTCTAGCTTTTTTATATCTTAACGATCGGTGTCGTACTGAAATGAAACAGGGTCGGCTTTGGTAAATTTCGTAATACTGCCCCCCCTTTAATTCTGATCGTCCCGATCAGAAACATCCTCTCCATGGTAAGGAGGGAGTCGATCTAAATGGACAACCTTCAACTTAGCCTTGGGGTTTCGACGGATCCGGTAGACGACGTCATTAAGCCTCTTGACCACCTCGTATGGACCATCCCAGGCGGTTGTAAGCTTTGCGGATTTACCCTTGCTCCGTTGGGGGTTGTACAGCCAGACTTTGTCCCTCTCCTGGAACCGGACTGAATTGGCCTTGAGGTCATCCGGTCACTGGTGGCCAACATCTGCGTTCGGGCTAATTCGTGTATTGCCAGCATGTTATGTCGGAGCTGGTCGGCATAATAGTCGATGTCTCGGGAAGGTTCTTCGAAGGAGCCAAAAGCAGGGTAATCGCAGCTTCTTTCCGAATAGGACCCTGGCTGGGGTCCGGCCTGTATTATTATTATGTACGGCAGAGCGATATGCCAACAGGAATAGGGGAATATGCTCATCCCAATCACGCTGGTTATTGCTGACGACCTTGGATAGGTGTTGTTCCAAGGTCCTGTTGAATCTTTCCACCATTCCGTCTGACTGTGAGTGCAATGGTGTTGTTCTCGTTTTCCTGATCCCCAACTTCGTGCAAACCTTCTGGAATACATTCGATTCGAAGTTACGCCCCTGGTCTGAATGTAGTTCCATCTGGATGCCAAACCTGCTAAATAGTTGTTCTACTAGCACCGTCGCTATTGTGGTTGCCTGTTGGTTGGGTATCGCATATGCCTCAGGCCATTTGCTGAAGTAATGCATTGCGACCAGAATGTATTTGTTTCCCCTCTCAGACTCGGGAAACGCACCGGCGACATCGATGGCAATTCTCTCAAATAGGACGCCCACATTGTACTGCTGCATTATGCCCTTGGTCCGGGTCTTTGGGCCCTTACTGGCTGCACAGGTGGCACATTTGCGGCACCAAGCTCTGACGTCTTCAATGTAATTCACCCAGCAGTACCGCTGGCGAACTTTGTCTAGGGTTTTATTCATGCCCAGGTGACCTCCAGTAATCCCATCATGTACTTCGGTCAGGATGGCTGGTACCTTTTTCTTCGGAACTACCAGTTGGGATTTGGTTTCTTGTCCATCAGCGCTTTCCCAAACTCACTTGAGCATTCCATTGTCTACCCTTAGAGAGTCCCATTGAGCCCATAACGATTTCAGCACGCCTAAGTATCTAGCTACCACGTCCCATGGTGGCCTGGGTGTCCCTCTCGTTTTGAGTGATAAGATTGGTTCGATGTCTGGATCAGCCATTTGGTCCTAGATGCACTGTTCCGTTGTCCAGTCTTCATTGGCCTGCACTCGGATCTGCCTGATGGAGATGCCCTCGCTGTTCCGTCTTCAGACAATGTCCGCATTCTGCTCTACAAGGTCGTCTAGATAGGACATCGGCATTATTGTGCAAACGGCCGGCACGGTGTTCCACCTTGAAATCGTATTGCTGTAATATCTCGATCCACGTGGCCAGTTGTCCTTCCGGTGTCTGTCATATCCAGCAGCCATTTGAGTGCGGCATGATCTGTTCGGATTAAGAAATGACGACCACAGAGGTTCTTTCCTGGTGACGCAATAATTTCTTTCCGGTTTCGAGGATCCACGGCTGTAGTACTCGATCACCCTCTCTTCACCATCTTTCACCTGGAATAGGACGGCCCCCAAACCTGTGTTGCTGGCGTCGGTGTCTAAAATGAACTTGCCGGACTGTGTAGAAAAGGCTAGGATTGGGCTGGAACATAGTGCTGCTTTCAGTCGTCTGAATGATGTTTCGCAATCCTGATTCCAACGGAAGGTCTCTTTCTCAGTGGTCTGCCGATATAGAGGCGCGACAATGGTGGCAAATCCCTCAACAAGTCGCCTGTAGTAGGACCAGAGGCCCAAGAAGCTTCGGAGTTCATGATTGTCTCTTGGAACTGGCCAATCACGGATGGCTTCTATCTTTTCCTCGTTGGTGCGGATTCCTGACTCGGAAACGACTTAGCCCAAAAACTCTACTTCTTTTTGGATCATGGAACACTTCTTCGGGTTGAGTCTCAGGTTGGCATTATTAATTCTGGAAAATACTTCGTGCAGGTTCTTCAGATGGTCGTCGAATGTCTGACCCATGACTAGAATGTCGTCAAGGTATACTAAGCACGTCCTCCATGTTAACCCGCTCAGTACATACTCCATTAGCCATGTAGCGGGTGCATTACATAACCCAAAGGGCATGACCGTGAACTGAAACGGCCCTTTACTGGTGGAGAACTCTGTCTTTTCTCTGTCGTTTGCGTGTAGACCAACCTGCCAATATCCACTTTTTAGGTCTAGTGTGGAGAACCAACGGGAGCCTGCTAGTGTCGTCAAAGTGTCATCGATTCGAGGTAGTGGATAGCTGTCTTTCTTCGTCACGTCATTCAGCTTTCTGTAATCCACGCAAAATCGGGTGGTTCCATCCTTCTTTTTAACTAGCACGACGGGAGCGGACCATGGGCTGATGGATGGCTCAATAACTCCATTTTATAACATGAACTCGATTTTTTCCTCGACTGCCTGTTGTTGCCCCAATGGTAGTCGCCTAGGTGGTATTCTGATCGGTGTCGTACTGAAATGAAACAGGGTCGGCTATGGTAAATTTCGTAACAGTATTATACTTTCTTTTAATCTTCGTTTTTATTTATATCTCTATGGACATTATCTTAACCAGTAACATTGTTCAAGAAGAATAGTAGGAATCTTTGCAAAAGTAATAAAATTATGACACATTTTCTTTATTCTGCCAACTCATTGACGTTTTCCCTTCTTACTTTTTTCTATAACACAAAACTATTTGAAATTTGTAATGGAAACCAAGTGAGAGAAAGAAATGACTACAATATTATCAACTAGTCTTCCTCTTTAAAATTATGTGTATTTTATATTGTGCCTAATTAACTGTTATGGAGACGTTTAAACTTCAAGTCTAAGTAGTTGTCAATCACTGTATAAATGATATAGGTGTAATTTCTTGGATATTTGCTGATATGATCAACATGTTGCGTTTGATCAATTCGACAATAACGTTTATCTGGTGTCCGATCACCTTATGATATATTCGTGTTGAAAACTTGCAATCGTTTCTGAATTACATCAATAGTTAAACACCAACAATAAAATTCACAATGGAGATGGCGAATATAAGTATATATGTATAGCCAACTTAGAATAGTAACAGATGTTTAAATTTTAATTCTAAGCAATCTTTGAATGTCAATAAAGGTGTTATAAAGTGCCTATATCTTCATCTATGTAAAAACTAATTAAAAGCCTCTAATACACAGTCAATATCCAAACGGATTTATAATTAGAATCACAAACGCAGTAGAGCTGAAGTCAATGTATCCAGACACAAACAATCGACAACATCGTTAATAACAACATAAGGACAACATCAAACAAAATTATGATTTTTGTGTTTAACCGAAAAACTACTAGAAAATGCATACCAGGTTAAAACCTTAAAACAAATAATCCATGGTGATCTGTGATCATGCACCCAAAACCTTTTAACGGACATCAAAATTTTAAGAATTCCGTGTACTCTCTACCTTGTGTTTGCGGCCTTACATAAGTCTTCTATAAGTAAGAATAATCTGGTCAAGTACAAATAAAACATTTTTCGCAATTTTAGATAGTGTAGTTTCTAAAGTGGAAATTATCTCGATATTTAATATTTTGTTAATATCTTTTAAACAAATGATTTAAAAATATGATATATTTGTAATTCACGTAATGAGCCTTTTATTTGGTATATTACATGATGCGTTTGAAAATTTAATTTTTATTTTCCATTTTAATCTATAATTTGTCCCTAAAATTAATATTGGGTTTTTCTACTAATTTCAAAGGAGCCCCAGTACCCCTAATTATTTTCTAAATAGTTTCGGAAATAAAGCGGGAAATGAGATTTTGATATATATTTTTGTTAATATCTTGGAAACAATTAATTTTAAAAATATATATATATATATATATATATATATATATATATATATATTTGTATTCGTCATAATGAGCCCTTTCATGTGATGTATTGCATGATGCGTTAAAAAAATTATTTTCTGTTTAATTCTATAATTTGGCCCCCAAAATTAATATTAGGGATTTCTTCGTATTTTTCATGTAAACCAAAAATTTTATGTCTTATAGTTTAGGGAATAAAGGGGGAGAATGGGTGTATTTCTATATTTTAGGTTAAAATAAATAAAAAAATTCATTTTAAAAATATGAAAAAACTATATTTGTATTCGTCATAATGAGTCCTTTGATTTGATATATAACATGATGCGTTAGAAATAATTTTAATTTTATTTTTTCCATTTAATGCTGTAATTTGCCCCCTAAAATTAGTATTATAGGTTTCTCCTTATTTTTCCAGTAAAGTTCAGGTAAGGCATATAGCGCTATATATTTTTTTAAAATTTTACAGCTTATAGTTTCGGAGATAAGCTAGGGGAATGGGTAGACATTTTTATATTTTTGTTAATATTTTTAAAATAATTTATTTCAAAATTATATAAAAAATATATTTGTTTTCGCCATAATGGGCCCTTTCATTTAATATATTACATGATGTGTTACAAACAATTTTAATTTTATATTTTCTATTTAAGTCTGTAATTTGCCCCCAAAATTAATAGTAGAGGTTTCTCCTTATTTTTTCGATAAAATTCAGGTGAGGCCCTTTATCTCTATTTTTTTTTCAAAATTTTGCTTCTTTCAGTTTAGGAGATAAAGGGGTTCCCCCCCCCCAGAAGTACCCCTAAAATCAAAACTTCTTCATTTGCGATATGTAATCTTGATCGGGTCACCAAACTATACATTGATTCCAAATTTCAACCTTTTCCGTCCAGTAGTTTAGGAGAAAATTGCTGTGATGTGAAAGAAGGAGAAATCCGGAGTGATATTATAAGGGTATCCGTATATTGTATATACGGAACCCTAAAGAAGAACACCAATATATATGGGTGTGGGGACGGTTATAATAGATGATATCGAGAACGTAAGAGACTTAACATCGCCTAAATATATTTCATTTAAATATAAGTAGTTTGCAGAAAAATTTCAATGAATTACTGATTTATTTAGAAACTTTTAAAAACATTGATATATTGGTACTATCTGAAACCTTTATTATTGAAAATGTTAAAAACTTTATTCTACCAGATTTTGATCTATTTTATAATGAGTCTAAATTTAATAAAAATGATGGGGTAGTCATGTATGTTAAGAAAGAATTCCACGCGAGCAGTGAAATAATAATATTACTGGGGCTTATAGACTCTTCAAATATTGATATTTTTTTGCAAGATCTTGAAAAAATATTATTAGCTCAAAAATTATATAAAAATGAAGTTTTTATTGGTGATCTAAACATACAAATTTTAAATGTAAACGATGGCAGTGTTAATCAATATTTGAATATATTAGCTCATAAAGGATTTTATTCTTGTATAAATAAACCGACCAGCGTTGGTCCAAATTCCTCGTCCATAATTGATCATATCTTTTTGAAAACGGGAAATATTAATCTACAGAAAAATGACTTTAAGCCTTTTATTGTTCGCAGCTCCTTAACTGATCATTACTTTGTTGGGCTTGCAGTAAAAAATTTAATTCATAAAGAAAAAAATTCATGTTCCGATCATAGTAAAATATCAATCAATTATAAGAGCTTAAATGCTCAATTAGCACAAGAATCTTGGAGAGAAGTTCTAGCAAGTACCGATATTGAAAATTCATATTACAAATTTAGATCCAAATTGTCTACACTTATAAAAAACAACACTAAAATTATTAACATCAACAGAGTAGATAAAAAAGAAAACCCTGGATGACCCAAGCAATTATCAATTCAATCAAAACTAGGAATAGAATGAAAAAATCGTTAAAATATTACTCACCGGATGTAATTAAAAATTATAATTTTTTTCGTAATTTGACAAATAAAGTAATTAAATTAGCTAAAAATAACTACTTTAAGAATAAAATTAAAGAATCTAAAAAGGATTACAAAAAAATATGGCCTCTAATGAGTGAAATAACAAACTCACAAAAAAATGATATTAGCCATATTAATATATTAAAAGATAACGAAATAATAACTAATGAAACTGAGATAACCAAAATTTTTAACGATTTTTTCACGAATGTTACATCTCGCGTCTTCAAATTTAATGAAATGTATCAAATACATAAAGAAGTGTTTGAGAGGACATTCAATTGTGGGAAGCACAACTGATGAAGGTTCCCTGACCAGAAACAATATATGCTATATATAATATATATTGTCTTGCGTACAAAGGAATGACACCTCGAAGAGAGTATTCAATATCTCCGATAGGTGAAGTAACTTGAAAATTTTATCGTGACATTCTGTCCTAGGAGTTAAGGGAGAACAGCAATTACACGGAACGGCTCCAGATTCGAAACCTCTGCGTGCTAGTTCTCTCGAGGATCCTAGTTGTCGGTCTTACATCTCGCGTCTTCAAATTTAACGAAATGTATCAAATACATAAAGAAGTGTTCGAGAGGACATTCAATTGTGGGAAGCGCAACTGATGAAGGTTCCCTGAACAGAAACAATATATGTTATATATAATATATATTGTCTTGCGTTACAAAAGAATGACACCTGGAAGAGAGTAATCAAGAATTTCGCCAAACTCTTTGAAAAATCTTTAAACGAAAGAATAATAAACTTCTGGGAATCTCAATCATTACTTTATAATAATCAATTTGGTTTTGGAGAGAACAAAAGTACAGAAGATGTGGTTTTTGCTCTGGTAAATAATTTAAATATAAATTTACAAAACAAAAAGAAAAGTTTGGCTGCTTTCATAGACTTAACTAAAGCGTTTGATACGGTCTCTCATAGTATCCTTTTTAATAAGCTTGATATTATTGTTATTAGGAATGATCTTTTAAGTCTAATCAAAAACTATTTATCAGATAGAAAACAGTGTGTAAAAATTAATAAAACTATAAGCAATGAAAAACATGTAGAGACTGGTGTACCTCAAGGTACTGTATTAGACCCCATCATTTTCCTAATTTATATCAACGACATAGGTGACGTACGAGAGAGTTGCAGTGCTATCGTTTACGCAGAGGACACTGCACTGCTCTTCTCTGGCAATACCTGGAACGAGGTTTATAGGTTAGCGGAGAATGGTCTGAGTAAAATCCATTCATAGCTTAGTCAAAATTTATTAAGCCCAAATTTCTCAAAATTAATTTTCTAACTTTCTCTGCAACCGAATATAAATCAAATTATTCACGTTTCCAGTTGTTGCAATATAAGTCAGTGTGATTGCACAACAATATCTAAGATTTCCAAAACAAAATATTTAGGTATTATACTAGATCAACATTTAAAATGGGATCAACACAATGCGTTTCTCAACTCAAAAATAAGAAAATTATATTTTAAATTTTCTCAATTTCGTGATATTTTAAATACAAAGCTACTTCCTACATTATATAATGCCCTGTTAAAATCTCACTTAGATACTGTATTATTGTTTGGGGTAGCTCATATAATTCTACGTTGAGAAATTTCTCTGTATGTCAAAATACAGCTTTGAAAATTTTGTTCAAAAACCGCATAGATTTTCAACAAATCAACTTTATGAGACATAGAAAGTAACCAAACAAAATTAGTATTAAATTGAAAGAGTATTTACTTAATAACCCTACAAGTTTCAGTAAAATTTTTAATTAATACAATTCTTTGGTCTAATATAGCAAATCTCCTGCCCTGCTATTCCACTCGTCAAAATTGTACCATTGTCAGCTTTTCTTTTTTTGAGAAGGTATAATTGCATACAAGAAGTTTCTTCTTAGGCAATTGTCCTTCTCACTAGATTTGTAGTATTTACTTGTTTCTTTTTATTTCCTTATTAAATTACTTATCGCATATATACAAATCTTTTACTTATAAATTGTAACGAGCTGAATAAATTTATGTTTTATCTTCATATATATGCTCCCGAGTCAGGTGGACAAATGAAACTTAGTCCACCAATGTATTAAGCAGGAAAAACACCAAAATCTGGATGAAATAAAAAATTTTGCATCTCAGCAAATATCCTAGAAATTCCAGACTTGGAGTTAAAACATCTGCACAAGTGGTAAGTGTGTAATAG
Organism: Octodonta nipae; assembly: GCA_034190945.1. Lineage (NCBI taxonomy): Eukaryota > Metazoa > Arthropoda > Insecta > Coleoptera > Chrysomelidae > Octodonta > Octodonta nipae. The sequence goes on from CM067220.1 coordinate 58,234,270, forward strand.
ACGAGGAAAACTACGAGTATTTATTATTTTAGCCTGGCAATATCATCTGAAAGTTTGACATTTGTTACCTTAATCTTCTTTAGAACATTTTCTTATTTGTGTGCTATAATTTATTACGACCTTCGACGTGTACTATCCAAACAAAGGTGCATCTATCAACTTGTTCCCACCTTTGGCCAAGAAAGAAGCACAACTTGGCGACTGCAGACACTACAGTGAAGAACAGGGTGAAATATTTCACCAAGATATTCAGATAATGAAAGAACGCTATCAAGGACAGTGGGACTATCATATGATAACTATTCGAGTTTACAAACGGACCAGTCTGTTGCTGGACAATTAAGAAAATCATTTAACAAGACATTTTATGGGAGTTAATAACAAATAAATATATTTTAAAAAAATATATATTAACAAATATTGATTTCTATTAAATAAAAAAGTAGAGCTGATACAAATAAATAATATTTTTTTGCGTTATTAATACCTTAAATATTCTACATAATACATGTTAAATTTTAGGAAAAAAATACTGTTGACCAGTGCAATAGTTTATAAGCAATAACTAACACAGGCCAACAAAAAAAAAATGGTTTGAAAACTTTTTTAAATTTAATTGCTGATCTTTATAGATTTTAATGAGCTGAATCCAAATCTGGCCTTAGTTTTTTTGTATCACCCATAGTTTACAAGCAATATGTATTTTTAAATAGTCTAATACCCATATACAGTATAATAGAGAAATTAATGAAACACAATGTTATATCATGAAAATAGTTTATATTTACAGTTGAACTACTTACTATAGCAATGTTAAATGATAATACAGGGTTCACTTTTCAATTGGAATTGGTCTATATTTTCTTTCCCTTTTTTCCTTGAAGCTTCTTGTGTAGCATTTTCTACGATGAACCGCTAGCTGAACTTCCCGGTGAAGGGACCAACAGTAATCCCCCATCATGTTGGTATTCCAGCGACCCTGATAACGTTTTTCCATCATTTTAACGTCCTGGTGGAAACGTTCACCTTGTTCCTCACTAACATCTCCTAAACTGTCCGGGAAGTAATCAAGGTGGCTGTTCAAAAAGTGAACTTTGAGGCTCATCAAACACCCTAACTGTTCAAACTTTTTTAACATGTTAGCAACAATAGATTTATATTCTGGGTCTTTTTCATTTCCCATGAACTTGGTGACAACTTGCTTGAATGATATCCATGCTTCTTTTTCATTTGAGGTCATTGTGGATTCAAAGTTAACATCAAACATCATTTTTCTCATATCAGGTCCGGAGAAGACGCCTTCTTTCAGTTTTGCTTCTGGAAGATGTGGAAACTTCTGACAGAGATATTTGAAACAAGGTCCATCTTTTGGCAAAGCCTTTGTTTCATTAGACCTAACTTAATATGCAATGGTGGTAGGAGCACGTTTTTGGGATCTTAAAGGTTTTTGCGTAGAATGTTCTTCTCACCAGGCTTTAAAGACTTCCTAGCAGGCCAGTTCTTTCTACACCAATGTTGATTTCTAGCTCTACTGTCCCATTCACACAGAAAACATGGAAATTTGGTAAAACCACCTTGCTGACCAAGTAGCATGCAGGTTACTTTTAAATCACCACATATCATCCAATCATGTGCAGAATAACCTATTTTATTTAACATTATTTCTAGATTTTCGTAGCTCTCTTTCATATGTACAGAATGACCGACAGGTACAGAAGCATACATGTTACCATTGTGTAGTAAAACAGCCTTCAAACTAGTTTTGGATGAATCAATAAACAGCCTCCAGTCTTCCTTGTTGTACTCAATTCCAAACTCATTCATTAGACCAGGAATGTCTGAGCAGTACACCAAACCCCCCTCTTGTTCAAAATACTTTGAAAAGTGCTGTTCCCTATTTCTATACACATGAATGCTGGTTCCAGCCGCCAACAAGTTCTTTTCTTTAAGCCTAGAGCCAAGCAGTTCAGCTTTTTCTTTAGTCAAGCCCAGATCCCTAACTAAGTCGTTAAGCTCGACTTGAGTGAACAATTTAGGCTCTACATTTTCTGTAACACATTGAAATTCCTTATCGTGTTGTTCATCTAACTCCGACTGTTCATCTTCTGTTTCAATAGAATTTTAGTGGTGGTTCAGGAACCGGCAAATCTACACCGTGCCCTACTGGTTGGATGGCGGACGGAAGGTTAGGGTAACTTATTACCTTCTTATTCTTAGAGTTATGGCCACTAATATCAACACTGCAAAAGTAGCAGTCATCAGAATGATTTCTTGGCTCCCTCCATATCATAGGAACAGCAAATTTGGTGTGTTTTTTCTCTTTTTTTGACCATTTTCTAAGGTCTTCAACACATACGTAACATACCTTATGCGGCGCCCAAGATTTATCCTGAACTCCGAGTTTAGTTCCAAAGTATGCTAAATACACTTTTTCCACAAAGTCTGTAATGTTTCTTTGGTGTTTTTTAATTACAAACTCACCACAAATATAACAAAAACTGTTAGCAGAGTTTTTACAACCGCGACTAGACATTGCTCTGAACACATGTACAGGAAACTTGAAAGTGAGGTTAGGTAGAGAGTAAACAAAACATCAGCTGTTTAGCATTTGTTTCACCAGTTTTGTTCATTAGATCTACTTTTTCAATGTTATTTGAAAACTATAAAAATGCTGTAAAATTCTAAAAATATTGCTTAATTTCATATATTTAACTATAAATTGTGAATAAGTGGTGGGTGATACACCTTTTTCAACATTATACTTGGATTCAGCAACCTAAAAAACATAAGAATAAGGTATTTTCAGTAGAAAAGTTTTCTCATCGTTGGCCTGTGTAATTTTAACCACAAAAATATGGGGTATTTTAGTTTTTTGCTTGTAGTGTGAAAAGTAATGATCTGTTCATAATGCTGTCAATAGAAAAATTGTAATGTTTATAGACTTTAATCGCAACATTTTTCATAAAGACAAGCTAAAAAAACTGATATAAAGATAAATTTATTTTACAGGAAACAAAAGTATACAAAACATCGGAGAATATAAAAAGTCATAACTTCCAAACAAAATGAAATAAAATGACTGTTTTTAACAAAATCATAACTTGGTTGTAATAACATGGATCCTTAATCTGCCTCCTAACGATAGCGTATTACGGTGAGATTAATAAGGCTGAAGATCGATACTGTCCGTTAAATAGATCTTGAATACTTACTATTTAAATAATTTGTAGAAATATTTTGCAGAACGTATTGTATTAACCACGATTGTTCCATAGCGATATGCAAAATATATTCTGAAAGCTCATAAACTGCACTTTACTTCATATACCAGTAAACTATTACAGGTAACCATTAACTAAATAAATCAATGGAAAAATAGACTAATATGGATAGGTAATACTTATGTAAACAGAAACGTTATAAACTGCTGAGAAAAAAACTATAATCCGTCCATGTGCCTTGACAGCTATTATCAGTGCACGGCTGGCTGGCTGTCGCATGTTTGTACATTTAATGCAATGTTTGCTACTATTTGAGACCAATTTCTCAGCATTATTGAGAAACTCCAAGATAGGCAAATTGAAGTGGAACTTATGAATATATCTTTAATATGCCGGAGTATTCTTCGTAATACGATGGGATGTGCAAAATATCTCCCTAAAATATTTAAATTCCAATTCTTCAAAAACTACTTACTTATTTAGTAGTATACATCGTGAGCCCATATAAACTTAAATAGAATAAACTATCGTTCGGACGATGTTCAAAATTACAAAGTTAGTTACCAGAAAGATATAAATTTTTCAAAAAATCCACTTTTGACCAGTTCTTCTGAGTTTACTCGGTGAACAATGATCCAATCAGGGTGCATCAACGCTCAACAAGAAGGATTTCTGATTCTCTACAACTTGTCTGTAGACGGCATTACGATTCCTTCATTACTGTTCATTATATAAACAAAAACAAAATATATTAGCATTTTTGCGGGATTTTATAATTTGAATAAATTATTTCAATGAGTTTGCTGTTAAAATCTTGGCTGTTATGCTCTATAAACTGTTACTGACATGATGGGGTAAGCGAATTGTTGTTGAATTTTATGTCCGAAAATGAGTTCAATTTTGCCCTATGAACTGGTTTACTAGTATAACGGGCTTAGTCATAGCCGCTGTTCGCCCACCGCGAAATTCATAAAAGTCATCCAAAATCAGTTGTTGCGCCAGAAAACATTGATGGTGTGCAAAAACTGCTAATACCAGATAGTCATGTGACATACTGTGTGACTGAATTTACATTAGGGTGCACCACATTGGGCCCGTAATATGCCCAATTTGATTCGATCCGATGTCAGGGTTTGAAAAACAAATATGTTAATTTTAGTACAAGTGCCTATATTGGACCCCGAGTTACTCTCCAAAAATTCCCACACTAAATTGGCTCCAACGATTGGTGTATTTCATATCGAATTAAGGCATTAGTCCCATTAGCATACATAAAACATTGCTTGATTATCGAGTCGTAAAAAGATTGGTGCTCGTTGAATCTCGCATAATAAAATGATGCATTAAAGTAGTTTTCAATTACAAATTGCTTTACAACACACGTATTTTGAGAAAAGTAGATGGTTAGATTATATTGCAGAGATTTTCTTTCATCATAATACCTTTAAGGAGGAGTATTGTCTGCTTATACAATTTTTTGGAATTGTTAATATGTGAAAATTCGTGTTTGACAAACTTCTGGGTTGTCGAGTGGGCAATTGTGAACTTGATATTTATTTGAAGTTAGTAATGGGTGTTGATGATAGTGGAAAAAATTGTTTAAAATTATTTTAAATTAATGAAAATGCTTAAAACTAAGACGCACAGCAGCACCGATTTATTTTGTACTCGCTTAGTGAGTGAGAACATCGATTATTCCGAAGAACTGAGATCTCATCGAAACGTCAAACTGTCTTTTCTAAGACAACTAAACCGAGAATCCCGAGTAAAACCGAGGAAAATAGTAAACAAATGGTCACCGATGCCAAACTTCTTTCCTTTGTAACCAATAAGACGTAAATCTAGACAATTGAGGTTAACTTCATAGTTCATATTGTTTAAATTTATAGGGATGTTGAAGTTAGTATAAGTGTAAAAAACAATAATAAAGTGTTATTTCAGTGTTTTACATGCAGAAAAATGTCATATTCGTTTGCCGAATTCTCTTCCCACCGGTAAGGGTCAGATCATAAACGTAGTAATTGAGTCTTACAAAGGTCATTTAAGCAGGAAATAAAACTACATTTTACGTGAATAAATAAATGTTTTGATAATTACTGTTACATATTAGTAATTAAGCTACTAATTGTTTTTGATATTGTGCATATCTTTTAATGGATTTTAATATATTCATATTTGTGGATTAGGTATGTAGTTGTATTATTTTGAATCTGAATAACATGACCTTTAATTTAATACTGATTGGACGATACTGTTGGATCCGGAATATTTGTAAACAAATATACCTCTGTCTCTTTCTATTTTAGTCTCATGTATTAACCCATTTTTTGTTCGGTCGTATATGAAAGTGCCGAGTCCATTTATATTAGTAGTCATTGTAATTTACCCATTATTTATGCGTTATAAAAATAATTAGAAAAATGAGTAAAATAAAATACTTTTTTATCCCACAAAGTTACAATTTCTCCAAGAAATTTCCATCACAAGTCAACCTTTACAAATTGTCTGCTAAGCTGCTAAATGAATATTAACCCTATAATCCACAATATTCTTCCAAATTAGAACTAATTCGGATAGAATATTGTGAACTCATATGCGATGCTTATTGATTTATTGAAGTGTAGGTATGCGCGCACAATGCATGTGTTCCGAACATGGCAAACTAAATTAAAAAATTAAATAATTAGAGAACAGTTTGTTCGATTTTCATAAGTTGCTATATGTTCTCGATGTAAAATTTTACGAGGAATACGATGCACAGTTATTTTTTTCATATTTATTGTAGTTTTTGAGTAAAATGCAAAAAACCTGTTTTAGGGGTATTTTGTGGAGATTTCAACCCTTCCTTTAAGTTTGCAGATTGCAGTTTGTGACCAGCATGGTCAAAATATAAATGTTGTTGTGTTAGGTTGCTGCCATCTCATTTTGCAGATTCAGGCAAGATTTCATTGTACTACATTACAAATTCCTAGCTGACAAAATAGTAACCTATATCAGTCCAACAATATATTACCAAATAACCCCAATACCACATCACTATTGCCAATTCCTAACGTCAGTGCTTAAACATTTGTACTCCAATATACCATTAATAGAGGTCTTTTACCAGCATTCGCACATTCACACGTTAACACATAGCTATTCAATCAGTAGAATATTCAAATTCACAGCACGTTATCATATCGTAAGGTGGAACTTTTAAAGCTAGCTACTTGAGTATTAAATCCTTACAACTTCAACGGCGTTTTCCAAAATATCTAACATACTTCTCAGTTGATGGCGTAACTTTGATTTATAGCACCACCTCAAATGCCTGCGCGCGTCGTAACCGGCAATACACCAATCACATTTCTAGACTCAACGTCAGAGGAGTAAGGAGGGCGCTTATTGGTCTAGAAATCATTTATGTAACGGGGACGAATTGATTCAGGCAGCAAAATTTACATTCTTATTCTTCAATAGATTGTAGATCTAGTTCAGGAGCCCATCGACCTTTTTTTCATCTCCGAAGACTAGCCTGGGGAAAACATTGTCGCATTCCCAAAGAATTATCTCCTCTCTTTTGCTTCCTCTTCCACAATTCATTTCCCATGTCCCTAAATCCACTCCTGGGCGAAAAGGCAACGAGAGACAGGAAGGAGAAGTATATCTGAGTGAAAAATCACAATGGCCAATGAATGAAAATAATTCACAAATAGATTCTAGACATCGGAAATCAGAAAGTCACGGGGTTTCCCAGATCGTTATCAAGCGAAATCCTTGTACTTTAATAGACAGTAATCACAAACAGGCTAAAATAAAAATAAATTATACAAAACGAATAGGAACAGATACCAATCGGGAAAATAAATTTAATATGGCTATACTAGAATACACGTGAAGATAGACTGTCCAGTTCTTGAATAACAAGTTTAGTACTCAGGAGGCGATACATAAATAATAGAAATGGTGTAGTTATAATTGTTGGTAAAGGGATAAAAGATAGAATTGCGGTCAAACGATTTCAAGGTCCAGATTAGTTTATAAAGCTTAATTTAAGTCATTTTGAATGATAATGATTCCAGATCGCCCCCACCCTGCACCCCCAAAATCAATTCTTGTTAGCCGCACTCTCGCATCCGCCAAACTGCATTCAACGAACAATTCCCGACAGCCAAGAATCCCAGTTTGTTGCACTCTCGCATCCGCCAAACTGCACCCACACCCTCTCAACTAACCGCCAAATTGGAACGTGACACTTTGAAATATCGGATTCGAAGACTGAGAAATGTCACTTTTCTCTAATTAATCATTACACCCACCTCACGATGACGCTTCACACAGAGTGATATACCTCGTTAGTCCGCCATGTTGTGATGTCAGACTTCATAGCCGGCAGTTGCTGGTAGTTCACGCTGGACTCTATGGCGTATGTCAGCTGTCAATCGAAGACGTATATGGCGTGACGTCAGACTGACAGCCTGTCTTATTACACCAACCCGACGATGGAGCTTCAAACAGCTTGATATACCTCGTTAGTCCGGCATGTTATGATGTCAGACTTCCCAGCCGGCAATTGCTGTTAGTTCACATTTGCACCACCCAGGGGCGTCATACTCTTAGCTGCTATGTTCCTGGTAGTCCACGGTGGAAACTATAGCGCATGTCAGCTGTCAATCGAAGATGTCTATGGCGTGCCGTGAGCGACTCAAGTATGGTGGCGCCATGTCGATGGAGATTTCGGTGCTTTGGCGTACAAACGGTGTTGTAGCTCTTCTAATTAATATCATGGCTACATAATCTTAGACAGTGAACTGGAGTAACAACTGTAGCACTATTTCGAACAGCTGTAAATCTATATATAAATAGGTAAAGACAAAACGGTTAGGTACCATTTTCTCCTCTGTCTCTCAACCGATTTGCTTTATTTTTGTTTAGTAGTTACTAACGATCTTCAGTGCAGAATTCCAATATTAATTTATCATATTAGTTAATTCATTAAATAAAATATAATAAAAAATTCATTACTTACGTCCATACTGTCAACGCCAAACAAACAAATAATACTGGCAGTGTTGCCAGACCGTCAAAACTCAAAACATTGAGTAATTATATATGGAGGGAGCGAGCGTTAGATGCTATTATATTCTTACAGCATGTACTTCTGGAGGTAGCATGCAATACATAAATGTCGTACCAAGAGTAAAATGAGAGGGCAATAGAGAGAGCCAGAGTCAATCTCACTCTACTGGGAGGTGCAGCAAATGAACTACATACTGCACATAGCTCTTTGGATGCTGCTCTTAATCGAGTGAAATAGCCTTTTGCCCTCTCTTTCTACCCTTGGCACGATATTTGTGCATTGCTAGCTACCGCCAGGAAGTACAAGCTCTATGGAATAGATTGGTTGAAAGTGACAGGCTAACGCTCTTTCAGACCATTATGCGATGACTATCTTGGATAGTTCAGCATAAAGCGTTGTTATTGTTTAGAGGTAAAATAGTCATTAGTAGATCACTATTGATGTTTCGGAAGCGTTACAGTAACTTTCTTATTAAATATTCTGTTTTTAATGTGAATTTAATTATTTGATTAATATATTATTATCACAGTCTTCCCGAAGATGTTGTGTAAAAAATTGTCAGTCAGCGGACAATAGAGAATGCATTAAATATTGAAGTTCTCATAGGGTTGTTGGTCATCTCTGTTCTTTAATATTCATGAACTCGATTAAAACCCCAAATGTCGAAAACTTTTAGGTTGCAAAGAACAATCTTCCAATTATTATATCGAAAATTTTGCCAGGAGCGGTTCCAGCCAAAAATTTGTCAAAAATTTTTTGAATACCGATAGTTGATTAAATTTTTCTTTTCTTTTGATTTCAGTAGATTGGTCAATATGAGTAAATGATTTTGGTCATTACATCTACTTCTCCGATTTCTCCACAACTTTATTTCTTATAAAAATATACTTTTTACAATTTCATTGAATATGGTCGAATTTCGACCAGTGGACGGCCTTTAGTAAGATTAAATGGGCTAATGTAAAAACCAACATTCTTAGGGAATTTTGACTGAATGAACAAGATTCATGTCTTTCTGGTATATAGAGAGTGTATAAAATATTTAAAAAATGTTAATTCGTCAAATGACATTTCAAATCCAAAAACCAAAATTTTGTAGCAAGGGGGTACCTCTAATACAATAAAATGACTTCCATATTTATTAGCTATAATTATTTTAAATAGTGAATTTCTGTAATAATTATGTAGTTAAATTACATTTGAAATAATATAAAACTCATCTTGAGTAAAATTTATCTTAAGAATTATGCTTAATCCTTTGAAGGTGTCTTTCTATGTCATTAATATATCCTTCTGGGACATTGCTTTCTCTGAAAATATAACAGTTTTACCATCCAACATATCTACTAATTATGCAAGCAATTAATAAAATTGCTATGGAAATACTAACCTCAATTTATTAATTTTACGATTAAAGCATTCTTGTAAATTTTTGTCTCTTATATCACATTCCAATCTTTCTATGTCACGATCTTTCAACTTTTCTTGAAGCAATTTGATACGTTCAACTTCCTTCTCATTTATTTGTTTTATGAGATCTTCTCGATGATTTTCATTTTGAATGAGTCGATTTGCTTTTTGTTCTTGCTCTTTCTCAAATAGTTGGTTTTGAACTTTAGCAACCTGTAGAATATAAAAAGGAGTACTGATTTTACCAAAATAGTGTAATAATACTTATGTTTTATCAAAATTTAGAAATGCCTACTTTTTTTAACTCGTTGTCATCTCTAATTAAATCAAGAGCTTGTACTTTCCTCATATCATCAATCTGTTGTTTTCTTGCAATTTTCAGTTCTTGACTTGCTTTCACTTTCATTTCAGCTGCTAATTTTTCTTTTTCCCTCCATTCCTTTTCTTTCTATAATATATAATTAAATATATATTTTATCTATATTTTTGTTATATCTTGCCTGTTCTCTTGATTTTAAAGCATTCAGTTCAACTAAAGCGATTTGGAAATCTTTACTTTTTTGTTGTTGTACCCTTAATCTAGCAATTTCCGTCTCCTTAGCTGCTTTTATCATAGAAATCTCTTCGAGCCTTTTCTCTTCGCGATGAGCTTTTTGCCTCATAAACTCTTGAATCTAAAATTGAATTTTAAATGTTTTTTGTATTCCAAGACTACATAACTGTACCCTCAAATCTGAAATTCTCTGTTCTTCGTTTCTTATTTTTTTATAGCGTTCTGCTTCATTATTTGCTTTCTTAAGATCCTCTCTTATTTTAGATTGTCTTTCTTGTTTTTTCAATAATTTACCTTCCTCTTCTTTCTGTAAAGCAACCAATGCCTTGTTCAAAATTTTACTTTCTTCTTCAATTTTTTCAGCTTGAAGTAGTCGCTCATTCTCCCTCTGTATGATTTGCTGTACAATCTCTTTCACAAACCTGAAACCTGTCCTGTATGAACAGTAATTGCATTAATTACTCGTACCTTTCTTTCTTTTTCTTGTTCTCGTGTCTTTTTGCTTCTTCTAGTTCTATTAATCGTTGCCTCTCTTGTTCTATTAAGTTCTGAAGCCGATGATTTTCGTCTTCCATACGTTGTTCTATTACCTAAAAATATATTCGACTGCTTAAATTAAATTGTACAAGCCCACTTTGTATGCATTTAAAATAATATCATAATAACCATTCATAAAATATAATTTAGCAACCACTCTAACAAATGTACGGCCTCAAATGCTATAAATGTATACCTATAAACGATTTATTAAAATTAAAACTATCAAATATTTAATGAAAATATTAATTTTAATTTACAAATATATTCCTAAAAACAAGAAACTAATAAAGATAAAATTATCAACAGCAAATAATCATACTCATTCTCATAATATATATATATATATATATATATATATATATATATATATATGTGTTAGATGAGAATATTATGCACGTGTACGTTATCAAGTATCGTATTTCGCTGACAGCTTCCTTCGGATCCGTTAGATTCGTTGAAACCGTGGGAATGCAATTCAGCAAAGTAAATGTTATAAATGCGAGACTTGCCACCCCACGGCGGTCATTAAGATAGTTCATTTCATCCAAGTAACTTTTATATCTTGTATTTTTTAACTACTGTTTTGTGTATTAATTAAATCATTTTTTTTTTAAAAAGTGACTTGTGTTTTAAATAATATAAAAATGGCGCAGTCAGTAGGATTCGTTCAACACGTTTAGAACAAGGATCAAGGAAGAAGACTAACTAAACGTGGCAATTCCTCAATTCTTGTGAACGAGGACTTCCCGACCAGGACATAACTGTAAGATAGCTGACCAGGAACACGCACTGAGCTAACCAGTCATCGCTGAGCAGAACAGTCCATGCCAGGAGCATTTACGTATGTACACTAATTGTTTGAAACTTAATGATCATGTTGCTATTTAATTTTTACTTTTAAATCGTAATATCAGTTCAATCTTTTAAAGTTAATAAGACATTTTCCTTACCTTTAAAGCAAATTTCGAACCACTTCGGAACCTATCACCAATTATTGTTGCCTTTTGTATTTACCAATACACTTGATATTTATTTAAGAGATATTTGAAATTTAAATTTTATCATTGCTGATTTCATTGCTATACATATTCAGATATTTTATTTGCACTTTATATATGCTTGCATATTTCGTATCTTCCGGCAGGTAATTTAAAATTATATTCACTACTCGCCTTAATCTACTATTTTTTCCATTTACATTTTACGTGAAAATTGTTAACTCGATTTCATTTTATATCTAAATAACTATAAGTAACCATGCCTGAAACACGCCAGAGAACGGTAGAACCATACAAGATCTCTGAGATTTTCTCTATTATTCCCGAATATGATGGTAACCCAATTTTCCTGAATACGTTTATCAGCTCATGTACGACAGCATATAGTATGGCTGTTGACAACCAACCAACGTTACTAACCTTACATATTAAAAACAAGTAAGAGGCCGTGAAGCCGAACTTGTTAACTCATGCAACCCGCCTACCTGGCTCTTAATAGCCTCCTAACCGGCCTAGAACCGAAAATAGGACAGATTGTACGAGCAAGCGATCCGATAAATATTATAACCGCAGTTTCCCGAATAAAAAGGGAACTTCAGCTAAGCCATTTAGAAAATCAGAAATTTCTTAACACCCGTAATCAACAAACACAACAACAACAAAAAAGACCCAACCCAGTAACTTTGTCCAAACAATGTTCATTTTGTAAACGATTAGGGCATACTTTTAACGAATGCCTAACGCGTCTGAGACAACAGCAACAACAACAACCAAACAGAAGCTTTAACAATAACAATGACCAACAGTTTCGGCCCCCAACAAGTGGACAAAATCCTGGTCCTCGCAACGCTTTTTCCCCAAATCCAAATTTCTACAAAAATCAACAACCCAAAACTCACCACCTCAACCAAACTGATACATATAACTATTCATATGATTATACAAACGACCAATTTAACAACCCTGACGAATCTAATTATTACCAAGACGATTATTCTGATCCTGACACCCAAGCCCCAAATAACATGTGCTACCCCCAAAATCAAAATTATGAAAACTATGAATATGGATATTCTGAACCCTCTTCTGAGGCAGAAATACCTAGTCAAAATTTTCAAATAGCTATAAACATAGACAAACCACCGGACAACGAGATATCGAACATACAAACTCAGATCCAGAACATGAACCTCGACGACTTCAACCCCAACTTGAATCTCGAAGAACAAACATTTCTATAAGGCCCCCCCTAACTGTACACTCAAAAAATTTATACTATATCAATGATGCTACAGGAAAATTTAAACTTCTGATCGATACAGGCATTTCCATTTTTAAAGAAAATAGGGTCAAAAACTTCCCTCAACGATTTCCTGAAAGAGTTACCATACAAGGTATCACTCACGAGAAGATCCAAATTTCAGAATCTACTTTGATCCCGTTTGCCCCACGAAATCTACACAAAGTCTTCATTTTCGACTTGGATATCGAATTCGACGGAATATTAGGTCTAGACTTTTTGGAACACTATGAGTGTGTAGTCGACTTAAAATCCAAACAACTAATTACAAATTTTAAAACTATTCTTCTTCACAAAGTAGAAGACAATGACCACTCTAATAACAGATTTTTAGAAACACCCAGCTGTGAACCACGAACCCCCACGCAAACTTCCCTTAACTTAATTACTAAACTTAAATGCATGCTTTCAATTACCGATGCTATTTTACAATCCCAAGAAAACGAGAAAGTACGAATTCCCAACGCTATTGTACATGTCAATTGGCAAGGTGAATTCCTTACCTTCATCATAAATTCTAATGCAATACCCAAAACTATCGATTTCTCGAACATCCAGTTGGAACCAGTGAACCAAATGCATCTTCTTTTGAACTTAAACTCACAAGACTACCTCGACTCTGACCACTTAGACAGGAACGAAATCGTTCAATCGCAAATTAGGACAGAACACCTTAACGACGAAGAAAGAGAGATGATTGTTAACCTCTGCCTAGAATTTCAAGATATCTTCTATCTTGAAGGCATCGCTCTGACATTCACTAACGAAGTCAAACACGCTATCGATACGAACAACGCAAAGCCCGTTTTTACAAAATCGTATAGGTACCCCCAAATCCACAAGAACGAGGTGAAATCCCAAATAGGCAAAATGTTGGCCCAAGGTATCATCAGGCACTCTTCGTCCCCTTGGTCTTCGCCAGTATGGGTCGTCCCGAAAAAGTCGATGCGTCAGGTAAACAAAAGTGGCGCGTCGTTATCGACTACCGCAAAGTAAACGAGTTATCCGTAGGCGACAAATATCCATTGCCGAACATCACTGACTTACTTGACCAGCTAGGCAAATGCCAATATTTTTCTACCCTAGACCTCGCATCTGGTTTCCACCAGCTATAAATTCGAGAGGAGGACATCCCTAAGACTGGATTTTCAATCGAGAATGGCCATTACGAATTCGTTCGTATGCCATTTGGGTTAAAGAATGCACCCTCTACGTTCCAAAGGGTTATGGATAACATTCTGTTAGGTATTCAGAACGAGCGTTGTCTTGTTTACATGGACGATATAATCGTCTATTCTCCGACTATACTCGAACATGTTACACGCTTAACGGAAGTCTTTAAAAGACTTAGGAAGGCAAATCTCAAAATCCAACAGGATAAATGCGAATTTCTCCGCAAGGAGGTCGCTTACTTAGGGCACGTAATAACTAAAGACGGCGTTAAACCAAACCCGTCAAAGGTCGAATGTTATTATAGGATATCAAAACCATTGACTAAACTCCTCCAGAAAGACGTACCGTACAATTTCATCGCTGAATGCATCAAATCGTTCAGTGAACTCAAAGAGGCACTAACTTTCACATCGATATTGATCTATCCCAACTTCGATGAACCTTTCGTCATAACCACAGACACTAGCGCTTTTGCGATCGGCTCTGTGCTGTCACAAGGACCCATTGGTAAGGATCTACCTATAGGATACTCCTCTAGGACTCTTTGCAAAGCCGAAACGCGGTACTCAACCATCGAGCGAGAACTCCTAGCCATTGTTTGGGCAGTCAAACATTGGAGACCTATCATCTATGGTCGAAAATTCCTTTTAGTTACAGACCACCGCCCATTAACGTGGCTGTTTTCGATAAAAGACCCCGGAAGTCGATTAGCTTGTTGGCGCCTCAAGCTCGAGGAGTACGATTACGAAATCGTATACAAACCTGGCAAAATAAATGAGAATGCAGATGCTCCTTCCCGCATCAATGCAAACCACTTCAACAATTATGTATCTTTTCAATCGAGTAACCACCTAACACCCTGCCAAGTACTCCCCACTAACGAAACCGACGATGACTCTTCAGAACCCGAGCCACAAAGCCCTAATATCCAACAAATCTGTGAGGAATTCAAAACATTTGTCGGACGGTACCAGACTATATCACTTATAGATTACGACAAAATCCAAATGTCCAACTGCCAATTACTTGACAAGGAAAACAAAAACATCCTGGTATTTCCCCAAGGTTCCCTCATGAAAGATTTCCATCACAACATACTCGAAGACATTTTTGAGGAAAACGCCGACTTTCACACCCCAAAAGTCAATGTCTTTGCGAGTAAAAGTGTCAAAAAAGACGCTATTATATCGTCCCAGTTCCTTCCGACCCCGATATGAAATTCTTTTCGCATCTATATATAATAGTAAAGATGTGTTCAATGAAAATTAAATCTATTGCGTTGAAAACAACTTAGAGCTACCTATATTAGAGGTATCGTTTATCTTTTCGGAAATGGATATCAAATGGAAAGTTTGCCAGAACATCGTGCAAACGATTGATAAGGATCGGATACCTATAATCCTTGATCAGTTCCATAACGGAAAAAGTAATATACATAGAGGCATAAACCATCCGTAGAATCAAGGAAAAGTACAATTGGCAAGGATTAACCAAAGATGTCGATAATTTCATAAAATATTGCCAAATTTGTCAAAAAGCAAAAATCTGTCGCAAAAACCTCGATAGCCCCCTAGTTATTACCGAAACTCCACGGACACCCTTAGAACGTATAAACATAGACATCCTGGAAGTTCCTACCAAGAACTATGCACTAACCATTAGGGACGAACTTACGAAATTCTCTCAAGCTTATCCGATAAGCGATAAATCCGCGAAAACTGTCGCAAACATCTTACTCTTGTATTTCCAACATTACGGAACCCCCCTTCGCATTCACTGCGACTACGGCAGGGAATTCGACAACACACTGATGAGAGACTTATGCAAACTTTTTAACATAAAAATTTCCTACTCTAGCGTGGGACACCCACACTAGAACGATTTCACTCGACTTTACTAGACATGATTAGAATACATAAACTGGATAACCCTAACGAACACCCCTTCAACATCTTACCCTATGCGGTTATCGCATACAACAACTCAGTTAACAAGACCCATGGGTTTACCCCATACGAACTCATATATGGACATACTTCAAGTAGGCCTCCTGAAACCCTGTATGATCAACAAGCCCTAATAACGAAGTTGGTTAAAGATCTCAATAACCGTATTTCTCGTTATTATAAGATCGCCCGCGAAAAGACAAATTTACAGAAACAGAAGGCAAAAGAGCGATATGATCAACATGTTTCGGAAAAGCGTCCGGAATAAAAAAATCGGCGATAAAGTTTATGTAAAAGAATCACAGCTAAAGGACAAGCTACAAAATAAATTTAATGACCCATTTCAAATAACTGAAATCCACACTAATTCAGCCACCCTTAAGAACCTTAAAACCAATCAGCAAACGAAAGTTAACCTCGACCGGATAAAACCATATTCTGAAAATTAACTTCCTTTTCAGGCTCTTACTGCTGTTCGGATCAGTGGTATGTCAGATAGACATCAAACCCATTAACAACACTATTGGCATCTACTACCACGACGAAACTCGAATTGTAATCTCCAATTACAAATGGACGTTATTAGTTCACCGTATCTTAACAGCCCTTGAACAAGCATTTGAGAACAATAATCGAATACTTAGGACATTGGAACAAACCGTTGACCCTATTCCGGGTTATAAATTTCACGATACCGGCGCTTTTCGCATTGATGTACAAACCCACATCAGTCTTCTAACCCAACTCTCCCACTCTATCAAAACTAAGTTTTCCGAAGTACTTATAGACACTAAGAGAACTAAACGAGGAATAATTGATGGTGCAGGAACAATATTTAAGGCAATTACCGGAAACTTAGATGCATCCGACTGTGAATTCTTCACCAACAGCATTAATACACTTAACCAGGGACAACTACAGACAGAAAACCTTCTAAAGAACCTCAATCATCAAAAATTTCAATGAGACCATTCAGAAATTACAACTTGACGAGAAAATATTTAACGAAGATATAAATACTATCGATTTAGCCATTCACATCCTTAATGATAGCATTTCTGTTATCGAAGCCAAACAATCGTTTCTCGAGATCTGCGAAAACCTAATGGCAAGTTATATATTTCTTGAAGATAACCTTAACGACATTTTAAACTCAATAACTTTTGATAGACTAAAAATAATTCATGCATCAATCATTTCACCCGATCATTTAATAACATCCTTACAGGAAATTTCACAGAATCTTGTTAAGAATAATCTGCCGTTGCCAGTTCGCCTTTCAAGCGTCGCCCATTATCTAGAAATAATAGAATTAGAGGCTTTTCAAACTCACTCTGATTTAGTATTCATATTAAAAATCCCTCTCGTTGAGCAGCAACTATATACCGCTTACCACCTATACCCAATCCTAATTTTAGACGATAGAACTGGTTTTCACTATATTCTATCATTTACACAAAAATATATTGCGCGGAACGACGACTCTCTAATGTACATACCGATCAAAGACTTATGCTCATGCAAGCGATTAACTCCGAATCAAAAGCTGTGCTGCGAACTATATGCCTACCCAATAGAATTAAATACACCCTGTGAGGCTCAACTCCTTAAAAACATCCATAGTGTCCCGGAAAACTGCCAGATTGCCGTAGTGTTTTCCGAAGGGTACAACGTCCAAAGACTAGAATCGAACTCGTGGCTAGTGATCGTTTCCGAACCTATACATGTAACTTTTAGTTGTGCGGGAATCGATTCAAAAACCATCGTGCTAAAAACCAATTCAGTCATTCGGCTAGAAACAGACTGTAGTGCCTTTTTGGGAATTACTAAAATTCAAGCCGAACCCATGAAAATAAGTAAAGTTACAGACAATTCACACCCAGTTTTAGTTCCGTACAACTGCTGCAATGCTCACCCCCAAAAACCAGCAATACCAGAACTTAAACCCCTTACATTAGATAATCTCAACTTAGAACAACTCAGCGTAGCCAACAACAAGCTGAATCAATATTCTAGAGATCTGGACGACCTCATAAACCAACCCTTCGGCACCAAAAATATATCCTGGTTTACGTATGCAACCGTAACCACCATCGTAGCAGCGGCAGCTGCATTTACCTTCTACAAAGTAGCGAAAAGAATATAGGAATCTAAGGGAGCAGATTCCAGCCCAGGAAACCCCCAGAATTTCCAGAAAACCCTATCCAGATGGATTCCCAAACTCCGACCAGTAATAGAAGACCCCGCCGACGAAACCGAAAATAATTGTCCGGTTTAAACCAAAAGTTGAAGTTACACCTTCAACTTTTCTTTGTAAAGGGAAGCTGTTAGATGAGAATATTAGGCACGTGTACGTTATCAAGTTTCGTATTTCGCTGACAGCTTCCTTCGGATCCGTTAGATTCGTTGAAACCGTGGGAATGCAATTCAGCAAAGTAAATGTTATAAATGCGAGACTTGCCATCCCACGGCGGTCATTAAGACAGTTCATTTCATCCAAGTAACTTTTATATCTTGTATTTTTCAACTATTGCTTTGTATATTAATTAAATCATTTTTTTGTGTTTTAAATAATATATATATATATATATATATATATATATATATATAATATAAGTTTATACTATGAACTTAGCACGAACGTATATGGCAACGACAATTCAACGTTCCCAGCTGACTCAGCGACACGTGTGGTGTCATATTACGGCGCCGCCAACATCCGTGAGAATCGCCGTGTCAACTATGTCTAACAAATTGGCGCAGTCAGCAGAATCCCTCACAACGTTACTAGAACACGAGCTTAATTCTAACTAGTAGCGGCGGATTCTATCCCTCAACGGAGCAAAGAACCTGGAAGAAGCCCCAACTGCGATAACAAGGAGAACACGGATCTTCCAATGTTCCTGTTGATGTGAGTAGTAGTGAATCGTCTAACGTTTAAGGTTTTAAGAATTTATTTGATTGATATATTTGATAATTTGATTTTTATTTGATCGATTATTTTATTTATTTGATAATCTTGATATATTATTTGATTATTTAAATTGAAATATCTATTTGATATATTTTGATTTACTTTTACATATTTATTTGACTATTTCATAATACCGTTCTGTTATCCAAAATATTGTTTATCCCCATTTATATACATTCGCTTAATAATTTTTATACAATATTTTTATTGAAACACATTTTACAAACCCTCGTTTATTTCATTGTTTTATTTTTTTTAAACTTATAATTCTAACACATCAAAATGGCACAAGCAACAAACAATGTAGTTTCCGATGAAACCGAACGAGTCCCCTTTAACGTTCTATAATAGACTTCAGGTTTTGAGGTGCGAAAATGCACTCTTGTATTCAAAAATCACCAAATCTAAGCAATGAGCAGAAAGATGCTCAGACTACACTTGTTGATACCATGGTTCTAAACACGCTTCTTACAGGACTAGAACCACGTCTAGGTCAAATAATTCGTGCCAGCAATCCCAAAGACCTTCTGGAGGCACACTCTCGAATCAGGCGAGAACTTCAGTTGTCATATTTTGAAGAGGAAAAAATTCGCAAATCCGCTCCTCCTAAACCTACGTTTCAGGTCCAGAAATCTCCACAACCACTGAAATGCTTAAATTGTGGATGATAAGGCCAGATTGCAGTAGATTGTCGGTTGCGACAGCAAAATAACTTTCAATCTTACAACCAAAATATAAGACCAAATTTTATTGGGCCAAATCAATCTTCGAGGCCAAATCTACCCTCAAATACTAACAATCAAGGTCCACTATTTTCAATTTTCAAAGACCCCCTTTTAAGCCAACTCAATTCCGACCGTCTGTAATACAGGCCAACCCTCACTATCATTCAGAAAGGACACATCATTTTAATCACCATCAAAATGGTGAATATTCTCAACATCCTGAAACCGATTACGGTTATTATACTGATAATAATCAACACTATTTTGACGATATCAGTCAGAATTATGTAAGCCCCGACTTCGAAGAAATACCAGATGATACCCCCATTAAACCTTTCAATACCGACGAATACCAGGATTTTCTAGCTCTCCCGAGCCTAGACCAACCCCCGGATTTACAATTACCATTTCTGAAGTCCAAACCCAAACCCAGAATTTGAATCTGGAAAATTTCACCCCAAATGCGATTTTCCCGGAACAAGCATTTCTCCTCTTTTAACGGTAAACTCCAAAAATCTTTAATACGTTCACGACGCTTCCGAAAAATTCAAACTTCTCATCGATACCGGAGCTGGTATCTCCATTTTTAAAGAAAACACCGTTAAGAATTTCCGTCAGAGATTTTCCGAAAAAGTGACAATCCAAGGTATTACGCACGAGAAAATCGCTATTTCTGAATCAACTCTTGTTCCATTTGCCATAGGTAACACTCATAAGGTTTTTATCTACAATCTAGATATTAAGTTTGATGGAATATTAGGTCTTGATTTTCTTGAGCATTACGAATGTATTGTTGACTTAAAATCAAAACAGTTAATAACGAACTTCAAAACTATTCCTCTACATAAAGTCCCCGATCACGATCAACCTAAAACACATACATTCCTAATACTAAAATACCAACTTGTACTCATAACAATCGAACAACTATCCAGGCACGTACAGAACAAATATTCAAACTAAAATGTGAACTTACAAATACTGACGCAATTTTACCGACACAAGTAATTGATAAAGTACGACTTCCCAGCGCAGTCGTACATATTAATTCAAAAGGAGAATTTCTGACTTCAATAATAAATGCAAACGCAATGCCCAAAACTGTTAACTTTTCCGATCTCCATTTAGAACCCCTTGACCATTCACACCCTCTCTTAAATCTAAATACACAAGACTACTCTGACTCTGTAAACTTAGACAGAAACTTTACTATCAGGGAACAAATTGGGACAGAACATCTAAACGATGAAGACCGAGAATTTATCACGAATCTCTGCTTAGAATTCGAAGATATTTTCTATCTTGAAGGCGATGTTTTGACCATTACTAATGCCGTCAAACACTCTATTGACACGAATAATGCCAAGCCCGTTCACGAAATCTTCCAGATATCCTTAAGTCCATAAAGAGGAAGTGAAAACTCAAGTTGCCAAAATGCTTGACCAAGGCATAATCAGGCACTCCTCTTCCCCTTGGTCCTCCCCCGTATGGGTCGTCCCTAAGAAAGTCGATGCTTCTGGTAAGCAAAAGTGGCGAGTTGTTATTGACTATAGGAAGTTAAAAGAACTCACTGTAGACGATAAATATCCTCTGTCCAACATTTCTGATCTCCTCGACCAACTTGGAAAGTGTCAATACTTTTCGACACTGGATCTCGCTTCCGGGTTCCACCAGTTGGAAATCCTTGAGGAAGACATTCCCAAGACTGGTTTCTCTGTTGACAATGGCCATTACGAATTCGTTCGTATGCCATTTGGTCGACAAATGCACCTTCTACTTTTCAAAGGGTCATCGACAACATTCTTTTGGGTATCCAAAATGAACGTTGCGTCGTGTACATGGATGACATTATAGTCTATTCGCCAACCATCCATGAGCATATGTCCCGTTTGACAGAGTCTTTAAGCGTCTTAGACAGTCAAACTTGAAAATTCAACCTTACAAGTGTGAGTTTCTCCGTAAGGAAGTTGCTTACCTAGGTCATCTGATCACCCAAGAAGGAGTAAAACCAAACCCTTCACAAAGGTTGAATGCATCCAGAATTTTCCTCAGCCCCAAACTCCTAAAGTTGTTAAATCTTTTCTTTGTCTCGCCGGTTATTACCGACGTTTGTCCCTAATTTCGATAAGATCTCAAAGCCTCTAACGAAACTCCTGCCGAAAGACGTCAAATTCATCTTCGACGCAGATTGCAAGTCTTCCTTCAACGAACTGAAGCAAGCTCTTGTATCGGACCCTATCTTTATCTACCCAAATTTCGAAGAACCATTCCTGCTCACTACTGATGCTAGTGCTTTTGCAATTGGAGCCGTTCTCTCACAAGGCCGCGTAGGAAAAGATCTTCCTATAGCATATGCTTCCCGTACCCTCTGCGCTGCAGAAACTCGATATTCCACTATCGAACGGAAACTGCGATTGTGTGGGCAGTCAAGCACTACAGACCGTATCTTTTTGGGAGAAAATTTACTTTACTTTGCGATCACCGCCCGCTTACTTGGCTCTTTTCCATCACAGATCCTGGCAGTTGTCTAGCCAGAGGCGCCTTAAGCTAGAAGAGTATAATTATAAGATAGAATACAAACCTGGCAAGGTAAATCAGAACACTGACGCTCTTTCCCGAATCAAAATTAACCATTTTAAAGAATGCACAGACTTTCTTTCTAAAATCAACATTTTGCAAATAACGAAACCAACTCTGTACAACCAGACTCCGACAATGATCAAGAACTCGATGAACATGACGAAAGAATGACAACAGAGTTTAAACGATTTGTTCAACTATATAAAACCGAGTCGATAATTGATTACTCAAAAATAGAAATTTCTAACGCCCAACTTCTAGACAAATTTCACAAACGAATAGTCACTTTCTTCTGGCAAAATAAACTCAATCACTTGCATGACAAAATCATCGAAGACATTTTCGAAGAAGACCCAAACTTCACTACTGACACTCTAAACGTTCTAGCTAGTAAAACTGTAGGGCATAGAAAATATTTAATTGTCCCTTTACCCTTTGATTCTGGAACAGTTGTCTCACATCGTTTCAACATCCTCTATAACAACCAAGACCAGTTCGACGAATTCGAAACGTTCTTGAAAACAATGTAGAACTACCGATTCTTGAAACACTATCCTTTATACTTGCAGACAAAGACGTAAAACTTAAAATTTGTCAAAATATTGTCACAACCCCTTCACAAGAGGAGATTCCCGTGATACTGCAGCAGTACCACTGCGGCTAAAATAACCTCCACGTGGAATTAACGAGACCATCCGACGCATTAAAGAAAAGTATAATTGGACTGGACTACTCAAAAGTGTAGAGCAATTTATTAAGTCCTGGGAAACTTGCCAAAACGTAAAGTTCTGTAGAAAAAAGTGCTTCTTTTGTCATAACTGAAACACCAAAAACACCCTTCGAACGTATCAAGATAGATATTTTCGAATATCCAACTAGAAACTACGCACTGACTATTAGGGATGAACTCACCAAATTTACTCAGGCCTACCCAATTGGTGACACAACAGCTAAAACTGTAGTAAACACCCTCCTAATATTCTTCCAACATTACGGTACACCTCTTCGCATCCATTGTGATTATGGACGTGAATTTGATAACACTCTCATAAGGGACCTGTGCGAACTATTTAACATAAAACTATCCTTTTCAAGTGTCCACCATCCCGAATCAAATGGTTCTATCGAAAGGTTTCACGCGACTTTAGCGGAAATGATAAGGGCAAATACAGCCTAACATCCGGACGAACATCCATTCAACGTCCTCCCTTACGCAGTTATCTGCAACAACAACACTAAAAACAAGAATACCGGCTTCATGCCCTACGAACTTATCTTTGGGCACACTTCTAGTAGACTCCCCGAAACATTAACGATCAGGAAAAACTCATTTCCAAATATGTTAGGGACCTTAACAACAGAATGAACTACTATTATAGACTTGCCCGGGCAAAAACCGACCAACAAAAACAAAAATCTAAAGTTAGATTTGACAAACATGTTTTGACTAATCAACCAGAATACAATGTAGGCGACAAAGTTTACGTGAAAGAGTGTCAGACTGAAAGCAAATCTGAAAACAAATTCAATGGACCTTTTGAAATTACCGCGATAAGAAAAAACTCTGCCACCGTTATAAACTTACAGACTAACCAAATCAGTAAAATTAACTTTGACAGACTAAAACCATATTTTTGAATGAATCCCTTCTTTTCAGATTCTGCGGACTGTTTTCAGTCGTGAACCTCCAACAATACTCTCTTACACCCGTTAATAATACAATAGGAATTTTCTTCCATGAAGAAGAAACACTTAAAATTTCTAACGACAAATGGACACTTCTTGTCTTCAAAGACCTCAGCCCTTTCAGAGGTGCTATTTCAAATAACGACGACATACTAAACCGAATTGTAGAGAAAATGAACGAAAACACAACTAATACAAAATCATTTAAAATAAAAATACAAACACATATTAGCCTCTTGAAACAACTTTCTAAATCCTTTAACTCTAAATATACAGACATCTTCGGTGACACTCAAACTTACCCTACTAACAGAAGAAAACGCGGACTTATTAACGGACTGGGATCAGTTTGGAAAGCAATTTCAGGAAACTTAAACGCAACAGATGGTGAATACATAAATGACTGTAAAACTAAAATTACTAAAGACCAACACCAAATTCAGGACTTAGTAAAGAAACAAATATCTGTAACAACCTCAGTCATTACGAGCCTCAACAACACTTTACAAAAATTTCAATCCGGAGAAACTATTTTCGAATAACATTAAACAAATAAGGCAGTCAATTTTATACATTTCAAATGATCTTGATTTTCATGAATTTCAAATCAATATCTTGGATCTGTGTGAAAGCCTAATGGAGAGTTACATATTTATCGAAAACACTCTCGATGATGTTTTAACTGCAGTCTCTTTCGCCAGCTTAATAATTTTACATAGTTCGATCATAACCCCAGTAGATTTGGTCGATTCCCTTCAAAAGATTTCTCAGTCACTACATGAAAATGATGTACCACTTCCTATTTACAGTTCAAATGTTGCTCAGTGCATTGATGTGATAGAATTGGAAGCTTTTTAAATCAACACCAAAATCATTTTTGTTCTCGAAATTCCTTTAGTGGATCCTGAGATTTACACCCTTTACCACCTTTATCCGATCCCCATTTTGGATGATTGAACAGGGTTTCATCATATTCTTTCAATAAAGACAAAATTTATCGCGAGTGATGACGATTCGTTATTATACACATCCTTCAAAGACCTGGGCGACTGCAAGCATTTAACTAAACATCAGAAGATTTGTTCCAAAGCCATATCACATCCAATAGACAAAGATGCCATCTGCGAAGGTCAGCTTGTCAGACAGCCAGCCACACTTCCAGCAACCTGCAAAATTTCAATATTATATGCAGAAAAATATAATATACAAGAGATCGACATAAACCTATGGTTGATCTCAATTTCCAGACAACTACCCATAGCCATCAAATGGACAGGTCAAGATGTCGTGACACAAATCATTTCAAAAAATTCACTTCACATCACTTATAGGAACCACCCAGTGGACATTCCTTTCAACTGCTGCAACGGCATGCCAGTTGCCAAGGAAATACCAAATTTAACAACCCTACAGTTGCAAGAATTAGACGTACAAGACCTAGATCTTGCCAACCATAAGCTTACCCAATATTCTATGGAACTGGAAAAGCTAATGAAACAACCACCATTAGAAAAACATCACAACAGTTACGTTAATAGTAATTGTGATTATACTCCTCACAGTGAAGTCAATCCAGAAGAGGTTCAAGAAGACCACTACACCCAGCTCCGCTGTCCAGCACACGCCCCTCACAGCACCATCAAACCCTAAGTCCAAAGGAAAGCTATACAGCCTCCTGAGTCCAACCGACAATATGGAACTCCACAACCTAACATAAAAGTTGATGCTGTACCATCAACTTTTTTATATGGATGGGAGTTGTTATATAAGTTTATTAATTTAACAAAGGCGACCCTGTTTCATTTCAGTACGACACCGATCGCTTCTAGGATAAAAAATGTTTTCGAAATGACTCGGCGGCTGTGGAGTTGATGGTTGATTTTACTAGCATTTTCGAGGCTGGTTTTAAAAAGGAAGCACCCCACGATCGCAAGTTACTTAGACAGCGACGACTAGCGTATATTGTAATGTTATTGTGAATCAGCTGTTCTGTATAATTTGATGTAAATAATGTTCTAGAAAAGTGAAAGTGAATATTAGTTTTATAATTTTAAACTGAACCCACGGACTATATAACAAATTTGGTGATCGGAAGTAAAGGATTAAGTGCAGTTAAAATCGTAATTTGATTTATGGAAACCCGTAGCATGGAAAAAATGGACGAAACTACCAAAAAAATAGTCAAGCAGGTTACGGAGGGACTAGACGAAAAAATAGCCCAGATTCTAGGAAAACGTGACAAGAAGGAGAAACAACATCAAGAAGGAATTCAACAAAGGTTAGTAAAATCTTTTGATGAAAAACGTAAAATAGAATTAGAAAATCTTGTCACTACGATGAAAAGCGAAAAACAAAATCTTGTCACTGCCATGGAAGAAAAACAACAAAATCTTGTCACTGCCATTGCAGAAAAACAACAAAATAATGGAAGGATTATTCCCGAAATTTGTAGAAAAACAAGGTCAAACTGAAGAAAAAAGGCAACTACAATTTGAGCATTTAATGCGAATTGTATCGCAAGTTAATGAAACAGTTAATGAAAGAATGCAAATAGTTGAGTCAGACATAAAAGAGCTAAATGATGACATTAAAACCATAAAAAATACCGTGGATACTCTTAAAACAAAAGTGATGATCTCTATTCCATCCAAAGCCAGGTAAAATTTGAAATCAGTTCCATTAAAAACACGGTACAAAGTGAAGTAAATGAAGTACAAGATAAAATCAGTGCCATCCAAAACAAGGTAGAAACAGAAATAAAAAAAATGCATTTTGCCGAGATAGCGGCAGCCTAGTCATCAGAGGCATCATCAATCGGCGAGCAGTTATCATCACCATCGATACCGGGGCCGCTGTGCCCATTGCCAACTCCAGGGTTTTGAGAGCATCAGAAATTCGGCCAAATACCAATAACATCCAGCTCAGAACAGTCCCCGGCGAGTCCATGTCAATACAGGGTGAGGCAGATGTCTTGCTACAGATAGGGGACCCGAGATATGATGTTATTCGGTTCCTAAATGAGGAATTTGTATTGACACGGCCCGTTAACAGCTCATCGACCTCCATAAAAATTGTAGCAAAATTCCCAGCCAGAACTCCCGGTCGAACAGAACAGATTATTCATGGGCACCTAGACAGCAATCCTGGGAGCTGCGTTGGAATGGTGGAGCCCGTACACTCAGCTCATGACTACTTAGTTGGATGGGCTATACTTAAAACTATACTGAATTTGTCCAACAACTATATCAGAATTGCCTATGGTCAAGAGATAGCTTGTTTCGAGCCAGTAGAGACCATCATCAATT
This sequence comes from Octodonta nipae, assembly GCA_034190945.1. NCBI lineage: Eukaryota > Metazoa > Arthropoda > Insecta > Coleoptera > Chrysomelidae > Octodonta > Octodonta nipae. The sequence goes on from CM067220.1 coordinate 58,261,743, forward strand.
GCGAAGAAGAGTACCAGACATCGGTGAAGGAGGCAGGGCCCAGTAAAGAGTTGCTACGACAGTTTGCTGACCATTTGACACACCTGACACCAGAGAAGCAGAAGAAAGCCAAGCAATTTATCACAAAGCACTGGCAAATTTTTAACAGTCAAGATGGAACCACCAGTCGCACCAACATCATCCAGCATCGAATAGATACCGGAAAGTCTCAACCCATCAGAATACCACCTAAACGACTACCATTGGGGCAACAACAGGCAGTCGAGGAAAACATCGAGTCCAGGTTACAAAATGGAGTTATTGAGCCATCCATCAGCCCATGGTCTGCTCCTGTCGTGCTAGTTAAAAAGAAGGATGGAACCACCCGATTTTGCGTGGATTACAGAAAGCTGAATGATGTCACAAAGAAAGACAGCTATCCACTACCCCGAATCGATGACACTCTGACCACACTAGCAGCCTCCCTTTGGTTCTCCAACACTAGACCTAAAGAGTGGATATTGGCAACTTGGTCTACACGCAAACGACAGAGAGAAGACAGCGTTCTCCACCAGTAAAGGGCTGTTTCAGTTCAGGGTCATGCCCTTTGGGTTATGTAATGCACCCGCTACATTTGAGAGGCTAATGGAGTATGTACTGAGCGGGTTAACATTGAGCCGTGCTTAGTAAACCTCGACGACATTCTAGTCATGGGTCAGACATTCGACGACTATCTGAAGAACCTGGGCGTAGTATTATCCAGAATTAATAACGCTAACCTGAGACTCAACCCGAAGAAGTGTTCCTTGTTCCAAAAAGAAATAGAGTTATTGGGCCACGTCGTTTCCGAGTCAGGAATCCGCACCAACGAGGACAAGATAGAAGCGATCCGTGATTGGCCAGTCCCGAGAGACAAGCATGAACTGCGAAGCTTCTTGGGCCTCTGTTCCTACTACAGGCGATTTGTTGAGGGATTTGCCACCATTGCTACGCCTCTACATCGGCAGACCACTGAGAAAGACCGTCCGTTGGAATCAGGATTGCGAAACATCATTCAGGCGACTGAAGGCAGCACTATGTTCCAGCCCAATCTTAGCCTTTCCGACACAGTCCGGCAAGTTCATTTTAGACACCGACGCCAACAACACATGTTTGGGGGCCGTCCTATCACAGGTGCAAGATGATGAAGAGAGGGTGATCGAGTACTACAGCCGTGGATTCTCGAAACCGGAAAGAAATTATTGCGTACCAGAAAAGAACTTCTTGCGATAATAAGGGCTGTAGACAATATCCACAAATACCTCTATCGTTGTCATTTCTTAATCCGAACAGATCATGCCGCACTCAAATGGCTGCTGGACATGAAGCCACCGGAAGGACAACTGGCCAGGTGGATGGAGAAGTTATCTCCATCAGGCAGATCCGACTGCATGCCAATGAAGACTGGACAACGGAATACTGCATCCAGGACCAAATGGCTGATCCAGACATTGAACCAATTTTGTCATTCAAAACGAGAGGGGCACCCAGGCCACGATGGGACGAGGTAGCTAGATACTCCGGTGTGTTGAAATCGTTATGGGCTCAATGGGACTCTCTAATAGTATACAATGGAATGCTCAAGCGAGTTTGGGAAAGCGCTGATGGACGAGAAACCAAGTCCCAACGGGTAGGTCCGAAGAAAAAGGTACCAGCCATCCTGACCGAAGTACATGATGGGATTACCGGAGGCCACCTGGGCATGAATAAAACCGTAAACAAAGTTCGCCAGCGGTACTACTGGGTGAATTACTTCGAAGACGTCAGAGCTTGGTGCCGCAAATGTGCCACCTGTGCAGCCAGTAAGGGCCCGAAGACCCGGACCAAGGGCAGAATGCAGCAGTAGAATGTGGGCATCCCATTTGAGAGAATTGCCATCGATGTCGCCGGTCCGTTTCCCGAGTCTGAGAGGGGGAACAAATACATTCTGGTCGCAATGGATTACTTCAGCAAATGGCCTGAGGCGTATGCGATACCCAACCAAGAGGCAACCACGGTAGCGACGGTGCTAGTAGAACAAATATTCAGCAGGTTTGGCGTCCCGATGGAATTACATTCAGACCAGGGGCGTAACTTCGAATCGAATGTATTCCAGAATGTCTGCACGATATTGGGGATCAGGAAAACGAGAACATCACCATTACACCCACAGTCAGACGGAATGGTGGAAAGATTCAATAGGACCTTGGAACAACACCTATCCAAGGTCGTCAGCAATAACCAGCGTGATTGGGATGAGCATATTCCCCTATTCCTGTTGTCATATCGCTCTGCCGTACATAATTGTACAGGCCTGACCCCTGCCAGGGTCCTATTCGGAAAGGAGCTGCGATTACCCTGCGATTTGGTTTTTGGCTCCCCCGAAGAACCTTCCCAAGACATCGACGATTATGCCGACTAGATCCGACATAACATGCTGTCAATATACGAATTAGCCCGAACGCAGATGTTGACCACCAATGACCGGCTAATTCAGTCGGGTTCCAAGAGAGGGGCAAAATCTGGCTGTATAACCCCCCAACGGAGCAAGGGTAAATCCCCAAAGCTTACACCCGCCTGGGATGGTCCATACAAGGTGGTCAAGAGGCTTAATGACGTCGTCTACCGGATCCGTCGAAACCCCAAGGCTAAATTAAAGGTGGTCCATTTAGATCGACTCGCTCCCTACCATGGAGAGGATGTTTCTGATCGGGACTATCAGAATTAAAGGGGGGGGCAGTGTTACGAAATTTACCTAAGCCGACTCTGTTTCATTTCAGTACGACACCGATCGCTTCTAGGATAAGGAAGGTTATCGAAATGGTTCGGCGGCTGTGGAGTTGATGGTTGATTTTACTAACATTTTCGATGCTGGTTTTAAAAAGGAAGCAGCCCACGATCGCAGGTTTGTTAGACAGCGACGACTAGCGTATATTGTAATGTTATTGTGAATCAGCTGTTCTGTATAATTTGATGTAAATAAAGTTCTAGAAAAGTGAAAGTGAATATTTGTTTTATAATTTTAAATTGAACCCACGGACTATATAACAATACTATGAACTTAGCACGAACTTATATGGCAACGACAATTCAATGTTCCCAGCTGACTCAGCTGTATTCATTATTAATCAGAACTTTTGTCAGTTATATTGTTATTTTAATTTTTTATTTTAAAGTTATAATTGTTATGTTTATTTTAATAAAATCTTTTTTAAAAACTCAATTTTGAGATGTGTGATATAACATATATTGTTACGTTATATTTTTGCCGTAGTTACTCAGTAGAATTAAACGCGTTTAAGATCGGTCAAAATATTGCTTTTATTCGTCCGTTCCGTTAGCGATAACCTACCGTTTGCGCGCTGATTTTTCCGTATTTATTGTGTTTCGTTGTGATTTATTTTGAACGATGTTTGAATTTGACCTGTTGAGACGAATGGATTTATCGAATATTTTTGGTTGGCAGTGCATTATGTGAGGTTAACTGGAGAAGTCGTGCAGTTGTTTTTAAGAGATTTTCCACTAGTATACTGGCTTTTGATAAGCCATCCGAGTTCGGGAGTTATATGGAAATCCTTACATTGTGTTCCAGCATATTGTAGTACTGTTGATTAGTTGCTGGGATACTTCTCTCATTGAGGATTTGAAAACTTCTGTTGTTGCGTCATTCTTCGGAGTGGTCATGGTATTTGGGGCCACCCTCACAATGGAACCTTTGGTATAAGAACCCTTTTGGTTGATAGGGTAAGTGATTTTTGTTTGTTCACTAGCCGATTTCTCGTATTGTCAGACTATTGATAGATATTTTCTTCTTTTTTTTAGGGTTCTTCTTTTCTTCTTCCTTCTACTTCTTTTTCTTCTGTTGTCGTATTTCTTCCATTTGTTTTTGTTTCTACGTGCGGCGTTCCTGTTTTTGTTCTCCATCCAGTGAGATTGGGGTTATATTTTGCTGTTCTATTACGACACTAGAACACAGACCTGGTTTGGTATTATGGTATCATGCCGATCATGGACTTAGCATGCAGATGAACTAGTTGATGGTGCATACACGAACACTGTATTTCTGGTATTTCTATCATCAGAGTTCCAGTGGTGGAGCGACTGCAAAGGACTCTAACTTCAGCTTCAGCTGTGGTTTCAGATAAGTGACAATTTGTGTGTCTGGTTACTGTTTCATTATCAGTTATTTCTACAATAATATAAACCTTAGTATTTGATTTGAAATTGATAAAATGGAATTTGTTAACCGAAAGTAAAGACCATTAGCCTACTATCGGGTTTATTATTATTATTCTGATCGATTGCACTTACCCTCGAGCTCGAGTGTAGTATAGATGAGACACCCACGTCGGAATTCTGAATTTTATTGAATGATAAATATCAGGTAATTTATTATCGGTTCCCATTAATGTAGTATTTGACATTGAGGATTTATTTAAATATTCTATTGATTATAATTATTGTATTACAGGAATGTTTAAATATTTGTATCTGGGTTATTCAGGATCTCACATGTTTATATGTACAGTTTGAATCTCTGTCCATAAGTGTATATTTGTTTCATTTCATTTTTTTACTTAGGTATATTTAACATTCTTAGACTGTTTGTATTAATAGAGTGCCCTATGGCATATTTTAGCTCCTTGTACTAGTCTGTTCGCGCAAATTAAACTTATATTTTGGAACTGTTGTATGCTTATTATTCCTTTTGATTACAACATTTATTTATTTATATTTAGAAATCTAGCGCCCCCAAATTAGCAAAAATTACTACAGCAGATATTTTAGGACGGATAGGTGTCCTGATTATGTGTATTTAGAAGGTATTGGGGAATCTACCTGGCGCCCTTATTTTCTCTCTTTATTTATATCGCCAAGCAAAATCTGGCATATACGTTCAAATATAACGAACCCCCCCGTCTTGACTGAGACTACCGGACATACCTTCTTCTTAGCATAACTAGGTAGGGTAGAAATTTGGCGTCACTTAACATTTTGGTGTGGCATTTTAGCACCAACGAGTAACGTGGCAATATATATATATATATATATATATATATATATATATATATATATATATATATATATATGTTTCAGGTGGTTTCCGGGAATTCATCCGCGTAGTGATAACTGATCCCTGCCGGGATCGATAGTAAAATGACGACGTTTCGGCAGAGTCACATCTGCCCTCTTCAGGTCGGTTCGCATAATTCTCGTAGCCTTCTGCTTTCGCTTCTAGTTACTCGAATACTCTTATTTTTAATATTATTATCAATACCCCATTTCTTCTAATTATATAGACACGTTTATATTTTATCCATCAAACATGCCAAATGAAAGTGACAGAAATTTTGATCGCACCCAATCAGCCGATCTTACTGAAGATCCGGTAGAACAAATAGAACCGTACAAACTTTCCGAAATATTTTCCGTAGTCCTGGAGTACCATGGCAACCCAATTATGCTATTGACATAAATTATTTTGATACTGATTTCGGAATGGCAACAGGTGAACAAAAAATTTTAGTAACTCTACATTTTAAAAATAAATTGCGCGGACGCGTTGCGGAATTGATTAATTCTAGAAATCCCGTGACATGGGAGAAATTAGAAATTTGTTAGGAACACATTTTGAGGACCTTCGAGATTTGTCTTCTTTAATTGCTGATCTTAAACGTATACGTCAATTACCTAACGAATCCCCGTTAACTTTTGTTTCTCGTCTACAAATCCATAATGCAAAAATGCATACTGCTATTAACCAACAACGCATGACATTTGAACAAAAAACAGCACAGTCCCAACTAATCGAAACCATGACATTGAACTCGCTTCTAGCAGGACTAGAACCGAAAATTGGACAAATAATAAGAGCCAATAACTCTCCAGATATCTTAACAGCAATCACTCGAATCAAACGAGAGGTTCAACTAACTTAATTCCAAGACCAAAAATTCTCAGGCCACAGAAATCCAACACCTATGACACGATAACCGAACTAACGTGTCATCCCGAAAACTTGCAATTACTGCCGTAAACCAGGGTATTTTTTTAACGAGTGCCGAGCAAGACAATAAGCTCAAAATTCTCAAAACTTTCAACCAAGGAATTATCAAAATACAAACGCCCCTTCTCGAGAAACACCTCCGATGCCAAGATTTCCTAGCAATCAGGCGTCTGTAATCAGACCAAACCCTAACTACCAAAGACCCGAATTTCAAAGATCTTCAAACACAAGAAACTCATCAAATGCCCCGAACGCTTCGAACAATAATTTCAATCCTGCTAGAACTCAACCCTTTATTTCAATGCCTAACAATGACAACTACTATTGTAACCCTTCTACAAGCAATTCTTTCATGACCAACGATAGCCCTGATCAACAATGGCAATTTAAAAATCATTATTCAGATTATCAATGTTACAATCCACCTGAATATGAATTTTATGAACAAACTAGCCGTTACCCGCGGTTTCACCCGCGTACGGAATGTTCAAGCCTTCGCAAAAAGAAATAACTTATGAAACATATGGGTTGTCCTATATATAAAAAAACTGACTTGTTTGAACCACCCTACTTAACCATAAATCCACCAATCCCGAATATATTTCACCCAAACTGCAACTACTTGTGGGCCACCCTAAATAACTATTTTATTCGACATTTTTTGAATCATCTTGTATCCTGTATATGCTTCTGTTTTATAATTTTTTGAACACCTGACTATAACTTTTCTCTACTCTATATTTCAGCTATGTAACTGCTTATGGTGTACCCTGTATAACAATTATTTCTGATATTTTTTAACCACCTTTTAAAGTAAAATTTCTCTTTACTCTATATATTAATCAACCTTTATATGAGCTTTTTCTGGCATTGTGTTACACACTCTAAAACTATAACCTTGCTTCTCCCCATATTTCTGATATTCCATATAGTAGAATGCAACTGTTTATGGTCTACCCTATATAAAATTTTTTTAAACTTTTTTGATTCATCCTAATGGAAATGATGTGGAACCCTTCGTGAGTCACAAATATTAAAATACAGTTTGGCACCCTAACACCAAACTTTTATTTAAACCCTCACCCAAACTGCAACTGCTTATTGGCCCCTTATATAACAATTTTATCGAAAACAATTTTTAACCGCTTTGTATAACTAACTCTACTTCCATCTACATTAAAACTATCCTGTATACACTGCTGCCAATCTATCAAACATTACAACTTATTTTTGAACCACCCTGTATAACCATAATTTTACTCTACACAATATGTCAACCACCCTCTATGTGCATCTGCTTAGGGGCAACCGAATAATTTTTTAAATACTTCTAATCACACTGTATGAACAATAATTTTACTTCGAACCATGTTTCAGGTATTGCAGATGTGCAACAGCTCATGTTCTATCCTACAAAAAAAATTATCCAACCTGTTTGACTATAAATCTACTCTACCCGCTCTTTCAATCACCTTGTATTTGCAACTACTTATCGGCCACCCAGTATAACATTTTTTCTACCACCCTGTATAACTATAAATCCACCAATGCCAAATATATTTCACCAAAACTGCAACAGTTTATGGGGCACCGAAAATAAAAATTTTCTTCAACATGTTCACCTTGTATGTATTACAACTACCCCGTATAAGCTACTGCTTATTGGTCAACCAATACAACATTTTTTAAATAATTATCATAACACTTCTTCACCCTATGTTTCACCTATCCTATATTTGCAACTTATTATGAATTACGCTATTTCACATTTTTCCTTATATTTTTTCAAGATATTGCAATATACTTCGTGGGTTCAATTTAAAAATTATAACAACTAGTATTCACTGTCACTTTTCTAGAACTTTATTTACATTCAAATAACTGATTCAAAAATACAATACAATAATAATCCCATATAAGCTAGTCGTCGCGGTATCACTGCTTGGCGATCGTGGTGTGCTTCTTTTATAATCCCCGTGGAATTCTCCAGTAGAAAATAATCATCGCTCCTTCCGCTGCCGAGTCTTTTCGAGAATCGTATTTTTTATCGTAAAGCGTTTGTTGTCGTGCTGAAAGGACACAGGGTCGGCTTTGGGAAAATTTCGTAACACTGCCCCCCCCCTTAATTCTGATCGTCCCGATCAGAAACATCCTCTCCATGGTAGGGAGCTAGTCGATCTAAGTGAACCACCTTCAATTTAGCCTTGGGGTTTCGACGGATCCGGTAGACGACGTCATTCAGCCTCTTGACCACCTCGTATGGACCATCCCAGGCGGGCGTAAGCTTTGGGGATTTACCCTTGCTCCGTTGGGGGTTGTACAGCCAGACTTTGTCCCTCTCCTGGAACCCGACTGAATTGGCCTTGAGGTCGTATCGCGTCTTCATCCGGTCACTGGTGGCCAACATCTGCGTTCGGGCTAATTCGTGTATTGCCAGCATGTTATGTCGGAGCTGGTCGGCATAATCGTCGATGTCTTGGGGAGGTTCTTCAGGGGAGCCAAATGCCAAGTCGCATGGTAGTCGCAGCTCCTTTCCGAATAAGACCTGGCTGGGGTCAGGCCTGTACTATTATGTACAGCAGAGCGATATGTCAACAGGAATAGGGGAATATGCTCATCCCAATCACGCTGGTTATTGCTGACGACCTTGGATAGGTGTTGTTCCAAGGTCCTGTTGAATCTTTCCACCATTCCGTCTGACTGTGGGTGTAATGGTGTTGTTCTCGTTTTCCTGATCCCCAACATCGTGCAGACCTTCTGGAATACATTCTATTCGAAGTTACGACCCTGGTCTGAATGTAATTCCATCGGGACGCCAAACCGGCTGAATAGTTGTTCTACTAGCACCGTCGCTACCGTGGTTGCCTCTTGGTTGGGTATCGCATATGCCTCAGGCCATTTGCTGAAGTAATCCATTGCGACCAGAATGTATTTGTTCCCCCTCTCAGACTCGGGAAACGGACCGGCGACATCGATGGCAATTCTCTCAAATGGGACGCCCACATTGTACTGCTGCATTCTGCCCTTGGTTCGGGTTTTCGGGCCCTTACTGGCGGCACATGTGGCACATTTGCGGCACCAAGCTCTGACGTCTTCGAAGTAATTCACCCAGTAGTACCGCTGGCGAACTTTGTCTAGGGTTTTATTCATGCCCAGGTGGCCTCCGGTAATTCCATCATGTACTTCGGTCAGGATGGCTGGTACCTTTTTCTTCGGAACTACCAGTTGGGACTTGGTTTCTCGTCCATCAGCGCTTTCCCAAACTCGCTTGAGCATTCCATTGTCTACTCTTAGAGAGTCCCACTGAGCCCATAACGATTTCAGCACGCCGGAGTATCTAGCTACCTCGTCCCATCGTGGCCTGGGTGCCCCTCTCATTTTGAGTGACAAGATTGGTTCGATGTCTGGATCAGCCATTTGGTCCTGAATGCACTGTTCCGTTGGCCAGTCTTCATTGGCCTGCACTCGAATCTGCCTGATGGAGATACCCTCTCGCTGTTCCGTCTTCAGACAATGCTTGCATTCCGCTCTACAGGGTCTTCTGGATAGGGCATCGGCATTATTGTGCAACCGGCCGGCACGGTGTTCCACCTTGAAGTCGTATTGCTGTAATTTCTCCATCCATCTGGCCAGTCGTCCTTCCGGTGTCTTCATGTCCAGCAGCCATTTGAGTGCGGCATGATCTGTTCGGATTAAGAAATGGCGACCATACAGGTATTTATGGAAATGGTCCACAGCCCTTATTATTGCAAGAAGTTTTTTTCTGGTGACGCAATAATTTCTTTCTGGCTTCGAGAATCCACGGCTGTAGTACTCGATCACCCTCTCTTCACCATCTTGCACCTGGGATAGGACGGCCCCCAAACCTGTGTTGCTGGCGTCAGTGTCTAAGATGAACTTGCCGGACTGTGTAGGAAAGGCTAGGATTGGGCTGGAACATAGTGCTGCCTTCAGTCGCCTGAATGATGTTTCGCAATCCTGATTCCAATGGAAGGTCTCTTTATCAGTGGTCCGCCGATGCAGAGGGGCGGCGATGGTGGCAAATCCCTCAACAAAACGCCGGTAGTATGAACATAGGCCCAAGAAGCTTCGGAGTTCATGTTTGTCTCTTGGAACTGGCCAATCGCGGATGGCTTCTATCTTGTCTTCGTTGGTGCGGATTCCTGACTCGGACACTACGTGGCCCAAAAACTCTACTTCTTTTTGAAACAAGGAACACTTCTTCGGATTGAGTCTCAGGTTGGCATTATTAATTCTGGAGAATACTTCGCCCAGGTTCTTCAGATGGTCGTCGAATGTCTGGCCCATGACTAGAATGTCGTCGAGGTATACTAAGCACGTCCTCCATGTTAACCCGCTCAGTACATACTCCATTAGCCTCTCAAATGTAGCGGGTGCATTACATAACCCAAAGGGCATGACCGTGAACTGAAACAGCCCTTTACTGGTGGAGAACGCTGTCTTCTCTCTGTCGTTTGCGTGCAGACCAACCTGCCAATATCCACTTTTTAGGTCTAGTGTGGAGAACCAACGGGAGCCTGCTAGTGTGGTCAAAGTGTCATCGATTCGGGGTAGTGGATAGCTGTCTTTCTTCGTGACGTCATTGAGCTTTCTGTAATCCACGCAAAATCGGGTGGTTCCATCCTTCTTTTTAACTAGCACGACGGGAGCAGACCATGGACTGATGGATGGCTCAATAACTCCATTTTGTAACATGGACTCGATGTTTTCCTCGACTGCCTGTTGTTGCCCTAATGGTAGTCGTCTAGGTGGTATTCTGATGGGCTGAGCCTTTCCGGTATCTATTCTATGCTGGATGATGTTGGTGCGACCGGTGGTTCCATTTTTACTGTTAAAAATTTGCCAGTGTTTTGTGATAAATTGCTTGGCTTTTTTCTGGTTCTCTGGTGTCAAGTGTGTTAAGTGGTCAGCAAACTGTTGTAGGAACTCTCTATCGGGCCCTGTCTCCTTCACCGACGTCTGGTACTCTTCTTCGCAATTGATGATGGTCTCTACTGGCTCGAAACAAGCTATCTCTTGACCATTGGTAATTCTGATGTCGTTGTTGGACAAATTCAGGACTCTGATTGGTATACCTCGTCCGGTTTTAACTATAGCCCGTCCAACCAAGTAGTCATGAGCTGAGTGTACGGGCTCCACCATTCCAACGCAGCTCCCAGGATTGCTGTCTAGCTGCCCATGAATAATCTGTTCCGTTCGGCCGGGAATTCTTGCTGAAGACTTTGCCACAATTTTTATGGGCGTGAATGATGTGTTGACGGGCCGTGTCAATACAAATTCCTCATTCAGGAACCGAAGAACATCATATCTCGGGTCGAACATAAATCCATGCTGGCTAATTAGGCCCATTCCCAGTATAAAATCGTCCTCAATATTCGCTACCAGGACCCTATGCCGGATCATGTTGTCCCCTATCTGTAGCACGACATCTGCCTCACCCTGTATTGACATAGACTCGCCTGTGACTGTTCTGAGCTGGATGTTATTGGTAACTGGCCGAATTTCTGATGCTCTCAAAACCCTGGACTTGGCAATGGACACAGCGGCGCCGGTATCGATGGTGATGGTAACTGCTCGCCCGTTGATGGTGCCTCTGATGACTAGGCTGCCGCTATCTCTGCAAAATCCCCGGATGGAAACTGTCCTGGGGGCTGGTGGATGGTGAGTCAGCATTCGCCCCCTTATGCTGACTGGTTGGAGTTTCCCTGGTTGGTAAGGTCGGTTTGTTGGCTACCCCTGGTTGGTGATCGTTCCGGTAGCCTTACTCGGCAGTCACGTTGGAAGTGCCCTGTCCGTCCGCAGCGGTAACATGCCCCTCTGGTGCCAGTTCTTTGTGACCGGTCTAATAATTTGTTCAGACCAGCCAGCAGCGCTTGAAATTGTGACTCTGACTCTTCCTGGTTGAAGGAAACTGCTCGGACCCTCGGCTTGGACATGTTCATGACGGCCTCTACTTCCAAAGCCCGAAGTAGAGCTTCACTACTTTTCTTGACGCCACTCAGTCTTAAATTTCTTTGTACTTCCACATCTCTGATGCCGTTTATGAAACTCTGTGTGGCCAACTGGTCTTTCGTTTCCTCTGGCAGGTCTGGGTAGGACAAGTGAACTAACCGTCTAATTTCTGCTTCGAATTCTTGGAGGCTTTCACCGGATTTTTGGGTTTTTCCACTCAGTTGGACTTGGTATACCTGGCTCAAGGATTGATTGTCGTAACGTTTGTCTAGGATAGCGATGATCTTGTCGAAATTGCCTTGTTCATCGACTGGAATGCTCTGGAGGAGTTCTAGGGCCGGACCTCTTAAGGAAATTACCAGAGACGTGGATTTTTCATGATTATCCCATCCATTAGCTGTAGCCACGGCCTCAAATTGCCGTTTATACATGGGCCAAGATGAACTGCCGTCGAATGTGGGTGGTTTACTAAAGGAACCTTTGGTACTCACGGTGTTCTGGTATTTTCCTCGCTGTAAGTCCTGTTGCATTTTTTTAATTTCTGTTTCTAGTTTATTTTGGATGGCACTGATTTTATCTTGTACTTCAGTGTGTACTGTTTGCTTGATGGAACTGATTTGATCTTGAACTGTGTCTTGAATTGAACTGATTTCAAATTTTACCTGGCTTTGGATGGAATCGAGATCATCTACATTTGTTTCAAGAGTATCCACGGTATTTTTTATGGTCTTAATGTCATCATTTATCTCTTTTATATCTGACTCAACTATTTGCATTCTTTCATTAATTGTTTCATTAACTTGTCCTACTATTTGCATTAATTGTTCGAATTGCAGTTGTCTTTTCTGTTCAGTTTCGTGTCGATTTAATTCAATTTGATCTTGTTTTTGTTCAAATATTTTAAAATCATTTTGTCTCTGTTCATCTAATAATTTAAATTTCGAGAACAATCCTTCAATTAAATTATGTTGTTCACTTTTCATCGTGGAGACTAGATTTTGTTGTTTTTCTTCCATCGTGGAAACAAGATTTTGTTGTTCGCTTTTCATCGTAGTGACAAGATTTTCTAATTCTATTTTACGTTTTTTATCAAAAGCTAAATGACTGCTCATTAATGTGGAACGCATTACACGATACAATTCTTAATATAATTTATGCGAACACCACTTTTCGTGATAGTTACAAAAACCTTGGATTAACCACGTATCAATACAACAAATTAAACATAAACGACGACTCTGGCAAAAATATAAACATACAGGACTTCTTACTGATTTCCAAAACCACCGCAGATTTTCGAATGCGTTACAGATATCTCTTAAATCTCTAAGGCAAAATTTTGAAGAAAGTATTTTTGCTAGTGGGAACAGTAAAAAAGTATTTAAGTACATACGGGCCTCCTTCTATTCCTCTTTTTCAAAAACCTGATCAGACTCTATGCTCTTCTGACAAAGAGTCTTCTGAAACACTCTCTTTAGCATTTTCACAAGTTTTTAGTAGAGAACCCGTTGATGATAATCTGCCACCAATTAATTGTCACCGTCTCAATGCATCTCTAGAACAAGTATAATTCAAACAACAACATTTATTAAGACTTCGCACCTGGTTTAGATGGTTTAACACCAAAACTGTTAAAAAGTTGCGCAGACACGCTTGCAACACCTTTGGCGTTAATTATGCAGACCTCTTCTTCCCAAAGTTCCATACCACCTAGTTGGAAATTAGCTTCTATCACTCTAATTTTTAATAAAGGTAACAAACTCGACTCTAGCAACTACCGTCCGATTAGCCTACTGCCTATAGTTAGTAAGGTTATGGAAGCCATTATTTCAGATGAGATGAAAAAAAAATTTCTACGAGAACAAATTATTCCAAAACAACAACATGGATTTGTCTCTGGCCGCTCCACTTTAACTAATCTTCTACATTGTGTTAATGACTGGACATCATCACTCAACAATCTACAGCCCGTTGACGTTGTTTATTTAGATTTCTCCAATGCGTTTGATCGTGTTCCTAAACGTAGACTTTTATATAAATTAGAACATCTCGGCGTTCGCGATGCTTTACTTCGTTGGATTGATGATTTCCTGAAGAATAGACATTACAAAGTTAGAGTTGGCGAAGCTTTCTCACAGAGCAGGTTAGTAGAAAGTGGAGTACCACAGGGATCTGTCTTAGGTCCTTTGCTATTTACGGCCTACACCAGTGATACTCCTTACTACGCCGATGACACAAAAATATATGCCAATCCAAACACAAATCAACTAACGCTCCAGGAAGACTTAGATTCTATCTTAACCTGGTGTTCCCAATGGTTGCTTCCTTTAAATGCTGAAAAATGTGTAGTGCTTCGAATCGGTAAAAATAATCCGCTGGTACCGTATTTTATTAACGGCCAACCATTAAGCTCTGTGTTTTCTCACAATGACCTCGGAGTGATCGTTAACAGTAGCCTAACGTGGTCCGATCATATTACGTCAATCTGTAAGTGTGCGAACTCGAAACTGTATCTCCTTCGGAGATGTTTTTCCAGAGTCTCCTTTCAGTCATATTGTAAACTTTACACTATTTATGCGAGGCCAATTCTTGAGTACGCTGGACCAACGTGGTATCCTGAGTTAGTTCGTGACAAAACCCTGCAGGAAAATTTTCAGAGAAAGGCCACTCGAATTCCCTGGGGACCGAGAAGACCTTCCTATGCAGAAAGACTTATTATGGCCAACCTAACATCCTTTGAACTTCGGCGACATCGTGGAGACCTGATTATCACATTTAAAATATTGAAGTTTAATTTCGGAAATCTCGACCTAATGTTTACCGTAAATCAGGACGAACGCCTCAGAGGTCATCATTCAAGCTCAAAAAAGAAAACTTTTCTATCAGATCGAGACAAAATTTCTTACCGAACAGAGTTTTTGACAGCTGGAGTTATCTAAATGCTAGTGTTGTCTCTGCACCTTCTATAAACATTTTCAAAAATAGACTAGATCGTTTTTTATTAGAGTAAATATTATTGTTTATTTAATTTTTGTCTTCTAATTGTATTAATTTCTTTTATTTTGTATGTACCTATATACTAGTAGGTCAATTATTGTAATTTCTCTGTTTTTGGGCACAACAGGGACTTGTCCCTCTGCCCTTAATTGTATGTAATAATAATAATAATAATAATAATAATAATAATAATAATAATAACACTCACCAACACAGTCACAACAACAACGTGACCATCACCAACGGAGTCAAACGAGAACGAGAACTCCACCCGCAGAAAGTGTTGCGCAGGATCAACAGCCAGCGCTCACTCGAGCGGGACTGAAAAGACAGCGCATGAAATGGACTGGCGCCATGAATGAATTTATAATGCGCACGTTTTACAGAATCACGAACCTTGGCCAGGACAAGACTGGATATCGCCAAATACTCTATCAAGAGTTCTGTCGTGAGTACCCAGAGCTTCAAGTTACTGAACAGAGAGTCGCAGATCAATATCGTGTCATCTTGAGAAATGGCCTTATTTCGCCTGAACAACTGGACACAATAAAGAGCGAAGTGGAGCGCGAACTATTTGGTCGAAATACAATCGATCCAGAGCCCGAAACACCTTTGGCACAAAGAGCGGACGAGACTCAAGAACTACAGCAAGAACAGCCAACCAACGCTGACCTGCTTGAGAAGATCCAAGCAGGAATGGATGGAGCTCTTAGAGAGTATAATGGAACAGATCCACTGACTAGACCAGCTCTTCCCAAACTAAGATCATCTAAGAAATTGGGTATCGTCTTGCAGGCTATGAACAAATTTATCTTGCCAACCTATGTTTTAGGTGCTAATACGTTAGAGTCGCTACACACAATCATCTACTGTGCTGCAACTGCCATCTGCAGAATAATTGGGGTCGCAGTAAGACCAAAGCAAGACCCTCCCCAATTTAGACAAACCCCTCGAATACCACCTTGGCAAAGAAGACTTGAAGGGAAAATCAATTCTCTTCGGAAAGACGTTGGAAGACTGACCGAGTACCAACGAGGAGTCAGGAACAACAGAATAGAAAGGCTTGTCAAGACTATCATGGACAATAACCGAATACACTCCCAGTGGGATGGAGAAAACATCACATCTCAGCAATGTCTGGACAGCCTACGACAAAAGCTCTCCGTCTACACAAGTCGATTGAGAAGGTACAAAACCAGTAACCAACGGAAACTAGACAACACACTCTTCCGACAATCAGAAAAAGGGTTTTATAGAAAACTTAACAACAACAATAATAATGAAGCCCCTAGTTACCCCAGTAAAACAGACATCGAGGAATTCTGGAAAACACAGCTTTCCACAACAATCTCCTATAACTCCGGAGCCAGCTGGATTAATGAGGAGGAGGCTGCATCTCAGAACTGTGAGGCCATGCAACACCAACCATTTACAACGGAAGATACATCCAACATAATGAAGAACCTCCATAACTGGAAAGCACCAGGACCAGATGGTGTACAAAATTACTGGATAAAGAAACTGTACGCAACCCACGAAACACTAACAGCCCTTATAAATGACGTAATTGCCCACCCACACAAGATGCCTAGTTTCCTTACGCATGGTGCTACATATCTCTTACCAAAGGACGACCTATGTGCACAGGACCCAGCAAAGTACCGACCAATCACTTGCCTTCCAACCTTATACAAACTCATAACATCATGCATTAATCATCGCATTTTCAAACATTGTGAACTGAACAACATAATTACTCAACAACAAAAGGGATGTGCGAAAAATTCGATGGGTTGCAAAGAACAACTGATAATTGATTCCGTTGTCTGCAATCAAGCCCACGCCAAACGACGTAATCTCTACATGGCATATGTGGACTACAAAAAGGCCTTTGATTCAGTTCCACATGATTGGCTCATTAAGGTGCTGAAACTCTATAAAGTGAATAATTGTATTATTAACTTTTTAGAACATGCCATGGCCACCTGGCAAACCAAAATCTCACTGAATGAAGCCAACTGTTCGATACAAACAGACCCTATTCCAATCAGAAGGGGTATATTCCAGGGAGACTCTCTTAGCCCGCTGTGGTTCTGCCTTGCCATGAACCCTCTCTCAAACAAACTGAACTCAACTAATTTTGGGTTCAGTCTCAAACACAACAACGTACAAGCATTAAAGATAAACCATTTGTTATACATGGACGACTTAAAGTTGATGGCAGCTACAAAACAACAGCTGCATGATATGCTTAAAATAGTAGAAGGGTTCTCTAGTGACATCCATATGAAATTTGGCCTAGACAAATGCCGAATTATTAATATAGTTAAAGGCAAAATACAGCAGGGCCACTTCGAAATGGGAGATGGCACCTCAATTGAATCTATGGGGGAAGGTCATACTTATAAATACCTTGGAATAAAGCAGGCTCAACGTATTGATCACATGACTATGAAAAAGGACCTAACAGCAGAGTTTTATAGAAGGGTAAGACGACTGTTGAAAACCAAACTAAACAGTAAAAATCTGTTTCAGGCTATTAACACCTATGCGTGTTCAGTGCTCAGTTACTCTTTCGGTATAGTTAATTGGTGCAAGACTGACATTGAACAATTACAACGAAAAGTTCGAGTTTTACTAACAAAAGCTCAAAATCACCATCCAAAGAGCTCTGTCGAACGTACAACTTTGCCACGGTATGAAGGAGGAAGAGGATTGACAGATCTAAGTAAACTATTAGATCAACAAATTTCTATTTTGCGTAGTCATTTCCAGAAACTCGCAGAATTTTCTGATCTACATAGAGTCATGTGCCAGGTTGATGACTCAACACCACTGCGACTGACACAACAACATGTCCAATTACACCACCAGACCACAGATCAGAAACTGCTGAAATGGAAAGAGAAGCCCCTTCATGGAAGACATATAAACGACATCAACCAAGATTATGTCGACAGTGCAGCGTCGAACTACTGGTTGATCTCTGGTCATATGTTCCCTGAAACGGAAGGCTTTATATTGGCAATCCAAGATCAAGTAATTCCAACTAAGAACTACCTAAAGTACATCGTTAAAGACCCTTCCATTAACAACGATAGATGCAGGTACGGTTGCCAAACATCTGAATCTATCCAGCATATCACAGGAGGTTGTCAAGCGTTCGCTGCAACTGAATACAAAGAACGACACGATGCTGTGGCAAAAATACTTCACCAGGAACTAGCACTGAAACATGAATTATCACAGTCGGTAAGATTACCATACTATAAATATAAACCAGAATCTGTTTTAGAAAATAACAACTACAAGCTGTACTGGGACCGCACGATACTGACCGATCGGTCTGTTGCTCACAATAGACCAGATATAGTTTTGGTAGATAAAGTTTCTCGGAAAACAACTTTAATTGACATAGCAATTCCCAACAACAATAATATCAATATCAAGCAGGCTGAGAAAATAACCAAATATAGAGATTTGGAATTTCAAATAAAGACTCAGTGGAACATGAACAACACACGAACTGTACCAATTGTTATGTCAACAACAGGACTAGTCCCAAAACATCTATTAGACAATTTAAAATACCTCGGTCTGGACGAACATCTGTACAAACAAATGCAAAAAGCAGTCTTGTTAGGGACAGCCCGGACGGTCAAAAAATTCATGGGAAACTGCCGCCACGACTCCAACCACGGGCCTGAAAACCTGGCAAGGGCTCCCACAGAGCTAAACCCTTTTGATATCTAGGATATCTGGGGTTTAGTGAATTTTCCCCTAAAGGCACTCATAGAGTGCCTTAGAGGGAGTGTGATGCCATACATTGTATGGTCAAGTCGGGATAATAATAATAATAATTTAGACAAACCCCTCGAATACCACCTTGGCAAAGAAGACTTGAAGGGAAAATCAATTCTCTTCGGAAAGACGTTGGAAGACTGACCGAGTACCAACGAGGAGTCAGGAACAACAGAATAGAAAGGCTTGTCAAGACTATCATGGACAATAACCGAATACACTCACAGTGGGATGGAGAAAACATCACATCTCAGCAATGTCTGGACAGCCTACGACAAAAGCTCTCCGTCTACACAAGTCGATTGAGAAGGTACAAAACCAGTAACCAACGGAAACTAGACAACACACTCTTCCGACAATCAGAAAAAGGGTTTTATAGAAAACTTAACAACAACAATAATAATGAAGCCCCTAGTTACCCCAGTAAAACAGACATCGAGGAATTCTGGAAAACACAGCTTTCCACAACAATCTCCTATAACTCCGGAGCCAGCTGGATTAATGAGGAGGAGGCTGCATCTCAGAACTGTGAGGCCATGCAACACCAACCATTTACAACGGAAGATACATCCAACATAATGAAGAACCTCCATAACTGGAAAGCACCAGGACCAGATGGTGTACAAAATTACTGGATAAAGAAACTGTACGCAACCCACGAAACACTAACAGCCCTTATAAATGACGTAATTGCCCACCCACACAAGATGCCTAGTTTCCTAACGCAGGGTACTACATACCTCTTACCAAAGGACGACCTATGTGCACAGGACCCAGCAAAGTACCGACCAATCACTTGCCTTCCAACCTTATACAAACTCATAACATCATGCATTAATCATCGCATTTTCAAACATTGTGAACTGAACAACATAATTACTCAACAACAAAAGGGATGTGCGAAAAATTCGATGGGTTGCAAAGAACAACTGATAATTGATTCCGTTGTCTGCAATCAAGCCCACGCCAAACGACGTAATCTCTACATGGCATATGTGGACTACAAAAAGGCCTTTGATTCAGTTCCACATGATTGGCTCATTAAGGTGCTGAAACTCTATAAAGTGAATAATTGTATTATTAACTTTTTAGAACATGCCATGGCCACCTGGCAAACCAAAATCTCACTGAATGAAGCCAACTGTTCGATACAAACAGACCCTATTCCAATCAGAAGAGGTATATTCCAGGGAGACTCTCTTAGCCCGCTGTGGTTCTGCCTTGCCATGAACCCTCTCTCAAACAAACTGAACTCAACTAATTTTGGGTTCAGTCTCAAACACAACAACGTACAAGCATTAAAGATAAACCATTTGTTATACATGGACGACTTAAAGTTGATGGCAGCTACAAAACAACAGCTGCATGATATGCTTAAAATAGTAGAAGGGTTCTCTAGTGACATCCATATGAAATTTGGCCTAGACAAATGCCGAATTATTAATATAGTTAAAGGCAAAATACAGCATGGCCACTTCGAAATGGGAGATGGCACCTCAATTGAATCTATGGGGGAAGGTCATACTTATAAATACCTTGGAATAAAGCAGGCTCAACGTATTGATCACATGACTATGAAAAAGGACCTAACAGCAGAGTTTTATAGAAGGGTAAGACGACTGTTGAAAACCAAACTAAACAGTAAAAATCTGTTTCAGGCTATTAACTCCTATGCGTGTTCAGTGCTCAGTTACTCTTTCGGTATAGTTAATTGGTGCAAGACTGACATTGAACAATTACAGCGAAAAGTTCGAGTTTTACTAACAAAAGCTCAAAATCACCATCCAAAGAGCTCTGTCGAACGTACAACTTTGCCACGGTATGAAGGAGGAAGAGGATTGACAGATCTAAGTAAACTATTAGATCAACAAATTTCTATTTTGCGTAGTCATTTCCAGAAACTCGCAGAATTTTCTGATCTACATAGAGTCATGTGCCAGGTTGATGACTCAACACCACTGCGACTGACACAACAACATGTCCAATTTCACCACCAGACCACAGATCAGAAACTGCTGAAATGGAAAGAGAAGCCCCTTCATGGAAGACATATAAACGACATCAACCAAGATTATGTCGACAGTGCAGCGTCGAACTACTGGTTGATCTCTGGTCATATGTTCCCTGAAACGGAAGGCTTTATATTGGCAATCCAAGATCAAGTAATTCCAACTAAGAACTACCTAAAGTACATCCTTAAAGACCCTTCCATTAACAACGATAGATGCAGGTACGGTTGCCAAACATCTGAATCTATCCAGCATATCACAGGAGGTTGTCAAGCGTTCGCTGCAACTGAATACAAAGAACGACACGATGCTGTGGCAAAAATACTTCACCAGGAACTAGCACTGAAACATGAATTATCACAGTCGGTAAGATTACCATACTATAAATATAAACCAGAATCTGTTTTAGAAAATAACAACTACAAGCTGTACTGGGACCGCACGATACTGACCGATCGGTCTGTTGCTCACAATAGACCAGATATAGTTTTGGTAGATAAAGTCTCTCGGAAAACAACTTTAATTGACATAGCAATTCCCAACAACAATAATATCAATATCAAGCACGCTGAGAAAATAACCAAATATAGAGATTTGGAATTTCAAATAAAGACTCAGTGGAACATGAACAACACACGAACTGTACCAATTGTTATGTCAACAACAGGACTAGTCCCAAAATATCTATTAGACAATTTAAAATACCTCGGTCTGGACGAACATCTGTACAAACAAATGCAAAAAGCAGTCTTGTTAGGGACAGCCCGGACGGTCAGAAAATTCATGGGAAACTGCCGCCACGACTCCAACCACGGGCCTGAAAACCTGGCAAGGGCTCCCACAGAGCTAAACCCTTTTGATATCTAGGATATCTGGGGTTTAGTGAATTTTCCCCTAAAGGCACTCATAGAGTGCCTTAGAGGGAGTGTGATGCCATACATTGTATGGTCAAGTCGGGATAATAATAATAATAATAATAAGAACCAGAAGAACCACAAGAACACTCACCAACACAGTCACAACAACAACGTGACCATCACCAACGGAGTCAAACGAGAACGAGAACTCCACCCGCAAAAAGTGGTGCGCAGGATCAACAGCCAGCGCTCACTCAAGCGGGACTGAAAAGACAGCGCATGAAATGGACTGGCGCCATGAATGAATTTATAATGCGCACGTTTTACAGAATCACGAACCTTGGCCAGGACAAGACTGGATATCGCCAAATACTTTATCAAGAGTTCTGTCGTGAGTACCCAGAGCTTCAAGTTACTGAACAGAGAGTCGCAGATCAATATCGTGTCATCTTGAGAAATGGCCTTATTTCGCCTGAACAACTGGATAAAATAAAGAGCGAAGTGGAGCGCGAACTATTTGGTCGAAATACAATCCATCCAGAGCCGGAAACACCTTTGGCACAAAGAGCGGACGAGACTCAAGAACTACAGCAAGAACAGCCAACCAACGCTGACCTGCTTGAGAAGATCCAAGCAGGAATGGAAGGAGCTCTTAGAGAGTATAATGGAACAGATCCACTGACTAGACCAGCTCTTCCCAAACTAAGATCATCTAAGAAACTGGGTATCGTCTTGCAGGCTATGAACAAATTTATCTTGCCAACCTATGTTTTAGGTGCTAATACGTTAGAGTCGCTACACACAATCATCTACTGTGCTGCAACTGCCATCTGCAGAATAATTGGGGTCGCAGTAAGACCAAAGCAAGACCCTCCCCAATTTAGACAAACCCCTCGAATACCACCTTGGCAAAGAAGACTTGAAAGGAAAATCAATTCTCTTCGTAAAGACGTTGGAAGACTGACCGAGTACCAACGAGGAGTCAGGAACAACAGAATAGAAAGGCTTGTCAAGACTATCATGGACAATAACCGAATACACTCCCAGTGGGATGGAGAAAACATCACATCTCAGCAGTGTCTGGACAGTCTACGACAAAAGCTCTCCGTCTACACAAGTCGACTGAGAAGGTACAAAACCAGTAACCAACGGAAACTAGACAACACACTCTTCCGACAATCAGAAAAAGGGTTTTATAGAAAACTTAACAACAACAATAATAATGAAGCCCCTAGTTACCCCAGTAAAACAGACATCGAGGAATTCTGGAAAACACAGCTTTCCACAACAATCTCCTATAACTCCGGAGCCAGCTGGATTAATGAGGAGGAGGCTGCATCTCAGAACTGTGAGGCCATGCAACACCAACCATTTACAACGGAAGATACATCCAACATAATGAAGAACCTCCATAACTGGAAAGCACCAGGACCAGATGGTGTACAAAATTACTGGATAAAGAAACTGTACGCAACCCACGAAACACTAACAGCCCTTATAAATGACGTAATTGCCCACCCACACAAGATGCCTAGTTTCCTTACGCATGGTGCTACATACCTCTTATCAAAGGACGACCTATGTGCACAGGACCCAGCAAAGTACCGACCAATCACTTGCCTTCCAACCTTATACAAACTCATAACATCATGCATTAATCATCGCATTTTCAAACATTGTGAACTGAACAACATAATTACGCAACAACAAAAGGGATGCGCGAAAAATTCGATGGGTTGCAAAGAACAACTGATAATTGATTCCGTGGTCTGCAATCAAGCCCACGCCAAACGACGTAATCTCTACATGGCATATGTGGACTACAAAAAGGCCTTTGATTCAGTTCCACATGATTGGCTCATTAAGGTGCTGAAACTCTATAAAGTGAATAATTGTATTATTAACTTTTTAGAACATGCCATGGCCACCTGGCAAACCAAAATCTCACTGAATGAAGCCAACTGTTTGATACAAACAGACCCTATTCCAATCAGAAGGGGTATATTCCAGGGAGACTCTCTTAGCCCGCTGTGGTTCTGCCTTGCCATGAACCCTCTCTCAAACAAACTGAACTCAACTAATTTTGGGTTCAGTCTCAAACACAACAACGTACAAGCATTAAAGATAAACCATTTGTTATACATGGACGACTTAAAGTTGATGGCAGCTACAAAACAACAGCTGCATGATATGCTTAAAATAGTAGAAGGGTTCTCTAGTGACATCCATATGAAATTTGGTCTAGACAAATGCCGAATTATTAATATAGTTAAAGGCAAAATACAGCAGGGGCACTTCGAAATGGGAGATGGCACCTCAATTGAATCTATGGGGGAAGGTCATACTTATAAATACCTTGGAATAAAGCAGGCTCAACGTATTGATCACATGACTATGAAAAAGGACCTAACAGCAGAGTTTTATAGAAGGGTAAGACGACTGTTGAAAACCAAACTAAACAGTAAAAATCTGTTTCAGGCTATTAACACCTATGCGTGTTCAGTGCTCAGTTACTCTTTCGGTATAGTTAATTGGTGCAAGACTGACATTGAACAATTACAACGAAAAGTTCGAGTTTTACTAACAAAAGCTCAAAATCACCATCCAAAGAGCTCTGTCGAACGTACAACTTTACCACGGTATGAAGGAGGAAGAGGATTGACAGATCTAAGTAAACTATTAGATCAACAAATTTCTATTTTGCGTAGTCATTTCCAGAAACTCGCAGAATTTTCTGATCTACATAGAGTCATGTGCCAGGTTGATGACTCAACACCACTGCGACTGACACAACAACATGTCCAATTACACCACCAGACCACAGATCAGAAACTGCTGAAATGGAAAGAGAAGCCCCTTCATGGAAGACATATAAATGACATCAACCAAGATTATGTAGACAGTGCAGCGTCGAACTACTGGTTGATCTCTGGTCATATGTTCCCTGAAACGGAAGGCTTTATATTGGCAATCCAAGATCAAGTCATTCCAACTAAGAACTACCTAAAGTACATCGTTAAAGACCCTTCCATTAACAACGATAGATGCAGGTACGGTTGCCAAACATCTGAATCTATCCAGCATATCACAGGAGGTTGTCAAGCGTTCGCTGCAACTGAATACAAAGAACGACACGATGCTGTGGCAAAAATACTTCACCAGGAACTAGCACTGAAACATGAATTATCACAGTCGGTAAGATTACCATACTATAAATATAAACCAGAATCTGTTTTAGAAAATAACAACTATAAGCTGTACTGGGACCGCACGATACTGACCGATCGGTCTGTTGCTCACAATAGACCAGATATAGTTTTGGTAGATAAAGTCTCTCGGAAAACAACTTTAATTGACATAGCAATTCCTAACAACAATAATATAAATATCAAGCAGGCTGAGAAAATAACCAAATATAGAGATTTGGAATTTCAAATAAAGACTCAGTGGAACATGAACAACACACGAACTGTACCAATTGTTATGTCAACGACAGGACTAGTCCCAAAACATCTCTTAAACAATTTAAAATACCTCGGTCTGGACGAACACCTTTACAAACAAATGCAAAAAGCCGTCCTGTTAGGAACAGCCCGGACGGTCAGAAAATTTATGGGGAACTGCAGCCACGACGCCAACCACGGGCCTGATAACCTGGCAAGGGCTCCCACAGAGCTAAACCCTTTTGATATGTAGTATATCTGGGGTTTAGTGAATTTTCCCCTAAAGGCACACCACGTGTGCCTTAGAGGGAGTGTGATGCCATACATTGTATGGTCAAGTCGGGAAGATAATAATAATAATAATAATAATAAGTAGAACAACAATTGACCAAGAAATATCAAAGGTCAACGAAATCAGGCAACAGTTTCAGACTGCTCTTGCACAGTACAGTGGTATGAATCCTGTGGCAAGGCCTATGATACCGAGGCAAAAAACGTCTAGAAAATTAGCGCAATTAACTGATATAATGAACAGAATAATCCTCCCTGACCACTTACTTAAAGTAACTAGTTTTGAAAATTTACATACCGCCATTTATTGTGCTGCGCTAGCGATAGCTCAGGCTAACGGATCCAAGATAAAGACGACACATCAACATAAAAAGACAAAAAGAGCACCAGATAGAATGGTGCCATGGGAATTACGATTACGCAATAAAATTGCAAATATTAGGCAAGACATTGCTAGGCTCAATGAATACACAAAAGGTCATCCCAGCCAAAGACTGCAAAAGTTAACACACAAAATATTCCAGAGATATAAAATTCACACCACCAGAGACAACGTAAATACTACCATACAAGAATTTAAAGATACTCTTAAACAAAAATTAGCACTGTTTGCTGGCCGGCTTAGAAGGTACATAAAAAGCAAAGAGAGAAAAGAACAAAATAATAATTTTCTTTTCAATGAACGAAAATTTTATAGAGACATCAGAAATGGAAAACATAACAAATCCCAATGTTATGAAACAGAAGAACATTATTCACCGGATCGACTAGCCTTTGGTCCAACTTATGGAATTCAGCAGGTCGACACAAGAAGGAAGCGGCTTGGATAACTGCTGAGACTGAGGATATGAGTCATATTGGAGAAATGGAAGCATCAACTATCACGAAAGATGTTCTACAAGCAGTAATACAAAAAACTAATAATTGGAAGGCTACTGGCAGTGATTGTTTCCATAATTATTGGTACAAAAAACTTACCTGCACTCATGAGTTGCTTCTGAACCATATAAATACATGGTTAGAAAATCCAGAAATGCTACCGAGATTCCTAACTGAAGGTAGAACTTACCTACTAGCAAAAGAAATAATGTCGACAGACCCTTCAAAATATAGACCCATTGCCTGTCTGCAGACTATTTATAAGATCACGACTGGATGTATAGCTCATTTATTATGTAAACACATAGAAACTAACAGAATTATAACTAATGAACAAAAAGGGTGCAGGAAAGGTGCAAAGGGATGTAAGGAACAGTTAATCATTGATGAGGTTATACTTAGTCAGGCACAAAAAAAACGTTGGAATATACACATGTGCTACATTGATTATCGCAAAGCCTTTGACTCAATACCTCATTCATGGCTTACTGAAATACTCGGCATATACAAAGTTAACGAGGTTATAACACGATTCCTAGGACATGCAATGAAACACTGGAGAACAGTCATTCAGCTAGGCAACATGCAAACAAAACCTATTAAAATAAATCAAGGAATCTTTCAGGGAGACTCTCTAAGTGCAATTTGGTTCTGTCTTGCAATAAACCCTCTCTCAAGACAGCTAAACAAAGCAGGTCATGGATTTGAATTGAAAATGTCTAGACACGAAAGTCATAAGGTCTCACATCTCCTTTACATGGATGACTTAAAACTATACGCTGCCACTGCTCAACAACTACGGCAATTAATAAAAATAGTTGAATCATTTACGGCAGATGTAAGAATGGAACTTGGTTTGGAGAAATGTAGAACACTAAGTTTTATCAAAGGTAAACTACAACAAATTAGCGTTGATACTGAAAGTGGTAAGCGAATTGAACCTTTAATTAGCGACGACACATACAAATATCTAGGTATAATGCAATCACAGCGTATAGAACATACAAGGGTAAAACAAAAAATTAAATCCGAATTTACTAAGAGATTAAAACTTATCCTGAGAACACTGTTGAACACAAGGAATATGATCAAATCAATAAACACTTACGTAATTCCCTCATTAACGTACACATTTGGGATAGTTAGATGGAGCAAAACGGAACTTGAACAGCTGCAACGTAACATTCGAACTGAAATGACTAAAACCCAAAAACATCACCGAAATTCAAGTGTTGAAAGAATGACCCTTCCAAAATATCTGGGAGGGCTTGGGCTTCTGGATGTTCGAAATATACACAACAAGCAAATAAAATCTCTTAGAAACTACTTCCACCAACAGAGAAATAATTCGCTCCTGCATGATGCCGTGTGTAAGGCAGACCAAGAATATACCCCACTTAATTTAAAAGACCC
Source organism: Octodonta nipae (assembly GCA_034190945.1). Taxonomy (NCBI): domain Eukaryota; kingdom Metazoa; phylum Arthropoda; class Insecta; order Coleoptera; family Chrysomelidae; genus Octodonta; species Octodonta nipae. The sequence continues at coordinate 58,289,410 of CM067220.1, forward strand.
GACGGAACAAGTTAATGAACTAATCGTGACAAACGAACAAAAAACCACAATGTGGCAAAGCAAATCCTTACATGGACGGCATGCTCATGATTTAGAAAGACCTGAAGTCGACAGAATCGCGTCGAACGCATGGCTTCAAAATGGAGAGCTTTATCCGGAAACAACAGGGTTTATGCTAGCCATCCAAGACCAAGTAATTAATACTAGGAATTACCAAAAGTATATTTTACATAATCCATCCATTACAAATGACTTGTGCAGGAAATGCCAACAAAAACCTGAGACAATACAACATATAACCGGGGGATGTACATCAATGGTAAACAATGAGTATTTGCGGAGGCATAACCAAGTAGCAAACATTATTTATCAAAATCTCGCTCAATCCACAGGAGTTGTAAATGACTCATGTCCTTACTACCAATATAAACCAGAGCCAGTAGCAGAAAATGGCAACATTAAACTGTTTTATGACAGGACAATACTGACAGATAAAAACGTATCTAGTAATCGTCCAGACATTGTCTTACATGACAAAATCAATAAGACAGCACTCTTGATAGACATAGCTATACCCAACACACATAATATCATGGAAACCATGCAAGAAAAGAAACGAAAATATACCGATTTAAAGACTGAACTGGTACGAATCTGGAAACTAAAATCAGTGAAGATAATACCCATAGTGGTGTCCAGCACAGGGGTAGTTCCAGCAATACTTAAAGACAATTTGAAAAGTATTGGTCTTGATCCTAACCTGCATATGAAGATACAAAAAGCAGTTATCTTAAATACATGTCATACGGTCAGAAAATTTCTAGATTCCGATTAAATTGCTGTATGAAATGGTTTAGCCCGCATATCGCAATAAAGCACCCTTAAGGAGATTTACAAAAACAAATAATAATAATAATAATAATAATAATAATAAGTTGATGGCAGCTACAAAACAACAGCTGCATGATATATAAAAAGGACCTAACAGCAGAGTTTTATAGAAGGGTAAGACGACTGTTGAAAACTGAATTAAACAGTAAAAATCTGTTTCAGGCTATTAACACCTATGCGTGTTCAGTGCTCAGTTACTCTTTCGGTATAGTTAATTGGTGCACGAGTGACATTGAACAATTACAACGAAAAGTTCGAGTTTTACTAACAAAAGCTCAAAATCACCACCCAAAGAGCTCTGTCGAACGTACAACTTTGCCACGGTATGAAGGAGGAAGAGGATTGATAGATCTAGGCGAACTATTAGATCAACAAATTTCCATTTTGCGTAGTCATTTCCAGAAACTCGCAGAATTTTCTGATCTACACAGAGTCATGTGCCTGGTTGATGACTGAATACCACTGCGACTGACACAACAACATGTCCAATTAAACCACCAGACCACAGATCAGAAACTGCTGAAATGGAAAGAGAAGTCCCTTCATGGAAGACATATAAATGACGTCAACCAAGATTATGTCGACAGTGCAGCGTCGAACTACTGGTTGGTCTCTGGTCATATGTTTCCTGAAACGGAAGGCTTTATATTGGCAATCCAAGATCAAGTAATTCCAACTAAGAACTACCTAAAGTACATCGTTTAAAGATCCTTCTATTAACAACGACATATGCAGGTACGGTTGCCAAACATCTGAATCTATCCAGCATATCGCAGGAGGTTGTCAAGCGTGCGCTGCAACTGAATACAAAGAACGACACGATGCTTTGGCAAAAATACTTCACCAGGAACTAGCACTGAAACTTGAATTATCACAGTCGGTAAGATTACCATAATACAAACCAGAATCTGTTTTAGAAAATAACAACTACAAGCTGTACTGGGACCGCACGATACTGACCGATCGGACAGTTGCTCACAATAGACCAGATATAGTTTTGGTAGATAAAGTCTCTCGGAAAACAACTTTAATTGACATAGCAATTCCTAACAACAATAATAAAGATATCAAGCAAGCTGAGAAAATAACCAAATATAGAGATTTGGAATTTCAAATAAAGACTCAGTGGGACATGAACAACACACGAACTGTACCAATTGTTATGTCAACGACAGGACTAGTCCCAAAACAACTATTAAACAATTTAAAATACCTCGGTCTGGACGAACATCTTTACAAACAAATGCAAGAAGCCGTCCTGTTAGGAACGGCTCAGACGGTCAGGAAATTCATGGAAAACTGCCGCCACGACTCTAACCACGGGCCTGAAAACCTGGCAAGGGCTACCACAGAGCTAAACCCTTCTTTCCATAAATTAATACAGTTTAAAATTTATATTTAACACATTAAAGCTTAAAGTATACACATATATACACACGTTATTCATAGGTTAAGTTGTGTTAATTGAACGTGATGGCGTTAGGTATTTTAATGATTTCTTTCATATAATGTCATCAAAACGGTCCAAATAATTACAATCTTTATAAAACGTTTGGACAAGACCACGTCTGTCTGGTCAGTGAGGTAAACATATTTTTGGCTTATTAACTTAACGCGTACCAGTTCATTTTGTTGGTAAACTTTTACCTGTCAATTTAAATGAAAATGTATCATTCTGAAATGTTTGAGGTTTTCGATATTTCCTGGTCTATTAAGGTTATATATACAAAATAAAAAATAAAGAATAAAAACTACCCAAGTTGAAAAAAAAACTAAAAAATTGTAAATAAAACATTTTTTTTAAATATAACTGACTTCCAAGTACAACTAAAAAGTTTATTTATTAATAATTATAACAAAACAACCTAGACAACAAATAACACATTCAATGTTGTTAGATACCTATACACAAAGTAAAACATGTAAACAGTAAAAGGTGTTCATTCTGTACAAATTAATTACCTAGGTATCAGCATTTCAGATTTGGTTGGTCGTATAATTCCCTTTCAGTTCCTCATTTTAGAGGCCTATGGGAATCCGCTATAAAGTCAATCTCAACTTTTAAAAATTGTATGGTATAGTTCTTACTCAGATCGAAGTAGTTCTAATCACACGTTCTGTATACCCCATGAGTTCGGATCCGAATGATTTATCAGTTCACATTCCCGGACATTTTTTCACTCTAGCTCCTTTAACCCCTAATCCTGTGCCTATTGTTACTCACTTCCCTGTAATAGATTGACTAGGTGGCAATTGCCCCAGAAAATACATCAGGTTTTGTTGGAAATACTTACACACGCTGCCGCAGCGTCAAAAAGAGTGGCTATAGTGGTACCACCACTGGGTACACTGTCATTACAAGTCTCTTTAGTTTTTGGTATTTTTTGTATTACTTTACGCGCAACCTCCCTTGCAACCGTAGTGGAACAAGTACTCGAGTTCATTATTGTTGTTAATTTTCAAGTAAACAATCCGATTGGTCGTAAAAATGAATGCAGCTAATATACAGAAGGCCAGTGCGTGTCAAATTCCTCAAAATACAGTCCACACCCTATAGAGCGGTCAGCAGAGCAAGCAACGAAGCAAGTAAGTCCGCTGGCATAATCATTTCTTTTTCTATTGTTACTATTAACTTAAGACATTTAAAGTTCAATTCACAAGCATTATGATTGCGAAACAAAAATCACAGGAAGCCAAACGACACAACAGACAAATGAAGTCTGTTGCTGTTGGAGGAAAATGACTACTTACGTCCTTACGAAAAAAGTTTGGTTATTTTTGTACCTTTCAAAAAATGTCAGAACGACCGCTAACATAGGTGGTTTTCCAATTAAACACACAAGCGCACTGTGTGACACAGTGCGCGAGTCTTTACCGTTCCATTAGTATTCCAGCATGACACCGTGTGCGCACAGAGACGCACAAGTAATATTTGTGTGTATCGTCTGTGTGAGCAGTCATAGAGTAATATATTACAATAAAGTGAGGTGATATACAGTCAAGTGACAACACCGTCGTTCGTTCTGCCTCTGTCTTACAAAGTAATATTCGATTAAGTTACAGAGGGCTAAAACTAACAACGACAATCACCTTGTCACCAGTACAAATTATTTGCCTGCTCGACCAAAAGGTTCAGAACACGTAATTTATTGTGTATATGTTAAGCAGAATTACCAATTAAGTAAAAGATTTTTGTAACTATTGATATACCATCCTTCAAAAATTTAAAATGTAATTTCAAATAAGATGAGACAAAAATATACCACATTGTCTATTTCAGTGATTTTGCAAAAAATGTTATTTATAACGAAGGGGCAAATATAATTGAAAGTGCAATAATTTTATTTAAATCTGGTGTGTTTCCATATTTTGTGATAACTTTTTTTATTAATGACATCTGTAATGTATTTGAAGAATTAAAGCACGTTCCGCCTTATACACAAGCACAATGTGCTATGCGGTGCAGGCAAAAAGTACTCACAGTGTCGCTCTGTGCGTCGTAATTGGAAAACGGGGATATATTGATTTAGATAAATAGTCAAAAATCTGGAAAATTCCAAATTTTCGAAGAGTGTTCATGAGAGACAATTTACCTAAAAACATTCCTATAATTGAAAAAAAACTCGGAACTCACTGGACAGCATAAATGAAAAACGATTTATCAATAACCAATTTTGATAGCTTATCTCAATAAATTTATATCAGTACTTTGAAACCCTCGAATAATATCGTTCCCATATCTAATAAATCCCTATTTATACTGGTAAGCAAGTTCAGTGTACCGTTATTAAGGACTGCTGGTGTAACAAGTGTGGCAATATAAGTACAAGATGCTCTGTATGTTGTGCCCCAGGCAGTAATTAGAAAAATGTCAGGCGATAGAAGAGGTATAATACTAACTTTTAATTTTGACGATTGTGTTGCAAACTTTCAAGACTACCAGTGTGGTACATATACAGATTATGGTCTACAAAGGGTCTCATATTGTACCGGGTGCAGAAACGATACATTAATTCCTACTGATGTGAGTCGAAACTTGTTACTAATTACCTAATATTAATTTAGTTGAAAATTGTTAATGGTAGGAAATGATTATGAGAATATAATTGATAAAACCACAAAAACAGTTTTAGTTATTTGGTAACCTATGACACATTAAGATAAATTAAGGTGTATACATTTGCGTTCTCTGAATGTTCGTCTATACTCAGTAACAAGATTTACCCACAATTAGGCCAGAAGATGATGCTACGTATGTCATGGTGTAAATTGATTTTACGACCTTTAGTATCATTCCAAATATTGATGAAACCAATAACAAGTTTTATGTTAACACTTTGAAATTAGAGTTATTTGTGGGAACGTCTGAAATCGAGAAAATGATTCACATTATGCTAACTGATCATTAACAATAACAAAACGAGACAGCTGCGCAACTAGTACCATCAAAATCTCGACAGAAAAATTAAAAAGCTGTGGAAAAAGAGGATAGTAAATAAAATAAAAAATCAGATAAACCCATATTAATATTGAGAATTAATCATAACACATTTAAATATGGAATAAAAAGTAACAAAGAGATTAATTTTGAAAAGTACCATTGGTCCCTTATTAGGATTTAAAAATAGAAAATTAAAACCTAGGAAATGTCATTATTCAGATTATCCAATCAATGGTTATATATATATATATATATATATATATATATATATATATATATATATATATATATATATATATATATATATATTGCAATATACTTCGTGGGTTCATATATATATATATATATGTTATATCACACTTCTCAAATTAAACTTTTTAAAAAAGATTTTTATTAACTTTAACAAAATTATAACTTTTTAGAATATAAAATACAAAATTGAAATAATGACAATAATAACTAACAACAGACTGAGTAATAATGAATGATGTTACAATGAAAAAGTATAATTTATAAACTAAGAACGCTGACTAAGGTGTCGCAGCCCTTGCAGTTCTCACGGATGTTCGTCTGCGGGTAACTGGAGACGACACGTGTTATGCTGACTCAGCTTGAGAACTGTTGCTAGGTTGTTTCATATAAGTCGATGGAATAACTTATATAACAACTCCCATCCATATAAAAAAGTTGATGCTACAGCATCGACTTTTAAGGGAGGTTCTGCAACTCAATATCCTCGACAGGACTAAGGAGGCTATGGAGTTTTACCCTGGGCTTGATGGTTGATGGACCTGGTGGTGGTGCTGGATCGGCAGAAGGGCTGATCGTTGGAGGCTTCTGGAATTTCTTCCTGATGATGCTCATGGAAAGGAGGGCAACCACAATTGCGGTTGTTGCCATTGTGATGATCGTAAACCAGGAGGTGTGTTTCTCCAAGAATGGTTGGTCTAGGAGCTTTTCCAATTCCCTGGAGTATTGCCTAAGCTTATGGTTAGCGATATTCAGGTCTCTGGCATCCAATTCCTGTAGTCTCATGGGTTTCAACTTTGGAAGTTGACTGATGGTTGGCAGGTTGTCGCAACAGTTGTAGGGGATGTTGACTGGGTGAGTCAAGTTAAGTGTGATGTTGTCAACGTTGTTGGTGGTCCTTCTGGCATGGACCCTGGTGTTACCGATGAAGGCATTGCAACTGGGTTGGATGGTCAGTAGAGAATTTGTCGATATGGATTGGGTAACGACATCTTCTCCCTTGCACTTGATGTTGATGGGCAACTGTCCGGAAATCGAGATTAACCAAAGGTTCAGGTCAATCTCTTGAATATTATACTCTTCGGCATATAATATTAAAGGCTTGCAAGTTGGAGGAAGGGCTGCTGGCTGTCTAAGAAGCTGTGCTTCGCAGAGGGCTTCTTTGTCTATGGTGTGTGGAATAACTTTGGAACAGATCTTATGTTCTTTAGATAATGGCTTACAGTCACTCAAGTCTTCGAAAGATGCGTACAATAGCGAATCGTCATCTCTCGCGATATATTTTAATTTTGTTGGAAGAATATGGTGAAATCCTGTTCGATAATCCAAAACTGGGATAGGATACAAGCGGTATAGTGTATAAGTTTCAGGATTGACTAAGGGGATTTTTAGTACAAAAACAATTTTAGTATTGATTTGAAAAGCTTCCAATTCTATTAGATCGATGTATCTAGCAACATTTCAACTATAGGTTGGAAGTGGTAAGTTATTTTCATGAAGTGACTGTGATATTTTCTGAAGGGAATCGACCAAATCTACTGGGTTTATAATTGAACTATATAAAATTTGGAGACATGCGAAAGAGACTGCAGTTAATACATCGTTAAGAGTATTTTCAATGTATACGTAACTTTCCATTAAGCTTTCACACAAATCCAAGACATTGGCTTGAAGTTCATAAAAAGCAAGATCGTCTGTAATGAACACAATTGACTTCCTAATTGCTTCGATATTTTCCGAAAATATTCTCTCTTCGGACTGAAATTTTTGTATTGTGGTGTTAAGGTTCTTAATGACTGAAGTTGTTACTGATAATTGTCGTTTCATTAAGTTTTCAATTTGATGTTGGTCTTTAGTAATTTTGTTTATAGAGTCACTAAAGTATTCTCCGTCTGTTGCATCTAAGTTACCGGAAATAGATTTCCAAATCGATCCCAGTCCATTAATTAGTCCGCGTTTCTTTCTGTTGGTACTGTAAGTCTCAGTGTCAGCGAAAATTTCTGTATATTTGATGTTAACAGATTTTGATATTTGTTTCAGGAGGCTTACGTGAGTCTGTACTTTTGATTTGAAGATTTTAATGTTAGTTTTGTTGTCGTTAATAGTTTCTAAAAGTCTGTTCAGTATATTGTCGTTGTTAGAAATAGCGTCTCGAAAGGGGTTTAGATCTTTGTAAACAAGGAGTGTCCATTTCTCATTAGAAATTTTAAGGGTGCCTTCTTCATGGAAGAAAACTCCTATAGTATTGTTAACAGGCGTAATGGAGTACTGTTGAAGGTTCACGACTGAAAACAGTCCACAAAATCTGAAAAAAGGGATTTATTCAAAATAGGGTTTTAGTCTGTCAAAGTTAACTTTAGTTATTTGGTTTGTTTGTAAATTTATGACGGTGGCAGAGTTTTTGCGTATTGCGGTAATTTCGAAGGGGCCGTTGAATTTGTTTTCCGCTTTATTTTTAATTTGGGACTCTTTTACGTAGACTTTGTCGCCTACTTTGTAATCGGGTTGTTTAGTAGAAACGTGTTGGTCAAATCGCACTTTAGATTTTTCTTTCTGTCTTTCGGTTTTAGCACGGGCGAGTCTGTAGTAATAGTCCATTCTGTTATTTAGGTCTCTTACGTATTTCGAAATCAGTTTTTCCTGGTTGTAAAGGGTTTCTGGAGGCCTACTTGAAGTGTGCCCAAATATGAGTTCATAGGGCGTGAAACCGGTGGTTTTATTTTTCGTGTTATTATAACAGATGATGGCATAAGGGAGGACGTTAAATGGATGTTCGTTTGGATGTTCCGCTGTATTTGCCCTTATCATTTCTGCTAAGGTCGCGTGAAATCTTTCAATAGAACCGTTTGACTCGGGATGTTGAACGCTGAAGAATGTCAGTTTTATGTCGTATAGTTGGCATAGATCCCGCATTAAAGTGTTGTCAAATTCACGTCCATAGTCACAATGGATGCGAAGTGGAGTGCCGTAATGTTGAAAGAAAATCAAAAGGGTGTTTACGACAGTTGAAGCTGTTTTGTCGTTTATGGGGTAGGCTTGTGTAAATTTCGTTAGTTCGTCCCTAATAGTCAGTGCATGATTTCTAGATGGATACTCGAAGATGTCAATGTTAATACGTTCGAAAGGAGTCTTGGGTGTTTCCGTAATAACAAAAGGTGCACTTAGGTTTTTCCTACAGAACTTTACCATTTTGGCAAGTTTCGCAGGATTTGATGAATTGTTCTACAGTTTTAATTAAGCCGGTCCAATTGTATTTTTCCCTAATACGTCTGATAGTTTCGTTAATGCCACGATGGAGGTTGTTTTTACCAGAGTGGTATTGTTGTATTATTATAGGAATTTCGTCTTCGGTAGGAGTTGTAACAATGTTTTGGCAGATTTTCAGTTTGATTTCTTTGTCGGAGAGAATGAAAGATAAAATTTCAAGAATGGGAAGTTCTATGTTATTTTCTATGCAGTATGTTTCGGAGTCGTTGAATTGGTCTTGGTTGGTATAAATAATTTTGAAAAGATGTGAGACGACACTTTCAGGGTCATAGGGCAAAGGTACAACTAAGTATTTTCTATGCCTGACAGATTTACTGGCCATGATGTTAAGAGTGTCATTACTGAAATTAGGTTCTTCTTCGAAAAAGTCATCAATAATTTTGTCGTGTAAGTCGTTAGTTTTGTTTTGCCAAAAGAATGTAACTATGCGTTTGTGGGACTTGTCTAGAAGTTGAGAATTGGATATTTCAATTTTAGAGTAATCGATTATTGACTCAGTTTTGTAGAGTTGAACAAATCGATTAAACTCAGCGATAATTCTTTCGTCATGTTCGTCGTCATTGTCAGAGTTTTCAGGTTGTTCGGAGTCAGTTTCGTTGTTAGCGAAAATTTTGATTTTGGAAAGGAAATCAGCACATTGCTTGAAATGGTTGATTTTGATGCGAGAAAGAGCATCTGCGTTTTGATTTACCTTGCCGGGCTTGTACTCGATCTTATAATTGTATTCCTCTAGCTTAAGGCGCCATCTGGCTAGACGACTGCCAGGATCTTTGATGGAAAAGAGCCAAGTAAGCGGACGGTGGTCACACAGGAGTGTAAACCTTCTCCCAAAAAGATACGGTCTGTAGTGCTTAACAGCCCAAACTATGGCCAACAATTCTCGTTCGATGGTGGAATATCGTGTCTCTGCAGCACAGAGGGTGCGAGAAGCGTATGCAACAGGGAGATCTTTTCCCACGGGGCCTTGAGAAAGAACCGCTCCAATAGCGAAAGCACTAGCATCAGTAGTGAGCAGGAAGGGTTCTTCAAAGTTTGGATATATCAGAATTGGGTCAGATACAAGGGCTTGCTTCAGTTCATTGAAGGAAGACTTGCAATCTGCGTCAAAGATGAACTTGACGTCTTTTTGGAGTAGTTTTGTCAGAGGTTTAGAGATCTTCGCAAAATTTGGTATGAAGCGTCTGTAATACCCAGCGAGACCAAGAAAAGATTTAATGTCTTTCGGAGTTTGGGGTTGAGGAAAGTTCTGAATACATTCAACCTTTGAAGGGTTTGGTTTTACACCTTCTTGTGTGATAAGATGGCCAAGATAAGCCACTTCTTTACGAAGAAATTCGCACTTATCAGGTTGAATTTTGAGGTTAGACTTCCGAAGTCGTTTAAAAACTTCTGTCAACCGGGAAATATGTTCATGGATGGTTGGAGAGTAGACGATGATATCATCCATGTAGACGAGACAACGTTCATTCTGTATACCCAGAAGAATATTGTCCATGACCCTCTGAAAAGTAGAAGGTGCATTTTTTAAACCAAATGGCATACGAACGAATTCGTAATGACCATTTTCGACAGAAAAGCCAGTCTTAGGAATATCTTCCTCTTGGATTTCCAACTGGTGGAACCCGGAAGCGAGATCCAGTGTCGAAAAGTATTGACACTTTCCAAGTTGGTCGAGAAGATCGGATATATTTGGCAGAGGATATTTATCGTCTACAGTCAATTCATTTAATTTCCTGTAATCGATAACAACTCGCCACTTTTGTTTACCAGAAGCATCGAGCTTCTTGGGGACGACCCATACAGGGGAGGACCAAGGGGATGAGGAGTGCCTAATGATACCTTGTTCAAGCATTTTTCCAATTTGGGTTTTCACTTCCTCTTTATGTACTTGAGGATATCTATAGGATTTAGTGAAAACGGGCTTTGCGTTGTTCGTATCAATCGAATGTTTAACCTCGTTAGTGAAAGTCAAGACGTCACCTTCAAGATAGAAAATGTCTTGAAATTCCAAACAAAGATCAGTGATTTGTTCGCGTTCTTCGTCATTTAGATGTTCAGTTCTAATTTGTTGTCTAATAGTCGAGTTTCTGTCTATGTATTGGGCTTCATGATAATCGTCTGTATTGAAATTCAGAAGAGAGTGAGTTTTGTCAAGTGGTTCCAGTTTTAAATCAGAAAAAGTTACTGTTTTGGGCATCGCGTTAGCGTTGATAATGGAAGTTAGAAATTCACCTTTTGAGTTAATGTGTACGAGTGCGTTTGGAAGTCGTACTCTGTCAATTTCTTGAGTTGGTAAGATGGCGTCGATGTTAGAAAGATCGCATTTAAGTTTAAAGATCTTTTCTGTGCGTGCCTCAATGGTTATTTTGTTTTGTGTAGGTGTTTGTGAAGTAATATTAGGCTTAACGTTGAGTGTGTCGGGTACATCAGTCAAGGGTTGATCGTTATCGGAAACTTTGTGTAAAGGGATGGTTTTAAAATTTGTTATTAGCTGTTTAGATTTTAAGTCAACTATGCATTCATAGTGTTCAAGAAAATCTAATCCTAGTATGCCGTCAAACTCAATGTCCAAATCGTATATAAAAACTTTATGTGGGTTACGTGGAGCGAATGGGATTAAAGTTGATTGTGAAATGGGAATTTTTTCGTGGGTAATACCTTGAATAGTTACCCTTTCAGGAGATCTTTGGGTGAAATTCTTTACGGTATTTTCTTTGAAGATAGAGATACCAGCTCCGGTATCAATAAGAAGTTTAAATTTAGAAGAAGCGTCAAGAATGTAGTAGAGATTTTTGGAGTTAACTGTAAGAAGTGGGCTTAAAGAAATAGTTGCTCCGGGAAGTTCAAGTCGGGGTTCAAGTCGTCGAGATTCAAGCTTTGAATCTGCGTTTCGACTTCGCACAAAGTTGTTGTCGAATCGGGAGGTTGGTCTAGGCTCGGAAGCGCTAGAAAATCCTGGTATTGATGACTATTAAAGGGCTCGATAGGAGTATCTTCGAACGTTTGTTCAACGATAGGATAATTTTGAAGATCATTCTCATAATCGTATGTGTTATCATCCGTATAATAATTGTAGTCTGAATAATTAATGTAATCAACATTTTGGTGTTGATTGAAATGGTGTGTCCTTTCAGGACGGTTATTAGGATTGTTTTGTATTACCGATGGGCGATAATAGTTAGGGTTCATTTGAGACCTAAAAGGGGGTCTCTGAAAGTTTTGTGGACGAAACTGTTGTCCTTGTTGAACAGGGGGTGTGTTTGAGGGGAAATTTGGCCTTGTTGGTTGGTTGGGTCCAACAGGATTTGGCCTATGGTTTTGGTTGAATTGTTGAGAACCATTTTGATTTTTCAATCGACAATTTGCGGCTATGTGGCCTAATCGACCACAATGAAGACACTTGGGAGGTTGTGTCGGCTTTCGTGTTTGAAAGTTAGGTTTGAGAGGAACAGATTTGTTCGTTTTCTGATCCTCGAAATAGGAAAGTTGAAGCTCTCTCCTAATCCGGGAGTGTGCCTCTAGAAGGTCTTTTGGGTTACTGGCACGAATTACCTGACCTAAACGGGGTTCTAATCCCGTAAGAAGGGTATTCATCACCATTGTATCCACTAGAGTGGTCTGGGCGTCTTTTTGTTCTGGACTAAGCCCAGCGGTTTTGTGGATACAGGAGTGCATTTTCGCACTCAAAACTTGGAGTCGATTATAAAATGTTAGTGGGGACTCATTTGAAAGTTGTTTCAGACGTTGTAGGTCATGAATCAGGGAAGAGAGATCACGAGAATCTCCAAAGTGTAGGGTCAAGAGTTGTTTAATTTCAAGGTATGATCCGGGGTTCCTTGAATTAACTAACTGCGCCGCTTTCCCTTTTAGTTTGTTTTTGATATGTATCACTAACAAATACTTTTGGTCCGCCGTGGACATATTATATGCGCAATTACACGCATCTATAAAGGTTCCCAAGGAAATTTGGTCGCCTTCAAATTCGGGTATAACGGAAAATATTTCCGTTAACCGATATCTCTCGGTTTCGGTGTTAACCGGAGATGGTGATGCTTGTGCCATTTTTATATGTATCGATATAAAAGAATTGGAACAAGAGGATAAAGTGTATAAAATAGAATATTAAATGGTATAGAAAATTAATATACTGTAGAATACGTTAATTGGGATAAACGATTGTTTGGACGATAGAACAGTATTGTAACCAATTAAAATAGTAAACACAAATAAATCAGTTATTCAAAAAAAAATACCAATGAAATAAGTAAATCAAATATACCAATATCAATAAAAAGAAATCAAATAAATATACCAATAGAATAAAATAAATCAGTTAATGAAATAAATCAATATTTCATTTGAATCAAATATATCAAAATAAAATTGAAATTGATAAATATGTAAAATCAAATAATAAATCGATTGATCAAATCAAATAAATTATATCAAATATTAAAAATCAATGTTCAATTAAATGAATCAAATAAAATTAACTTAAAACGAATGACGATTCACCATTACTTACATCAACGGGAACATTGAAAGCGCCGTGTTCTACGTTTGATTGCAGTGAGGACTTCTTCCAGGTTCGTTGTTCCGTTGAAGGATAGGAATCCGCCGCTACCAGTTAGAGTACTCGTGTTCTAGTAACGTTAGACGGATCCTACTGACTGCGCCAATTTGTTATATCACACTTCTCAAATTAAACTTTTTAAAAAAGATTTTTATTAACTTTAACAAAATTATAACTTTTTAGAATATAAAATACAAAATTGAAATAATGACAATAATAACTAACAACAGACTGAGTAATAATGAATGATGTCACAATGAAAAAGTATAATTTATAAACTAAGAACGCTGACTAAGGTGTCGCAGCGCTTGCAGTTCTCACGGATGTTCGTCTGCGGGTAACTGGAGACGACACGTGTTATGCTGACTCAGCTTGAGAACTGTTGCTAGGTTGTTTCATATAAGTCGATGGAATAACTTATATAACATATATATATATATATATATATATATATATATATATATATATATATATATATTGCAATATACTTCGTGGGTTCAATTGAAAATTATAACAACTAATATGCACTGTCACTTTTCTAGAACTTTATTTACATTCAAAACATCTGATTCAAATACAATAACAAGCCCATATAAGCTAGTCGACGCGGTATCACTCCTGGCGATCGTGGCGTTCTTCTTTTATATCCCCAGCGTAGAATTCTGAAGTAGAAATCAACATCGTTCCTTCCGTTGCCGAGCCTTTTCGAGAATCGTATTTTTTTATCTTGAAGCGTTTGTTGTCGTGCTGAAATGACACAGGGTCGGCTTTGGGTAAATTTCGTAACAATATATATATTGTAACGAAATTTACCTAAGCCGGCTCTGGTTGCATTCCAAGACGACATCGATCGCTGAGGGGACAAAAAATTAATCTCGAAATAGCTCGGCAACTGCAGAATTGAAAATGAATTGTACGAGAAGATTCGATGCTGGTTTTAAAAGCAGCGGCAGAGAGTTGTGGCGAAGAGCTTATGTTGAATTATTATTGTGATATTCGAATCAGCTGTTCTGTATATTTGATGTAAATAAAAGTTTCTAGAAAGTGAGAGTGATCAAGTGAAGTTAAAATCGCAATTTGATTTATGGAAACCAGAAGTATGGAAAAAGAAAAAATGGACAAGACTACAAAAGAAATAATCAAACAGATTACAGATGGACTAAATGAAAAAATTACCTAAATCCTGGAAAAAAAGAGACATAAAAGAGAAACAACATCAGGAAGAAATTCAACAAAGGTTAGTGAAATCTATAGATAAAAAATAACACAATTTAATTGAAGGATTATTCTCGAAATATGAACAAAAACAAGACCAAATTGAATTAAAACGACAAAATGAATTTCAATTATTAGAAGAAAAACTACAAAATGATTTTAAAGTATTTGAAGAGAAATAATATCAAATTGAATTAAAAGGACACGAAAATGAACAGAAAAGACAACTGCAATTTGAAGAATTAATCCAACAGTAGGACAAGTTAATGAAACGGTTAATGAAAGAATGAAAATAGTTGAGTCAGATATAAAAGAGATAAATGATGACATTAAGACCATAAAAAATACCGTGGACACTCTTGAAACCAAAGTAGATGACCTCGATTCCATCCAAAGCCAGGTAAAATTTGAAATCAGTTCAGTTCAAAACACAGTTCAACACCAAATCAGTTCCATTACAAAAACAGTATAAAGTGTGGTACAAGATAAAATCAGTGTCATCCAAACCAAGGTAGAAACAGAAATCAAAAAAATGCAACATGACTTACAGCGAGGAAAATACCAGAACACCATGAGTACCAAAGGTTCCGTTAGCAAACATTTGATGGCAGTTCATCTTGGCCCATGTATAAATGCAATTTGAAGCAGTGGCGCTTAATGGATGGGATAACCAAGAAAAATCTACCTCTCTTGTAATTTCCTTAAGAGGTCCGGCCTTAGAACTCCTCCAAAGCATTCCAGTCGATGAACAAGGCAATTTTGACAAGATCATCGCCATCCTAGACAAGAGATACGACAATCAATCCCTGAGCCAAGTATACCAGGTGCAATTAAGTGGGAAAATGCAAAAATCCGGAGAGAGCCTCCAAGAATTCGAAGCAGAGATTAGACGGTTAGTACACTTGTCCTACCCAGACCTGAAAGAGGAAACGAAAGACCAGTGGAAGTCCAAAGAAATCTAAGACTTAGTGGATCAAGAAAAGTAATGACGCTCTACTTCGGGCCTTGGAAATAGAGGCAGTCATGAAAATGTCCAAGCCGAGGGTCCGAGCAGTTTCCTTCTACCAGGAAGAGCCAGAGTCACTATTTCAAGCACTGTTGGTTGGTATGAACCAACTATTAGAACAGTCACAGGGAACTAATACCAGAAGAGCATGTTACCGTTGTGGACGGATAGGGCGCTTTCAACGTGATTGTCGAGTGAGGCTACCTGAACGATCACCGACCAGGGGTAACCAACAGAACAACCACATGTCCATGGACCGTCAGCATAAGGGGGCGAATGCTGACTGAGCCTCCACCAGCCCCCAAAACACTATCCCTCCGGGGATTTTGCCGAGATAGCAGCAGCCTAGTCATCAGGGGCACCATCAATGGCCGAGCAATTACCATCACCAACGACACCGGCGCCGCTCTGTCCATTGCCAAGTCCAGGGTCTTGAGGGCTTCGGAAATCCGGCGAGCTAACAACAACATCCAGCTCAGAACAGTCACCGGCGAGTCCATGTCAATACAGGGTGAGGCACGTAGCGAATATTGAGGACGATTTCATAATGGGTATGGACCTAATCAGCCAGCATGGATTTATGTTCGACCCAAGATATGATGTTCTTCGGTTCCTAAATGAGGAATTTGCATTGGAACGGCCCGTCAACAGTTCAGCTACCTCCATAAAATAGCAAAATCCTCAGCCAGAATTACCGGTCGAACGGAACAGATTATTCATGGGGAGCTAGCAAGCAATCCTGGGAGCTGAGTTGGAATGGTGGAGCCCGTACACTCAGCTCATGACATCTTAGTTGGACGGGCTATAGTTAAAACCGGACGAGGAATACCAATTAGAGTCCTTAATTTGTCCAACAACGACATCAGAATTGGCAATGGTCAAGAAATAGCTTGTTTTGAGCCGGTCAAGACCATCATCAATTGCGAAGAAGAATACCAGACATCGGTAAAGGAGACAGGGCCCAGTAAAGAGTTCCTACAACAGTTTGCTGACCATTTGACACACCTTACACAAGGGGAACAGAAGAAAGCCAAGCAATTTATCCCAAAACACTGGCAAAATTTTAACAGTCAAGATGGGACCACCGGTCGCACTAACATCATTCAGCACCGAATAGATACCGGGAAGGCTCAACCCACCAGAATACCGCCTGGACGACTACCATTGGGGCAACAACATCATCAACAAAAACATCGAGTCCATGTTACAAAATGGAGTTATTGCGCCATCCATCAGCCCATGATCCGCTCCCGTCGTGCTAGTTAAAAAGAAGGATGGAACCACACGATTTTGCTTGGATTACAGAAAGCTGAATGATGTCACCAAGAAAGACAGCTATCCACTACCCCGAATTTATGACACTCTGACCACACTAGCAGGTTGGTTCTCCACACTAGACCTAAATAGTGGACATTGGCAGGTTGGTGTACACGAAAACAACAGAGAGGAGACAGCGTTCTCCACTAGTAAAGGGCTGTTTCAGTTCACGGTAATGCCCTTTGTAATGCTCCCGCAACATTCGAGAGGCTAATAGAGTATGTCCTGAGCGGGTTAACATGGAGGACGTGTTTAGTAAACCTCGAAGACATTCTGGTCATGAGTCAGACATTCGACGACCATCTGAAGAACCTGGGCGCAGTATTCTTCAGAATTATTAACGCCAACCTCAGACTAAACCCGAAGAAGTGTTCCTTGGACTAAAAAGAAGAAGACCTTCCGTTGGAATCAGGATTGCGAGACATCATTCAGACGACTGAGAGCAGCACTATGTTCCATCCCAATCCAAGCCATTCCTACACAGTTCAGCAAGTTCATTATAGACACCGACGCCAGCAACACAGGTTTGGGGGCCGTCCTATCCCAGGTGCAAGATGGTGAAGAGAGGGTGATCGAGTACTACAGCCGTGGATTCTCGAAACCGGAAAGAAATTATTGCGTCACCAGAAAAAAACTTCTTGCAATAATAAGGGCTGTAGATCATTTCCACAAATATCTCTATGGTCGTCATTTCTTAATCCGAACAGATCATGCCGCCCTCATATGGCTGCTGGACATGAAGACACCAGAAGGATAACTGGCCAGGTGGATGGACAAAGTACAGCAATACGATTTCAAGGTGGAACACCGTGCCGGCCGTTTGCACAATAATGCCTATGCCCTATCCAGAAGACCCTGTAGAGCAGAATGCGGACATTGACTGAAGACGGAACAGCGAGACGGTATCTCCATCAGGCAAATCCGAGTGCAATCCAATGAAGACTGGACAACGGAACAGTGCATCCAGGACCAAATGGCTGCTCCAGACATCGAACCAATCTTGTCACTCAAAACGAGAGGGGTACCCAGGCCACGATGGGACGAGGTAGCTAGATACTCGGGCTGATACTGAAATCGTTATGGGCCCAATGGGACTCTCTAAGAGTAGAGAATGGAATACTCAAGCGAGTTTGGGAAAGCACTGATGACCGAGAAACCAAATCCCAACTGGTAGTTCCTAAGAAAAAGGTACCATCCATCCTGAACGAAGTACATGATGGGGTTATCAGGGACAATTTGGGCCTGAACAAAACCCTAGACAAAGTTCGCCAGCGATACTACTGGGAAAATTACTTTGAAGACGTCAGAACTTGGTGCCGGAAATGTGACACCTGTGCAGCCAGTAAGGGCCCGAAGACTCGGACCAAGGGCAGAATGCAGCAGTACAATGTGGGCGTCCCATTTGAGAGAATTGCCGTCGATGTGGCCTGTCCGTTTCCCGAGTCTGAGAGGGGGAACAAATATATTCTGGTCGCAATGGATTACTTCAGCAAATGGCCTGAGGCATATGCGATACCCAACCAAGAGGCAACCACGGTAGCTAGTAAAACAACTATTCAGCAGGTTTGGCGTCCTGATGGAACAACATTCAGACCAGGGGCATAACTTCGAATCGAATGTATTCCAGAAGGTCTGCACGATGTTGGGGACCAGGAAAACAAGAACAACACCATTGCACCCACAGTCAGACGGAATTGTGTAAAGATTCAACAGGACCTTGGAACAACACCTATCTAAGGTCGTGAGCAATAACCAGCGTGATTGGGATGAGCATATTGCTCTATTCCTGTTGGCATATCGCTCAGTCGTACATAATAGTAAGGGCCTGACTCCAGCCAGGGTCCTATTCGGAAAGGAGCTGCGATTACCCTGCGATTTGGCTTTTAGCTCCCCCGGAGAACCTTCCCAATACATCAACGATTATGCCGACAAGCTCCGACATAACACGCAGATGTTGGCCACCAGTGACCGGATGAAGACGCGATACGACCTCAAGGCTAATTCAGTCGGGTTCCAAGAGGGACAAAGTTTGGCTATACAACCCCCAACGGAGCAAGGGTAAATCTCCAAAGCTTACACCCGGCTGGAATGGTCCATACGAGGTGGTCAAGAGGCTTAATGACGTCGTCTACCGAATTCGTCGAAACCCCAGGGCTAAGTTGACTAAGTCGATTCGCTCCCTACCATGGAGAGGATGTTTCTGACCGGGACGATCAGAAATAAAGGGGTCCGGTGTAACGATATTTACCTAACCAGGTGGAATATTAGGACAAAATTGGTGTTTTCTATGAACAGGCACATCATTATTGAAATAATTCTGAATTCAATTGCACTCAATGCAAAGAGCGTGATAAATTCTGAATGGATAATCTCATTAATGACATTGGCCTATTTTTATACTTTTCAAATATTCGTTATGCCAACGTTTCCAAAAAACCTCATGTATTTTCTGGAGCAATTGCCATTTAGACAATCTATTACAGGGAAGTTAGTAACAATAGGCACAGGAATAGGAGTTAAAGGAGCTAGAGTGAGAAAATGTCCGGGAGTGTGGACTGATAAATCATTCGGATCCGATTTCATGGTGTGATTGGAACTGCTTCAATCTGAGTAAGAACTATATTGAATTCCTCGCATGTCAAAATTTGCTACCATACAATTTTTAAAATTTGAGATTTTACTGACTTTACAGCGGATTCCCAAAGGCCTCTAAAATAAGGAGTTGAACGACCAACTAATATTATTAAGTATTTTAAGCGCACGAAAAATTAGTACCTTGAACAGAGAATACATCAGACGTTTGAGTTAGATAATGATTTTGAGGTAATAATAAAACATTTTTTTTTAAATATAAGCGACTTCCAAGTATAACTAAAAAGTTGAAAATAATTATGACAAAATACAAACCTAGACAATAAATAACACATTCAATATTGTTAGGTACCTACTCACATAGTAAAAAATGTACACAGTAAAAGGTGCTCGTTCTGTACAAATTAATTACCTACCTATCTAGTATATTTTTAAAGTCGGTGCCAAGCAAATCTGAAATGCCCCATTGCGTACTAATGTACAACTTCATCAAACTTGACTATTGCTTGACACCGACTTCAAAAATATACTAGATACGTAGGCAATTAATTTGTACAGAATGAGCAACTTTTAATGTTTACATTTTTTACTTTGTATGTAGGTACCTAACAACATTGAATGTGTTATTTATTGTCTACGTTTGCATTTTGTTATAATCATTTTCCACTTTTTAGTTATACTTGGAAGTCGCTTATATATTTTTTTAAATCTGTTTTATTATTACCTCAAAATTATCACTAAACTCAAACGTCTCATAGGGAGACGAGGAAGATGTTCTCATGTATTCTCTGATCAAGGTACTAATTTGTTGGTGCGTTTAAAATACTTAATAATATTACTTGGCCGTCTAATCCCCTTTCAGTTCCTCATTTTACAGGCTTTTGGAAATCCGCTAAAAGTATTTTAAACGCACGAACAAATTAGTACCTTGAACAGAGAATCCATGAAAACCTCTTCCTCGTCTCGATATCAGACGTTTGAGTTAGATAATGATTTTGAGGTAGTAATAAAACATCCACACAACTTATTCGAGTAACTATAAGCGAAAGCAGAAGGCTCCGAGAATTATGCGAACCGACCTGAAGACGGCAGATGTGCCGAAACGTCGTCATTTTACCATCGATCCCGGCAGGGATCAGTTATCAACTACGCGGATGAATTTCCGGAAACCACCTGCCGGGATCGATGGTAAAATGACGACGTTTCGGAAGAGTCACATCTGCCCTCTTCAGGTCGGTTCGCATAATTCTCGTAGCTTTCTGCTTTCGCTTCTAGTTACTCGAATTCTAAGATTTTCAGAAGCGCTCGCGCTGTTATATAGTCGCGGCTCGGCGCCTATTGGTTGGCACCGTGAGCGGATGCGTGTGATTGACCCTGGGCGCTCAGTGGGCACGCCTTCCGCCTGCTGATTTATTATTTCCGGTTGAGTTGTTATTGGACGGCTCCGGGCCGGTACGGTGTTTAATAGAATTTTCCAACAAGTCGATAACTTCTGAATTTCATTGCGTGCGTTTAGACTGCGAGGCGTCTTCGCTATTTCAATTGCCTCTCTTACGAGTCTTGATTCCGGGTATTCTATATTTGCCAGTACTCTTGTGTTCTCAAAGTCTATTCGGTGTGACATCGTGGTGGCGTGTTCCGCAATGGATGTTGTTTTTTTCCTGCTTTCTTACAGCGTTCTGGTGTTCATCTCGTCTAGCTTGAATTCTACTATTAGTTTGCCCCACATAGGTTATATGACAGTCTGTACATGGAATCTCGTACACTCCCTGTTGTTCTAAAGGGATCCTCGTCTTCGGAGTCCTCAACACCGTGCTTATTTTTCTGTCTGTATTGAAAATCGTATCGATATTGTGTCTCCGTAGAATTCTTGCAATACTGTCCGTGGTCCCCTTGACATACGGTAAATAAGCCTTGGTTATTGGATTCTCATGCTCCTCGTCTGTTTGTCTCGGTTTTGACTTTAGGGCTCTTTGTATATTTCGGTCTGTAAATCCGTTTTGTCTTAGAGCTGTTTTTAAACTGTCCATTTCCTGTTTGATGTTATCTTGGTCAGCTAGTCTTTGTGATTTGGTTACTAAAGTCTTGACGACGGCTTGTAGTTGGGCTGGGTGGTGATGAGAATTAGCATGAAGGTATCTGTTGGTGTGAGTTGCTTTCCTATATACTGTATGGCCAAAGGTTCCATCTTCCTTCCTATTTATGAGAACGTCAAGGAACGGCAGTTGATTGTTGGCTTCAACCTCCATGGTAAATTTTATTTTGTGATCGATGCCATTAAGGTGGTTTAAAAAAGTATTAAGATGTTCCACCTTAATGGCATCCATCACAAAATAAAATTTACCATGGAGGTTGAAGCCAACAATCAACTGCCGTTCCTTGACGTTCTCATAAATAGGAAGGAAGATGGAACCCTTGGCCATAGGAAAGCAACTCACACCAACAGGTACCTTCATGCTTATTCTCATCACCACCCAGCCCAACTACAAGCCGTCATCAAGACTTTAGCAACCAGATCACAAAGACTAGCTGACCAGGATAACATCAAACAGGAAATGGACAGTTTAAAAATAGCTCTGAGACAAAACGGATTTACAGACCGAAATATACAAAGAGCCCTAAAGTCAAAACCGAGACAAACAGACGAGGAGCATGAGGCACCAATAACCAAGGCTTATTTACCGTATGTCAAGGGGACCACGGACAGTATTGCAAGAATTCTACGGAGACACAATATCGATACTATTTTCAATACAGACAGAAAAATAAGCACGGTGTTGAGGACTCCGAAGACGAGGATCCCTTTAGAACAACAGGGAGTGTACGAGATTCCATGTGCAGACTGTCATAAAACCAATGAGGGGCAAACTAATAGAAGAATTCAAGCTAGACGTGATAAACACCAGGACGCTGTAAGAAAGCAGGAAAAACAACATCCATTGCGGAACACGCCACCACGATGTCACACCGAATAGACTTTGAGAACACCAGAGTACTGGCAAATATAGAACACCTGAAATCAAGACTCGTAAGAGAGGCAATTGAAATAGCGAAGAGGCCTCGCAGTTTAAACGCACGCAATGAAATTCAGAACTTATCGAATTGTTGGAAAATTCTATTAAACACCGTACCGGCCCGGACCCGTCCAATAACAACTCAACCGGAAATAATAAATCAGCATGCGGGAGGCGTGCCCACTGAGCGCCCAACCAATAGGCGCCGACCTGCGACTATATAACAGCGCGAGCGCTTCTGAAAATCTTAGTATTCGAGTAACTAGAAGCAGAAGGCTACGAGAATTATGCGAACCGATCTGAAGAGGGCAGATGTGACTCTGCCGAAACGTCGTCATTTTACCATCGATCCCGGCAGTTTTAGTTATACTTGGAAGTCGCTTATATATTTTTTTAAATCTGTTTTATTATTACCTCAAAATTATCACTTAACTCAAACGTCTCATAGCGAGACGAGGAAGATGTTCTCATGTATTCTCTGATCAAGGTACTAATTTGTTGGTGCGTTTAAAATACTTAATAATATTACTTGGCCGTCTAATCCCCTTTCAGTTCCTCATTTGACAGGCCTTTGGAAATCCTCTAAAAAGTCAGTACAATCTCAACTTTTAAGAATTGTATGGTAGCAAATTTTGACATACGAGGAATTCAATATAGTTCTTACTCAGATCGAAGCAGTTCTAATCGCACGTTCTGTATACCCCTTGAGTTCGGATCCGAATGATTTGTCTACCATATAATTCTTAAAATTTGAGATTTTACTGACTTTACAGCGGATTCCCAAAGGCCTCTAAAATGAGGAGCTGAAAGGAGATTAGACGACCAAGTAATATTATTAAGTATTTTAAACGCACGAACAAATTAGTACCTTGAACAGAGAATCCATGAGAACCTTTTCCTCGTCTCGCTATCAGACGTTTGAGTTAGATAATGATTTTGAGGTAGTAATAAAACATCCACACAACTTATTCGAGTAACTATAAGCGAAAGCAGAAGGCTACGAGAATTATGCGAACCGACCTGAAGAGGGCAGATGTGCCGAAACGTCGTCATTTTACCATCGATCCCGGCAGGGATCAGTTATCAACTACGCGGATGAATTCCCGGAAACACCAACAGGTACCTTCATGCTAATTCTCATTACCACCCAGCCCAACTACAAGCCTTCGTCAAGACTTTAGCAACCAGATCACAAAGACTAGCTGACCAGGATAACATCAAACAGTAAATGGACAGTTTAAAAATAGCTCTGAGACAAAACGGATTTACAGACCGAAATATACAAAGAGCCCTAAAGTCAAAACCGAGACAAACAGACGAGGAGCATGAGGCACCAATAACCAAGGCTTATTTACCGTATGTCAAGGGGACCACGGACAGTATTACAAGAATTCTACGGAGACACAATATCGATACTATTTTCAATACAGACAGAAAAATAAGCACGGTGTTGAGGACTTCGAAGACGAGGATCCCTTTAGAACAACAGGGAGTGTACGAGATTCCATGTGCAGACTGTCATAAAACCAATGTGGGGCAAACTAATAGAAGAATTCAAGCTGGACGTGATGTAAGTAATCCACAAGATCTTCTAGAGACTCATTCCCGAATTAGAAGAGAGCTTCAGCTATCTTATTTCGAGGAAAAAAAAACAAATCTGTTCCTCTCAAACCAAATTTCCCACCTCGAAAGCCAACACAACATCCTAAATGTCTGCATTGTGGTCAATTAGGCCACAAAGAGGTAAATTATCCATTGAAAAATCAAAACAATTCTCAAACATTCAATCAAAACCATAGGCCAAATCCTGTTGGACCTAACCAGCAAACACGGCCAAATTTCCCCTCAAATACACCCCCTGTTCAACAAGGACAACAGATTCGTCAACAAAACTTCCAGAGACCCCCTTTTAGATCTCAAATGAACCCTAACTATTATCGCCCATCAGTAATAGAAAACAATCCTAATAACCGTCCTGAAAGGACACACCCTTTCAGTCAACACCAAAATGTTGATTACTCGAATTGTTCAGACTACAATTATTATACGGATAATAACACATACGATTATGAGGATAATCTGCAAAATTATCCTATCGTTGAACAAACTTTTGAAGATACCCCTACTGAGCCTTTTAATAGTCATCAATACCAGGATTTTCTAGCGCTTCCGAGCCTAGACCAACTTCCGGAATCGTCAACAACGTATTGCGAAGTGAAACGCAGATTCAAAGTTTGAATCTCGACCATTTGAACCCCGACTTGAACTTCCCGGAGCAACTATTTCTTTAAGCCCACTTCTTACTTTGAACTCTAAAAATCTTTATTACATTCTTGACGCTTCTTCTAAATTTAAACTTCTTATTGATACTGGAGCTGGTATCTCAATCTTTAAGGAAAATACAGCCAAAAATTTCACCCAAAGATCTCCTGAAGGGGTAACTATTCAAGGAATTACCCACGAAAAAAATCCCATCTCACAATCTACTCTAATCTCATTCGCTCTACGTAACCCACATAAAGTTTTTATATACGATTTGAACATTGAGTTTGATGGCATACTAGGTCTAGAACACTATAAATGCATAGTTGACTTAAAATCTAAACAGCTAATAACAAATTTTAAAACTATCCCTTTACACAAAGTCATCGATAACGATCAATACGTGACAAAAGTACCCGACACACCCAACGTTAAGCTAAATATTAATTCACAAACACCCACACAAAACAAAATCACCATTGAAGCACGCACAGAAAAGATCTTTAAAATTAAATTCGATTTCTCTAACATCGATGCCATCTTACCAATTCAAGAAATTGACAGAGTACGACTTCCAAACGCACTCGTACACATTAACGCAAATGGGGAATTTCTAACTTCTATCATCAATGCTAACGCGATACAGTAAACTTTTCTGAGTTAAGACTGGAACCACTTGATAAAACTCACCCTCTTCTGAATTTTAATACAGATGACTATCATGATTCCCAATACATAGACATAAACTTGACTATTAGACAACAAATTAGAACTGAACATTTCAATGACGAGGCACGCGAATAAATCACTAATCTTTGTTTGGAATTTCAAGACATTTTCTATCTTGAAGGTGACGTCTTGACTTTCACTAACGCGGTTAAACATTCGATTGATACGAATAACGCAAAGCCAGTTTTCACTAAATCGTATAGATATCCTCAAGTTCATAAAGAGGAAGTGAAAACCCAAATTGGAAAAATGCTTGAACAAAGTATCATTAGGCACTCCTCATCTCCTTGGTCCTCCCCTGTATGGGTCGTCCCCAAGAAGCACGATGATATATCTAAACTTTGAAGAACCCTTCCTGCTAACTACTGATGCTAGTGCTGTTGCTATTGAAGCTGTTCTTTCTCAAGGACCTGTAGGAAAAGATCTCCCTGTTGCATGCGCTTCTCGTACCCTCTGTGCTGCAGAGACACGATATTCCACCATCGAACGAGAATTGTTGGCCTAGTTTGGGCACTACAGACCTTATCTTTTTGGGAGAAGGTTTACACTTCTCTGTGACCACCGTTCGCTTACTTGAATCTTTTCGATCAAAGATCCTGCCAGTAGTCTAGCCAGATGGCGCCTTAAATAGAGGAATACAATTATAAGAACAATTATAAGATTGAGTACAAACCTGGCAAGATTAACCAAAACGCAGATGCTCTTTCTCACATCAAAATCAACCATTTCAAGCAATGTACTGATTTCCTCTCAAAAATCAAAATTTTCGTTAACAACGAAACTGACTCCGAACAACCTAAAAACTCTGACAATGACGAAGAACATGACGAAAGAATTACCGCTGAAGTTTAATAGATTTGTTCAACTCCACAAAACTGAATCCATAATCGATTACTTCAGAATTGAAATATCCAATTCTCAACTTCTAGACAAGTCCCACAAACGCATAATTACGTTCTTTTGGTAAATATAAAACTAATGAGTTACACGACAAAATTATTGATGACTTTTTCGAAGAAGAACCTAATTTCAGTAACGACACTCTTAACATCATGGCCAGTAAAACTGTCAGGCATAGAAAGTACTTAGTTGTAACTTTGCCCTATGACCCTGAAACTGTCGTTTCACATCTTTTCAAAATTATTTATAACAACCAAGACCAATTCAACGACTCTGAAACATACTGCATAGAAAATAAAGTCGAACTGCCCATTCTCGAAATTGTATCTTTCATTCTTTCAGACAAAGACATCAATCTCAAAATTTGCCAAAAGATTTAGACAACCCCTACAGAAGACGAAATTCCTATTATAATACAACAATACCACTGTGGTAAAAACAATCTCCATCGTGGCATTAACGAAACCATCAAACGTATTAGAGAAAAATATAATTGGACCGGCTTAATTAAAAGTGTGGAGCAATTTATTAAATCGTGTGAAACTTGCCAAAAGGAAAAGTTCTGTAGGAAAAACTTAAGTGCACATTTTGTTATTACGGAAACATCCAAGACTCCTTTTGAACGTTTTAACATTGACATCTTCGAATATCCGTCTAGAAATCATGTACTGACTATTGGGGACAAACTCACGAAATTTACGCAAGCCTACCCTATAAACGACAAAACAGCTTCAATTGTCGTAAACACCCTTGTGATTTTCTTTCAACATTACGGAACTCCACTTCTCATCCATTGTGAGTATCGACGTGAATTCGATAACACTTTAATGTGAGATTTATGCCAACTATACGACATAAAACTGACATTCTCCAGCGTTCAACATCCCGAGTCAAACGGTTCTATTGAAAGATTTCACGCGACATTAGCAGAAATGGGCAAATACAGCGGAACATCCAGACGAACATCCATTTAACGTCCTCCCTTATGCCATCATCTGTTACAATAACCAAAAAAACAAAACCACCGGTTTCACGCCCTATGAACTCATATTTGGGCACACTTCTAATAGGCCTCCAGAAACCCTTTACAATCAGGAAAAACTTATTTCGAAATACGTGAGAGACCTAAATAACAGAATAGACTATTATTACAGACTCGCCCGTGCTAAAACTGAACGACAGAAAGCAAAATCTAAAGTGCGATTTGACCAAAACGTTTCTACTAAACAACCCGATTACAAAGTAGGCCAAAAGTCTACGTAAAGGAGTACCAAATCAAACACAAAGCTGAAAACAAATTCAACGGCTCCGTCGAGATTATGGCAATACAAACGAACTCTGCCACAGTCATAAATGTGCAAACAAACCAAATAATTAAAGTTAACTTTGACACTGTTTTCAGTCGTGAACCTTCAACAGTAGTCCATTACGCCTGTTAACAATACTATAGGAGTTTTCTTTCATGAAGAAGGAACCCTTTAACTTTCTAATGACAAATGGACACTCCTTGTTTACAAAGACCTAAACCCCTTTCGAGACGCTATTTCTAACAACGACAATATACTGAATAGACGTTTAGAAACTATTATCGACAACAAAAATCTTCAAATCAAAAGTATAGACTCATGTAAGCCTCCGGAAACAAATATCTAAATCTGTTAACAACAAATATACTGAAATTTTCACTGACACTGAGACTTACAGTATCAACAGAAAGAAACGCGGACTCATTAACGGACTGGGACCAATTTGGAAATCTATTTCCGGTAACTTAGATGCAACAGACGGTGAATACTTTAGGGACCCTATAAAAAAATTACTAAAGACCAACATCAAACTGAAAACTTAATAAAACGACAATTATTCGTAACAACTTCGGTCATTAAGAACCTACACACCACAATACAAAAATTTCAGTCCGAAGAGAAAATATTTCGGAAAATTTTGAAGCAATTAGGAAGTCAATTGTGTGAAAGTTCAAGCCAATGTCTTAGATTTGTGTGAATGCGTAATGGAAAGTTACATATACATTGAAGATACTCTCAACGATGTATTAACTGCAGTGTTTTTAGCCCGTCTAAAAATTTTCCACAGTTCAATTATAAACCCAGTAGATTTGGTCGATTCCCTTCAGAAAATATCACATTCACTTCATGAAAATAACTTACCACTTCCGACCTATAGTTCAAATGTTGCTCGATACATCGATCTGATAGAATTGGAAGCTTTTCAAGTCAATAGTAAATTTGTTTTTGTTTTAGAAATTCCCTTAGTCAATCCTGAAACTTATACACTGTACCGCCTGTATCCTATCCCAGTTTTGGACAAACAAACAGGATTTCACCATATTCTTCCAACAAAATTAAAATATATCGCAAGAGATGACGATTCGCTATCGTACGTATCTTTCGAAGACCTCAGTCTTCTACTGTAGTCCATTATCTAAAGAACATAAGATATGTTCCAAAGTGATGCCACACCACCATAGCCCTTTTTTTAAAATGTTATCGTGACTATTAAGGATTAAAGTAAAAAAAAAAATTTACAAAACATTTGAAAACATGTTCTCATCTTTTGTTTAGTTGTTTCAAGCAGTTTTAACGTATAAAAAACTTATTTGTACAATTTTCGCAGTTTTTATGCAATGGGGGTGGCTTTTAAGGGATTATTTTAAATAACATAATAACCTATACTTAAGAACATGTTCATGAATTTTTATGGAATGAGAGGTTGTTTTTGAGGGTTGAAACTTAATAAATTGAGAAACCATAATAACATAACCATAACCGATAAAAAAGATAATATTCACTAAAAATGCACTGTAAAGATATTTTAAGTCATTAAAAATGTTCTTTTCTTGTAAAATATTGCTTAAGGGTTTTAGTGCAACCGCTGAAGACTCTCTTCAATTTAGTATTAAAAAACTCAATCTTTCCAGATTTATGCTAAAGTCTGAAAGATTTTAAATAATTTTGCAAAGGTTTTGGAAACTATTTTGTATAACAGAATTTACTCGTCTACTAAAAACTTAATATCTATGCACCAACATGGTTTTATGAAATCCAGGTCAACAGTTAGTAACCTTGCAATTTATAGTCAATATCTATGTAAAGAACTAGATAACAAGGGACAAGTTAATCTGAATCTGGTAGACAATGTCCCTGGTTCCTCAAAGTTTCCTTGGAGTTACATCGTCTTGAAAAAGTTGATCTCACAACGCTTCAATAGCTTTGTATCTGCTATCGTCATCAGGTGAATGATGGGAAATTCAGTTTATCCCTGGTATTTAAACCTTTAATCGGTCATGTTTCGCCGGTCATGGTCATTGGGTCTCATCCGGTCCAATCAGCGTCGTCGACAGTGGCCGAAGAAGGGGTTTCCAAATGTTATTATTTGGACGCTGGGCTCGCTAATTATATTCTCGTTCGAGATTATATATGCTGTCTCTATAAATTTTCTTTTATACCAATGCTCCTCCTTGTGAATTACCCTGGTCTGGTACCAGTTGATGTTGTGGTGTTCGGTCCACGCATGATTAGCTAGCCCAGACTTCGTTAGCTCCGCTCTTTGAGTAGCTGTGCGGTGTTCCTTAACCCTGGTGTCTAGCAGTCGCTTTGTCTCTCCAATGTAAAGATTGCCACATTCACAAGGTATACTGTATATACAGTTATCTGGTATTGCTGGAGCGTCCGGCCTTGTTCTTGTAATCATGCTTCTTAGAGTGTTGCTGCTTTTGAAGATCATTCTGATTCAATATCTGTGTGCAATTCGTCTAAGTTTCTCCGACAAGCCTTTAGTATACGGTAATAATAGTGTTGCTATCGTGGTTTCCTCTTCCTGCCTAGGTGGTTTATCCAGTTCTTCTAACGTCTTGTTAATGATGATTTCCGGGTATCCATTCGCCAAAAGGTCTTTTCTAAGTTTCAATTCTTCTTCTTTGAGGACTTCTGGCGTACTACAGATATTTTTGGCTCTATGGATTAGAGTTTTGATGATGCCAGTTTTCGTTGTTGATGGGTGGTTAGAATTATAATGTAGATACAGTCATGTGTGGGTAGCCTTCCTGTAGACTGTTGTTTGGATTCCGGTCCAAGTACTTTGACACTTTACATCTAGGAATGGTAGGCACCCACCTTTTTCCATCTATGAACAAACCACCTAGGCAGGAAGAGGAAACCACGATAGCAACACTATTATTACCGTTTACTAAAGGCTTGTCGGAGAAACTTAGACGAATTGCACACAGATATGGAATCAGAATGATCTTCAAAAGCAGCAACACTCTAAGGAGCATGATTACAAGAACGAGGCCGGACGCTCCAGCAATACCAATTAACTGAATATACAGTATACCTTGTGAATGTGGCAATCTTTACATTGGAGAGACAAAGCAACAGCTGGACTCCAGGGTTAAGGAACACCGCACAGCTACTCAAAGGGCGGAGCTAACGAAGTCTGGGCTAGCTAACCACGCGTGGACCGAATACCACTACATCAACTGGGACCAGGCCAGGATAATTCACAAGGAGGAGCATTGGTACCGACAACCAATCGCCAGATACGACGACGCTGATTGGACCGGATGAGACGCAATGACCATGACCGGCGACGCATGACCGATTAAAAGTATAAATACCACAGATAAACTGAATTTCCCATCATTCACCTGATGATAGCAGATACAAGCTATTGAAACGTTGTGATATCAACATTTTCAAGATGAGGAAATTAAAGGAAACTTCGAGGGACATTGTCTACCAGATTCAGACTAACATTGGAAGCCCGGTACGGACCCGGTATCAATAGGAAATTCAGAGGATACGAGAAGACCATGAAAAAGATTCCCAGAGAAGAGGACCACATCAAGTTCCTGCGCTACGCCAGAGACCTAAAAATCATACCAAATGGTTTCAAACTGAAGTCACCAATCCCAGGGCAACAAGCACAGACACTCGACAAGGCTAGTCACGCTTTAGTAAGGTCAGAAATTAACCATCATCGTTGGAAGAAATCCCAACTCCTGAAGGACGCTCAAGAAAGGTTTCAAGAAATCAGAAGATGCACAGACGAGGAGGACCACATGCCGATTTTTGCTTCGATCCAAAAAAACTGTGACAACAACAGATGAATCAGCCAAGAGGTGCACACAGTGAAACTCAATAGACATACCAGGAAGCAGTTGCCGAAGGATAGAACCAACAAGAAAACAGTGGTAAATTTGTCATCCACAGCAGTCGAAAAAACATTGCTTTCTAAGGATCTAAACTACGCTGTAGCTCCAAAAAAAAAATACCAGTACTAGATATCATCAGTTCAGTGGAGTCAGCAATAGGCAGCAAAGATACACCGCAACTGCAGGAGTTTCGATGGAGTCAGGACCGCGATTGAGAAAACGCAACACATGAAACAAAACATCAACGAATCCGAAAGGAGGATCATAAAAACACTTAAGGACGACAAATCTATCATCATTCTACCAGCTGACAAAGAAAATGCGACCATCCTGATGGACAGAACGGAGTACAACAAGAAAATGGAGGACGTACAGTCGAAAAGAAAATACAAGCCATTGCTTGCAGATCCAACTTCCAAGATATAACGGAAAACTTACAACACTCTCAGAGATCATGCTGAATACATTCCACCCGAGACAAGGAGAAAATTGACGCCACCTCACAGCAAACCACCACATCTTTATGGACTACCCAAGATACACAAGGCTGGAGTACCTCTCAGACCGATTAGTAGTTCACGCAACTCGCCAACAACAGCACTATCAAAATTCCTTTTACCAATCATCCAGCCTTTGGAGGGTGCCACGGACAGTATTGCAAGAATTCTACGGAGACACAATATCGATACTATTTTCAATACAGACAGAAAAATAAGCACGGTGTTGAGGACTCCGAAGACGAGGATCCCTTTAGAACAACAGGGAGTGTACGAGATTCCATGTGCAGACTGTCATAAAACCTATGTGGGGCAAACTAACAGAAGAATTCAGGCTTGACGTGATGAACACCAGAATGCTATAAAGCGGAACACGCCACCACGACGTCACACCGAATAGACTTTGAGAACACCAGAGTACTGGCAAATATAGAACACCCGAAATCAAGACTCGTAAGAGAGGCAATTGAAAAAGCGAAGAGGCCTCACAGTCTAAACGCACGCAATGAAATCCAGAACTTATCGAATTGTTGGAAAATTCTATTAAACACCGTACCGGACCGGACTCGTCCAATAACAACTCAACCGGAATTAACAAATCAGCAGGCGGGAGGCGTGCCCACTGAACGCCCAGGGCCAATCGCACGCAGCCGTTCACGGTGCCAACCAATAGGCGCCGAGCCGCGACTATATAACACCGTGCGCGCTCCTAAAAATATCAGTATTCGAGTAACTAGAAGCGAAAGCAGAAGGCTACGAGAATTATGCGAACCGACCTGAAGAGGGCAGTTGTGACTCTGCCGAAACGTCGTCATTTTACCATCGATCCCGGCAGGGATCAGTTATCAACGCGGATGAAAACCATCTAATACATTTAGTGCCTGCGAAAACTTAAAAACAAATATATATATATATATATATATATATATATATATATATATATATATATATATATACATAGTCGACTGAAACAGATTGCGAGTTTAAGAATGGGACTGAGTTACTACGAATGTCTTACTCGCTCTGGAACGCATGCATAGTACTCTAGCGCTCATACTCAAAGCTGAATAATTTTTAAACACAACTTGTCTGATGAAATATAACTGTGTAATAATTATCTTAATAACACATTAAAAATCAGACATAAAAATAAGTAGGTAAAGTTCAATTATTTTTTGTTGAGGTTTAAAGCGTATAACAAAAGTTGTGGGTAATGAAAAGTGTCTGAAACTTACAATACTACTTCATGGCAATATTCTACATAATATATTTAAAAATTAGCTATACAAATTTAAGTTAAGTTACTCTTATTTTTATTTACCTTTTTCACCTGGTACCTGCCCAGGTGTCACAGAGCTAACTCCACATACACAAAGTACATGA
Organism: Octodonta nipae; assembly: GCA_034190945.1. Lineage (NCBI taxonomy): Eukaryota > Metazoa > Arthropoda > Insecta > Coleoptera > Chrysomelidae > Octodonta > Octodonta nipae. Next base: position 58,322,919 of record CM067220.1, read on the forward strand.
AACGCTTCTGAGAACCCCAGGTTTCATCTTTGTGAAAATAAGTTATGTCTGATCGGTGTGGGATCTAATTATTTAAAACCAGTTCCAGTTCTTTTCCACAAAATCATTTGCTGTGATGAGTTTCTGCATTTCCTCGATGTCTTTATTAATATCTTAAATCAATAAATTTTAGTGTATTAATATTATCGACGCTCTAAATAAATCGAAAAAGACGCCAACTACATATTTAAAGTTGTCAATGCTTTGAGAAATATTTGTACTAGTTTCTCGATAACCTTGGAAAATGTGCTTAAAATGTAGATAGGTCTGTACTTAGCAATATCTAGGGCATTTTTTTATAGGCAGGAATAATGGTTGCTGATTTTAAATATGAAGGAAATTTACCGATACTTACTCACAGATTCATCAGATAGGCCAGATGCTTGGCAATATGTCTACTGGTTGCTTTCTATTTTTGACGAAATGTTATTAATTCCACAACAATTCTGTAGTTTTATGTTATGAATAATATTTAAAATTTCATTTGGCTAAACTGGGCTAAAAAAGAATGATTGCAATTCAATGATTCAGTACAATATTTGATTTAGTTTTTCCAAAGTGTGACACTAAACTGTCTTCGGTTATATTAGCAAAGTAATTATAAAAATACTTCTGCAATGGTTTAATGAGTTTTATGTAGTTTACCATTCACAGCCAGTTTTATTTGTTTGAATTTTTTACCACTATCTTCACTAACTACATTCCGTACTGTTTTCTGTTTATTTCTAGATTCATCGATTAATTAAATTTCGCTTCAGCAATACTTTTATTATAATTATGTTTAGCAGACTTATAAACATCTCTAATCACATTATTGTACTTATATTTAGAGATCCAGTTATGAAAGCTTTGCGAGCTTTTTTAATAGAATTAATAAAATTATTATATTTTATCGGATCAGCTTTGTCAAGAATATCAATGCAAATGTTTAGAAAAGCTGTTAAGGCAGAATCCGCATCACATTCCATATACATTTTGTTAAAGTTGGTGTCATAGAATAAGGAATTTAGTCGATCGAGATTAATCTGGGATAGATCTCGAAAACGTCTGGAAATTGGTTGCTGATCTTGTTTCATACTTTTTGAAAAATAGTGAAATTACGTAAAGACTCTGTGGTCACTAAAGTTAGCTTCAAATACAATGGTTCCATAGTTAACATGATCACAATTAGACAGGATAAAATCCACTTTAGTAGAAGAGGTTATACCTTTTTTATTGGTGTACACTGGTGTTAGTGAGGTAGTGGTCTCATCTAAATTGCAGCTCTGTAAAATATCGAACAACTGCTATTTTTGCAACGTATTAACCAGATAATCGACGTTAAAGTCTGTAGTTAATATTATCATAAGAGCACCAGTGCTCAACAACACGAATTATGTCAGGATTTGCTTCATTTAGCAACAAGTCAAATTTCTTCTTATTGTTCGTGATGCATTGCGCATTTAAATGCAAAATTTTGAAACAATTTGTTTGAATGTTGGTTTCTTTACGATTGCATATTATAAATTTTTCTGAATCTCCACTCTCAATTTGAAGAAATGAGGAACGTTCGCATTGTTCCGCCAATTTTTTGGATCTTTCGCCAATTCAGAATTTTTATTGAAGACAGATACTTTGAAAGAAGCGTACGTTCCTGGATGTTTAGGCTGAAGAGTTCATATGTTACCCCTGGAAATCTAGGTAACAAAAAAGTAAAAAAGTAAATAATTCATCTTTTGTCGTATCCGGTTTAAGACTGTTTACATGAAGATCCCGATATGTTTCGACACCCTGCACTATAGCTTGACCACTAAAATTGCTCATAACTAAGTTACCCCTTTGTTTATGTAAATTATTTTTAGATACCACATTGGTCTATTTTTCTTGGAGTTCGTGTGTTATTGTGTCCTTATAATCTGTGATAATGTCATTTTCAATATACACATATTTATTGCGTATTGCATAACACTCTTGTTTCTGCTTCAAGGGTGTTCATTGTCTTAATATGTACATTACTACGTTCAACATTTATTAGATTTTATGCAGTTTTACCATTTTTCAAATTTGTTGGCAACACCGATGCTGGAGTAATTTTTATAACCGATGTTAATTTCAGTTTATACTCAAGTAGTTTTTATCATTTGCAACTGTAATTTTATAAGATTTTGTTTTTGTTTCCATTTGGTTTATCTTTTCTTGTAAATATTAATTGTTTTGTTTTAAGAGTGAATTGTTTTCCAACAATAATTTAACTTTTTCGTCTTTTTCTATGAGTATTTTTTTATTAATTCGTTTTCTGTTTGCAAATTAAAATTACGAGAGACAGTTGAATTAACTTTTTTCGCAGCAGATAATTCTGAAATCACAAATTTTAATGCTCTGGAACTTATTTCCGTTGGCACAGGATAAATGGAAAACACATTGTACACACACTAAATAGATTTCACAGCATTTAAATTGCTTTTTTTCAAATATATCATCACTAATTAAAGATAACGTACTCGCACGCTGTTTGCCATGTTGAATATTTTATATAAAGTAAATTTGAATAAAGTATGTGGCAAGTCAATGTCGATTTACCAACTTTATGTAAAAACTATATAATTTACATTTCAAAATATTCTTGACGAAAATGAGTTTACTATTCGAGCAAGCAAAAACAGATGACTTTAAACGGCATAGTTGTTCCAAGAACGACTAGAAGGCAAACCCAGCGGAGCAATGTATTCATCCTTTTATTGGCCATGCATTTACAGAACTTGATGCTTCTGTCTGACAAGGTCAATAATGACGTCAGAATCAAAGAAAACCTAAGTAAAATTGGGGTTTTATTTTTTATATGGCATAATCAAAACCCTTAAGAGGTTGAAAAACTGCTTGAGAAGTATCATCGGAGATGAAAGACCCAGTGGGCTTGCTTTTATGGGTCTTAATCTTGATATTGCAACCCAACTGGAATCGAACAAAATCATAACTGTGTTTAATAATTTAATTTTCAATTTAGCCTTTTACCACTTTATTTTTATTATTTGATTTCATATTTAAACATCTTTAATGTAAAACAAAGATTTGTGGCATAATTATGGGTTTATATATTATATATTACATACGTATTATGTACTACTTTACTAATTTTTGTATCAATAAATGTTTTACTGACATTATTTACATATATCATTTAATGCTACTTACGGTAACTGTACTGTATGTATATATCTTCTAATAGACTGAGTCATTTAGACTTTTTTTGCGTGAAGTCCATGTAAAAACTAATTTTCATAAATTGTTCTAGTCAGTGTTTCAGTTGCGGTTTTCGTTGGGTATAACATTTATATTTTGTTTTGTTTTTGGTAGGTACTATTGAAATATACAGACTAGTATCAATTACAGTCTTTATTTTGACTTACAACAGAGTGAATTCTCGAAGAGAGTATTGTGGAAGTTATATCCACAATTTGTATAAGCATTTAGTGTTCTGTTAATCTGTTATAGTATCAAATTTATTCTATTCGAGACAATCATATTCTTTCTTTTATTTTCTTAGGTTTCATCTTAACCTTTATGTTTAACCTATTTTCAAAAAGGAGAAGGTTACCTGATTTCTTCCGCCTTTGCGAACCGATTTGAATAATTCTTTTTTTAATAGATTATACATCTGAATTGGTGAAATTTCAAATTTGAGAAAAGAGTTCTACTCATTAAATGATGAAATATGAGAATGAATACACATTACCAAAACCACATATCGGGTTGTATAGTTTTTTAAATTGCATTCAATTAAGAAAGATTCTGAGGTGGTCTGATATATTTTTCTGTAACTTGTAAGACGCAGTTTTTCTGAAAACCTGCGAAAATACAATGTTTCTATCAAAACATCCATGGAAGTGATGTCACTAACACTTCCTCATTAATATTTTAATTCCAACGTAATAGTGCGGGAACTGTAAGTTTTAAGCGCGATTTTGAAAATTTTCTATACAGAGCAGGTAGTATAGTACCTAAGTATTGTGCAGTAGTACAAATAATTATTTTATTTGTAATTATTAAATTATTTATTCAATAGTAATACAGACAAAACCTAAAACATCAATTGTAAACTTATCTGTCACAATTAATTTTTGACACAATTACTATTCATGTTTTAAACAACTTTGAACTTTTTATAAAGATAAACAACATAAATATCAAATCAGTAAAGCATCTGTAATTAGTTTAAAATTGATTACTAGATGTCGTTACCCAACACTCCTCTTTAAGCAATTTTTTTCAAATTAATTATTTTTAATTCTTCTATAAGTCTTCTAATCCAAGTAATTTCTTGAATACCACTTACTGCCGCTCGATATTCAGATTCTGCTGATAATACTCCACTGGTTGAAATCATGTCTTCTTCAGTTCCTCCATGATTAGAATCAGTATATACTTTTAATTCTAATTGCCTGTCAAAGAATATACCATAATTTTCTGTTCCTTTCAATCATTCTCCAGTTTCTCAACTTTGGATTACTAACTTGTCGACTTAAATAAATCACAGTAAAACTGATATCTGGTCTTGATATTGTAGATAAATACAATAAACTCCCAATTGCTTCTCGATATGGCTTGTCATTTTTATTATCTTCTGTCATAATTTCAGGTTCAACAGGTGTAGTAACTGGATATGAATTTTTAAGTCCAACAATATCTTCTTAGTATATTTTTCTTGTGTTACTAAAATTACATTTTCTTTTAGATGAATTTCCATTCCAAGATAAAATAATTTTCCATTCTCAGCTTATGTAATTTTCATTTTAAATTTTTCATTTAATTTGAACAGTCTTGTTTCATTTTATCTTCATCTTCTCTAATCATTATACCGTCATCTATAAAAATTTCAATAATAATTCCGTCTTTATGATCATAAAATATACATGGATCATCATCAGTATCCTCAAAACCAAAATTCTTTAAAAATTCTGTAAATGTAGCATGTCATTCTTTGGATGCTTGTTTTAGACCATAAAGACTTCTTATTAAACGACAAACTTTTCCTGAATTATCATCAAAACCTTTAGGCTGCATCATAAATATTTCTTCTGACAATATTCCAATTAAAGATGTCGTATTTATGTCAAAAATAAGAATTTTTAATCCTATACTAGCTGCATATCATAATAAAATCCTAATACTTGAATGTCTCGCTACTGGAGCAAATGTCTCAGTATAGTCAATCCCTCGTGTTTGATCAAAACCTCTTGCAGCAATTCTTGCTCTTAATCTTCCATCAACCTTTTCTCGCAATACCCATTTACATGTTAATGGCTTCTTCCTTTCTGGTAAATTTATTAGTTCCCAAACATCTATAGATTTCACAGCATCAATTTCCTCTTGTGTTGCTCTTCTCCATCTTGTATCATTCAGTGCATCTTTCACAGAAATATCATCAATCTCTCCAATCATTGCATAATCGTTAAATTTAATTGGTAAATTTATATTTCTTTTATTTCGTAAATTATATCTTGTACTTTTAACTTCTGGTTCTGAATCATTACTTTCTCTGCAACATTCCTCCTGACCTTCTTCCATATTAGACGCAGAGTTTTCTTCAATTTCAACATTTGCTTCAATATCATGAATCATTTTACAATTAATTTCCATATCTTCAGAAGTAACTTCTTCATTAAAAATTACATTACATGATACTTCAACTTGCCTTTCATTTTGTAAATAAATTCTATAACCATGTTCTTCCAAATCATAACTAACAAAAATACCTTACTTACTCTTCTTTTCTAACTTCGGACGTTGATAATCTCGTATTAACATGTAACATTCACATCCAAAACTTCTCATAGTTTTTAAGTTTATTCGACGACCAAACCACAACTCAGTAGGTGCTTTGTCAATTACATTACTTGTTCCAGTTTGATTAATTGTAAATACTGAATAGTTTAAAGCTTCAGCCCACAATGCTGGATCAAGATTCTTGGCATAAATCTCTGATCTTGCTGCTTCTACTATTGTTATCACTTATATTTCAATTATTCCATTCTGTTGAGGTGTATAAGTTGCTGACCTTTCATTAAATATTCCTAAAATAGCTTTACTTTTAATATTTTTAATTTCTGTTCTGTTATCTGACATTAAAACTTTTACTTTCGTTCCAAATTGATTTTCAACCAAATTTAAAAATATTTCTAGCTTTTCAATTGCTTTAGACTTCTTTTTCAGAAAATAAATTGTTCTAAACTTAACTAAAATCATCTTTTAATAACAAAAAATATTTTGCTCCACCAAGAGATAAAACATTCATTTCTCCTAGATCAACATGAACTTTATCAAGAACATCTTTAGCGATTTTATCATTTCCTGGATGAGATATGTTGTGTTGCTTTCCATATACACATCCTTCACAAACATTCCAGTGATCAATATATTTAATTTCATTTTTTAATAAAATTTCTTTAAAATGACGAATATTTTGATGTGCTAACCTTTCAGGCCACAGTTTCCAACCAACAACTGTCAGACTGTACTCATCCTTTTGACGAAAAAACATTTTAAATAATCCTCCGATCCTTTCAGCCAACTTTATTTCCTTCCATTATCATTGAATTTTCTGCTGTAGCTTGTTGTGTATATCCTTTATCAAGAACAGTTGTTACAGAAAATAGATTAAACTTGAGATCCGGAACATATGTAATACAATAGGATACCATTTTTCATTATCATATGCGTTTAATTGAACATCACCAATGCTATACATTTCAATTTTGTTGAATCACCAATTTCAACTAAAATTGGAGTCTCCAACGAACGTACATTTGATAACCGTTTTTAATTCCCTGTTAAATGATAGGCTGCACTACTGTCTTGTATCCACACGTCACGATTACTTGATGACTCTTCAAAATACATTGATGATAAAGCAACCGATATAAAAGATTTAACTTTATAATTTTTTTAAATTGAATTATTTTCTTTCTTATCTGGATATTCATTTGCAAAATGACCGTTTTGATGACAAATATTACAGCCATACGTTTTCTTACAATATTCTAAATACTCAGCACAAGGTTTATTTGTACAGCCACGTTTCATATGACCAAGTCCTCCACACTTAAAACATTTAATTTTTCGTGACTTAAATTTACCAATATTTTCGACTTTCTTCTGTGAATTTATTTGATTTTTATTTACTTTCTTGAATTTATTAAATTTACTGAACTGCATTTTCAACAATACTAGATTTACCATTTTGCAATCTTATTTCCTCTTGCTGTAGACGATCACGAAGATTTTGTAAAGATTTGTATTCTTGACTTAATCCAACTTAATTTCAATTCTTCACCATTTGATCGTAAATCTTGTGCTAGTCCATCAATTAGCAAAAAATTTTCAGCAACCGACTTCAATTCATCATATTTATAACTGAAAAACTGTTCTTGTAACATTGCTGCAGACTTCTGACTTTTCTGACCATACAATCCTTCTAATCTTGTAATCATTTCATGTGATGGTTTACAGTAAGACATTTTTAACAATCTTTTCATCAACATTTAGCCCAATGATTGTCTGAGCCTCAATCTCTTTCTTGATCCAATTTCCATAGCCAACACTTGCTTCATCTGGTTTTGCAATATTACCAGCAACATATTCTGACAAATCTTTCATTTTTAATAACAAATCCAACTTGAACTTCCATGACACATAATTTATTTTTCCATTGTTGTCGCTATGCTCAATCAGCTTGTCCAAGTTCAATTTAGTATCCATTTTACAATTGGTGTAATTATTTTTAGGTTAAACTTTCTTTATTTTCAGACTTGAATTATTTAATAACTTTCTGGGTCCCATAACCTGTAGTGCAGTAGTACAAATAATTATTTTATTTGTAATTATTAATTTATTTATTCAATAGTAATAAAGACAAAACCTAAAACAGCAATTGGACACTTATCTGTCACAATTAATTTTTGACACAATTACTCTTAGTAAAGCATCTGTAATTAGTTTAAAATTGATTAGTAGATGTCGTTACCCAACAATAATCAATTTTGTCAAATCATATTTTCAACTCCTTAAATCAACGAGTACCAAGTTCATTTTGTTTTTATATCTGTTAAATATCGATTTACATTAAAATTTTCCATTTTGCGACGATGGTGATTTTGGTGTCACGGATTCCCGATTAGAAAATTCAGTGGCAATACATGTCAAGCTCTAAACTTCCATTCTGTGCTATTATAAACAAGGTGTTTAGTATAGCAAACAAAACCATCAAGTAAATTGATAAAATCAATAGTAACAATAATTAATTTAATTAACCATGTCTTTGGCGTATTAAGTCATCGCGTTCCAAATTCATTTTCTTCCTTCAATTGTTATCTGACAATTTAAATGTTGGGGCTTTCGGTCTTACCTGGTCCCAGTCTATTAAGGATATGCATACAAAATAAAGAATAAACACTATCAAGGTTCAAAATAGAACTAAAAATCTGAGAAAGAAATAATAAAAAAAATAACAAACCTTAAAGAAACTAAAACATTTTTTTAAATAATATAACCGACTTCCAAGTAGAAATAAAAAGTGCACATTCACTGTTGTTATGTATTTACCTACACAGAAAGTAAAAAAAATGTTTACAATAAATTGTACTCATTCTTCCTAATAAGATTTGCTTGGTACCGAAATATACTAGATAGGTAGGTAATTAATTTGAACAGAATGTGCACTTCTTATTATTTACAGTTTTTATTTTTCGTGAACGTAACAACAGTGATTGTGCTATTTATTGTCTAGTGCTTTGTTTTGTTAATTATTTTCAACTTTTTAGTTTTACTTGGAAATCGGTTAATATTTAAAAAAATGTTTTATTCCTATTATCAATCCTCAATCCGTTAACCGACCATACATCACTTGAATGAACTCACACTATATGCCATTTTCAATAGTGAAAAAGTAATAAGTAACCGAATAGTGTCATATTGCAGTGCCCCGCTCTAATATGTATTATATCCTTCATATCTGTACTGAGTCTATAGGACAGCAAGATAAACTAGAACACTGAACTTTCCGTTCATCTGTACATTCCGACAGATATGTGCAACATATAGATAAAAAATATCAAAAAGTGATACAACGGATTTGCTCTAACGAATGCCAGATAATACAATTAACTTATTATTATTCATTTATTTTATTCAGACGTAAAAAACGATTACCAATGTATCTCAAACTAATTTTCAATAGAAAATAATAATTCAGAATGGTTGACAAGCAACAATGAAGTTGATGATGTAGTAAATGTGTAATGTGATTTTGGATTTGCTTGGCACCATTTCAAAACTAAAAGTACTAAATAGGTTAGTAATTAATTTTTACAGAATAATCACCTTTTTGTTTATATTTATTACCTAACTGTGGATGTGCTATTTATTGTATAGTATTTTATTGCTGATGATAGTTTCAGTCTTTACTTGATGAAAATTTATTTTAAGATTATATTAAAATAAATACACTGATGTAATTTTCACTTAAATTTATTTACTATTGACAATTGTTTCACCAGGTTACTGGCTGCTTCAGAATACAACGTAAGACATAAACGTAAGAGTCTTACGTTGTATTCTGAAGAAGCCAGTAACCTGGTGAAACAATTGTCAATAGTAAATAAATTTAAGTGAAAATTACATCAGTGTATTTATTTTAATATAATAGTATTTTATTTGTTCATTATTTTCAACTATTTAATTCTATTTTGAAATCGGTTATTTTTTAAAAAATATATTTCATTACCTGTTTCTCAGCAATTTGTGCATTCCTAATGGCCTTGCATTTAGTTACAAATATTAATCTATTTGCTGATTTTACCCTATCGTCTTGTTCAATCATCATTTCTTTTGCTCTAAGCAAAAGATATAAATTGTTGCTAGCTGTTTCTGACTCAATCTAAAAAATGTATTAACAAAATATAATGAACATCTCACAAAAGGAAGATAATACTTTGTCTAATTTATTATCCAGTGTAGATAATTGAATTTTTTGACATTTTTGTAACTTAGCCTTTCGCATTTCACTTTCAGTTACCAACTCTGTGCGTTTATTTTCACATTCTTTTATCATCTGTATACGATCTTTTGTAGTCACCACCTAAAATAAATAAAATTTTATTTAGATATTAACACCTTGAAGACTTTTTTTCGATATCGTAATTTTTACCGTTCTACAGCCTGGTTTAGTTAAAAAAACAGAACCTCGCATAAAATACTCTATTAAAATAGCTACATGCTTTATCCAAATATAGAATACATCTGATATAGAAAAATAGCCTCAATTTATATCTTACATTAACTACTGAAAATTTCCAGTCTTTTCTATTTGGCCTCCCGTTGATGCAACTTAGATGATTTACCCTTACACATCTGGGCTTGTACAACCACATTCTTGCTTAAATCTTGTAGAATTCGACTTTATGAGAGTAAGTAACTGACATCTGTATTCTTACGAGTACATGCTTTACTTTAGTTGGCCTACATATTCTGTGATTTATGTAGGAAGTCTTTAAGACGTACTGAAACTCAAGTAGCGTGGTAGCCTTGAGTTGTTTCCTAGGTAAGTAGCTGACTGACGGAAACACTGTGCGAGTATATTCTGCTGACCGGAACGTCAGAAGAAACAGAGGCATGTCATCATCCCAATGTTGCCAATAAAAGAGATAACTGTAATTTGATTCTAGGGTCCTAAAGAACCGTTCTAACATTTGATAGTGGGTGTAAGAGCATGGTTCTGGTCTCTGTAATGTCTAATATTTCATAAGTTACCTGTTAACTACGAATGGGGAACGGCTTAGGCCATTTACTGAACTATTTGATGTCAACGAGAATATATTTATTGATTTTCTTTGAAAATCGTCTAAATTTGTCGATAGCAACTCTGTCAAAATAATGCTACCGTAACACGACTTCATTTTAGGACAGTTTTTGATAATTTGATAGAAGTTTAACCCATCATATCGTTTTCGTCCTTTGTCAAACGTTTCATTGATGTCAAGATGACGTCTAGAAATCCCAGTTTGTATCTTCTTTTGCTAACGCTCTCCCAAATCCTCTTTAAAATTATATAGTCTCGTCGAAGGAAATCCAACTAGTCCCATATTGATTTCTGGATGATAAATAGGTCGATATTCTTGTAATTTTTAAAGTCTACTCTGCAAAATCTCCTGGATGTCAGGATTATGCTGTAATCTTCCGGGACGACGATCAATCTTAGATTTATACTATTCTAATCGTTCCATCCATATGGCTAGTTGTCCCTTGAGTGTTTTCATTTCATTTACTTTCGGAACTGCATGTTCAACTGTGAGTGGAAGTTGAACAATAAATGTATTTGTCGGAAAAGTCGACATGAGATCTTCACTATGGCTAAAACCTCAAGTTGTTTTTATTGTCTAAATAACATGTCACAGTTTCGAGTACTCGGAACAAAGACTAAAACAACACCGAAAACTTCCTAAGGATTGACATCTTTTGTTCTGGTAAACACTTTCCCATTGTTCTTCATATGGTTGTTGATGATCTGGACCCCGGTTACAGTATCATTAATATAAACAAGTCCTTTATTTAGTACAACATTCTCCGATCTGGTCAAAAATGGCAGGTGCAGTACATATCCCAAAAGGCTTAAGAGTGATCTGGAATAAGCTTGTGGTAAATGCTATTTTATCTTTGTCAGTCAAACTTGGCGAATATCCACTTATATACAATATTATATTTAACTTGCAATGTTCGTTTGTAACTTCTTCGTTCCAAAATTTGCAAACCATTTTTCAAATATTATACATACTAATGTAAGATGCAAGATTTTAGTGCACATGAGGCAAAGAGCGAAGAGTCATGAGCCAATCAGAGCGCACTATCGAGGACACGCCGGTACCGAAGGTATACATATACGGAGCATCACTGAGACCCCTGCCATACTGCCTTTGAAAATGTCTGCCATAGTTGTTTAGGGAACGTAGAAGATCTTTCTAAATATCTCAAATTATTTGTACAATAAAAACCCTTAAACATAGGAATGACGTAAAAGACTATAACAAAAATTTACATTTTTTCATAGAGAAAATCCGAAAAAAATCTGTTGAAAAGTGATTTTTCTTTATATTTTAGAGTATATTTTGCAGACCGTGCCGTATTAACCACTATCGTTTGATTGAGATATATATTAAAGATACATACATACATAAAATGCACTTCACATTGAATATTTTAGGTTTTCGTTACAGTAACGTAAAATTTATTAATAATACTTTTGAATATTGTCTTAAGTGAGCGACTTTAATTTATTCTCAGATCTTCTGTCATGACAGCCATTGAAAAAATTGATTTAATTAGTAACAATAAACAGTAGACAGGTAATCATTACAATGACCTGTATTCTCTCCATCCTGGAGCTGTTAGCTGGCCTACCGTGGATTTATGACTAGTCTATTTGGTACGAACATCGGCGTTACTCTGTTGCGTCATCAGATACGTAGGACAAGGTCTCTCAAGGGAGAACAATGGTTGCAAACAGTTAATAGATTCTGTGTGACACGTAGGGAATTCCACATGATTTTTCTTCTGTACAGACAAATTGAATTGCAAAATAGCTTTAGTATATTCCAACCAGAGTAGCCTTGGTAATATATCCCTTTCTAAAAGTTTAACTTTATTTTTAAGTTTCCCGTTGCACAACTCTTTAAGCTTACTTAAATTAGCGGTAAGCTTGCTGTAATTTAAACCAGACCCACATCCAGGCATGGATTAGTAAATAAGCGACAAAATAATACGTTAAAGAAGTTGATTGACAATTGACAGCGACGACTCACGACCGTTGTGTATTTCTCTGTATGATCTGTGTTGTATATATCAAAAAAGCTACTCGTATTTCTATGTTGAACAAATTGGATTGATATATTTTTTAACAAGGCATATAGTTAAAAAATTAAAAGGAATAATTGAATAGTGAATGGGGATTATGAAAATGAAATCTTAGATATTATATACAGGATATGAAGGGATAACATTGCTAGGTTAAAAATACAAACACGATTAAACAGAGAAAAATGTGGGTATTTTAGAGCCCATTGGACTACTTAAAGCAAAAATGTCTTGTACCGTCCTCAATTTATACAACGAAAACCCAAAATGTCATTTTTTCGAATTTTGCATCTACTACTTTTATTTTAAAGAATATCAAAAATTGTTAAAGTAAAAAGTTTTTTGACACATACTGTTACATAATAGGGAGTCATCAAATTTTCACTGCTACATTTCGTTTCTTATGGGCCACCATCCACTATTTTGTTTTAAATACGGACCTGGCACTTTTTTGTTAAAATATCGCCATTAAAAGACCAATACAATGATATTCTTATGTTAAGTTTTATACTACGCTTTGAGAGAAAAAATAATCATCAAGGTAAAAATTTTTAGTACGGTTAAAATGACCACTTCATTTTGAACTCAAAACGGAACATAAGTTTTTATAACCCAGTTAGCAGGTTAACAATGAAAATAAACATAACTTCTTAATTTTCTTTATTTAGAAAAAGTAGAATTAATGCAATTAGTATTCGCTATTATTATATTCATATTAATTATAATTGTTTTTATTAAAACTAGGTAGTTGTGAAAACTAAAAATCAATTATCAGTTATAACCAGCTTTATTAAAGCAACGTTCCTCAAATAGAAATTATTCTTCTTCTTTCAGTTTTTTACCCTCCTGGGTTTAATTTTTTTGTTTCCACAGGTGTCTATTTTCACAATCTCCAATTTATAGTTCCTTTTCAACCATCACGTTTTTTATATGTTTTTCCCAAGTCAAAATAGGTCGGCATTTCTTTCTTTTTCCCTTTGGCGACCATTTAGGTTAGGTTTAGGGGACTATTTAGCGTCCCCGCGGTTTGTTTGAGGGCAACGGGACAGGTGATCGAGAAAAGGAACACTCCCGTTCAAAACGGGACGTATAGTCAGTTGAAGTTGGTCCAGCTTATAGGCTAAATATTCCAATAATTTTTTTTGCATCACAAGAAAGCGTCGTTTTTAGAAAAATGTAAAATATAAAAAAAAATTAGATTTTGTTTTTTATAAATTAATAAAAATTGCTGAAATGAAGAAAATCAGTTTCTCGTCGATGACTTCTTATAGTTAAAACATATGCTTATGAAAGTTGTAGGTATGTCGAATGAGAGCGTCAAAGTTCTAGAATATTGTTTTATTGTTGTACAAGTTGCAAAAACCCATTGACCATTAAAACCGGGTGTTCGCTTTTGTGTTGCAAAATTATGCAAGTTTGATCTCAAGTATTCACAAACACGCAGTCACCAGAGTCTTCCCCGCTGTAAAATAAATTATGCACCAATATATTTATTTTTTTGGTAAATTGAATTGTTGCTAAAATACTGAATATTTTATCACGACTTTGTTTACGTTAATTTATTTATTGCTTCTCAGTAGATAAGCTATACAGGTACGAGCGCAAAATCGACCAAAAATACATGTAATTTTCCATAAGAGATTTCCAAAACCACGAAATTGAACCAAATTTACCCCCTCCACTCCCACTTCGGCTGGAGGTGGTCTACGGGATCACTAACCTCAAGCTCGAACCTAACGGCAAGGGGGCTAACCTAACGGGACTTCCGGGAGGAGGCGTCAGGACCCCGGTCGGGACGCGTCGGTTGTGAACGGGGGTAGGGATAGCGGTGTTGCATCAGTACGCGGGAGGAACGGGGGTGGTCGTAGGTCGGGGGTGCGCGGGGATCGGGAGCGCGGCGGCTGACGTAACGCGGATCGTTGGTCGGGGGTGCGCGGGGTCGGGAACGCAGTCGCCGACGATCGTTAATTGGCGAACCGTGACGTCATTCGGGAAACGGACTGGCTCGTGTCGGGTGCTTGTCGCAGGGTGTATCACAGCAGGATGCATTGGCCGTTGCAGATACAGTAGCAAAACACATCTTAAGAACATATGGGATGAACGAAACGTATTTTGAACAACGAAATAAATTAACATATGCGCGAGAGCGGCAACTCGTTCGAGTCTCTGCTTTCGTCGGATAAACCAGGGCCACGAGGGCGGCTAGTCCGGGCGTTAGATCTCTTAATATAGATAATTCGGCAATTTTATCTAAAAAAATGTACCGAAAATGCATCGTAAATAATTAATAGGTTCCCAAATATTTGGTAATTAGCATTTCATTACAAATAATAAAATAATTCAGATTCAATGAAGGCAATAACAAAAGATAACGAAACCGCAACAGCATGTTGGTGAACTGATAACCATGTGAAACTCGAGCACTGTTTGAAAGTGCAGTGGCTGGTTGATTGTAAACAAGGAAATCGTTAATTATAAAAGTAGATGCGGTTTTCATTGAAGAGATAATGGTAACTAATAATGTAAAAAAAATAAATACGTAAATGAGGAATAATAACTGCGCCTTGAATCGTTGGATTTTGTATCGAGTGGCGGGTAATTCGGAAAGAATACCGTTGGAGAAATGGTTGGATCCACTACAAAAGCTAGAAACAGACCGTAAAAACGACTGGAACCGTAGAAAACGTAGTAGGAATTGGTTGGAGCCAATACAAATGCTAGAAACGGCCCATAGAAACGACTAGAACCATAGAAACGACTGGTAGAATGGTTGAAGCCACTACAAAAACTAGAAATGAGCCGTAGAAACGACAGGAACCGTAGAAATGACTGGTTGGAGCCAATACAAATGCTAGAAAAGGCCCATAGAAACGACTAGAACCATAGAAACGGCTGGTTGAAGCCACTACAAAAGTCAGTGTATTGAACCTAATAGATGTCGGTAACATCTACCGTCTATTGAGTAATTTAAGTATATGAAGACATACTATGCTATAACATATACCATACCCTTGACAGATGGTTCGAGTTCTATATATTCTATATAGTTCTAAATATGTGGATATATATCTGTATATATATTTACTTATGTGTTTTTATATAAAACACTCGAACCATCTGTCAAGGGTATGGTATATGTTATAGCATAGTATGCCTTCATATACTTAAATTACTCAATAGACGGTAGATGTTACCGACATCTATTAGGTTCAATACACTGACTGTTGTCTTACTGATGTGTATTACATCCAAGTATTTCACTTTAGAACTTGTCATTCAAGGAAGCGTATCTGACGAGAACTCCTGGTTCGAAACGGCTGTCATACGTTGAATGATATAGTTCTAAATATGTGGTATATATCTGTATATATAGCCACTACAAAAGCTAGAAATGTCCCGTAGAAACGAGTGGTACAGCAGAAACGGCTGGTATAAATGGTTGAAGCCGCTACAAAAACTAGAAACGTCTCGTACAAACTACTGGGCCAGTAGAAACGACTGGTAGAATGGTTGAAGACACTACAAAAACTAGAAATGACATGTAGATACGACTAGAAATTTAGAAATGGCTGGTTGGAGCCGCTACAAAAGCTAGAAATGGCCCGTAGAAACGACTGGTAGAATGGTTGAAGCCACTACAAAAACTAGAAATGAGCCGTAGAAACGACAGGAACCGTAGAAATGACTGGTTGGAGCCGCTACAAAAGCTAGAAATGGCCCGTAGAAACTACTGGGCCAGTAAAAATGACTGGTAGAATGGTTGAAGCCACTACAAAAACTAGAAATGACCCGTAGAAACGACTAGAACCATAGAAACGGCTGGTTGGAAGCGCTACAAAAGCTAGAAATGTCCCGTAGAAACGACTGGTACAGTAGAAATGGCTGGTAGAAATGGTTGAAGCCGCTACAAAAACTAGAAATGACCTATGGGTTTCTATGGAAACGACTAGAACCATAGAAACGGCTGGTTGAAACCGCTACAAAAGCTAGAAATGTCCAGTAGAAACGACTGGTACAGTAGAAATGGCTGGTAGAAATGGTTGAAGCCGCTACAAAAACTAGAAACATCTCGTAAAAACTACTGGGCCAGTAGAAACGACTGGAAGAATGGTTGAAGCCACTACAAAAACTGGAAATGACCCGTAGAAACGACTAGAAACTTAGAAATGGCTGGTTGGAGCCGCTACAAAAGCTAGAAATGGCCCGTATAAACTACTGGGCCACTAGAAATGACAGGTAGAATGGTTGAAGCCACTACAAAAACTAGAAATGACCCGTAGAAACGACTAGAACCATAGAAACGGCTGGTTGAAGCCACTACAAAAGCTAGAAATGTCCCGTAGAAACGACTGGTACAATAGAAACGGCTGGTAGAAATGGCTGAAGCCGCTACAAAAACTAGAAACGTCTCGTAAAAACTACTGGGCCAGTAGAAACGACTGGTAGAATGGTTGAAGACACCACAAAAACTAGAAACGTCTCGTGAAAACTACTGGGCCAGTAGTAACGACTGGTAGAATGGTTGAAGCCACTACAAATGCTAGAAACGGCCCGTAGAAACGACAGGAACCGTAGAAACGACTGGTAAAATGATTTGAGCCGCTACAAAAGCTAGAAATGTCCCGTAGAAACGACTGCGTCAGTAGAAATGGGTGGGAGAATGGTTGGAGCCGCTACAAAAGCTAGAAACGTCCCGTAGAAACGACTGGGACAGTAGAAACGGCTGGCTGAAACCGTACAAAAGCTAGAAACGTCTCGTAGAAAAGACTGCGTCAGTAGAAACGACTGGTAGAATGGTTGGCCCCACTACAAAAGCTATAAACGAACCATAGAAACGGCTTGGCCCGTTGAATGGCTGAAGGCCCGTAGAAACAACTTAGTCTGTAGAAACGACTGAAAACGTAGAAACGACTAGAACGATCCATAGAAACGCAAGGAAATAAACATAAATACCTTGATGTTGATATATCATATGCTGCTCTGAAATAAAATTGTAAATACAAGACACTGTTTTACTGTACCAAAAGTACTTCTGATTAGAACATTATTATCTTTCTCTCTCTCTCTAGCTTCATTTATTAAAGAAAGAGATCGGAAATCTGATAAGAACGCCCTGTAAACAGGGCCTGCCGGTCATGACGTCATAAGCTGCACTCTCATTGGCTGACCACCTGCTAACCATCAGTTTGTTTATCTTATATGCTTATAAAGAACAGATATGTCCTGATTTCAAAGTTTCCAAAGCAGGATTCCGTTTCAAATTTGAGGAGTGTCTTTATGCCACTAGAAATACTAGAAATGGTGGGAGCCGCTACAAAGGGTAGACATGTTTGACACCGTTACAAAGGCTAGGGCTATAGAAACGACAGGAACCGTAGAAATGATTGGTGAGGATAAACAAAGTCACTACAAATGCTAGAAACTGTTGCTACAAATGGTTTGAAACAAAACCGTTGGAAAAAGTAGAGACCAGGAATGTTGGAAATGGGATAGTGGGAATAAATATATAACTTTTTGTAAGCCAGAGGTAGGAACAAACAAATCTTTTCTAAGACAGGTACTCAATTTTTCAGTGGTACATAAAAACTTTTTTCTAAGTGCACATCAAAAAGAAAACATCAATCGTTTGCTACAACAAACAAATGTTTCTATCACATGTAACTTTTTCTAAGACAGACGTCAGTACAAACAAATGTTTTCTAAGTACACAAAATGTATGTTTCTCCCAACGAATTGTGGATATGAGAGTAAAATGAACAAAGTATTTGAAAAATTTCACAGGTGTTTTACCTATATGTCTCTAACAGGACCTTATAAATGCTAGAAAACTGATAGTAGAAACGTTATAACAGAAACAAGAATTATGGAAATGATTGGTACAGGAACGCTACAAATGTTAGAAATGGGAACCCTGCAAATACTAGAAATAACAGGTACAGGGACGTTACAAATGATAGAAAAGATATGAATGCTAAGAAAAATCCCAGCGCAAATAACTGCGATAGACTGCTCTATTTAATTAGTACCCGCAATAAGGACGATGACGTAAGTTGTATATGAAGCAACAAGATGTCCAATTACCTATCGAAAATTTCGACTTTGTTGAAGAATTGTTGTCATCAGCAAGTCGAAACTGACAATTGTTACCAAATTCTTAAAATAATATTGATTGTTGTACTGTTTTTTATCGATTTAAGTGCTTCAACAGCGTCTTAATATTATAATATTATTAGTATTCGCTTTTATAACGAACCAAAGCAGATAAAAGGAACTTGTTTGTGTTTTCAGAGATCTAAGGAAATATGGCAATGTTGCTCCATCACTTTAATCATATGACTAAAATGACGCATTTCCGAGATCTAGGGAAATATGGAAATCTGGCAATCATGGACCCCCTTAGAGGGCTTTCCGGTCATGACGTCACAACTAATTTCCAGAGGTACGTTGTAGCAAACAACCTCAAAACGGAGATAACAAAACTATCGTCTCATCAAAAGTTTCTCTTAAAAAAATGCAACTCAACAAACAAGGTAATTTAACGTGCATATGAAACGTAGGAACAATTGGCTTCATTTATGAATTACTAATAAATGAAAAATATTCTTGACTGCTAATTTCATTTAAATAATAAACATAAATAAAGTCACTTGACAAAGTTATTATAGAACAAAGTCGAAGCTCATACTTACAGCCCTGCCAGACCCCTAGAAGGCTTTCATGCAGGATTATGGCTTGCTAGCTTTCGACATGTTGAAAGACAAAGCAACGAACCACCACACGCGGCCAAAACTGACAATTTGTCACTGGAGAACACTACTAGACCCAGTCACAACCAAAACAACCCCGGTAGCAGAAAAAAGACAACTTCAATTCATCGTTCCACATGCTTTTAACCCTGCTTTGATATATACAATGAAGATAAAACAGCCAAAGCATTCAAAAGATTGTAAACGGAGGTACAACAAAATTCGTAGCATCAAATTAATATGTTTTCAGATAATTATATGCGTATTAAATAATCTAGTGCAAGACTTAATGGTTGAGATTATTTCATTATTTATCATAGCTGAATATTTAGTTCAAAAGGCAGCCATTCAACATTGCACACAGACAACAACACACCACCGAAAAAAGAAAATTATTTAAAAGAAATGTTGTAAAATACTGAGTAGAAATTCTAGTTAAATTAAAATTAATCCTACAAATATTCTAAAGATATACGATGTTTGTGCTTTATTTGATATCTGCATCACTATCAATTATTGCGGTTTTTTAACCTTGGTGAAGATGTTAGCGAAGGTTATAATTTGTCAAAACAGAAGTATCCCTTAGAAATGAATTTATTCGTATCTTAGAGTATCAATCAATCATTTGAAATACTGTAAGGGTGTTTGATGTAACAATATTGTTCTTCCAATAACACTTTGCTCTGAATTAAATTACTGTTGGTGGAAAGAGTTGTCAATCTAAACTGTGAAATAAAAGTCATATGGTTTAAATATTTTTTGTTTTGAATCATGTAGATACAGAATTGAACATGGAGAGTCTGTCACATTCAACAGGCCAGAAAATTTTGGTCAAGAATAGGTGGACTTCATTGTCAACAAACAAAAGCCTTTAAACCATGTGTTGTCATGTCATCCTTCAATATGAATGTGAATAACACGAATTTATTTGTAAGATGCACGAGTGTGAGATAATAGAAAACATATTCCTATGCACGAGTGTATACATAATGAATAACATTTAAGAAAACTTAATCAACCTATTAAACTACACACATACAAATTTAAAACTAGCAACTCACAGGGTTACAATTGTGAACACACTAGAAGCAATATAAGACAAAAGAAAGCTGTAACCAGCCCTCGTGTTATCCAATTATAATTATCGGTCAGCATCGATCTCCATCACAACAAATAACGGAAACATAATCCATAAGTTTATAAGCATATTGTATGAAATTAAAAAGTTTACTTCAACCATATATATATATATATATATATATATATATATATATATATATATATATATATATTGAATCATGATGCTAGGATATTGCTTTAAAAATGTCAACGTACAAAGCAGCTACCTTCAAATGATATACCATTGAAATAAATTGTAATCAGGATCTATTCAATCATACATAGCAATAACATATGAATAAAAATTTTCTGTAATGTAATAAACTCATGATTGGTAAAATAATCCATATAATGAATACAATGTATGGAAAAGTCATTTACTCTCTTTGATGGATTTTCTCAAAATGATTTAGGACAAAGAGAAATATATAAGACAAAAACATTCTGCACTGGAACTACATTATAAAAGCTTTCGATCCAACTTTCATGTAGTGAAAATATTTCCACTACACAAACGCCACTCTTACATTAAATGAGTAAACTAATGAAGTCTTTCTATAACGCTTACAAAACCAGCAATGATAGTTATTATAATAATTCACTTGCAGAAAGTTAAGCATGACAAATTACAAAACATGGTTGGTTATTTAAAACGTTTTCGGACTTTGCTGAAACAGTAAAAAATTTGAATGGGCTTAAATAATAAACATTCTAATAGACTTCAAAGGGATGACATTGTTTCACGATTTCAAAAACTTGTTCGAACTGGGATCAAAACTAACAAATAGCATAAAGATATATTGATGTTTCTGGACTATGCTTCAATTATGTTCAAGTTCAGAATTAGTAACATTTTGAAGAAAATACCTATACTTAAAGTGAATACTATGAATCATAAATATTTTAATACTAAAAATGAAATTATTGATCAGGGAACAGACTTGCGAGAATGGTTTGATAATCACTTAAAGGATCCAATTACAAATTCCCTCGAAGAATTTTTCTGTCCAAAACAACCATTTGATGACTGAGTTGGCTGAACTTAAGCAGATTGTGATACAAGTAAAGAATACCGCTGAGGCTGAGATAATACAAATGCAAAAAGAACGACTACAAGCACGAGCCAAAGCCGAACTGCATCGAGTTCGATTGGAAGAAGAATCTGTCAAGGCATCGGAACGTCATCATGAGGTTCTGAACGTTGTTTCTCACAGAATACAGTCTCAGGTAGTGAAACGCTTGAGGAACGAAATAGTTCATCGTGTAATAATAGTATAGTAATAAGTAACCAACCAATGATGAACATGAGTAGCTTATGACGTCATAGTAAAAGGGCAGGGAGGCCCTTCACACAGGGAGGTTAGAAGGTATCAACTGAGGTTAGGTTAAGATCGATTGAAGGAGTTGAGGTTAGGGTAGGTTAGGATCGACCGAACCTAACCTACCCTAACCTCAGTTGATACCTTCTAACCTCCCTGTTTGAAGGGCCTCCCTGCCCTTTTACTATGACGTCATAAGCTACTCATGTTCATCATTGGTTGGTTACTTATTACTATACTATACTATTATTACACGATGAACTACTTCGTTCCTCCAGCGTTTCACTACCTGAGACTGTATTCTGTGAGAAACAACGTTCAGAACCTCATGATGACGTTCCGATGCCTTGACAGATTCTTCTTCCAATCGAACTCGATGCAGTTCGGCTTTGGCTCGTGCTTGTAGTCGTTCTTTTTGCATTTGTATTATCTCAGCCTCAGCGGTATTCTTTACTTGTATCACAATCTGCTTAAGTTCAGCCAACTCAGTCATCAAATGGTTGTTTTGGACAGAAAAATTCTTCGAGGGAATTTGTAATTGGATCCTTTAAGTGATTATCAAACCATTCTCGCAAGTCTGTTCCCTGATCAATAATTTCATTTTTAGTATTAAAATATTTATGATTCATAGTATTCACTTTAAGTATAGGTATTTTCTTCAATATGTTACTAATTCTGAACTTGAACATAATTGAAGCATAGTCCAGAAACATCAATATATCTTTATGCTATTTGTTAGTTTTGATCCCAGTTCGAACAAGTTTTTGAAATCGTGAAACAATGTCATCCCTTTGAAGTCTATTAGAATGTTTATTATTTAAGCCCATTCAAATTTTTTACTGTTTCAGCAAAGTCCGAAAACGTTTTAAATAACCAACCATGTTTTGTAATTTTTCATGCTTAACTTTCTGCAAGTGAATTATTATAATAACTATCATTGCTGGTTTTGTAAGCGTTATAGAAAGACTTTATTAGTTTACTCATTT
Source organism: Octodonta nipae (assembly GCA_034190945.1). Classification (NCBI taxonomy): domain Eukaryota; kingdom Metazoa; phylum Arthropoda; class Insecta; order Coleoptera; family Chrysomelidae; genus Octodonta; species Octodonta nipae. Next base: position 58,346,007 of record CM067220.1, read on the forward strand.
AATGTAAGAGTGGCGTTCGTGTAGTGAAAAGTTGGATCGAAAGCTTTTATAATGTAGTTCCAGTGCAGAATGTTTTTGTCTTATATATTTCTCTTTGTCCTAAATCATTTTGAGAAAATCCATCAAAGAGAGTAAGTGACTTTTCCATACATTGTATTCATTATATGGATTATTTTACCAATCATGAGTTTATTACATTACAGAAAATTTTTATTCATATGTTATTGCTATGTATGATTGAATAGATCCTGATTACAATTTATTTCAATGGTATATCATTTGAAGGTAGCTGCTTTGTACGTTGACATTTTTAAAGCAATATCCTAGCATCATGATTCAATATATATATATATATATATATATGGTTGAAGTAAACTTTTTAATTTCATACAATATGCTTATAAACTTATGGATTATGTTTCCGTTATTTGTTGTGATGGAGATCGATGCTGACCGATAATTATAATTGGATAACACGAGGGCTGGTTACAGCTTTCTTTTGTCTTATATTGCTTCTAGTGTGTTCACAATTGTAACCCTGTGAGTTGCTAGTTTTAAATTTGTATGTGTGTAGTTTAATAGGTTGGTTACGTTTTCTTAAATGTTATTCATTATGTATACACTCGTGCATAGGAATATGTTTTCTATTATCTCACACTCGTGCATCTTACAAATAAATTCGTGTTATTCACATTCATATTGAAGGATGACATGCCAACACATGGTTTAAAGGCTTTTGTTTGTTGACAATGAAGTCCACCTATTCTTGACCAAAATTTTCTGGCCTGTTGAATGTGACAGACTCTCCATGTTCAATTCTGTATCTACATGATTCAAAACAAAAAATATTTAAACCATAAGACTTTTATTTCACAGTTTAGATTGACAACTCTTTCCACCAACAGTAATTTAATTCAGAGCAAAGTGTTATTGGAAGAACAATATTGTTACATCAAACACCCTTACAGTATTTCAAATGATTGATTGATACTCTAAGATACGAATAAATTCATTTCTAATGGATACTTCTGTTTTGACAAATTATAACCTTCGCTAACATCTTCACCAAGGTTAAAAAACCGCAATAATTGATAGTGATGCAGATATCAAATAAAGCACAAACATCGTATATCTTTAGAATATTTGTAGGATTAATTTTAATTTAACTAGAATTTCTACTCAGTATTTTACAACATTTCTTTTAAATAATTTTCTTTTTTCGGTGGTGTGTTGTTGTCTGTGTGCAATGTTGAATGGCTGCCTTTTGAACTAAATATTCAGCTATGATAAATAATGAAATAATCTCAACCATTAAGTCTTGCACTAGATTATTTAATACGCATATAATTATCTGAAAACATATTAATTTGATGCTACGAATTTTGTTGTAGCTCCGTTTACAAACTTTTGAATGCTTTGGCTGTTTTATCTTCATTGTATATATCAAAGCAGGGTTAAAAGCATGTGGAATGATGAATTGAACTTGTCTTTTTTCTGCTACCGGGGTTGTTTTGGTTGTGACTGGGTCTAGTAGTGTTCTCCAGTGACAAATTCTCAGTTTCGGCTGCGTGTGGTGGTTCGTTGCTTTGTCTTTCAACATGTCGAAAGCTAGCAAGCCATAATCCTGCATGAAAGCCTTCTAGGGGTCTGGCAGGGCTGTAAGTATGAGCTTCGTCTTTGTTCTATAATAACTTTGTCAAGTGACTTTATTTATGTTTATTATTTAAATGAAATTAGCAGTCAAGAATATTTTTCATTTATTAGTAATTCATAAATGAAGCAAATTATTCCTACGTTTCATATGCGCGTTAAATTACCTTGTTTGTTGAGTTGCATTTTTTTAAGAGAAACTTTTGATGAGACGATAAATTTGTTATCTCCGTTTTGAGGTTGTTTGCTACAAGGTACCTCTGGAAATTAGTTGTGACGTCATGACCGGAAAGCCCTCTAAGGGGGTCCATGTTTGCCAGATTTCCATATTTCCCTAGATCTCGGAAATGCGTCATTTTAGTCATATGATTAAAGTGATGGAGCAACATTGCCATATTTCCTTAGATCTCTGAAAACACACACAAGTTCCTTTTATCTGCTTTGGTTCGTTATAAAAGCGAATACTAATAATATTATAATATTAAGACGCTGTTGAAGCACTTAAATCGATAAAAAACAGTACAACAATCAATATTATTTTAAGAATTTGGTAACAATTGTCAGTTTCGACTTGCTGATGACAACAATTCTTCAACAAAGTCGAAATTTTCGATAGGCAATTGGACATCTTGTTGCTTCATATACAACTTACGTCATCGTCCTTATTGCGGATACTAATTAAATAGAGCAGTCTATCGCAGTTATTTGCGCTGGGATTGTTCTTAGCATTCATATCTTTTCTATCATTTGTAACGTCCCTGTACCTGTTATTTCTAGTATTTGCAGGGTTCCCATTTCTAACATTTGTAGCGTTCCTGTACCAATCATTTCCATAATTCTTGTTTCTGTTATAACGTTTCTACTATCAGTTTTCTAGCATTTATAAGGTCCTGTTAGAGACATATAGTTAAAACACCTGTGAAATTTTTCAAATACTTTGTTCATTTTACTCTCATATCCACAATTCGTTGGGAGAAACATACATTTTGTGTACTTAGAAAACATTTGTTTGTACTGACGTCTGTCTTAGAAAAAGTTACATGTGATAGAAACATTTGTTTGTTGTAGCAAACGATTGATGTTTTCTTTTTGATGTGCACGTAGAAAAAAGTTTTTATGTACCACTGAAAAATTGAGTACCTGTCTTAGAAAAGATTTGTTTGTTCCTACCTCTGGCTTAAAAAAAGTTATATATTTATTCCCACTATCCCATTTCCAACATTCCTGGTCTCTACTTTTTCCAACGGTTTTGTTTCAAACCATTTGTAGCAACAGTTTCTAGCATTTGTAGTGACTTTGTTTATCCTCACCAATCATTTCTACGGTTCCTGTCGTTTCTATAGCCCTAGCCTTTGTAACGGTTTCAAACATGTCTACCCTTTGTAGTGGCTCCCACCATTTCTAGTATTTCTAGTGGCATAAAGACACTCCTCAAATTTGAAACGGAATCCTGCTTTGGAAACTTTGAAATCAGGACATATCTGTTCTTTATAAGCATATAAGATAAACAAACTGATGGTTAGCAGGTGGTCAGCCAATGAGAGTGCAGCTTATGACGTCATGACCGGAAGGCCCTGTTTACAGGGCGTTCTTATCAGATTTCCGATCTCTTTCTTTAATAAATGAAGCTAGAGAGAGAGAGAAAGAAAGAAGTACTTTTGGTACAGTAAAACAGTGTCTTGTATTTACAATTTTATTTCAGAGCAGCATATGATATATCAACATCAAGGTATTTATGTTTATTTCCTTGCGTTTCTATGGATCGTTCTAGTCGTTTCTACGTTTTCAGTCGTTTCTACAGACTAAGTTGTTTCTACGGGCCTTCAGCCATTCAACGGGCCAAGCCGTTTCTATGGTTCGTTTCTAGCTTTTGTAGTGGGGCCAACCATTCTACCAGTCGTTTCTACGAGACGTTTCTAGCTTTTGTAGCGGCTCCAACCAGTCATTTCTACGGTTCCTGTCATTTATACGGGACATTTCTAGCTTTTGTAGCGGCTCCAACCAGTCATTTCTACGGTTCCTGTCGTTTCTACTGCTCATTTCTAGTTTTTGTAGTGGCTTCAACCATTCTACCAGTCGTTTCTACTGGCTCAGTAGTTTCTACGGGCCATTTCTAGCTTTTGTAGCGGCTCCAACCAGCCATTTCTAACTTTCTAGTCGTTTCTACGGGTCATTTCTAGTTTTTGTAGTGTCTTTAACCATTCTACCAGTCGTTTCTACTGGCCCAGTAGTTTTTACGAGACGTTTCTAGTTTTTGTAGCGGCTTCAACCATTTATACCAGCCGTTTCTACTGTACCACTCGTTTCTACGGGACATTTCTAGCTTTTGTAATGGCTTCAACCAGCCGTTTCTATGGTTCTAGTCGTTTCTATGGGCCTTTTCTAGCATTTGTATTGGCTCCAACCAGTCATTTCTACGGTTCCTGTCGTTTCTACGGCTCATTTCTAGTTTTTGTAGTGGCTTCAACCATTCTACCAGTCGTTTCTACTGGCCCAGTAGTTTCTACGGGCCATTTCTAGCTTTTGTAGTGCCTTCAACCAGCCGTTTCTATGGTTCTAGTCGTTTCTATGGGCCGTTTCTAGCATTTGTATTGGCTCCAACCAATTCCTACTGCGTTTTCTACGGTTCCAGTCGTTTTTACGGTCTGTTTCTAGCTTTTGTAGTGGTTCCAACCATTTCTCCAACGGTATTCTTTCCGAATTACCCGCCACTCGATACAAAATCCAACGATTCAAGGCGCAGTTATTATTCCTCATTTACGTATTTATTTTTTTTACATTATTAGTTACCATTATCTCTTCAATGAAAACCGCATCTACTTTTATAATTAACGATTTCCTTGTTTACAATCAACCAGCTACTGCACTTTCAAACAGTGCTCGAGTTTCACATGGTTATCAGTTCACCAACATGCTGTTGCGGTTTCGTTATTTTTTGTTATTGCCTTCATTGAATCTGAATTATTTTATTATTTGTAATGAAATGCTAATTACCAAATATTTGGGAACCTATTAATTATTTACGATGCATTTTCGGTACATTTTTTTGGATAAAATTGCCGAGTTATCTATATTAAGAGATCTAACGCCCGGACTAGGCGCCCTCGTGGCCCTGGTTTATCCGACGAAAGCAGAGACTCGAACGAGTTGCCGCTCTCGCGCATATGTTAATTTATTTCGTTGTTCAAAATACGTTTCGTTCATCCCATATGTTCTTAAGATGTGTTTTGCTACTGTATCTGCAACGGCCAATGCATCCTGCTGTGATACACCCTGCGACAAGCACCCGACACGAGCCAGTCCGTTTCCCGAATGACGTCACGGTTCGCCACCCCGATGGAAGCTCCCGGCCGATTAACGATCGTCGGCGACCGCGTTCCCGACCCCGCGCACCCCTGACCTACGATCCGCGTTATGTCTGCCGCCCCGCTCCCGATCCCCGCGCACCCCCGACTTACCACCACCCCCGTTCCTCCCGCGTACTGATGCAACACCGCTATCCCTACCCCCGTTCACAACCGACGCGTCCCGACGGGAGTCCTGACGCCTCCTCCCGGAAGTCCCGTTAGGTTAGCCCCCTTGCCGTTAGGTTCGAGCTTGAGGTTAGTGATCCCGTAGACCACCTCCAGCCGAAGTGGGAGTGGAGGGGGTAAATTTGGTTCAATTTCGTGGTTTTGGGACCTTAGAATCTCTTATGGGAAATTACATGTATTTTTGGTCGATTTTGCGCTCGTACCTGTATAGCTTATCTACTCTTCTCCATCTTCTTCTCAGTCGTATTCTCATGTCTAAGAAATCGTGATCTCATGAACTCAGGTACATCTATTTATTTCAGTTTTCTATGTTTGTCGGTTCATTACTTTTTCATAGAAGTAATTAATTATTGTATAAATCTTGCATTTTGAGACACCCTGTATATTGGTTTATCCTGAGAAATATATGCGAGAAATAATCACTTCTATAATTTAGACGATGTTTCTTTTGGCAGAAGATTTCGTCTTTCAAAACAGACAGTATCGCAAATTTTGGGACAAACAGAACACATGTTAGAATTTCGTTTTACTGGGTATTTAATTGCAAATTTAATATAGATCCCTTGATTTACAATTTTTTCAAATGCTGTTTCACCAGTAAATCAGCTGGTTACGATTGTATGCTACAGGAGGACATCTACAGTAGCCGATTTTAGTGGAATACATGTGTTAACAGTTTGCCGAACAGTCAAAAAGGTGACAGAAAGCGTGGCTAGTTTGAAAAATAGGTATATTGAAGTGCCAGCTCATGAAAAATTACAAAACTTCCAACAAAAATTTTACTATGTAGCATCATTTCTAGGAGTTATTGAAGCTATTAACTGCACATATGTCCAAATCATTTCTCTAGGAGGTCGGGATGCAGAGGTGTTTAGAAATCGAAAACGGTACTTTTCGATTAACGTTCAAGCTGTTAGTGCCACAGATTTGAGAATACTCGATGTTGTTGCACCTTGGCCAGGCTCAGTTAATGAACCAACCATCTTTAGTAACTCTTCTATTTACAGAGGCTTTGAACAGCAGAACTATCCAAATTAACTTCTTTTAGGTAAATTTATTATAGAATATTTGAAACTGATTTAATTTTTTGACGTTTTTAGAAGACAGTGGTGATCTAAATAAAAGTTATTTATTTATAACCACTATTAAATCTCACAACAGGGATATAATGAGGTTCATATAAGGATCAGAAATGCCATTGAGCGCTGTTTTGGAGTCATAAAAAGACGATTCCCTATTTTAGCATATGGGTATAGAGTAAAGCAAACTTGACAGAGTACTACCACTAATTGTGGCAACATTTGTCCTTCAAAATGTGTGCATAGCTAAAGTGATGCAAATCCTCTCCCAATTCCTGAAGAACTCAATATTCATGCATTAAGTCAATTGATTAACAGTGGTCAGATTCCAAATGTTATTCAAAATGGCATTAATGGACCATAATTTAGGCAAATATTCATTAATAAATATTTTGCAAATTTTTAAAATTCTATTTTAATTTCCTTATGTACATATACCTTTTTATAAAACTATAGTGTAAAGTTTTTTTAAATCTATACTATTATAAAATTGTAGTTGTCTGGTTGTTTGTTTCTTTGTTTGTTTGTTTGTTTGTTACCTCATGACGTAATAACTACTGAACGGTTTTTGCTGAATCGTTTTTTTTTTTGTTGCAAAGCTTATAGTTTTACTTAAAATCTGGTATACATTTTATCTCCCTACACTGACAGAAACGGTAGATATGGGGAAAAAACTACTACGATGTTCGATAATACATAATTAGTCAATTGGTTCAACCGCATGCACCAAATACTAGATACTTGTATCAGCTTAGCTTTTATTCAAAATTCGGAATAAGCCAATTTAACATGTTTCGATTAAAAAAAAATTCAACTAATATATCGAGTGTAATTTTACAGGGTGTTCCCATATATAGGATAGGTAAAATTTAGAGCGGAGTAGAATTACATGTATTTAAGAAATCTTGAAAAAATATATACAATATGCTTGAAATAAGGGGGAAGTTATACGGGGTGGTTCGAGAAAGATGTATTGAGTGGACCATAAACAGTTGTTATAAACAGGTAGTTAAAAAACGGGTGGAGTTGAATTATATACATGCAGGGTGGATTACAAAATGTTATATTGTTAGGGTCATAAGTAGTTGCATATAAAATGTCGGTGAAATAAGGATAAAATTTGTATAAAGGGTGGATAAAAAAATATGTTATGTAAGCAGTTAGGATATTTGAATTTTCTTGAGCTGTTATTAAAGTGATGAAATGGATTTTAAAAAATGTTAGAAGCAGTTGTTTATACTGAATGGTTGAAATATAAGTTGGAAAGTTTTAAAAAATATTATAAAGGAATGTTATGATCCACAAGCTGTTTCATATAACGGATAGATGAAATATAGCGTGGAGTAGAATAATAATTATGCAGTGTGGGTAAAAAAAGTTAGAAGATTTTGTTGTATAGGGTAGAGCATAAGCTGTTGCATATATAGAGTACCTGATATATGGGAGAAGTAAAGTTATCGTTACACAGTGTGAATCAATCAAGGTTAGAAAATGTTACAAATGAAAAATGGTTTAAATAAAGGGAAATTATATTTTATACTGTGCTTCAAAAAATATAAGGAAAAATGTGAATGTGCCCATAATCAGTTGCACAGACTGGATATTTGAAATATAGGGAGGAGTGAAGCTAAGTAGTTTAATCTTTAAAAAATGTTACTTAGGGTGCTCTATCAGCAGTTTCAGTGTTGGTGAAATTTATTGGGAATTGATAAATTTATATTTATACAGGGTGGTACAAAAAATGTCAAACTGGGTGGCCGATAATTAGTTGCACTTACAAGGCGGTTGAAATAGAGGGTGGAGTTGAATTATAGTTAAATAGTGTGGATAAAAAATTGTTCTAAATCTTTTTTTAAGATAAGGTGTTGCATATATGCAATATCTGAAACATGGGGCGAACTAAAATTATAGTTAAACATGTTAGAAGAAGTTGCATATACGGGGTAGTTGACGTATAAGGTGGAGACAAATGATATTTTCAAGATGGTTAAAAATATATAAAAAATAGTTATTTAGCGTAGTTATACAGGATGGTTCAAATACTGATAGACCAGTAAGTTATAATGGGTGACTAATTTGCAGTAGTATATATGAAATAGTTTAAATATAGATGAAAGTTATAGCTATAGAGTGCAATTCGTAAAAATATTGAATAAAATTTTATGTAGGGAGGCCATCTGTAGTTGCGATTTGGGTGAAATGGGTCGGGGATTTGATAATTTAGTTATACAGGGTGGTACAAAAAATGTTATATTGGGTGGCCCATAAGTAGTTGTATATATATGGTGGTTGAGATTGGGCTTTGTAGAACTATACTTTTACAGGGTGGATTAAAAGATATTTAAAAAAAAGTTATATAAGGTAGACCAGGAACAGTTGCCTCCTGTTCTATGAAATACCTGAAATATGGGGCGAAGCCAAATTATGTTTATATATTGTGTTTAACACAATGTTAGAAAAAGTTTCATATAAAAGCCGGTTAAAATTATAGGGTGAAGCAGAGTTTCAATTATACAAGGGGGTTCCAAAAAAAGGTTGAATAAAATTGTTATATAATGTGGCCCATAAGCACTTTCAGTTTGGGTGAAATGTATTCGGGATTTGTAGATTTATAGTTATGTTAGGTTCTTCAACAAAGTTAGAAGAAATTGTTATATTGGATAGCCCATATGTTTCATAAGCTACTTCTTTTTGCAAAGAGTTTTTATTCGTGTGAATCCGCGGGTAACGGCTAGTATTAAATAAAAAAAACTCAAAACAGATAAACACGGTTAACAAAATACTTTTTCAAAATGAAAGTAAAAAATATATCACACACATAGCTAGAAAACATTAAATAAATAATCTTTAAATTTTGTTTCCGTAGCTCATGCATTGCTTCTCCTTATTTTAATTTTAAGTTATGAGCGTTTTGCTCCGTAACTCTTGTTTTCATTTTATGTTACAATTCCACTAACTCAATTAGTCTTTGGGCTATTTCGTTTTTTATGGCTACCAAATCTTCATATTATCAGGATAAAGATTCTGAGGTGGACGATGGTTGCCGCTTTCCGCTACTCCAGTTTGAAGTAGTGTTTGCTTCTTTCAGTAGCTCCTGTGTTATTGGTTTTAGCTTTTGTTCAGTTAATGTAGATAAATAAGCAGTCTTTCTCTGTCTCCAATCAATAATTTTAGTATCATCCATATGTTATTCATACTTTTATATATATATATATATATATATATATATATATATATATATATTTCACCTCTGTGACAACAGTTATTATTTCCTGAATGGTATTGCTATCTTAACTACAATCATTTTGCTAACAAAAAACAATATTTTTATTCATTGCAAAGTTAAATCAGATGCTGGATCGTCACATGTTGGTTTAGGTGGGCCACCACCAGTTGCACTAAAATAGTGACGTGTTGCAGCAGCCGTTTTTCTGGTATTTTTTTTTTGTTTTCATAACATTTCTTTAAATTAAACTTACTTCTCGATACCCCAGAGGGGCTTTCAATTTTACTCCAATCCTAACCTTCGCTTTGTCTTTCCAAGACACTTCATCTGTTCTTTTATTTTTTATGACATCATTCCGGTTATTAATTAAACGCAGTATTAACAGTTTCTCGTCAATTGAAAAATTATCAGATCTGTTTCTTTTTATTTTGTCCATTTGTTATCGAATAAGAGCGAATTTATTATATAGATTTACTTTTCAAAAAGACCAATTTCAAATTTCAATCGACATTTTTGACAGAAACGTCAAAGATCAATGAAGGAAATACGTTTTTGGACCTTAACTAAGCAAGACACTGTGCAATGGCACGAAAGTTTAAGGGAAGTTTAACATTAACTGTCACTTAGATAAGCCCAACTGGTGCACTCCGGGGTAACAAATTATTTAATGTACAATTCAACAAAAAATATATATCTGATAGTATCCATCTTGAGCATATACTCAACACATAGACAAAGATTAAAGTTCAACTTTTACTCAGTAAGTTATGAATTGTTGAAAAAAAATCCACTTTTTAACCGACTTCCAAAAAGGGGGAGGTTATCAACTCGTCGCGTATTTTTTTTTCGCTTTTTTTGTATATATGTTACCTGATTTCTTCTCCTGTGGTGCACCGTTTTGAATGAATATGGTCTTGTTTAATAAAGTATATATCCGGATTGCTGAAACTTCAAATTTTGGAAAATAATTCTATTGGTAAAGTGATAAAATTTGTGAATGAACACATGCGTGTATGGAAATCGACCAATATTCCTAATATTTTAGTCGATTTTTCGATAACTCCTTATGGATGTGTATAGTTTTTTAACGTTTAATCTATTAAGGAAGATCCTTAGGTGATCTCATATACTTTTCTGCGACGTGCAACTTGCAGTTTTGGAGAAAATCGCCGAAAATTCCAAAATTCTTATCAAAAATTTTATCGAAATGACATAACGGACATTTCCTCATAAATATTTTAATACCAACGTAATAGTGCGGTAATTTTAGGCACTGGAAGTTTTAATTGCGAATTTGAAAATTTTCTATGTACATCTCAAGCATATAGGTAGTAAACATAGTATTTTCGGCTCCTTAAATCAATGAGTACCAAGCTCGTTTTATTTGTATACCAGGCAAATTTTTCCATTTTTCGAAGGCGGTGGTTTTGGTTGTCACATTCTCCCGGCCTAATAGAAAATTCAGTGACAACACATGTCAAACTTTAAACTGCTAATTGGTGCGTTTATAGACAAGGTGTTTAATTATAGCAAACAAAATCACAAAGTAAGTAAGCATTTATATGAAGATTGAAATATAGGACGGACTAGAATGATAGTGGTCCGTAGGCAGCCGTATATACAGGATCGTTGGAATATAGGGTGGACTAGACGTTTGGTGGTATAAAAATGTTGGAAAAAATGTGAAATTTAAATTATATAGGGTGATTAAAAAACTGTTATATGATGTGGATATAAGCAAATCATATACAGGATGGTTGAAATATATGCTGCAGTTGAATTATATTTATACAGTGTGATTAAAAAAATATTTTTTTATAGCCTATAAGAAGTTGCATAAAGTGTGGAGAGGAATTAATGTTACACAGGACGATAATGTAAAATGTAAAAAATGAACTAATTTATGGGCTAGCCCACAAGGAGTTATTATTATGGTTGAAATATAGGACGGATTTGACTCCGTAAATATGGGATGGATTCTACTCCGTCCTATAGTTTACAGAAGGCAGCTAACAAATTTATGCTTGTCCGTGGGCAGTCGTATGTACAGGATGGTTGGTACATAGGTTGGAGTGGAATTATCTATAGTTATACAGGGTTGTCAAAAAAAGTTGAAAAAAGGTTACATGGCGTAGTCCATAAGCCATAAATATATTTTGGGCTTATTAAGTCAACGCGTACTAGTACATTTTGTTCGTAAAGATTTACCTGTCTATTTAAATGAGAAAGTATCATTGTGTAATGTTGAGGCTTTCGATGTTACCTGGTTCTGTCTATTAAGGTTATACATACAAAATAAAAAATAAAGAATCAAAACTACCTGAGTTCATAAATACTAAAAAGTTGAAAATAAAACATTTTTGAAAAAATATATAACCGACTTCTACCTATAACTAAAAAGCTAAAAATAATCATAACAAAATACAACTCTAGCAAATAAATAGCACATTCAGTGTTGTTAGGTACCTACCCAGGAAGTAAAAAATGTAAACATTAAAAGGTGCTCATTCTGTACAAATTTATTACCTACCAATCTAGTATATTTTTGAAGTCGGTGCCAAGCAAGATTCAAGTTTGATGAATTAGTAGATAAGTACGCAATGAAGGATTTTAGATTTGCTTGGCACCGGCTTCAAAATATACTAGATTGGTAGGTAATTAATTTGTACAGAATGAGCACCTTTTAATGTTTACATTTTTTACTTCCTGGGTAGGTACCTAACAACATTGAATGTGTTATTTATTTGCTAGAGTTGTATTCTGTTATGATTATTTTTAGCTTTTTAGTTATAGGTAGAAGTCGGTTATATTTTTATTCAAAAATGTTTTATTACCACTCTGGCCGACGTTTTTCGATGAAAACTGTTTCAATAAGGACTTGTAAATGAAATAAGTATTTCTAATTCTATACAAATTTTTCAATTAACGGCGTTACGATCTCTTGACCGCATTTCATTATATAAACAAAAATAAAAGAAATCTATATTTTAGGGGATTTTTATTATTTAAATAATTTACATCTACGAATTTATTAATGATTCCCTAAAAACTAAACTGAAGTATATAAGCGAATGCTGTTAATTTGTATTTCCCACATTTCTTTTATTTTGCTTTATTTCTATAGGTTTGTATATACATATATCTACTGGCTTCGAGACATTTCACAAAATGGCATCATTCACGATTTTGCTCGCTTTTCGAATGGTCTTGATGTTGGTCACTGCAGGGGTCGAGTTTTACTTAAATTGAATCCTTCATCTGTTCCATTAAAATTGTTTTGATATTTGAATTTCGATAACTTCACGGTACAACATGGATAATAAGCTGATGATAAGGCCAGAAACTCTTTATTTTCAAAAACAAATTTGTGATGTTTCTAAAGCCATGAGCTGCTACTGTGAATTTTTCCGTCTCTACTTTTCGTTAGTTATTCTTATGTTGTAAACGGATGTTAATACTGCGTTTTGTGGTTCTACATACTGTTACGAAAATTCATCCGACAGCTGGTGCAATCGGCTATCAACCAATTCGTTGAAGACACATTATTCCGATACTTCTGGGAATCCGAAATGTTTTGTCTCTCAACTGGCCGACCGCTATCGTTACTTGGAATTCCCTTGATGCTTCCAGAACACATGAAAGAAGTTGAGAAATATATAAATACGGGCAGCTGGCGATGGGATTCATTCAGTATTCGACGGTCCTATTGTTAAGATAAATTGTAAGTAGTTCTTGTGAATATAAATCGTGTTAAAGCAGTGGAAATAAATTAGAGTGAGTTGGACTGTGTTTTTAAATAAATCCAAGAACTGAACTGAACCCGAGTGTGAAAATAAAAACATTACAATACATTGCATCATATGTGCACGGAATACGGTATACTCCTGCTATAGAATACATATTGCTCTAGTTAATTTGAAAATGGTTTTTACATTGTGCTTTTATAAATATTTTCTGCTATACAGTATGTTATTTCTTTTAAAAGTTACATTTGGTATATAGAAAGACACAAATTATTTCGTAGATATATGTTTTGTCCAATAATGCAAAATACCAAAATAATTGTTTTGTAATTTTATTAAAATATACAAAAATATTATATTAAAAGATACAAAGATGGAAACCTATTTATTAGCATTGCCTTTAACTTTTCTGATTGTTGTAAATTTACCAGTAAACAGAATATAAGTAGGTATGTATTTTATGATGAACAAAATCAAACACAGGTGCAGGTAATATGATAAGTTCTTAACTGTGCTTTATCACGTCCAGCCATATTCTAAATGTCTTCAGATTTTTTCTAAAAAATATTAAATTGACAGTCAATAATAGTTTTTTAAATTATGGGAATCTTTTATTTGATATATGGCAATAAATCACAATCTTACAGCAAATCAATGAAACCAGATGTAAACATTATTTAATAAAGATCACTTCTAATTTTGTATTTGAATACAAAAAAAATACTTTTTGGACATTATAATCAATTCATTATTTAGGTTATGACAATTTGGGTTTCTCAGGATGGGTATTCACTTTACTATGTTCTTTTAAGCCACATCGGGCAATTCAAGTCACCAAATCCGGATTATCTTGACGTTGATTATTGCCTCGTATAAAAACTTTCCCAGAAACAGTTTCAGATGTGGTTAGATATATATATATATATATATATATATATATATATATATATATATATATATATCCATTATTATTTCTTAAAATTCTACTCTTCGGTCCAAATCATCTTCCTATGGGTGCCATTTATTTCTATGCATTTTAGAACAGAAGATTTACTTATTGACCGTTCTGCAGCTATTTGTCTAGTGGATTTCTGAGAGTTTTCTTGTAAATCGAGCAAAACATTTAATTGTGTATCTTCTGGAAGATATTTGGTTTTGTAATTGTCTCTTACGTGGCCAAATTTTAGAAACTTTTTTTCTGTTTTACTAACTACCGATCGTGTAATAGGCCGCTCTGGGTTCTTCATATTAAACAATTCTTAAACTTCTGCTTGTGTTCGAGTTCTGTCGCCATCTTCTACCATCGTCAAAATTTCCATTCGCTGCTTTTCTGTTAAACGCGCCATACAACTTATTTGAAGCAAAATTATAGTGCAGTTTTTATGGAATTAAACAAGTGTTAAAAACTCCAGCATTAAACAAAGGGTTTCCATTCATGCAACTAAAATACCGCCAACAACTATAAAAACCAGAGTGAATAAATAGGTTCAAACCAACAAACAGCTTATTTTAACCGTTGTTTTAGAAATAAATGTAATTTTTTTAATAACTGTTAATTTTCCACTTTTCAACTTAGCCCTTTGGTTGTGACGGATACTGTAGACAACGTCATTGATCCTCTTAACCACTTCGTATGGACATTACCAGGCGAGTGTAAGCTTTGGAGACTTACCCTTGGCCTTCTGGGGATTGTTCAGCCAGACCTTATCCCTTACTTGGAACCCGACTGAATTGGCTTTGTGAACATATTGTGTCTTCATTCGGTCGCTGGTGGCCAACATCTCCGTTCGGGCTAGTTTTTGTATTGCCAGCATGTTATGTCGGAGAAGACATCGAGAAAAATATAATTCCTAGGGAAAAATCGTCCAGATGCCCGAAGTTGTATGGTCTCCCCAAAATCCACAAGCTAGATGCCCCATTTCGACCAATAGTCAGCGCAATAGAGTCTCCGAAACATCTCTTAGCAAAATTCCTGCCTAAAGAACTCCAACCGTTTGTAGATCAGATGACATCCTATGTAAAAAACTCACAACATCTCCTAAACATTATACAGAATATGAATGTACAGGCTCTACAGACCACGAAATACCAGCCTAAGCTATGGTTAAGGTACGTCGATGACACTTTCATGATATGGCCACACGGTAGCGTGAACTTCACAAGTTTCTGGATCATCTAAACAAAATACACCCGAAAATTACGACCGAACCCGACGGAACTATAGGTCACACAGTATACCGGAAAATCACGCACACAAACAGATACCTCAACGCAAACTCGCACCATCACCCCGCTCAATTATTTTCAGTAGTTAAGACCCTAACCCACAGATCTAAAACTCTAACAGACAACCCAAACAGTAAGACCGAGATGAACATTTTAAAGAAGATATTAATATCAAATGTCTATAACCAGCACATAATACAAAAGCATTTACACAAAAACCAAAACCCACAACAAAAGATGATAACATCTCGACAGCCTTTCACCCTTTCGACAAAATTGGAAAAGTACGAGCGAAACACAATATAAAAACAGTTTTCAAGGCACACAGAAAGATTGGAGAGATCATACCGTTACCTAAAGAGAAAATTCCCCTTGAAGATCAGGGTGTATATGTGATACGGTGTAAGGACTGCAACCTTGCATATTTGAACAGACCAACAGAAAAGCAAGTGCTCGGAGAGAGGAACACAGGAATGCAGTAAAACAAAAAAACAACGACGTCTGCATTATCACTACATCATCTAAATACCGGTCATCACATAGATTTCGATCAGATGAAGATGTTAGCAAAAAGTGAAAATTAAAGAACAAGGCTCGTTAGGGAATCTATTGAAACGTAAAACAAACTTTAATAAACGGGACGATGCGCAACGTCTCCCACACATTTGGAAAGCCGCATTAACCGACCGCCATATTAGCATTAAAATGAAATCTCCAAAAAAAATCACAAATAAAGCGAATATCCTTCCGAGACCAAACAATTGCACAATGACAAGCGGACCCATAACCCGTCAAAAGGAAAGAGCTCTGATTGGCCAGAGCGAACAAGACCACGCCCCCCGGTCGATGGCATAAAAGCAGAGACGCAAAGCAGCAGCAAATCAATTTATACTACACTTAGTAAGTGACAATATCACTAATCCCGAAGAAGATGAGTGAGATCTCAGTAAAACGTCGAAAACAGTCAATTACAATATATATATATATATATATATATATATATATATATATATATATATATATATATATATATATATATATATATATATATATATATATATATATATACCCTGCAATCACACACAATACAAGAAAAATGTAAACATTCATTTATTTTACATTATTTTTTGCTTATATTTACAGCAAGTTTGTTTATCTGTTTTGACCTTCATTCGATTATTTGAAGCATTGTACATTTATCTGTCAAGTTATGACTTTACTGATTTGTTGAAAATTTATAAGACAATTATGGTATACACATTGCAAGAACATGTTGAGCTGGTAGGTCTTTATTACCAAAATCAACATTGTGCTCGATTTCCTGCCAGGGTTTTTAACCAAACGTAACGTTGTTCATAAATACGTATTGGAATTGATTTTAAAATTTGTTGAGACGGGCTCAGTAATGAGCAAAAATAATGCTTTTAGAATTTTGCATAAGTACAAATTCCATCCGTACAAAATTAAATTACTTCATGGATTGAATGAGGATGATTGGGATCGAAAGCAACAGTTTTGCGAAATTATGACCCAGCGTATGATCGAAAACCGGAATTTCTTGTAAAATGTTTGCTGTTCGGATGAGTCCACTATTTCACTTCATGGGGAGGTTAACCGACATAACTGTAGATTGTGGTGAAGCTCATAGTCAACATCCGGTAAAATTAAACGTTTGGGCAGGGATTTCGGAACATCATCTAATTGGACCCCTGTTTATTCCTGGTAATTTAAATGGTGAAATTTATCACAATATATTGGAAAATGAAATTAATGCATTGATAATAGAAAAACTAGAAAATGGTCCTCTACTACATGAAGAGCAATTGCATTTCCAACAAGATGGAGCTCCTCCACACTACGCCGCACCAATTCATAAATACCTCGATTTGGAATACCCTGGTCGCTGAATTGGAAGAAGAGGTCCTATAGAATGGCCTGCCTGATAACCTGATCTGAACGCTTTGGATTTTTTTGTGGGACATGTTAAATCCAAAATTTTTATGACTCAACCCGAGAATTTGGACGAATTAGAGCGGAGTGTCGTCAGATAACACCGACTATGCTGAACCATGTCAGAGACGGCTTCCAGTCAAGGTTGTACTATTGTATGG
Source organism: Octodonta nipae (assembly GCA_034190945.1). Taxonomy (NCBI): domain Eukaryota; kingdom Metazoa; phylum Arthropoda; class Insecta; order Coleoptera; family Chrysomelidae; genus Octodonta; species Octodonta nipae. Next base: position 58,363,575 of record CM067220.1, read on the forward strand.
AAGTCAATGGAAGACACTTTGTAATGTAAATTAGTTTTTTTAAATACTCTTTTATTATTACATGTACAGAAATTGCAATAAAAATTCTTATTACGACGGTATAGTCCGTAGAAGGGGCTTTCAAATGATATAGGACAACACCTGTTTTCCCTATCTCAAATCTCAAGGTCATTGACTTGGCCTGTTTCGGTTGAATGCGCGCAAGCACTAATTCATCTCAAAACATTTCCACCTGGAAACAAAAATCCACCTGATTTTTCTTATTGCAATAGTTGTGAAAATAACACAGATATACAAGGTGGCTCGTTTGAGATAGAATACCCTGTATATATATATATATATATATATATATATATATATATATATTTGTTAGGCGTAAATATTATGCACGTTTATGAAAAGTATCATATTTCGCTGACTCACTAGTTGTGTCGATTTCCAAAATCCTTGTGGACAAGAACTTCCAGACCGAGACAACAACTGTGGCAGCGACAACCCGGAACTAGTCCTCAGCTCCTCCAGAACAGTCGCATGCCAGGAGTATTAACGTATGTACTATTACAATCATCACGTTATTGATTTTTTATTATTTTATTGATTTAATCGATACGATTTGTATGTATCTTGAACATACAGTTCTATCATTTAATATTCACCCACATTCATCTTTATTATTTTAAAACAATTCTTGAAACATATACTTAAACACATAGGCCTTCTGTGCTTTTGTGTTCGATATTATTTTAATTGTTTCTAATACTGAAAATATATCTCATTTACTTTATTGCATTTACCATTTACCTTCATTTTATTACACTAATGTTGTCATGTTTATTAATTGCTGTAACAAATTTACCTACAAAAATACCCTTACACTGATTTTTCCTTTTTATATTTAATTTGATATATTTGTTCACATTATTTAGTTCACAATATTTCTAAATATGGTTGAAACACGCCAAGGTATGGTTGAACCTTACAAACTTGCGGAAATTTTCGGTATCATCCCTGAATATGACGGCAATCCAATTTTCTTAATTACTTTCATCAGCTCCTGTTCGACAGCACAAAATATGGCTGTCGCAAATCAAATAACTCTTTTAATTTTGCACATTAAAAACAAGCTAAGAGACAGTGCTTGTTAATTCAAGAAATGAGATGAAATGAAAACACTTTTAGAAAACCGTTTTGATGACTCACGCGACTTGTCCGCTTTAATCCAGGATTTACAAAGAATGCGACAACTACCAACTGAATCCCCACTAACTTTCTCAGCGAGACTACAAAGCCACGAGGCAAATATGCACGCGGCTGTTAACAAATAGAATCTAACAACCAAAGAAAAAGACGCGCAAAATTGTCTTATAGATTATCTTATCGCTAATAACCCTCCTGATATAATTACCCAGCAGTTTCCCGAATAAAAAGAGAACTCCAACTTTGTCATTTGAAGAATCAAAAATTCTACGGAACCCTTAACAACATCAACCACAAAGACGATTACCTCCTCAAACTTTTGTAAAACAGTGTTAGTTTTGTAAAAGCACCGGACATTTTTATAACACCCGCAACAATTTAGGCCGAATCCTTCTTATCAATCGGCTAATGAAACTAGGCCCAACATTGATCCCAATAGGTATCCCACAAAAAAAACCGACCTTCTGCCAGTGGACAATATCAAAGTTCTAATCAATCTCGACCAAATCCCAATTTTTACAGAAACCACCAACAAAGAACTCACCACTTCAACCAAGATGAGTTCTGTAACAATTTCACAAACGATGATCCTTATACAAATTCATACTACCAAGACGATTGATCTTAGTCAGACCCCCAAAATACAGATTTCGAATACTCTGAAAGTGACTATCCTGAAACGTTTGAAAGCAATTACCCTGAATTCCCTTCTGAATTACCCGAAGACCGACGACAAAAATTTCAAGAGGTACTTACAGTGGACAAACCACCCGATACACAGATCTGCAATCTTCAAACCCAGCTCGAAACAATGAGTTTACTCGACGACTTCAACCCCAACCTGAATTTTCCGGAACAAGCTTTCCTATAAGCCCCTCACTTTCGGTAAATTCTAAGAACCTTGTATACATCAACGACGCCACTAATACGTATAAACTGTTAATAGACGCAGGTGCCGGTTTATCAATTTTTAAACCAAACACTTGTGAAAAATTTCGACACCGATACGATAGAAAACGTTATGATACAAGATATCACTAATCAACAAATCCTGATTAACGAATCGACCTTAGTCCCATTTATTCTTAACGATCCACACAAAGTTCTGTAACTCTGTCACTTAGACATCAAATTCGATGGTCTACTAGATTCTGACTTTTTAGAACATTACAATTGTGTGATTGACTTTAACAAAAAACTTCTTATAACCAACTTCAAAACTATTTCTCTTATGAAAGTAACAGACGAAACAATGTCTTCAAACAGGCAATCTCCAACAATTAACCCAACAATTTCAAAAACGATTACTATTGAACCGCGAACAGAACGGATTTGCAAACTCAAATGTGACTTACGCAACACGGAAGCTATACTAACCACTACAGTCCTAGGAAATGTGAGACTTCCGAATGCTTTAGTATAAGTTAACGACAAAGGCAAATTTTTGACATCCATCTTAAACGCTAACGCCTGCCCAAAAACTGCAATTTTCGACACTATCAAATTAGAACCCATTCAAAATTACTCTGTAAATCACTGTGAATAAATTTCGTTTGCAACTAATCCTAACTTCGACAGTCAAACGGAGATTAACAATCAACTCCGACTGGAACACCTTAACGAGGAAGAGGCCGAACTAATACAACAAATTTGTCTTGACTTTTCCGACATTTTCTACTTAGAAGGTGACCATCTTAGTTTCACGAATGAAATTAAACATTCCATCCACACAAACAACGCCAAACCCATATACACTAAATCGTACCGCTATCCCCAAATTCACAAAGAGGAATTCCGTAACCAAGTTTCGAAAATGTTAGAACAGGGCATCATTCGTCCCTCAAACTCTCCCTGGTCTTCCCCTGTATAGGTTGCCCCGAAAAAACTCGACGCCTCCGGAAAACAGAAATGGCGCGTAGTCGTGAACTATAGACAACTTAAGTAGTTTCTAAATGATTGAGGAGGTAAATGATTATTTTGAATGTTCATCTGGGATTTTCTCCCCTCGCAATGGTTTCTGAAAAATACAGATAAGTTAAGTACTTGAATATCAAGGTGTAGTATCTAAGGGCAGTTTGTGGAAACTGCCCGGTACACTAGTTGCCCTCTTATCCGTTACACAAGATATCCGATCTGTTAGACCAAATTGGCAAATGCCAGTATTTTACCACCCTAGATCTAGCTTCTGGTTTCCACCAGATTTCAATTGAGTCTAAGGATATTCAAAAAACCGCTTTTACGGTAGAGAACGGTCATTTTAATTTTGTTCGCATGCCTTCCGGGTTGAAAAATGCCCCCTCAACATTCCAAAGGGTGATGGACAATATTCTGATAGGAATCCAGAACGAAAGATGTTTGGTGTACATGGACGATATAATAGTTTATTGGCCCACAATTCACGAACACTTAGCAAGACTAACTGACGTTTTTAAAAGACTTAGGCAAACCTCAAAATACAGCCTGACAAATGCGAGTTTCTCCGCAAGGAGGTCGCTTATTTGGGACGCTTAATAACTAAAACCCAACCCGTCGAAAGTCTATATCTTAAATTTTCCTCAGCCGCATAACCCCAAAGATATTAAGTCATTTTTGGGACTGGTTGGTTATTATCGGAGGTTTATTCCAAACTTCGCGAAAATATCTAAACCCCTAACTAAACTTTTACAAAAGGATGAACCATTTAATGTCAACGCTGAATGCGTCACGTCCTTTAACGAACTTAAACTTGCATTAACTTCGACACCAATACTGATCTATCCGAACTTCGAGGAACCGTTCAGACTAACCACTGACGCCAGTGCCTTTGCAATCGGCGCTGTACTATCCCAAGGTCCAATAGGTAAAGATTTACCCATTGGATATGCTTCCAGGACGCTTTGTCAAGCCGAGACAAGGTATTCGACCTATTGAGAGAGAACTGTTGGCTATTGTTTGGGCAGTGAAGCACTGGAGACCAATAATCTGTGGCCGAATGTTCCAACTTTTTATCGATCACCGCCCGTTAACGTGGCTGTTCTCGATAAAAGACCCCGGAAGTCGATTAGCCGGATGGAGACTTAAACTCGAAGAATATGACTACGAGATCATTTACGAACTGGGTAAAATTATCAAAAACGTCGACGCTTTATCACGCATTAAAATCAACCACGCTGAGGAATGCCAGGCTAAAACTAAACCAACACCCCACAAATTCTTACCGCTAAAGGACGAAGACGATGACAATAGCTCCGAACCCGAACAAAACGAAATAACTACCGAAACGATATCCCAAGAACTCAAAACTTTTGTTGGACGTTACAAAACTATTTCCTTAATTGACTATAGTAAAATCGAATATTCTAATTGCCAACTTCTAGACAAGGCAAATAAAAATATTCTAATCTTTCCCCAATCATCCAACCTTCAGGAATTCCATGACTTGCTTATTGTCAAGAAAATAAACGGTGCTCAGTTTGAACATCTAATACATTAAGTTTAGTTAAGTTTCAATGTTTTGAAAATCACTTTGGTTTAGTTAATAATTATGATTATGTACTTCTTTAATGGATATTAGATTTTTCCTTTCCTTAATTACTTTTCTGTTAATATCTCGGTAGGTATTGAAGTAAACAATATCAAACCCGATATTTTTGTATTCATCAGAAACTAAAATACTATACAGGGTGTTTCATTGGAAATTTTATAATCGACATTACTTCCGGTAAAACATGAAGTTCAATATTTAAAAAAAAAATTGGAAACAAATACGCAAAGTATTGCAGTATCCACCTTCCAAATTCCATTTGAAATTTCTAGCTTATGTAGATTACATAAGCTCTAACTTTCTTTGACTTTATTTGTTTCTAAAACGATTTCCATAGATTATTTTCTTTTGAAATGTATTATTTTAGTCTTTCTTCACCTTTTGATACTATTGTACACTTTTGAAAACTTTTTAATTGATTAATAACTCTTACTAAAATTTTGACATCTACTCTTTTTTTTCTATTTTCCCAAAATTTAAGTTTATTAAACTTTTCTTGACCTACTTTTGATTACATTTTACTGTTTAACCCTTGGCAGGTATTTTTACAATTTTCATACTCGATAACCTAGGCTAGGTTCCGGATGAGAACCTTTATTTATTCTCGACGTTTCGACTCCTGCTTTGGAGCCATTATCAAGAGACAAAAGTGAAAAAGAGTTTCAGAGTCTAGATCGATCTCGGGGCCTCAATCTACCTACTCCCCAAGAGTCACTAGGTAACTGAACTGTTCCGTTACTCCTTTTCACTTTTGTCTCTTGATAATGGCTCCAAAGCAGGAGTCAAAACGTTGAGTATAAATTAAATTCACACGCGGTTTTCACCCGGACCCTATATATATATATATATATATATATATATATATATATATATATATATACCAAACTTATAAGTTTTATTTTGGGAAAGCAGCAGTGAAAAACGTATTCTTCTTTATCTTTATTTACTCGAGCTTTCGATAATAATTTATATCTTCATCGGGAGCACTACAAAATATGGCCTGTTATACATTAATGTCCGACAGAAAGTACACTACTTACAAAGATGTGAGATATTCCTGTCAGATGTTCTAATATGGTGCAAGGTGAATAATAATTGTATAATGGCAAAATCCCGGGATGATGTTAAGAATTGTAAAGCAGACACACATTCAATATTATCATAAACTTATTAAAAACTAGTACAAAATTACGCTATTGTTCAAAACTTTTTATAAAAATTAATAGAAAGGAAATGTATCCTATCAGTCTACAAACTATGGTGAGCGATTAAGACAAAAATTTTAGGTTATACCGCCAAACAGAAAAACGTCACTGTCAATCAGCTTGACAATGTCAAGTTCTATGAAACACGTCAGTGTCTCGTGTGACAGGTATCACGGTACACCGAAAATTACAAAACTGCAACAAATTTAAAACCACAACCCTTTAGCTGTTGTGTGGAAATTAAAATGAATTTAAATCACTATTAGACATTTTCACTTCTACTGTTCTGTAAACTTATTTATTGGGTCTTTTTTGTTATTTATTATTATTTACCTTTTTCTAATAGGTAGGCATAAATGGCACTGAGCTTGTCAATGTCTTTTTTGGAGTTCAATGTGCTACCCTCTTGAAAAATGTGAACCATTTCCAAAAACTTCCTTTTCCTATTTGAATTCTCCACTTCCAGAACCTCCACTCGTTCATAATCCATCTGGTGTCCTGTATTATTTTCATGTGTTGCCAAAGCACAAGATTGGATGTTCCGTCTTGAATCACTTTTGTGTGAGGTTAATCTCTTGCTAAGGGTACGGCTGGTCTCCCCGATGTATACTGATTGGCAGTTTGTGCATGGGATACTGTACACCACGTTGCTAAGTTTGAGTTTGGGTGTCTTGTCTTTGGTCTTTGTGTAAACTTCCCTGGCCACTTTTATGTTTTTGGTGGCAACTCTGACTTCAGCTGGATCAATCAGTGACTTAAGTCTGTTAGTGAGGGTTTCTTGATAAGGTAGAACTATCGTCTTTTTGGGGTTGATATTGTCCTGTTGTATGTCTGGATCATTAATCTGCCTGGTAGGGTTTTCCTCTTGTGAATCTCTCCTTATGGGTGTGTTGAAGATAAGTTTCTTGAGTAACCTCCTCGGGTAACCATTCTCCATCATCAGTTCAAACAAAATTTGTAGGTTCTTATGTATGAGCGTGTGATGTGTGACTCTTGTGATTCTCGTTTTCATGTTTGTGACAACATTCAAAATAAAATAAAACTTATAAGTTTGGTCTATATTAGTCAGCAAGAACAAACCGTTTGGTTTATTATATATATATATATATATATATATATATATATATTCTGAGAGGCTTCCGCGGTCATTACTATGAACAAGGCTAGGTTGACAGATTTTATCGAATACTGTATTCGAGTATCTAAAAGCGAAAGCAGAAGACTACGAGAATTATGCGAACCGAGCTGAAGAGGGCAGATGTGACTCTGCCAAAACTTCGTCATTTCACCCAATCGATCCCGGCAGGGATCAGTTATCAACTACGCGGTTGAATTTCCGGAAACCACCGAACACATTTAGTGCCCGCGAAAACTTAAAAACATATAATATATAAATATATATATATATATATATATATATATATATATGCATACAGTGGGTAATTGCCAAAAAAATGCAGTTGAACATTAGTCTCTAGAAGTTCCGTCCTGCTTCATATAATGCCTGCTAATTTACCTACCGCAGAAATGAACTGAAATGCTAGTTGTACAGTGTTTTAATATCCAATACTAAAAATTACGTTCATTCTTTAAGACACAAATTAAAATTATTAATAAAAGTTGTTTCGATTTATATTTCAGAGTACAATATAAAGAAATATATAATTATATAAGTAATGCCAATTTGCTTTCTTGCCGTTTAGGTTATTATTTTCATTTATAACGATATCTAAATGTGTAATATGTATAAAGCGGTGGAAAAAATCATACCAGTTCTTTGGGAACTTATTTAAGGATATGTGTTATTTGTAGATACCTGAAATTGCGACTTATTTATACAATGTTATAAGAGCAAGCAAAATATGGCGAAGAAATGTAATACCAGTATATTCAGTTTTTTTATGCAATCGTTAGCAACAATATTATACATAATGGTACACTTGTGTAAGTTAAATAGTTAGTATTTATTTATAAAAATAGTTATTTTTATTATCATATACCTACGTCTCATTTCAATAAACTAATTGCTGAGATTTAGACAATTCGTACTTACATGAGCCTGCTGCTTAAGTCTATTAAATTCATGTTTTCCCATCATTATTGCTCTGTCAGTTGGTTGATTATTTGGTACAGATATACCCTTTTCTACTTCCATAGAATTTTTTCGATTTGTTACTGTTTGTGAGTTATGGTGTATATGTTGACCGTTAAATTTGTGTCTATATTGATAAAATATAAAATTATTTTGCGACATCATAAAAATATCACTTACTTATGATTTTCCGCATTACTATAATATGGTTTTCTTCGAGGCTTCAGCATTGTGTAGGCAGTATGTAACTATATTCCGAACATCCGTCTTTATCGACAAAACATTCTGTTGATTTGTTACGCTTCCGGCGTCTGATATTCATCCGATATAGATTGAATCAACTGTAGTTAGTGTTCAGTAACTTCACTGTAGCAAGCTGATTAACTATATTTAATAATTATTTATTAGACTAAAAAAATTATAATGCAAACAATTTCACATCAAGTGTGGCGTTGATTATGTAGATACAGCGTTATAAATTATTGATAAATAAATAATATTAGGAAAATATTGAAAGAAATAAGAAGTTATGATTTTCAGGACTTTTTTGAGAAAAAATGTGATTGTATGCTTCCCAGCTGATTGCCCCTGACTAAGTGACTAATGCACGGTAACTTATCTGTTTCCAACTGTTAAGAATTAAGTCAAGTGCAAATAAGTGAATGTATATATTAGCTTCAAACATTGTTTAATTACAATTTTTAATTATTTAACTCACTGTCGAATGAAAGAAAAAAAAAGTAATCTAAATGAGTGGATGTGCACGGCCGGTGTAAGCTGTTGTTTTCCAGGCTGATTTGCTGTTTTAGAATTTCATCTGCAACTGCGGCTGGGGAATAGGTAACACCTCGCATAAATCTGGAGATAAATAGAAACCGTCGAGCGGTGGGGCACTAGTATTTATTCCTTTTTGTGGGAGCAATTAATGGGACGGAGAGTGTACTGAGCTGTACATTTCCAACCCAAGTTTCAATCAAAAAGATAAATATCTAATACATAGAATATTGATTTTTGCTTTTTGACGCGCAAAACTAAAGCCAAAGATGAGACTACAAGTCCTCGATCTTTCGATTGCCAGTGGTTAATCAGTACAGGGTATGCTCTTCTTTTCCAATTGTACATTCTCATTTAGCTTACGAATTGCCATTAAAATTTTAAAATTTAGAAGCTTTTTCCTCCCAAAAAGCTGTCAGTCGTAAAACTGCAAAAATTTTTTATCAAAAATTATTTTTAAGATTGTATTAACAGTAATAAAATCATCTACAATGGTATAAATTTTAAAAAGTGTGCCTTTGCAACAAGTTGGATTATCCAATTTAATAAAAAAAATTGAAATGTTATTTTTTAAATCTTTGAATATTTTATTTTGACTAATTTTTATATTTAAATACAATTACTTTTAATGTTTTAATAATAATAAATTGTTTTGATTATCATTGAATTGTTTTGTTTTTATTTATTTATTTATTGTTGAATTATTAACATGAAATGCAACTTTTAATTTCACCTAGTATTTTATTATAAATGAAATTCAAATTAAAACATTATCAAAAATTTACAAACAAATTAAGAAACAACAATAAATTATTTTTAATAAACACTTAGGTACTAAATTTTTATGAACTTTTATGAAAGAACTTTATCACTATCTAACTTAGAAATCCTTGTTAGTCTGAAGCTGGTAGATGTCCTTATTATTATTTATGTTAGAAGTCATTATTATTATTTATGAAATGTAGAGTTGAATAAATTACTCAAATTACGTATTTAATTTCTATATACAAGCCTTAATACTAATAATTATAAATGCAAATCAACATGTGTACATAGAATTCTATATAAACACACAACTCCTAGTTATTTATTTAAAACCTTTTTTGTTTAAATACCTTGATTTAGTATTTTTTTTTAAACGTGATACCATTTTTAGTTTATTTAATGTCTTCGATGGCACATTACATGTAATATAAAAGTAAAAAAATGTATAAATTAGGTGTTGCGGTTTTAGTTCAATGCAGGTTCAATGCAAGTATGTAATTGACGAAGAACCTTTAGCGGAACAATCAATAAAACACGTGCCGCCGCGTAAATGAATCACCAAATAAAAGTTAAATACTGACCTTTTACGTCGAAGCTCGGCAGGTGGTGTTTTCTTGGTTCTTCTTTCTTCAGAGGCTAGCCCCGCAGCAACAGTAACTGTTTTAGATCTTCGCCTGGACAACACGTTCCACAAAAAATAGCGACGTAATGTTCATTGATTGAGCAAACAAAAATGCGGGTTTAACAACAAATGACGCGCTTTTGCAAACACAAAAGAAACAAAATGAAAGCGGTTTAGCGGTTGTTACGATCGGAACTATAACTTGCGAAATCGTAACACAATAACAACAAAAAGCGGCCGTCGTAAGGCGGAATCAAAAAAGCGTCCAAATAGCTTGGAAGTCAATACACGAAAAAACGAATACTGTCTTTATTTTACACGCAAAAAATACTTAAAATTAGCATTAGCGCGACGGAAGGTTTTGGAAAAGGTGCAGAAGTTTAAAAATCAATGAAGTAATTCAATCAAATTTAAAACAATACACTAAACAAATTGCGGGAACGCAACAGTTTATATTATTGGGATTTTTCACCAGCTCCTGCATTCATCATTTGTGTGATGAAAATATTTATTCAACTTGTTACATTTATTGCTTTCTATGTTGCAATTTTTTTGTATACTCCTCGTATGAAGAGTCAATTTTACTGTTCAGTTGATGTTTCTCTCACCAAAGTTCGGATTCAATTAGCTGTCACTTCGTTATAAAATTTGTTTGTTTCCGTACCGCCATGAAACTAAATTGTCTGCATTGATTTCGTGCGCAACTGCGAGTTTAGCAGCGTTCAGCGTACTACCATTGTATAGTAACAAAAAATATTAGTTGGAACGGTTTTCTGACAAGTTTGTGGTCTGAACTCTGCAACCTGCGTTCCATAACCTTAATTTATTGAGAGTTTCTACTGCGCATGATTATTAAGAATCACCAAACGATATTTGCTCTTCACCAAGGATCGAAATGACTGAGGCGTCATAACTTGGTTGTAACAGGTTTTCTTGAATGCTCATGACGTTGATCGTCACCATGTACTGTTTCGCTTCGGGTAGGAACAAACCTATAGTAACCAACTTTGTTGCACTATTTGTTTATTTCCTCAATAGACCTTTACATAATTGAAAAAAAATTATGTGCATGCGTCAACGTCCGTCTAGTTTTTCGCTCAGTTTATACTTATTTATAACGTGAATATGAGAATTTCAATGTAATATATTAACTTACTATTAATAGTAAAGTTTTAATAGTTATAAACTTAAAGTGAACTATCAGTATAACGATTTTAATTAACATGTATAACATTTCATCAATAAAGAATGGAGCAAAAAGCATTAATGTCATGGAATTTGTGGGAGCCATACGTACAGTAAATCATTTTTGGAGAATTTATTTGACTTTATTAGTTTTCCAAAGCCTGGTATAGAATTTCGTCGAAAGCTTATTAGATCAACGAAAAGAATAAACAGTCAAAAGTTTGTCTAAAATGTGATTTATGAGTTAGAGATGTGAACTAATATATTTGTTTTATGTGGATGTGTTTTTAAGACAATAACTTGCTAAAAGATATAATATTAATTAAAGCAAGTGTTATCCTTTTCAAAATCAGTTGTAAATAATGTACTCGTGACCAGACATATGGATGCAAATTGAGTTTAATTAAAGATTTATATACTGTATTTTGTATTTTATTTGTAGCAACTGTACAGCTTTCAGTAATATTGTATACGATTTTTGTACAGATTTCGTGAAAATCTTATAAGTTAACTTTCTTATATCTGTATGTCGAAAGATGAATAGCCAACATAATTAAAATCACATATTGTAATAAAAAGAACAATGACCGAGAAAACCACAGTAATAATAAATAAATTAAATTTGTAGTTTTTATTACTAATGTTTATTTTATTAATTATCAGTATATTAATTACTTTAAACCTAATATGAGTATCATTTCTGCCCTAACCTGTGAAATAGATCAGCTTCATTTTCGCCTTGTTGATGAAAATAACACTAACCACCATTGCAACTTAATACCATTATCTGCTTTAATTGAAAGATGTACAAATAAAGCCCCACAATTTAATATTTCATTTATAATAATTGTAATGATAGTAGTTCTTCATGTATATTTGTGAGAAGTGCCCGAACCTTTCATATTCCCGCCTTTTTAACATGCCGAACGCGCCTGCGATTTACAAGGGGTGAAAAGTTCTATTTCATGATAGCTTTTACAAAACTTGACGATGTGTATGGAGGGTTGAATAAAGGAGGACACCCTCTGTTTAAGAAAAAGTGTTCACAAAAAGGTTTCAATTTGGGGGAGCCAGTGGGATGACCGGGTAAACATACCTGAATACAATTAGGTTAATGTGAAGAATTCACAAAAAAATCAAATTTAACCATAACAGTTAAACGAGCAGATTTGTATTTAACATTAAGTATTAAGTCAATGAAATACGTTGTGCATAGATAAAATTGACTTACAGGCAAAATTTTATTATCACATTTTTTTGGGAGTGAAGATAAATATCCTACATAAATTAAACCCTGAAGAACCCATTATTTTATAATTACTAAGCTGATTATGGCATTGTCCACCAACTTGAAAACTTCAACAAACTTCTGAAGATATTTTCCCAGGGGCATTAACCACGCGTACCATTGGAAGTATTTAAAATACAACTACAGCAGAAAGATGCCAAAAATAGTCACTTATTTGTAGCTAATAGAGATTTTTGTCCAACTAGACAGGAAAAAATATATGGAAAACTAGAGTGTGAAAATGCTGGAATCCTTGAAAAAGAAACTATTATAGAATAAAATGCACGTGAAATTTGTTCCATAATAACAGAACAGATAATTTAAGTACTGTAGTTTATTTAGTGATGAAAATAAATGTTATTTACCTTTTATCTAGATGTGAACAAGGAAGTAGAAACACCAACTATCTAAAGCGCCATTTTTAAAATAAATATGTAATACGAACACAAGAATGTAAACAACTAATTTTTATTTACATCTAATTCACCAATATCTATTTGTTAGTAAGTATAAAAATATTACAAATATACAAATTTTTCCCATTTTTTAACTATTTCAAAAAGTATTATAACAAAATAAGAACTATACAATCTCTGCGTTTTATAAAAAATCAAAACTGGGGCACATACTTATTAATTTATAACACAATTAACACACTATAAACTCATATCACTTGCATAGATTAAAAAAAAAGAAGACAACTGTTTACAAAAAGAAGTTCACATAACTGATTGTCTAGGTTATATTTGCGAATAATTAAGTCATTCCCACTTTTTTAGCCACTTCTAAATGTAGGATTTGTGCATTTAAATCCGTTGACAAATTCCTAACTTCATAACATACCCTGTCTTCACACTTGCGCCATTCTGGCCATTTCTTGAACTTTTTATTCGAAAGCGTCCGCTGCACACTTTTTCAGTTTTATTCCAATACAATTTGTCCTAATTTGCTCGACACTCCATAACGATGTGCACTGATTAATTAGGAATGGCTACTGTCACAATCATTGAATAAATATACAGGCTATTCCATCTCAAACGAGTCACCTTGAATATCTTGGTTATTTTCAAAACTATTGCAATACGAAAAATCAGGTCGATTTTTGTTTCGAGTGAATTAGCGCTAGCGCGCATTCAACATAAATAGGTCAATTCAATGACCCTGAGATTTGAGATAGGGAAAATAGGTATTGTGGTATATCATTTGAAAGCCCTTTTTACGGACTATGCCGTCATAATCAATTTTTTTATTGCTATTCCTGTTCATGTAACAGAAAACCTAACGGATTATTAAATTAAAAGTTTTCACTGCATGGAAAAGTATTAAAAAGGAGTTCTTTTATAGTACGCTCTTAAACCATCCTGTTTCACTGTCGCACCCTGTAATAGCACACAATACAAGGAAAACATTAAATGTAAACATTAATTTATTTTACATTATTATTTGCAGATATTTACAGCAAGATTGTTTAACTGTTCTGACCTTTATTCGACCATTTGAAGCATTGTACATTTATCTGTCAAGTTGTTACTTTACTGATTTGTTGAAAATTTAAAAAATAATCATGGTATACACATTGCAAGAACGTGTGGAGCTGGTAAGTCTTTATTATCAAAATCAAAATTGTGCTCGATCTGTTGCAAGGGATTTTAACCAAAACCATCCCGAACGTAAGTTCGTCATAAATACGTATTGGAGTTGATTTTAAAATTTGTTGAGATGGGCTCAGTAATGAATAAAAGAAGAGGTCCCATTGGAATTGTAAATGATGAAGGGGTAGCTGTGGCCAACTTATACCAAACACACAGTCTGTTCAGAAAATCTCTGCAGCTTTCGGTATTAGCAAAACTAACGTTTTTAGAATTTTACGTAAGTACAAATTCTATCCGTACAAAATTAAATTACTTCATGAATTGAATGAGGATGATTGGGATCGAAGGCAACAGTTTTGCGAAATTATGACCCAGCGGATGATCGAAAACCCGAATTTCTTGTACAATGTTTGCTTTTCGGATGAGTGCACTATTTCACTTCATGGGCAGGTTAACCGACATAACTGTTGATTTTGGAGTGAGGCAAATCCTCATTTATTTCGAGAAGCTCATAGTCAACATCCGGTAAAACTAAGCGTTTGAGCAGGGATTTTGGGAAAACATCTAATTGGACCCCTGTTTATTCCTGGCAATTTAAATGGTGAAATGTATCACAATTGAAAAATGAAATTAATGCATTGTTAATAGAAAAATTAGAAATTGATCCTCTACTACATGAAGAGCAATTGCATTTCCAACAAGGTGGAGCTCCTCCTCACTAATCCGCACCAGTTCGGCAATACCTTTATTTGGAATACCCTGGTCGCTGAATTGGAAGAAGAGGTCCTATAGAATGGCCTGCCTGATCACCTGATCTGAACCCTTTGGATTTTTAGTGGGGACATGTTAAATCGAAAATTTTTATCACTCAGCCTGAGAATTTGGACGTACTATGTCAACGAATTATAGCGGAGTGTCGACAGATAACATCGACTATGCTGAACCATGTCAGAGGCGGCTTTCAGTCAAGGTTGTACTATTGTATTGAAGTCAATGGAAGACACTTTGAATATTTGCTTTAGAGGCATTGTATTGTAATGTAAATTCGTTTTTTAATAGTCTTTTATTATTACATGTACAGACATTGCAATAAAAAATTTTGTTACGACGGTATAGTCCGTAATATGACAACATCTATTTTCTCTATCTCAAATCTCAAGGTCATTGAATTGGCCTGTATATATTGAATGCGGGCAAGCGCTAATTCACCTCAAAAATTTTCCCCCTCGAAATAAAAATCGACCTGTTTTCTCTTATTGCAATAGTTTTGAAAATAACCAAGATATTCAAGGTGGTTCGTTTGAGATGGACACCTTGTATATTTACCTTTGAGTAAATACATATTCACTGATCATCAAATATGACAGGTAATATACAAGTTATTGAATACAAAAGTTATCGTCTTTTTTACAGTCTGACAATTTGATAAAAGTATGTAGGCTTTCACGGTCGGTGTCAATGGAAGCTTCTAGCACCCAACGAGGTATCAACTACGCCCGCGCCGCTGAAGATATCTGCCGCAGGTACAGAGGAAACGTTTGGAAGACATTCCAATAAACCACGGCAAAATAGCCCGCAAACATATTGTGCATCCAATTTGATAAAATATTGTTTCAATTAAATATTATTTAAATTACCTCCAAAATAATAATCTCGAAGAAAAGTTGATTCTAACGCTATATTGCACTTATCATAGTAATCAGTATTTATAGCTGGAAATTTCTCGTTCAAAATTTCTAGGTTAATGTTTCCAAAAATTGGACTTTTTATATAATTACAACAATTTCCTTTCCTACTGGGTCCTGTATTTTGAGCTTTTGATCATTCTTTATCTCTTGATGCTATTATGTCCTTCCTAAACATTTCTAATAAAAAAAACCCTTAACCCCTTTATACACGCATTGTTCATTGTTCAGTGTTCATTGTGCGTACAATATGTCGACTGCAAATCAAAAATATCTATTAGTCATTCATATTAAAAATAAACTTAGAGGCAAAGCGGCTCAGTTAGTTAACTAGAAAAATCACGAGATTAAGCAATTGCTAACACTACATTTTGGAAACTCTAGTGATCTGTCTTCTTTGATCCAAGATCACCAACGCCTTTAACAACTTTCTAATGAGTCCCCTTTGACCCTTTATAATAGGCTTCAGGTTTTGAGTGCGATTCAAAAAGCCTGAGCTAACCAATGAACAAAAAGACGCTCTCGTAGATTCTATGATTCTAAACACGCTTCTTACGGGATTAGAACCACGTCTAGTTCAAATAATTCGTGCTAGCAATCCCAAAGACTTTCTGGAGGCACACACTCGAATCAGACGAGAACTTCAGTTGTCATACTTTAAATAACAAAAAAAAATTACACAAATCTGCTCCTTCTAAACCCAAATCTCAGGTCCGAAAGCCATCACAACCGCCGAAATGTTTAAATTGTGGATGATTAGGCCACATTGCAGTAGATTGTTGGTTGCGACAGCAAAACAACCCTCAATCTTTCAACCAAAATATTAGAGCTAATTTTATAGGGCCAAATCAATCTTCGAAGCCAAATTCACCCCGACAGTCTGCAATACAGGCCAATCCTCACTATCATCCAGAAAGTATGCATCATTTCAATGAACACCTGAATACTGATTATCAAGAATATTCAGTAAGCGACTTCGGCTATAATACTGAAAATGGCCCATACATTTATGACGATTTCCGTCGATAATGACATTGAACAAACTCTAGATGATACCTTCGTTACACCTTTGAACAGTCACGAATACCAGGATTTTCTGGCTCTCCCGAGCATAGATCAGCCCCCGATTCAACAACTATCATTTCCGAAGTCTAAACCCAAATCCAGAATTTGAATCTGTAAGATTTTGACCCGAATGCGAATTTCCCTAAACAAGCATTGCTCTAAGTCTTCTCCTAACAGTCAACTCCAAAAATTTATATTACACTCACGACGCTTTCGAAAAGTTCAAACTTCTTATTAATACCGGTGCTTGTATCTCAATTTTTAAAGAAAATACCGTCAAAAATTTCCAGAAAAAGTGCCAATATAAAGTATTAGGCACGAGAAAATCCCTATTTCTGAATCCACTCTTATTCTATTTGCGATAGGTAATCCTCATAAAGCTTTTATATGCAATCTAGATATTGAGTTTGATGGAATATTAGGTCATGATTTTCTCGAGCATTAAGAGTGAATTGTTGACTTAAAATCGAAACAGTTAATTACTAATTTTAAAACTATCCCCCTACATAATGTACCCGATCACGATCAACCTAAAACACAACCGACAGACATTCCCAATACTAAAATGCCAACTTGTACTCATAACAATTTAATAACTATCCAGTCACATACCGAACAAATTTTCAAACTAAATCGGAATTTTCAATTACCGACGCAATTTTACCGACACAGGTAATTGACAAAGTACGACTTCTCAACGCTTTGAATATATTAATTCAAAAGGAGAATTTCTGACTGCAATAACAAACGCAAACGCAATGCCCAAAACTGTTAATTTTTCCGATCCTCACTTAGAACCCCTTGACCATACACACCCTCCCCTAAATTTAAATACACAATACTACACAGACTCTCTAAACTTAGGTAGAAACGTAACTATCAGGGAACAAATTCGGACAGAACACCTTAATGACAAAGAGCGAGAACTTATCACGAACCTCTGTTTAGAAATCGAAGATATTTTCTATCTCGAATGCGATGTTTCTACGTTTACTAACGCCGTCAAATACTCTATTGGCACCAATAATGCCAAGCCGATTTTAACAAATTACAGATATCCTCAAGTCTTTAAAGAGGAAGTGAAAACCCAAATTTCCAAAATGCTTGATCAAGGAAATATCAGGCAATCTTCTTCTTCTTGGTCCTCCCCCGTATGGGTTGTCCACAAGAAACTCGATGCTTCTGGTAAGCAAAAGTGGCGAGTTGTTATCGACTATAGGAAGTTAAACGAACTCTCTGTAGACGATAAATATCCTCTGCCCAACATTTCTGATCTCCTCTACCAACTTGGACAGTGTCAGTACTTTTCGACACTGGATCATGTTTCGGGGTTCCTCCAGTTAGAAATCCTTGAAGAAGATATTTCCAAGACTGGTTTCGCTGTAGACAATGGCCATTACGAATTCGTTCGTATGCCATTTGGTTTGAAAAATGTACCTTCTACCTTTCAGAGGGTCATGGACAACATTCTTTTGGGTATCCAAAATGAACGTTGCCTTGTGTACATGGATGACATCATAGTCTATTCACCAACCATCCATGAGTATATGTCCCGTTTGACAGAAGTCTTTAAGCGTGTTAGACAGACAAACTTCAAAATTCAACCTGACAAATGTGAGTTTCTTCATAAGGAAGTTGCTTACCTTGGTTATCTTATTTCCCCAGAAAGAGTAAAATCAAACCCTTAAAAGGTTGAATGAATGTATCCAAAACTTTCCTCAACTCCAAACTCCAAAAGATGTTAAATCTTTTCTTGGCCTCGCCGGATATTACAGACGTTTTATCCCCAATTTCGCTAAGACCTCGAAACCTCTAACAAAACTCATACAAAAAGATGTCAAGTTCATCTTCGACGCAGACTGCAAGTCTTCCTTCACCGAACTGAAGCAAGCTCTTGTATCTGACCCCATCCTATGCAATTGGAGCGGTTGTCTCGCAAGACTCCGTAGGAAAAGATCTTCCTACAGCATATGCTTTCAGCACCCTCTGCGCTGAAGAGATTCGATACTCCACCATTGAACGATAACTGTTAACCTTTGTTTGGACAGTTATATTTTTTTGGGACAAAGTTTATTTTACTCTGCAATCACCGCCCGCTTACTTGGCTCTTTTCTATCAAAGATCCTGACACTCGTCTAGCCAGATGGCGCCTCAAGCTAGAGGAGTATAACTATAAAATCGAATAAAAGAGCGGCAAGGTAAACTTGAAGGCAGATGCTCTTTCTCGAATTTAAATCAACCACTTTAAACAATGCACTGACTTTATTTTCAAAATCAACATTTTTGCAAATAACGAAACCGACCCAGAACAACCAGACTCCGATAATGATCAAGAACTCGATGATCATGATGAACGAATGACAACAGAATTTAATCGTTATGTTCAACTATATAAAATAAAATATAAATTTCCAGGCCCAACTCCTAGACAAATCTCACAAACGATTGGTCACATTCTTCTAGCAAAATTATTTTAATGACTTGCATGACAACATCATCGAAAACATTTTCGAAGAAGATCCTAACTTCACTACTGACACTGTAAACGTTCTAAACAGTAAAACTGTAAGGCATAGAAAATTTTTAATTGTCCATTTACCCTTTGATACTGGAACCGTTGTCTCACATCTTTTTAACATCCTCTATAACAACCAAAACTTGCTTTATTGAAAACAACATAAAAGTATTATACTCGCAGACAAAGACGTAAAACTAAAAATTTGTCAAAACATTGTGACAACTCCTTGACAAGACGAAATTCCTGCAACAGTACCACCGCCATAAGAAAAAACTCTGCCACAGTTATAAACTTACAGACTAACCAAATCTGTAAAATTAACAATGAGAGGCTAAAACCGTATTTTGAATTAGTACCTTCTTTTCAGATTCTGTGGACTGTTTTCAGTCGTGAACCTCCAACAATACTCTCTTACACCCGTTAACAATACAATAGGTGTTTTCTTCCATGAAGAAGGCACACCTAAAATTTCAAACGACAAATGGACACTTCTTGTCTTCAAAAACCTTTTAGAAATGCTTTTTCAAGTTATGACGCTTATTAAACCGAATTTTAGAGACTATTATCGAAAACACAATTAATACAAAATCATTTAAGCCAAATATACAGACACAAGACGAGATTCTCGTTATACTGCAGAAGTACCACTGCGGCAAAAATAACCTTCAACGTGGAATTAACGAGACCATCCGACACATTAAAGAAAAGTATAATTGGACTGGACTAATAAAAAGTGGGGAGCAATTTATTAAATCCTGCGAAACTAGCCAAAATGTAAAGTTGTGTAGAAAAAACTTAAGTGCTCCTTTTGTCATAACTGAAACACCAAAACTAGAGACTACGCACTGACTGCTAGGGATGAACTCACCAAATTTACTCAAGCTTACCCTATTGGTGACAAAACAGCTAAAACTATAGTGAACATATAGTGAATATTCTTCCAACATTACGGTACACCTCTTCGCATCCATTGTGACTATGGACGTCAATTTGATGTGCGAACCATATGACATAAAACTATTCTTTTCAAGTGTCCACCATCCCAAATCAAATGGTTCTATCGAAAGGTTAGGTTTCACGCGACTTTAGCGGAAATGATAAGGGCAAATACGGCTGAGCATCCGGACGAACATCCATTCATTGTCCTTCCTTACGCCGTTATCTGCTACATCACTAAAAACAAGACTACCGGTTTTACCCCTACGAACTTATTTTCGAGCACACTTCTAGTAGGTCCCCGGAAACAATTTGCGATCAAGAAAAACTCATATCCAAAAATGTTAGGGACCTTAACAACAGAATGAATTACTACTATAGACTTGCACTCGCAAAAATCGACCAACAAAAACAAAAATCTAAAGTTAGATTCGACAAACATGTTACGACTAACCAACCAGAATACAAAGTAGGCGACAACGTTTAGGTGAAAGAGTCTCAGATTAAAAGCAAATCCGAAAACAAATTCAATGGACCTTTTGAAATTACAGCGATACGAAAAAACTCTGCCACTGTTACTAATTTACAGACTAACCAAATTAGTAAAATGAACTTTGACAGACTAAAACCCTATTTTGAATGAATCCCTTCTTTTCAGATTATGTGGACTGTTTTCAGTCGTGAACCTCCAACAATACTCTCTCACTCCCGTTAACAATGCAATCGGAGTTTTCTTCCATGAAGAAGGCACACTTAAAATTTCTAACGACAACTGGACACTTCTTGTCTTCAAGGACCTCAGCCGTTTCAGAGGTGCTATTTCAAATAAACACAACTAATACAAAATCATTTAAACCAAAAATACAGACATATGTGAGCCTCTTGAAACAAACTGTTAAATCCGTTAACTCTAAATAGACAGACATCTTTGATGACATACAAACTTACCCTACTAACAGAAGAAAACGCGGACTTATTAACGGAGTGGGGTCAGTTTGGAAAGCTATTTCAGGAAATTTAGACGCAACAGATGGTGAATACATAAATGACGGTATTAACCAACACCAAATTCAAGACTTAGTAAAAAAAAAACAAATATCTGTAACAACCTCAATCATTACGAATCTCAACAACACAGTACAAAAATTTCAATCTGAGGAGAAAATGTTCTCGAATAACATTGAAAAAATCAGGCAGTCAATTTTATACATTTCACATGATCTTGATTTTCATGAATTTCAAATCAATATCTTGGATCTGTCTGAAAGTCTAATGGAGCGTTACATATTTATCGAAAACACTTTCGATGATGTTTTAACTAGTCTCTTTCGCCCGCTTAAAAATTTTACATAGTTCTATCATAAGGCCAGTAGATTTGGTCGATTCCCTTCAAAAGATTTCTCAGTCACTACATGAAAATAATTTACCACTTCCTATTTACAGTTCAAATGCTGCTCAGTACATTGATTTGATAGAATTGGAACCTTTTCTAATCAACACTCAAATAATTCCTTTAGTTGACCCTGAGCTTTATACCCTTTATCACCATTATCCAATCCCAATGATCGAACAGGGTTCCATCATATATTTTCAATAAAGACAAAATTTATCGCGAGAGATGACGATTCGTTATTATACACATCCTTCGAATACCTGAGTGACTGCAAGCATTTAACTAAACATCATAAGATTTGTTCC
Source organism: Octodonta nipae (assembly GCA_034190945.1). Taxonomy (NCBI): domain Eukaryota; kingdom Metazoa; phylum Arthropoda; class Insecta; order Coleoptera; family Chrysomelidae; genus Octodonta; species Octodonta nipae. Next base: position 58,385,720 of record CM067220.1, read on the forward strand.
AAACCCATATCACATCCAATAGAGAAAGATGCCACCGCGAAGGTCAGCACCTCTGGCAGTCAGCCACACTTTCAGCAACGTGCAATAACGTGATATTATATGCAGAAGACTATAATATTCAAGAGATTGACGTAAACTTTTGGTTGATCTCAATTTCTAGACCACTGGTCATCACCATTGTAACGCCCAGTGATGTTAGATAAATTAATTTTTTAGTAATTATTTAATCAATCTGAATTAATAATTATTTCATCCTTTCGTTGCATTAGAAAATTAATCCTAAAGTCGAAATTTGTCGCTATGCGCTAAATAAGCAGTTTTTGTATTAAAATAGGTTTTTTTATAGAAAGGAGTGTAAATATCAAATACACATTTCGAAATTTAACACTTAGGCGAAAAACTTGCTATATTATTTTAAACAATGTCGTATAGTTAATGTTTGCCGTTTCGTTCTTTTTGTCGACAAAGGTTGTTGTTTGCTAGTTGAAATGTAATACTGTACGTACGGAAAAGTAACAAAAGTCAAAGATGGCCGAAAGGTCAAAAACTCGGAAAAAATTAGTCAGCAATCTATTTGGCTCGAGTTAAGAAACTGTTCTAATGAGGGATTTTTTAAAACGCCGTCTCAGAACCAACCAATGGACGTGCGGGAAATCGGCAAATAGAGGAAATTTGTTTAAATTAATTCATATACGGGGAAAACCGAAATTTCGCGGGAACATTATATCAAGAAAAAAATCAGTCTTCATCAGGACTCGAAGGACTCTTCAACGGGACTCGACGGAGGTCGGGTCCGGAAGTCAAGAAAACTAGTCGTACGTACGTAAGAGAGAGAGGAACATTTCACCTGTCCAAATAGGGCTCTAGGGAAATTAATTAAAGAATTGTTTATAAAAATATCACCGAGGGGCGGGAAACGCGATAGTCGCGAGTGTGTTTTGGTTGTTAAAGTTTTAGCTATCTAGAAAGTTAGTTTGAGGTATATTTTCTTTTTGATTCACAGGTAAACCTTTTTGGGATTAACGAATAATTCGTATCTTGTGAGTTTTTCCATAGAATTGTAGGTTCAAATTCTGAACCCAGGGTAGAGGTTTTCTTAGGCCAGCAAACGGCCGGGAAGAAAGCTCGCGATAGGGACGAAGTAGCGTCGGAGTATGCAAAGCTAGATAGTGAGTCGATAAAAGGGACGAATATATATATATATATATATATATATATATATATTCCCTTGGGATATACTCGTTGGATAAACTGGCTTACCAACGTTTGCCGATATAAGGGAAGACATATTGTAGTACGGACCTATAGGGCTTAACTAGGGTGGAATTGCACCTTTACTTCCCCGTAATAGTGGGTAAATTACACTGTAGTAATTTTTATTCTATAAATTTATTGTAGTATTTTGGGGTTAATTAAATGCCAGGATTTTGTGGGGTTATATATTTTTTTATTGTTTAATTAACAGTATTCAACTTTTTCTTTTGTCTTTCATTTACATTTTGGGTTTGAATTATTGATTATATTTTTTTCCCTATTATTGTTATTTTTCAATATATGTGTAATTTTTTTGGTTGTTTACTTTTAACTCCTTCCTTCTTCCCATAGGGTGGTGACAGCATTACCCTTTTCTCTAAGGTTCTTTATTTTTTTATTGCACATTAAGCAAGGGCCTATTTGTTACAGCATCAAATGCAAAAGGAAAGATGCCGTGACACAAACCATTTCAACAAACTTAGTGTTGCAAATCCAATTCAATTGCAATGCCTTTATCGACAACACAAAGGTCCATGCCACAGGAACTTCCAAACATCTCCAAATCATCACTTATATAAACCACTTAGTAGACATTCCTTTCAACTGCTGCAACGGCATGCCAGCTGCCAAGGAAATATCAAACTTAACACCCTTACAGTTGCAAGAATTAGACGTACAAGACTTAGATGTTGCCAACCATAAGCTCACCCAATATTCTATGCAACTGGAAAAGCTTATGGAACAACCACTCTTAGAAAACCATATGTCCTGGCTCACAGTCACAAAGACCACGTTAGTAGTAATTATGAATATACTCCTCACAATGAACTCAATCCAGAAAAGGTTCAAGAAGACCACTACATCCAGCTCCGCTGTCCAGCACGCGCCACCTACAGCACCACCAAACCTTAAGTCCACAGAAAAGCTACACAGTCTCCTGAGTCCAACCGACGATATGCAACTCCAGAACTTGGCATAAAAGTTGATGCTGTACCATCAACTTTTTTTATATGTATGGGATGTTTTATATTATAAGCACGAACTTATATCGAAACGACAATTCAACATTGTCAGACTCAGCGACACGTGAAGTGTCATATTACGGCGCCGCCGACATCCGTGAGAATTGCCGTGTCAACTATGCCTATTTAGCATCTTTAAACTTATATATTGTAAAATTTCTCTTCTACTGTATTCATTATTACTCAGTTACTCTGTCAGATTATATTGTTATTTTCATTTACATTTTAAAGTTATAATTTTCTTTGTTATTAATAAAATCTTTTTTTTTAAACAACCTTGTGAAGTGTTATTTAACATATATATATATATATATATATATATATATATATATATACATATGTTAGGTGGTTTCCTGAAATTCATCCGCGTAGTTGATAACCGATCCCTGCCGGCATCGATGGTAAAATGAAGACCTTTCGGCAGAATCGCATCTGCCCTCTTCAAGTTCGCATAATTCTCGTAGCCTTCTGCTTACGCTTCTAGTTAGTCGAGAGTTACTCGAATACTGGATATTATTTTCGGTATCTACGATTAAAATTATACTTTTTTCTTGTTTCCAACCAAATTCCTATTGGGGTCTACTGAAGGATAATATTTTGTGTTGCACTTATGGAAAATCCAGTATTATGTACAAGGTATTAAATAAATACCAATTGATTACCGAAAATTTCAAATGACAATTTTTTCTTTAAATTTAATGAGACCAACAGTAGTAGAATTTTATTCTCTGTGCGACAATATAACAATTCCCTATACCTAACTATTACGTTCCTATGAAAAACGCACATTCACAGAATACAGACGAATTTTAACTTATTTAATATTTAACAAGATAGCTTGAGAATTTGACAGTTTTCATTTAATACTTTCTACATATTATGCAAACTATTTTTTTTCCTGGAAAACAAAAAATGACAGGTTTGAGGACAAAACATTTTATTAACATTAGTTGCTGAGTAATTCATGACGTGATGCTTGGTTTAAAACAATTACATCGGCTCATAATAAATGTTCGATATGTCGTCTGTCTGACTCTAAACATAAATGTATCCTTTTTTCAAAACTTTAAGCAACATTTGCCAACATATCGACGCCTATGGTATGGAAAGCTCCTCTAATGCGGTCCTTCATATCATCCGGTGTTGTTGGAGGCGTGTTATAGACAATTCCTTTTACCTATCCCCAGAAAAAGAAATCCGGTGAGGTCAAGTCAGGAAATCGTGGAGGCCAATTCTGAAAATCATTTCTTCTAATCCAACAATTTTGAAAATGGATATTTAGAAAATGTCGTACCTCACGATGAAAATGTGCGGGAGCCCCATCCATTTGTACCCACATTTTTGTTCTTATGTTTAATGAAATATTTTCTAAAAGGTTTGAAAATTCAAATCAATAGGGACAAATTAAATAGCAAACCATTATTCCGCCCCACACATTTACTGACCACCTGTGTTGATTATCATTTTTCCGAAACTGATGCGGATTGGAATTAGAATAATAATGGAAGTTATGTCTATTTAACAAACAAACAAAATTAAAAAAGTTTTCATTTTCAGCCACTTAATCCTACACCCGGATACAAAATTGAACTCGATTTTCAAAATCATTTCCGGAAAGTTCCTGATGAATTTGGATTTTGTAATCATGATAATTATGCTTGTTAAGAATTCTGGACATACTGGCTTGGCTGATATTAATATTCCAGGCAATTTGGTTCTCTCCCTATGTGAGGATTTTCGATTACAGGGGCTATAACAGCTAACTCGATTTCTTCGTTTTCTGTCACAAGTTTTTCTTTCGTAAGTTTTCTGTAATCGCTCTCAGTTTGCCTGCAATGGTCCAACAGCCTTACGAATGCTAATTTATTTTGATGAATTCTGAAATTTCTGAGCGTAGACTCTAGCAGCTAATAAACAATTTTGCAGGCATTATCCAAGGACAAAAATCATGTCGATTCGTTCTTCTTTGCTATAAACTTTCATTCTTCTTCTTTTATGAAACACCTTATCATTTTAATCGTAGATTCCGAAAATGTAATAAAATAAAGGGTTTTTAATTTAAAAAAATATGTATTAAACGAAAATAATATAAAATGTTCCTCTGAAGGATTTATATCAACCTAGAAAAAAAGATCGTCTAAAATGAGTATGTTAGTCAAAATATTCTGTGACTTAATACGTGAATAACTCTGTATATATACAGTGTGGAACAGCTAAATGGAATAACTTCTATAACGAATAAAGGAGGGCGTGTTGGGAAAAACGCTTGGACATGTCAATTTATATTTTTAAATGGGCATTTTTTCAACAAAAAATAAAATAAAAATAGTGTCCAATATCAACTTTCTTATTTTAATTGCAAGCACCTGTATATTATTTATTTTTTGGATTCTCCAGAAAATTTTGGACATAATTAATGTATACTGTCATACACTCTTCTGTTTCGTAAATATTATGTGTTTTATTACAAATATTAATATTTTCACAAATTCGATATATTACACTGAAAACCTAATAAGAAATATTGATTATTTCTTAGTAATATATAAAAAAACAACCATTAATGTCAATGATGGAAATGTTAAAAATGCTCGCCGTGAACGTCTTGGTAAAATGCTAATCTGGTATAGAAATGTCTTCTAACGTTACTCAATATCTGAGGCGTGACTGATCTAACCGGAAGTATGATTCGTATTTTTAGGTGATCTAAGTTGAGGGGCTTACTTTTGTATACAGTACTTTTGACATATCCCCACAAAAGTAGTCCAATGGCGTCAAATCAGAGATCGTGCTGGCCATTCTATCGATCCGCGCCTCCAAATTCACCGATTTGGAAAAATTTGGTACTGTCGAACAATGATTTCGTAATGGGGTGGTGCTACATCTTGCTGAAACCATAATGTATTGGCAGGAACTTGTGGGTTTACTGGATCAGGATATAAGTTTGTCAAAGTTGGCACGACATTATTTTGGAGCAGTTCTAAATATTAATCTTCATTCAAGTTGCCATCAATGAAAAAGGGACCTACGATATGATTTCCAACAATTCCTGCCCAAACATTAACTTTTTCGGGATATTGTATATGTTTCTCTGCCATCCAGTGAGCATTCTCACTAGACCAATAACGACAATTTTGACGATTAACATGACCGTGAAGTGTAAATGTGCAAAACATCTTCTAATTGGATCACATTGTTATCTAACCTTACCAGCATTTGTTCATAGAAATACGTTTTCCTATTGAAATCATATTCCACAAACTCCTGAGTAGGCATCATTTTATAGGAATGCATTTTATTTCCTTTAATACTAGAAAAATTGATGTGTGGCTAACGTTGAACAGTGGGGCTGCTTGTCGACCAGAATTATGTGGGTTTTCTTGAAACTCAAGCAAAATATCCAATTTCGTATTATCACTTAGAGCATTAGCAAGTTCGCAAAACTGCTTTTATATTTGGCTAATTGATCCTTGAAATAAAGGCGCAAATTTTGAAATTTTTTTTGAACTAAGCGAGAAAGTTCCATTTGTGTCCGTGTCTTATCACCATAACCAATCATTTGTAGAATGGTTATTTTGTGTATTTCTGTTAAATGAACCATTTTTCTAATATTATTACGTACAGTTAACGAAATTCAAACGACAATAGCACCGTCATACAGGCAGAAAACAAGATGCCAAGGCTATGAGTTTTGACGAAAATAAACAAAACTGCTTTTGGCTGTTCCACACTGTTTATGGTTTCCTTTCCTGTACCCGTTGTACATCCGTTTCTTGGATTGTGCTCTGAAAAGCACAGTTGACCTGTATATATATATATATATATATATATATATATATATATATATATATGTTCTGAGAGGCTTCCGCGGTCATTATTATGAACTAAGCTAGGTTCCGGGTGAGAACCGCGTCTGAATTTATTGAATACTCGACGTTTCGACTCCTGCTTTGGAGCCATTATCAAGAGACAGAAGTGAAAAAGAGTTTCAGAGTCTAGATCGAACTCGGGGCCTCAATCTGCCTACTCCCCAAGAGTCACTAGGTAACTGAACATTAGTTACCTAGTGACTCTTTTACTGAACATTGATTTTAAATATTTCATATAATTTATTTGATTTGATTGATATTGATTTATTTTATTATTTTGATATATCTGATACAAATGAAATATTGATTCATTCTATTAACTGATTTATTTTATTCTATTGACATATTTATTTGATTTTTCTTTATTGATATTGGTAAATTTGATTTACTTATTTCATTGATTTTTTTATTCGAATAACTGATTTATTTGTGTTTACTATTTTAGTTGGTTACCATACTGTTCTATCATTCAAACAATCGTTATTCCCATTAACGTATTCTGCAGTTTATTAATTTTCTATACCTAATATTTCATTTTTACACCCTTGTTCCAATTCTTTTATATCGATTAATATAAAAATGGCACAAGCTTCTCCAATACCCATTACCACCGAAACCGAGAGATATCGGTTAACGGAAATATTTTCCGTTATACCCGAATTTGAAGGCGACCAAATTTCTTTGGGAACCTTTATAGATGCGTGTAATTGCGCATTTCCACGGCGGATCAAAAATATTTGTTAGTGATCCATATCAAAAATAAACTCAAAGGGAAAGCGGCGCAGTTGATAAATTCAAGGAATCCCGGATCATAAGTTGAAATCAAACAACTCTTGACTTTGGAGATTCTCGTGATCTCTCTTCCCTGATTCACGACCTACAGCGTCTGAAAAAACTTGCAAACGAGTCCCCATTAACCTTTTACAATCGACTCCAAGTCTAGAGTGCGAAAATGCACTCCTGCATCCACAAAACGGCTGGGCTAAGTCCAGAACAAAAAGACGCCCAAACCACTCTAGTGGATACAATGGTGATGAATACCCTTCTTACGGGATTAGAACCCCTTTAGGTCAGGTAATACGTGCCAGTAATCCAAAAGATCTTCTTGAGGCACATTCCCGGATTAGAAGAGAGCTTCAACTTTCTGATTTCGAGGATCAAAAAACGAACAAATCTGTTCCTCTCAAACACAACTTCCAAGAATGAAAGCCGACACAACCTCTTAAGTGCCTTCATTGTGGTCGATTAGGCCACAGAGCTGTAAATTGCCGATTGAAAAATCAAAACAATTCTCAAACATTCAATCCAAACCATAGGCCAAACCTGTTGGGCCTAACCAACAAACAAGGCCAAATTTCCCTACAAACAATCCCCCGGTTCAACAAGGACAACAATTTCGTCCATCAAACTTCCAGAGACCCCCCATATAGGTCTCAAATGAACCCGAATTATTCTCGACCTTCTGTCGTACAGAGTAATCCAAACAACCGTCCTGAAAGGACCCACCACTTCAACCAACATCAAAATCATGGTTAATCCCACTATCCAGACTACAATTACTATACCGAGGATAGCAACACTTACGACTACGAGAATGATGAAAATTATCCTATCGTTGAACAAACTTTCGAAGATACCCCTATCGAGCCTTTTAATAGCCATCAATACCAGGATTTTCTAGCGCTTTCGAGTCTAGGCCAATCTCCCGATTCGACAACAACTATGTGCGAAGTCGAAACCCAAATTCAAAATCTGAATCTGGACGATTTGAACCCCGACTTGAACTTCCCGGAGCAACTATTTCTCTAAACCCCTCTCTTACCGTTAATTCTAAAAACCTTTATTACATTCTTGTCGCCTCTTCTAAATTCAAATTACTTATTGATACCGGAGGTGGTATCTCTATCTTCAAAGAAAATAGAGTAAAGAATTTTACCCAAAGATCTCCTGAAAGGGTAAAGATTCAAGGTATTACCCATGAAAAAATCCCTATTTCACAATCTACCCTAATTCCATTCGCTCCACCTAACCCACATAAAGTTTTCATATACGATTTGGACACTGAGTTTGATGGTATACTAGGATTAGATTTTCTTGACCACTATGAATGCATAGTTGAGTTAAAATCTAAACAGCTAATAACAAATTTTAAAACCATCCCTTTATACAAAGTTCCCGATAACGATCAACCGTTGACTGATATACTCGACACACCCAATGTTAAGTCAAATATTACTTCACAAACACCTACACAAAACAAAATAACCATTGAGGCACGCACAGAGAAGAACTTTAAACTTAAATGCGATCTCACTAACATCGACGCCATCTCACCAACTCAAGAAATTGGCAGAGTACGACTTCCAAACGCACTCGTACACATTAACGCAAACGGTGAATTTCTAACTTCTATCATCAATGCTAACGCGATGCCTAAAACAGTAATCTTTTCTGATTTCAAACTGGAACCACTTGACAAAACTCACCCTCTTCTGAATTTCAATACAGATGACTATCCTGATTCCCAATATATAGACAGAAACTCGACTATAAGACAACAAATTAGAACTGAACATCTATATGACGAAGAACGCGAACAAATCACTAATCTTTGTTTGGAATTTCAAGACATTTTCTATCTTGAAGGTGACGTCTTGACTTTCAATAACGAGGTTGAACATTCGATTGATACGAATAACGCAAAGCCCGTTTTCACTAAATCATATAGATATCCTCAAGAGGAAGTGAAAACCCAAATTGGAAAAATGCTTGAACAAGGTATCATTAGGCACTCCTCATCTCCTTGGTCCTCCTCTGTATGGGTCGTCACCAAGAAGCTCTATGCTTCTGGTAAACAAAAGTGGCGAGTTGTTATCGATTACAGGAAATTAAATGAATTAACTGTACATGATAAATATCCTCTGCCAAATATCTCTGATCTTCTCGACCAACTTGGAAAGTGTCAATATTTTTCGACACTAGAAATCCATATATCATGATATCATCGTCTACTCTCCGAACCACCCATGAACATATTTCCCGGTTAACAGAAGTTTTTAAACGACTTCGGAAGTCTAACCTCAAAATTCAACCTGATAAGTGCGAATTTCTTCGTAAAGAAGTCGCTTATCTTGGCCATCTTATCACACAAGAAGGTGTAAAACCAAACCCTTCAAAGGAGGAATGTATTCAGAACTTTCCGCAACCCCAACTCCGAAAAACATTAAATCTTTTCATAGTCTCGCTGGGTATTACAGACGCTTCATACCAAATTTTGCGAAGATCTCTAAACCTCTGACTAAACTACTCCAAAAAGACGTCAAATTCATCTTTGACGCAGATTGCAAGTCTTCCTTCAATGAACTGAAGCAAGCCCTTGTATCTAACTCAATCCTGATATATCCAAACTTTGAAGAACCCTTCCTGCTCACTACTGATGCTAGTGCTTTTGCTATTTTAGCGGTTCTTTCTCAAGGCCCTGTGGGAAAAGATCTCCCTATTGCATACGCTTTTCCTACCTTCTGTGCTGCAGAGACACGATATTCCACCATCAAACGAGAATTGTTGACCATAGTTTGGGCTGTTAAGCACTACAGACTGTATCCGCTTACTTGGCTCTTTTCGATCAAAGATCCTGGCAGTCGTCTAGCCAGATGGGTCCTTAAGCTAGAGGAATACAATTATAAGATTGAGTACAAGCCCGGCAAGGTAAACCAAAACGCAGATGCTCTTTCTCACATAAAAATCAACTATTTCAAGCAATATGCCGATTTCCTTTCCAAAATCAAAACTTTCGCTAACAACGAAACTGACTCCGAACAACCTGAAAACTCTGACAATGACGACGAACATGACGAAAGAATTATCGCTGAGTTTAATCGATTTGTTGAACTCTACAAAACTGAGTCAATAATCGATTACTCTAAAATTGAAATATACAATTCTCAACTTCTAGATAAGTCCCACAAACCTATTCTTTTGGCAAAACAAAACTAACGACTTGCACGGCAAAATTATTGATGACTTTTTCGAAGAAGAACCTAATTTCAGTAATGACACTCTTAAGATCATGGCCAGTAAAACTGTCAGGCATAGAAAGTACTTAGTTGTACCCTTGCCCTATGACCCTGAAACTGTCGTCTCACATCTTTTCAAAATTATTTATAACAACCAAGATCAATTCAACGACTCCGAAACATACTGCATAGAAAATAACATAGAACTTCCCATTCTTGAAATTTTATCTTTCATTCTCTCCGACAAAGAAATCAAACTCAAAATCTGCCAAAACATTGTTACAACTCCTACCGAAGACGAAATTCCTATAATAATACAACAATACCACTGAGGTAAAAACAACCTCCATCGTGGCATTAACGAAACCATCAGACGTATTAGGGAAAATACAATTGGACCGGCTTAATTAAAACTGTAGAACAATTTATCAAATCCTGTGAAACTTGCCAAAAGGTAAAGTTCTGTAGGAAAAACTTAAGTGCACCTTTTGTTATTACGGAAACACCCAAGTCTCCTTTCGAACGTATTAACATTGACATCTTCGAATATCCATCTAGAAATCATGCACTGACTATTAGGGACGAAATTTACGCAAGCCTACCCCATAAACGACAAAAAAGCTTCAACTGTCGTAAACACCCTTATGATTTTCTTTCAACATTACGGAACTCTACTTCGCATCCTTTGTGACTATGGACGTGAATTTGATAACACCTTAATGCGAGATTTATGCCAACTATACGACATAAAACTGAGATTCTCCAGCGTTCAACATCCCTCGTCAAACGATTCTATTGAAAGATTTCATTACCAGAAATGATAAGGGCAAATACAGCGGAACATCCAGACGAAGATCCATTTAACGTCCTCCCTTATGCCATCATCTGTTATAACAACACGAAAAATAAAACCACCGGTTTCACGCCCTATGAACTCATATTTGAACACACTTCTAGTGGCCTCCAGAAACCCTTTACAATAAGGAAAAACTTATTTCCAAATATGTGAGAGACCTTAATAACAGAATGGACTATTATTACAGACTCGCCCGTGCTAAAACCAAACGACAAAAAGAAAAATCTAAAGTGCGATTTGTCCAACACGTTTCTACTAAACAACCCGATTACAAAGTAGGCGACAAGGTCTACGTAAAAGAGTCCCAAATCAAAAACAAAGCTAAAAACAAATTCAACAGCCCCTTCGAAATTACCGCAATACGAAAGAACTCTGCCACCGTCATAAATTTACAAACAAACCAAATAACTAAAGTTAACTTTGACAGACTAAAACCCTATTTTGAATAAATCCATTCGTTTCAGATTCTGTGGACTGTTTTCAGTCGTAAACCTTCAACAGTATTCCATTACACCGGTTAACAATACTATAGGAGTTTTCTTCCATGAAGAAGGCACCCTTAAAATTTCTAATGAGAAATGGACACTCCTTGTTTACAAAGATCTAAGCCCATTTCGAGACGTTATTTTAAACAACGACAATATACTGAACAGACTTTTAGATACTATTAACCAAAACAAAACTAACGTTAAAATCTTCAAATCAAAAGTACAGACTCACGTAAGCCTCCTGAAACAATTATCAAAATCTGTTAATATCAAATATACAGAAATTTTCGCTGACAATGAGATTTACAGTACCAACAGAAAGAAACGCGGACTCATTAACGGACTGGGATCGATTTGGAATTCTATTTCCGGTAACTTAGATGCAACAGACGGACAATACTTTAGTGACTCTATCAATAAAATTACTAAAAACCAACATCAAATTGAAAACTTAATGAAACGACAATTATCTGTAACAACTTCGGTCATTAAGAGCCTTAACACCACACTACAAACATTTCAGTCCGAAGAGAAAATATTTTCGGAAACTATTGAAGCAATTAGGAAGTCGATTGAGTTCATTACAGACGATCTTGCTTTTTATGAACTTCAGGCCAATGTCTTAGATTTGTGTGAAAGCTTAATGGAAAGTTACGTATACATTGAAAATACTCTTAACGATGTATTAACTGCAGTCTCTTTCGCATGTCTCCAAATTTTATATAGTTCAATTATAAACCCAGTAGATTTGGTCGATTCCCTTCAGAAAATATCACAGTCACTTCATGAAAATAACTTACCACTTCCAACCTATAGTTGAAATGTTGCTAGATACATCGATCTAATAGAATTGGAAGCTTTTCAGATCAATACTAAAATTGTTTTCGTACTAAAAATTCCCTTAGTCAATCCTGAAACTTATACACTGTACCGCTTGTATCCTATCCCAGTTTTGGATTATCGAACAGGATTTCACCATATTCTTCCAACAAAATTAAAATATATCGCGAGAGATGACGATTCGCTATTGTACGCATCTTTCGAAGACCTGAGTGACTGAAAGCCATTATCTAAAGAACATAAGATCTGTTCCAAAGTTATTTCACACTCCATAGAAAAAGAAGCCCTCTGCGAAGCACGGCTTCTTAGACAGCCAGCAGCCCTTCCTTCAACTTGCAAGCCTTTAGTATTATATGTCGAAGAGTATAATATTCAAGAGATCGATCTGAACCTTTGGGTAATCTCGATTTCCGGACAGTTGCCCATCAACATCAAGTGCAAGGGAGAAGATGTTACCCAATCCATATCGACAAATTCTCTATTGACCATCCAACCCAGTTGCAATGCATTCATCGGAAATACCAGGGTCCATGCCAAAAGGACCACCAACAACGTTAACAACATCACGTATAAGAATCATCCAGTCAACATCCCCTACAACTGTTGCGACAACCTGCCAACCATCAGTCAACTTCCAAAGTTGAAACACATGAGATTACAAGAATTGGATGCCAGAGACCTGAATATCGCTAACCATAAGCTTAGCCAATACTCTAGGGAATTGGAAAAGCTACTAGACCAACCATTCTTGGAGAAGCCCACCTCCTAGTTTACGATCACCACAATAGCAACAACCGCAATTGTTGTTGCCCTCCTTTCCATCAGCATCATCAGAAAGAAATTCCAGAAGCCTCCAACGATCAGCCCTTCTGCCGATCCAGCACCACCACCAGGTCCATCAACCATCAAGCCCAGGGTAAAACTCCATAGCCTCCTTAGTCCTGTCGAAGATATTGAATTGCAGAACCTCCCTTAAAAGTCGATGCTGTAGCATCAACTTTTATATAAGTTATCCCATCGACTTATATGAAACCATCTAGCAACAGTTCCTAAGCTGAGTCAGCTCAGGTTACCTTTCGACGACGTACATCCGTGAGAACTGCAAGCGCGGCGACAGCTTCGTCAGCGTTCTTAGCTTATAAATTATACATTTGCCTTGTTTCATTCATTCATTATTACTTACAGTTCTGTCTAGTTTAGTTTAACACTCATTTTGTCTTTTTATTGTTATAAAATATTATATTGTTATTTTAAAGTTTTATATTAAAAGTTAATATTTATGCAACTATAAATAAAATCTTTTTTAAAAAGAGAAATTTTGAAAGTGTGATATAACATATATATATATATACATATATATATATATATATATATATATATATATATATATATCAAGGTCACAACGATTTGCCTTTATTTGAGAATATTTATGGATTGTATGGTAACAGAATGTAAAATCAGCAAAATTTTAGTGGAGGCTTAAACGCATCTAAAGTATCCTCGAGTCGTCCATTTAGTTCCAGGGTTCACCACTGGAGCTAGTGTTGCCTAAGAGTGATACAACAAGTGAGTTCTGACCTCCGGGTTGTACGTTCGTCGTTGTAACCTCCAAATTTTAGCAACGCTGTGAATTTGAACGATAACTTGTTATCAGGTCTTCTTCTTCTACTTTTTGTGAAATCGAGAATGCGTGACAGAGCATCTCTGTTACATCTCATATTGAAGTTCGCTGTGGGTAAAGATAAGCGATATATTTTTTAATTTAATTTTACAAATTTTCATAATAGTAATTTGTATTTTAGAGAACTCAATGATCTAATTAAATGTAAAATTATTCAGTCGTTTAATAAGGTTTTGGGTCTTTATTGCAAATTTCGATTTCATGGGTTATGGTATTTTATGAATTTATTTATATAATTGGGGCTGTCTGAATATACTTAAGGGCGAAATCAAAGGAGGGCACATTTTGGAAACAAACATCCTCTCGCTGTTTATTCACCGTGGTTAAATGAGCATGAAAGACACTATTATTTATCTCTTAATTAATATCACTTTAAATCTTGAATTATAGTCGTAAATGTTTATCAAAACTAGGTGACTACTTCATCTTTAATAATTTGTAACATAAATACATAACTTTCGTATAATAGAAAACCTAACAATGATCATTATTTTTTTTCAGATTTCAAATAGAAAATAAATATGACATGAATACTGAAAATACTACTTTTCGAAATACCGATGTAAACTATATTTCTACTATACGTGAGTTTTCAAAATTCGATTTGAGCAAATATTTATTATGACTTTCATGAATGTCAGAATATGCGTTTTAGAGCAATCGCGGTTTATAGAGTAGCAGTATTTAAAGTAAAGGCATATCTAATATGTAAAAATATCGTGATACGGTGTTTGTGATCTAACTTCTCCGAAACGGCTCCACCGATTTTTATGATTTTTTATGTATATTTGATAGGAACGACAATAGGTTGTAAAATACATTTCATGTCCATATCCAGAAAAAAAATAATTGATTAGTAAATATAATTTAAAAAAAGTCTAATGTCACAATAAATTATAGTTACGAGTTCAGTACAGTGGCAATAATTAAATATTAATAGTCTGAGTAAATTAGGTTTCAATAAATATTGTTGATAAACTAACACATATGTGTTATAAGTGAATCAATAGTTGAATTAAATAGATACATTAACCCCGAACCCAAGTCCTGAGGAAAGAAACAAAGAGTCATCAAAAGTTAAGGCTCCAAAATTTTAAACATTATTTAATAAATTCTTAAATATAAATAAAAATAAAATTTTTCACAAAATCTCATGTCACGGTGTTTGTGGTCGAACTCCCCCGAAAGGGCTCGACCTATTTTTATGATTTTTGTTGTATATTTGAGAGCAAGTTGTCGCCAGCTCATTAGATTGTCTCTATCCAGAAAAACAAGACGTGAAAATTGGTGTATATACTTCTCTCTCCAAACAAATAATAATGAGTATCGTCATTCTGCAAACATTTAATTAATTCATCGGGCTCAGGAGGGAAAATGTTTTTTTTCCAAAAAGTTACTATTTTTCCGGAAACTGAAGTAAAGAATTAAGAGGTTGAGTCCTTTATTAAATGAAGTAATATGTGAGTAGCTATTTTGTCAAAATGGATGAAAAGGGGGTTTAGTATTGTTTTAGAAAGAATTTAATATATCCGAAATAGAAAGTAATACTGGTGTGAATCTCGATATAGATACTCTTCTAAAATCAACAGAATTTTATCAAATTGTGAACATTCAGGTACACGATAGGAGGCAAGCGGTGAATGTTTCAAGAAAAAATGACTAGTTTGGGAACCGAAAATAATACAGATATGAGAATTATAATATTAGTTCCTTAAATTTATTGAGATTTGATGTGCCATTATACGAAAACTCTGTTATTGTAGGAAGACGATAGGTGTCAGCAATTTTTAAGCAACAAAAAAGATGCAGGCGCGAAAAATGGTAAACATGCACTTCTCCTGAAATGACTAGAAATGAATTAATCACTTAGCGATCATCACGTAGCCGATAAATGGAATGAGGAGTATTTATTCATTCCACGAGAGGTGATAAATTGAATCTGTTCTTAAATGTTTGCCAGTTGTGAGGGGGTAGGGTCACTATCAGATTTAGTGCAGGCAATATCTTTAAAAATTAGAAAATGTTGAAATTTTCAAATGATAGTTAAAAGACCTATAAAGTAACAATAAATTCCAAAAACTGAAAAAAAAGTATAAACCTTCAAACGTTAAGAATATTAAATACACCAAAACATCACAATAATATAGCATTTGACAAAATTATCAAAGTTATTGTGTCAAAAACATAAAACGAGAAAAATCTAAAAAAACGTCAAGATAAAGATATGAGTGAAAATACCAACATCACCGTAAATTCAAACGAGACCCAAAAATAGTCAAAAACAATATGTCAATATGTCAAAAATGTGAAAAAATACAAAAATATGAGAAATACCAGGAATAACTGAAACGTCAAAAATGTCATAAACCTCAAAAATATCAAAAATGTCATAAATGAAAAAATGTATAAAACACCAAAAACTTTAAAAATAGCAATAAAACGTCAAAAAACCTGAAACGAAAACTATCTCATCATATTAAATCCGAAAATAATGTATTTTTAGAACAATTTGTTGCTATATAATTTTCGCCATGGATGATAATGTTAAAATGGATTTGAAATAAATCTAAAAATTTAAGCCATGTGAATATTACCAAATTAAAAAAATTTCAAGATAAATATGTCAAATAAGCTGACTCGCTTAGCGTGCGCGAAGATAGGAGTGATTAATGAGGGCATCATTTGTAATGCTCGGGCATTATGAATAATGGCAAGCTACGTCGGGCCAAGTGATACTATCTAAACTTCATTATTTATCAAACTGCCTGGGCATTATGAATACTGCTGTGATAATCCAGGGGATGGGAGGCTTGGTCCCGCTGAAGGTAGGTTTTAGCAAAATAAATGCTAAAAAAACTCAGATGCTTGGAGGGGGGAGTTAAGCCCCCCTTGAATTTGCCACTGGCTGGGCAAAGTATAATACAGATGCCTTAAGGGAGGAGGCATACAGGGGTGGACAAAGGCACTGCGGTGACTGACTGCTGACTGATTGCTTCACTGCTCACTACATCGTGTTCCTTATTTTTGTTTACTTACAATTTTGTGTTATTTGTCTTATATTTTTAATATGACTTTTAACAGCTAAGAACTAGTAGTTTCTAAATGTAAAACCCTTTCATAATAAGTACAAATTATTAACCTTATTATTTAAATTGTTTGTTTTTAATCATAGGAAGATGGTCTACAAAACGAAGAAGTTTTATGTTACTTGTGTTTTAAATTTTGATTTCATGTCAGAAAAAAAATGGCAATAAAGCATGTTATTTTTGTACTTTGACTTTATGTATGGACTATTTAATGATTTAAATAGATATTATGCTTTTGTCAAATAATTTTTACAAAAGCCTGGGAATAGTGTCCAATTAAACACTTGGTCCATAACATATACAGGGCTTTCATTTCAAAACTAGTCACCCAAAATAACTTATAAAATATATTTAAAAGAAAAAGAAAAAATAACATTTTTATTTATATGTACGGGGGACACATTTTATACGTATCAGTCACCCTGCATTCCAACCCTTAACCGGGGGTGAATATCACTTCTAAAAGTTTAAATACACAGGGGTATCATCTGAAACCTCTTTTTGTCAATCTTTTGACACATTATTTTTTTAAGTTAGATTATTTTTTAGAGTATTGACATAGAAATCGTAAAAAATTAATATTTTTAATTGTAATTACAAAAAGCATGAGAATAATTACAGAGATAAACAAGTGAGACACAATTCTTAAATGTTTATGCGAAAGATTTGTGAGTGTAAATGTAACAAATTTATTATTAGTGGGTAGTGGTTGCGTTAAAAACTGACCATCAAATTTCGACTATGTTTTATTCTTTACAAGGAAGAATTGAAATAAAATATATTTATGGGAAAGAAAAACGCGGTGCACACAGAACTGCTCATGTTTTTCATCAGAGACATCCCGATAAGAGTATTAGGCATTAGTAGGTATGTGTTGGGTTTAGTTCATAAATTTTTCAAGGTTAACTGGTTAACAAATATTTCGGTCCGCTCTGGGCATAAAACGTCGTGCCTATATTAATCCGTTCCCTACAAAATACAGCTTTTCAACAGTCTGCTGAGGATGATTATGATAGAAGGTTCTGCGAATTATTGATTCAAAGGGCAAATGCAGACTATATTTTTTTAATATTTCTTTTTCTGACAAAGCAGGATTTTTTTAAACGAATTTGCCACTAAACAATTGTAGATACTAGAACAATACCAACCCACAAGTTTTTCAGGGAGAGAACAACCAACATATAAAACTATAAAATTTTAGGTTCTTTATTCGTGGAAACAAATTTAACTGTAGAATTGTATTTGGACTTATTATTAGAAAATGTGATAAATACCCTTATAACCGAATCTTTAGAAAACTGTATAAATCAAGAAGGAACTTTGTTGCTAGACGAAGAAAAGCTATTTTTTCAACAGGAGGGAGCACCTCCTGATTATAAGCCTTGCCTGTACGAAATTGGCTTAATGATACATCTCCCGACCTAACGCTCCTTGACATGTTCAACATTTAATTTAAGTACAAGGTAATTCTAACGCTAATACAATATTAATAATAAATACATAAAAAATAATAATTATTTTAAATTGAAAGTTTAAAATGATATTACTCTAAAAAAATAATCTTTTTGTAACAAATGATGGTTCAAAAGATTGTCAAAAAGAGAATTTTAAAACAAAATATCACATGATACCCCTTTGTATTTAAACTTTTAGAAGTGATATTCATCCGCGCTTAAGAACTGAAACCGCAGGGTGACCGATACCTGTAAAATGTGTCCCCCGTAAATATAAATTAATGTGTTTTTTTGTCTTTTTCTTTTAAAGATATTTTAAAAAATAATTTGGGTGGGTAGTTTTGAAATGAAAGCCCTCCATATTAATCAATGTTTATGTACATGGTCTATCGACATTCTGCTCGCCTTCGATAATCTAGTGTGGACCACTTTTTCGAAGTTCATGAAAATCAAGGCGAGTAGTATTTGATAATCTCTACTGAGTTGGTATTTGTTACTTTCAGTAAACACTTTATAGACTACCGATAGAAGACTTATCGTGTTCTAACTGAAAATGGATTCTTTCTGCCTTTCTTGTGTGGTATGTGTCTGGTTTCTATATATTGCGAAAATATTTGGGGGATATTCCGACGTTCCCTATTGTCTTGTCATTCTTTATGTTTTTAACCGCTGACTCGACTTCCTCCACGAGAACTTCTGGTCTTCCTTTGGCAGTCATCTGTATTTCTAGAGTGTCAGGGGCTTTATATGGCTATCCTTCTGTTTTTCGAATTTTTTTATCTGTTAATCTCATTACTTCCCTAGGACAGCTATTAGTTCTTTCATAGCATTACTACAACTTTTTCGATTTTCAGTTCCACATTGTACTAGTTTCTCGCTGTAATGGTTGTTACCTTGTTGTGAGATCTTTAAAGAAATTATATTCACCCCCGCTTAAGGGTTGAAACTGTAGAGTGACCTATACGTGTAAAATGTGTCCCTCCTATATATAAAAAACTTGTTTTTTGCCTTTTTCTTTTAAGGATGTTTTAAAAGTTAGTTTGCGTGGCTAGTTTTGAATAGATAGCAACGCCAACTCATAAAAAAATAATCCTAGCGATAACAGGCTATATAAATATAACATGTCCCAAAAAATGTAAAATGGTATGACCAATAGGAAATACAAAAGTAAATATGGTTTACAAGGCCATAGCCAGGGGGGGGGTTCGAGGTTGAAAACGAAATTTGGGAATTGAAGATTCAATTTTAACGAATTAACAAGTTTCTTCATGAGAATATATTATTTTATTCTATACATCTCTTATATACTGGAAGTATACTGAATATAAAAAAAGTAAAAGTAAAGTAATCACCCCTCCCCAAACTATTTTTCTAGCTACAGCCTTGAAAGTGTTTAATAAATCCTTACACCACTCATATTCCAGATTTAGAGGGTTAATCTTTAAAATTCAAAAACGCATATTGGCGAAAACTTCATCACATTACATTTTTAATAAACTTTGAAAGGCAATTGTTGTAAAGAAGCAATTTAAATTAACTCAACCAATGGCGTACAGTTTGATAGATGGCCTTGTTTTCCTCCCTAACCGTGACACCACTAAATAAAACACAGATTTAGATATATTTTTTAAGTTTAAAAAGACTGGAACTGAACAATGGAAGCGAAAGCTTGTTACGAAATATACTTCCCGTCGCTCATTACCAATTTAGATAGATTACTTTTTTGGTTGCACATAAAATGAATTTAAATAGATGGATATGACTATCAATGTACAACAAACGGTAATACTAAATAAAATATAATGAGGAATGTGAGGCCTTTGAACCAATTTGTTTACAACCACAAAACAAATTCTATGTGTCATTTACAGTCTGTCCTCTATTTAGAATTATTGTGTATACTTTTTTTTATTTCTACACATTGAATTATCAGTAGATTTTAAATCTCAGATACAGACCAATTATATACAATTCTAAAATTCGGGCCGTATTTTTCTAATAATTGTTGTAAAATGTACGGAGGTTAGTTACTGTGTGTAACTGCCATAACATCATTCAAATATTTTATGTGTGATTCGACATTTCTTTATACTTTTCTTTCATTATACATGTCAAAAATATTTCAGCATTTTAAATTAAATTAAATTTTTTTTGTTTTTATGTCTATGAATTTATTGATATAATGCACTTTTGATTTTTATCTAAACCTCATTCATTAAATTATCAGTATTTAATAAATTTCGTTTCAGCTTCCCTCTTCATATTTTGAATTTGAGTTTTGTGTTCTCGGTTTAAACAAACCGATACTCTCGAACTTGAAAGCCGGAATCCTTTCCATTTTTAAATTGATTATTTGTTGAATAATATAATAAATGCATCAGATACCAACCACTACATTTCATTTTGCATTTTTCGACAATAAAGCAAAACAAACAATATTAAACTTTTTTTCCTATATAATTTGTAAATTTTTGACTATATAGCAATGCTTCCAAAAGAAAATTTATAAAAAAAGTGAAAAACGTTATAAAATTAATTTTTGTAAAGCATGATCGGAGCATTGCGCACAGGGAAAAACTTTAATAACCACTAACATTAATAATTGTCTTCTAAAGGTTGTTTGTGGCATATTCTTGATAACTTATATGTTTCTTTGGGGAATAACACCACAATAGAAATAAAACTACGTATATTGCAGGAATACCAAACGTTTCAAAGTCTATTCTGACTTCGTTGTCATATATATATATATATATATATATATATATATATATATATATATATATATATATATATATATATATATGTTATGTCACACTTTCAAAATTTCTCTTTTTAAAAAAGATTTTATTTATAGTTGCACAATTATTAACTTTTAATATAAAACTTGAAAATAAAAATATAATATTTTATAACAATAAAAAGATAAAATGAGTGTTAAACTAAACTAGACAGAACTGTAAGTAATAATGAATGATGTTACAATGAAAAAGTATAATTTATAAACTAAGAACGCTGACTAAGGTGTCGCAGCGCTTGCAGTTCTCACGGATGTTCGTCTGCGGGTAACTGGAGACGACACGTGTTATGCTGACTCAGCTTGGGAACTGTTGCTAGGTTGTTTCATATAAGTCGATGGAATAACTTATATAACAACTCCCATCCATATAACAAAGTTGATACTACAGCATCGACTTTTAAGGGAGGTTCTGCAATTCAATATCCTCGACAGGACTAAGGAGGCTATGGAGTTTTACCCTGGGCTTGATGGTGGATGGACCTGGTGGTGGTGCTGGATCGGCAGAAGGGCTGATTGTTGGCGGCTTCTGGAATTTCTTCCTGATGATGCTGATGGAAAGGAGGGCAACCACAATTGCGGTTGTTGCCATTGTGATGATCGTAAACCAGGAGGTGTGTTTCTTCAAGAATGGTTGGTCCAGGAGCTTTTCCAATTCCCTGGAGTATTGTCTAAGCTTATTGTTAGCGATATTCAGGTCTCTGGCATCCAATTCCTGTAGTCTCATGGGTTTCAACTTTGGAAGTTGACTGATGGTTGGCAGGTTGTTGCAACAGTTGTAGGGGATGTTGACTGGGTGACTCTTAAATATGATGTTGTCAATGTTATTGGTGGTCCTTCTGGCATGGACCCTGGTGTTACCAATGAAGGCATTGCAACTGGGTTGGATGGTCAATAGAGAATTTGTTGAAATGGATTGGGTAACGACATCTTCTCCCTTGCACTTGATGTTGATGGGCAACTGTCCGGAAATCGAGATTAACCAAAGGTTCAGATCAATCTCTTGAATATTATACTCTTCGGCATATAATATTAAAGGCTTGCAGTTCAAAGGAAGGGCTGCTGGCTGTCTAAGAAGCTGTGCTTCGCAGAGGGCTTCTTTGTCTATGGTGTGTGGAATAACTTTGGAACAGATCTTATGTTCTTTAGATAATGGCTTAAAGTCACTCAGGTCTTCGAAAGATGCTTACAATAGCGAATCGTCATCTCTCGCGTTATATTTTAATTTTGTTGGAAGAATATGGTGAAATCCTGTCCGATAATCCAAAACTGGGATAGGATACAAGCAGTACAGTGTATAAGTTTCAGAATTGACTAAGGGGATTTTTAGTACAAAAACAATTTTAGTATTGATCTGAAAAGCTTCCAATTCTATTAGATCGATATATCTAGCAACATTTGAACTATAGGTTGGAAGTGGTAAGTTATTTTCATGAAGTGATATTTTCTGAAGGGAGTCGACCAAATCTACTGGGTTTATAATTGAGCTATGTAAGATTTTTAGACGGACGAAAGAGACTGCAGTTAATACATCGTTGAGGGTATCTTCAATGTATACGTAACTTTCCATTAAGCTTTCACACAAATCCAAGACTCTCTTCGGACTGAAATTTTTGTAGTGTGGTGTTAAGGCTCTTAATGACCGAAGTTGTTACAGAGAATTGTCATTTCATTAAGTTTTCAATTTGATGTTGGTCTTTAGTAATTTTATTGATAGTCACTAAAGTATTCTCCGTCTGTTGCATCCAAATTGATCCCAGTCCGTTAATGAGTCCGCGTTTCTTTCTGTTGGTACTGTAAGTCTCAGTGTCAGCGAAAATTTCTATATATTTGATGTTAACAGATTTTGATATTTGTTTCAGGAGGCTTACGTGAGTCTGTACTTTTGATTTGAAGATTTTAACGTTAGTTTTGTTGTGGTTGATAGTATCTATTGTCGTTGTTTAAAGTAGCGTCTCGAAATGGGCTTAGATCTTTGTAAACAAGGAGTGTCCATTTGTCATTAGAAATGTTAAGGGTTCCTTCTTCATGAAAGAAAACTCCTATAGTATTGTTAACAGTCGTAATGGAGTACTGTTGAAGGTTCACGGCTGAAAACAGTCCACAGAATCTGAAAAAAGGGATTTATTCAAAATAGGGTTTTAGTCTGTCAAAGTTAACTTTAGTTATTTGGTTTGTTTGTAAATTTATGATGGTGGCAGAGTTTTTTCGTATTGCGGTAATTTCGAAGGGGCCGTTGAATTTGTTTTCGGCTTTGTTTTTGATTTGGGACTTTTTTTACGTAGACTTTGTCGCCTACTTTGTAATCGGGTTGTTTAGTAGAAACGTGTTGGTCAAATCGCACTTTAGATTTTTCTTTCTGTCTTTCGGTTTTAGCACGGGCGAGACTGTAGTAATAGTCCATTCTATTAATTAGGTCTCTTACGTATTTCGAAATAAGTTTTTCCTGATTGTAAAGGGTTTCTGGAGGTCTACTTGAAGTGTGCCAAAAAATGAGTTCATAGGGCTTGAAACCGGTGGTTTTATTTTTCGTGTTATTATAATAGATGATGGCATAAGGGAGGACGTTAAATGGATGTTCGTTTGGATGTTCCCCTGTATTTGCCCTTATCATTTCTGCTAAGGTCGCGTGAAATCTTTCAATAGAACCGTTTGACTCGGGATGTTGAACGCTGGAGAATGTCAGTTTTATGTCGTATAGTTGGCATTAATCCCGCATTAAGGTGTTATCAAATTCATGTCCATAGTAACAATGGATCCGAAGTGGAGTTCCGTAATGTTGAAAGAAAATCATAAGGGTGTTTACGACAGTTGAAGCTGTTTTGTCGTTTATGGGGTAGGCTTGCGTAAATTTCGTGAGTTCGTCCCTAATAGTCAGTGCATGATTTCTAGATGGATACTCGAAGATGTCAATGTTAATACGTTCAAAAGGAGTCTTGGGTGTTTCCGTAATAACTTAGGTGCACTTAGGTTTTTCCTACAGAACTTTACCTTTTGGCAAGTTTCGCAGGATTTGATGAATTGTTCTACAGTTTTAATTAAGCCGGTCCAATTGTACTTTTCCCTAATACGTCTGATGGTTTCGTTAATGCCACGATGGAGGTTGTTTTTACCAGAGTGGTATTGTTGTATTATTATAGGAATTTCGTCTTGGGTAGGAGTTGTAACAATGTTTTGGCAGATTTTGAGTTTGATTTCTTTGTCGGAGAGAATGAAAGATAGAATTCCAAGAATGGGAAGTTCTAGGTTATTTTTTATGCAATATGTTTCGGAGTCGTTGAATTGCTCTTGGTTGTTATAAATAATTTTGAAAAGATGCGAGACGACAGTTTCAGGGTCATAGGGCAAAGGTACAACTAAGTACTTTCTATGCCTGACTGTTTTACTGGCCATGGTGTTAAGAGTGTCATTACTGAAATTATGTTCTTCTTCGAAAAAGTCATCAATGATTTTGTCGTGTAAGTCGTTAGTTTTGTTTTGCCAAAAGAATGTAACTATGCGTTTGTGGGACTTGTCTAGAAGTTGAGAATTGGATATTTCAATTTTAGAGTAATCGGTTATTAACTCAGTTTTGTAGAGTTGAACAAATCGATTAAACTCAGCGATAATTCTTTCGTCATGTTCGTCGTCATTGTCAGAGTTTTCAGGTTGTTCGGAGTCACCTGCAACAGGAGCCTCTACATGAGCCTTGTTTCGTTGTTAGCGAAAATTTTGATTTTGGAAAGGAAATCAGCACATTGCTTGAAATGGTTGATTTTGATGCGAGAGCATCTGCGTTTTGGTTTACCTTGCCGGGCTTGAACTCGATCTTATACTTGTATTCCTCTAGCTTAAGGCGCCATCTGGCTAGACGACTGCCAGGATCTTTGATGGAAAAGAGCCAAGTAAGCGGACGGTGGTCACACAGGAGTGTAAACCTTCTCCCAAAAAGATACGGTCTGTAGTGCTTAACAGCCCAAACTATGGCCAACAATTCTCGTTCGATGGTGGAATATCGTGTCTCTGCAGCACAGAGGGTGCGAGAAGCGTATGCAACAGGGAGATCTTTTCCCACAGGGCCTTGAGAAAGAACCGCTCCAATAGCAAAAGCACTAGCATCAGTAGTGAGCAGGAAGGGTTCTTCAAAGTTTGGATATATCAGGATTGGGTCGGATACAAGGGCTTGCTTCAGTTCATTGAAGGAAGACTTGCAATCTGCGTCAAAGATGAACTTGACGTCTTTTTGGAGTAGTTTTGTCAGAGGTTTAGAGATCTTCGCAAAATTTGGTATGAAGCGTCTGTAATACCCAGCGAGACCAAGAAAAGATTTGATGTCTTTCGGAGTTTGGGGTTGAAGAAAGTTCTGAATACATTTAACCTTCGAATGGTTTGGTTTTACACCTTCTTGTGTGATAAGATGGCCAAGATAAGCCACTTCTTTACGAAGAAATTCGCACTTATCAGGTTGAATTTTTAGGTTAGACTTCCGAAGTCGTTTAAAAACTTCTGTCAACCGGGAAATATGTTCATGGATGGTCGGAGAGTAGACGATGATATCATCCATGTAGACGAGACAACGTTCATTCTGTATACCGAGAAGAATATTGTCCATGACCCTCTGAAAAGTAGAAGGTGCATTTTTTAAACCAAATGGCATACGAACAAATTCGTAATGACCATTTTCGACAGAAAAGCCAGTCTTAGGAATATCTTCCTCTTGGATTTCCAACTGGTGGAACCCGGAAGCGAGATCCAATGTCGAAAAATATTGACACTTTCCAAGTTGGTCGAGAAGATCAGAGATATTTGGCAGAGGATATCATCTACAGTCAAATCATTTAATTTCCTGTAATCGATAACTACTCGCCACTTTTGTTTACCAGAAGCATCGAGCTTCTTGGGGACGACCCATACAGGGGAAGACCAAGGAGATGAGGAGTGCCTAATGATACCTTGTTCAAGCATTTTTCCAATTTGGGTTTTCACTTCCTCTTTATGAACTTGAGGATATCTGTATGATTTAGTGAAAACGGGCTTTGCGTTATTCGTATCAATCGAATATTTAACCTCGTTAGTGAAAGTCAAGACGTCACCTTCAAGATAGAAAATGTCTTGAAATTCCAAACAAAGATGAGTGATTTGTTCGCGTTCTTCGTCATTTAGATGATCAGTTCTAATTTGTTGTCTAATAGTTGAGTTTCTGTCTATGTATTAGGAATCATGATAATCGTCTGTATTGAAATTCAGAAGAGGGTGGGTTTTGTCAAGTGGTTCCAGTTTTAAGTCAGAAAAAGTTACTGTTTTGGGCATCGCGTTAGCATTTATTATAGACGTTAGAAATTCACCATTTGCGTTAATGTGTACGAGTGCGTTTGGAAGTCGTACTCTGTCAATTTCTTGAGTTGGTAAGATGGCGTCGATGTTAGAAAGATCGCATTTAAGTTTAAAGATCTTTTCTGTTCGTGCCTCAATGGTTATTTTGTTTGGTGTGGGTGTTTGTGAAGTAATATTTGGCTTAACATTGGGTGTGTCGGGTACATCAGTCAAGGGTTGATCGTTATCGGGAACTTTGTGTAAAGGGATGGTTTTAAAATTTGTTATCAGCTGTGTAGATTTTAAGTCAACTATGCATTCATAGTGTTAGAGAAAATCTAAACCTAGTATGCCGTCAAACTCAATGTCCAAATCGTATATGAAAACTTTATGTGGGTTACGTGGAGCGAATGGAATTAGGGTAGATTGTGAAATGGGGATGTTTTCATGGGTAATACCTTGAATCGTTACCCTTTCAGGAAATCTTTGGGTGAAATTCTTTACGGTATTTTCTTTGAAGATAGAGATACCAGCTCCGGTATCAATAAGTAGTTTGAATTTAGAAGAAGCGTCAAGAATGTAGTAAAGGTTTTTAGAGTTAAATGTAAGAAGTGGGCTTAAAGAAATAGTTGCTCCGGGAAGTTCAAGTCGGGGTTCAGAACGTCGAGATTCAAGCTTTGAATCTGTGTTTCGACTTCGCACAAAGTTGTTGTCGAATCGGGAGGTTGGTCTAGGCTCGGAAGCGCTAGAAAATCCTGATAATCGTGACAATTAAAAGGCTCGACAGGGGTATCGTCAAAAGTTTCTTCGAAGCCTGAATAATTTTGACTATCATCCTCGTAGTCATAAGTATTGTAATTATCGGTATAATAATCCGAATATTGTGAGTAATCATCATTTTGAGGTTGATTGAAATGATGTGTCCTTTCAGGACGGTTATTCGGGTTATTCTGTATAACCGAAGGACGAGAATAATTTGTGTTCATTTGAGACCTAAAAGGGGGTCTCTGGAAGTTTTGTGGGCGAAACTGTTGTCCTTGTTGAACCGGGGATTATTTGGGGGAAGTTTGGCCTTGTTTGTTGGTTAGGCCCAACAGGATTTGGCCTATGGTTTTGGTTGAATTGTTGAGAAACATTTTGATTTTTCAATCGGCAATTTGCGGCTATGTGGCCTAATCGACCACAATGAAGACACTTAGGTGGTTGTGTCGGCTTTCGAGGTGGGAAATTTGGTTTGAGAGGAACAGATTTGTTTTTTTTCTGATCCTCGAAATAAGATAACTGAAGCTCTCTTCTAATTCGGGAATGAGCCTCTAGAAGATCTTTTGGATTACTTGCACGAATTACTTGTCCTAACCGAGGTTCTAATCCCGTAAGAAGGGTATTCATGACTATAGTATCCACTAGAGTGCTCTGGGCGTCTTTTTGTTCTGGACATAGCCCAACCGTTTTATGAATGCAGGAGTGCATTTTCGCACTCAAGACTTGGAGACGATTGTAGAACGTTAGTGGGGACTCATTTGAAAGTTGTTTCAGACGTTGTAGGTCATGAATTAGGGAAGAGAGATCACGAGAATCCCCAAAGTGTAGGGTCAAGAGTTGTTTAATTTCAAGGTACGATCCAGGGTTCCTTGAATTTATCAACTGCGCCGCTTTCCCTTTGAGTTTATTTTTGATATGGATCACTAACAAATATTTTTGATCCGCCGTGGACATATTATATGCGCAATTACACGCATCTATAAAGGTTCCCAAGGAAATTTGGTCACCTTCAAATTCAGGTATTACGGAAAATATTTCTGTTAACCGATATCTCTCGGTTTCGGTGGTAACCGGTGTTGGAGAAGCTTGTGCCATTTTTATATTAATCGATACAAAAGAATTGGAACAAGGATGTAAAAATGAGATATTAAAGGTATAGAAAATTAATGAACTGTAAAATACGTTAGTGGGAATTAACGATTGTTTGAACGATAGAACAGTAAAGCAATTAAAATCAATAGTTCAAATAAATCAGCAAATATATCAAATAAATCAAATAATGAAATAAATCAATATTTCATTCAAATCAAATATATCAAAATAAAAATCAAATTGATAAATATGAAAAATCAAATAATAAAATAAATAAATATTAATCAAATCAAATAGATTATATCAAATATTAAAAATCAATGTTCAATAAAATAAATCAAATAATATTTACTTAAAACGAATGACGATTCACCAATACTTACATCAACAGGAACATTGAAAGCGTCGTGTTCTACGTTTGATTGCAGTGAGGACTTCTTCCAGGTTCGTTGTTCCGTTGAGGGATAGGAATCCGCCGCTACCAGATAGAGTACTCGTGTTCTAGTAACGTTAGACGGATCCTACTGACTGCGCCAATTTGTTATATCACACTTTCAAAATTTCCCTTTTTAAAAAAGATTTTATTTATAGTTGCACATTTATTAACTTAATATAAAACTTGAAAATAACAATATAATACTTTATAACAATAAAAAGATAAAATGAGTGTTAAACTAAATTAGACAGAACTGTAAGTAATAATGAATGATGTTACAATGAAAAAGTATAATTTATAAACTAAGAACGCTGACTAAGGTGTCGCAGCGCTTGCAGTTCTCACGGATGTTCGTCTGCGGGTAACTGGAGACGACACGTGTTATGCTGACTCAGCTTGGGAACTGTTGTCTGTATTCGTTTGAAAAATCAGTTGATGTTGAAGTAACTTTACTTAGTATCTTTTGAGAAAGCCAAATATGAATTTGGCGAAACGTCAAGTGATTTTTCCAACGAATACAGACGAACGGATGTACACCGGAATAAATCATCAACCACATATTTCCATCCGTGAAACTCACCACATAATAGAATTAGCAGACCACTGCCTCAAAAATACGTATTTCTCCTTCGACGGCCATTTTTATAGACAAATACAGGGTGCTCCTATGGGATCGGCTCTATCACCAGTTGTTGCCAACTTGTTTATGGTATATCTGGAAGAAAAGGCCATAGCTAACGCAGCATTAAAACCAAAACTGTGGGTTCGCTACGTTGATGACATCTTCATTATATGGCCTCACGGGAAATTAGAACTCAATAATTTTCTTGCCTATATGAATTCCATTCATAACAAGATACAATTTACTAGAAACAGAACACAACCAACAACTTCCTTTCCTAGATGTCCTCCTAACAAGAAACAACCTAAGCTTCCAGCACACCGTCTTCAGAAAAGCAACACACACCAATAGATATTTACCCGGCAATTCACACCATCATCCAGCACAGATCCAAGGAGTAGCAAACACCCTTATAGCACGATCGGTACGTCTCACAGACCAGCAAACCAGAAAAGAAGAACTAGCTTTCATGAAAACTACCCTCAGAAAAAAATGGCTACAATAACCACACCATCAGAAAAGCAATAAACAAACAACAGGATGAGAAAAAGAAACAAAATGATGACCAAGACTACGTAGCCCATGTAAGTTTACCATACATTAGAGGTACAACGGACAGAATAGGGAGGTTTCTGGGTAAACACAAAATTCGAACTACATACAAACCCCAAACAACAATCGGAAAATTGCTAGGGAACCCAAAGGATAAAATGCCTTTAGAGAACCATGGAGTTTACAGCATTTCATGTGGAGACTGTTCCAACTTATACGTCGGCCAAACAAACAGGCGAATATCCGCCCGTCGAGACGAACACAAACTATACATAAAGAACAAATAGACCACCTCTACTTTATTCAGACACGAACAAGAAACAGGGCATAAAATAGAGTTTAATACTTGTAAAGAAATCGCCAATGTCGAAAACTACAAAATCAAAACAATACGAGAAGCGATTGAAATTGAAATCCGAGATACCATAAACAAGAGAGACGAAGCTTTAAAATTATCACCATTTTTGAAAGCAGTAATCCCATATCAAAATAACAATACAACAAAACCAGCAATAAATTCAAATAATCCGATTACCCAAATTACCGACAAAAGCCATAAACACCGAAATTGCACTTTAATTGACCATCAGTTAACCCAACCTAATAAACAAGATAAAGTACCTGAGAGATTAAGTACTAATGAGGGCCCACAGGGCAGGTATAAATTGAGATCAAGAACCAGAAATTCTTCAGTTACTTAATATCTTTTGAGAAAGTCAAATATGATTTTGGCGAAAAGCAAGTGATTTTTCAAATGAATACAGACGAACGGATGTACACCGGAATAAATCATCAACCACATATTTCCATCCGTGAAACAGTATACACAAACATATATATATATATATATATATATATATATATATATATATATATATATGTTTTAGGTGGTTTCCCGGAATTCATCCGCATAGTTGATAACTGATCCCTGCCGGGATCGATGGTAAAATGACGACGTTTCGGCAGAGTCACATCTGCCCTCTTCAGGTCAGTTCGCATAATTCTCGTAGCCTTCTGCTTTCGCTTCTAGTTACTCGAATACTAAGATATTCAGAAGCGCTCGCGTTGTTATATATTCGCGGCTCGGCTCCTATTGGTTGGCACCGTGAACGGCTGCGTGTGATTGGCCCTTGGTGCTCAGTGGGCACGCCTCCCGCCTGCTGATTTGTTATTTCCGGTTGAGTTGTTATTGGAATTGGAATTTACTCAATATTATCGGATGGGGTGTATTGCTTACCTGTAGGTGGATATCTAGGAGTTTAGTATTAAGAACATCCAAATATCTTCTGACATCAAGTATGGCTTCCCTAAGTAGGGCACATCTAGCTTTCCATAAGATATTCTGTGTTTTTCTGTTGTTCTTCCAGAACTTTACCGTCATGTTTTTCGGAATAACTCCTTCATCGCGGCATCGTTGTAAAAAATGTAGATCGCACAAAAGTTTGCTTCTTTTCGCGCGTAATTTCTCAAATTTTTTTACACAAATGAAAAGTATTCTCCTCGTAGAGTTTCACTGTATTTGTTTTTTAAGTTTTCGCGGGCACTAAATGGTTTAGGAGGTTTCCGGGAATTCATCCACGTAGTTGATAACTGATCCCTGTCGGCATCGATGGTAAAATGACGACGTTTCGGCAGAGTTTTGATTTCGGGTGTTCTATATTTGCCAGTACTCTGGTGTTCACAAAGTCTATTCGGTGTGACATCGTGGTGGCGTGTTCCACAATGGATGTTGTTTTTTCCTGCTTTCTTACAGCGTTCTGGTGTTCATCACGTCTAGCTTGAATTCTTCTATTAGTTTGCCCCACATAGGTTTTATAACAGTCTGCACATAGAATCACGTACACCCCCTGTTGTTCTAAAGGGATCCTCGCCTTCGGAGTCCTCAACAACGTATTTTCTGTCTGTATTGAAAAGAGTATCGATATTGTATCTCCGTATAATTCTTGCAATACTGTCCGTGGTCCCTTTGACATACGGTAGATAAGCCTTGGTTATTGGGGTCTCATGCTCCTCGTCTGTTTGTCTCGCTTTTGACTTTAGGGCTCTTTGTAAATTTCGGTCTGTAAATCCGACGATGATCCCTTTAGAACAACAGGGAGTGTAGGCGATTCCATGTGCAGACTGTCATAAAACCTATGTGGGGCACGATGTCATACCGAATAGACTTTGTGAACACCAGAGTACTGTCAAATATAGAACACCCGAAATCAAGACTGCTTAGAGAGGCAATTGAAATAGCAAAGTCTAAACGCATGCAATGAAATTCAGAACTTATCGAATTGTTGGAAAATTCTATTAAACACCATACCGGCCCCGACCCGTCCAATAACAACTCAACCGTAATAAAAAATCAGCAGGCGGGAGGCGTGCCCACTGAGCGCCAAGGGCCAATCACACGCAGCCGTTTACAGTGCCAACCAGTAGGCGCCGAGCCGCTATTATAAAACAGCGCAAAAATGAATTTTTCTCGGAAAAAAACGGTCACAGTCTAACCTCACGGCAATTGGAAACGAATAAAACCGTTTATAACTTATCTTCGGTCCAATTGAACTCTTCCTCGATTGGCGTGTTGGCTAAGGGATTCAATTACGCTATTGCTCTCTCTCACATATCAACAGAGAGCATAATATGTGGCGTGGAAACAGCAGTTTCACCATTAGATGCGAACACCGCTGAAATAATTAGACAAGATATGTCACATGTTCTAAGAAAGTCGAAACCACCCAAAAGGAACCTATCTATAGAAGAACATGAGGCCTTGAAACAACTTTGCCTCAGCAAGAACATTGTCATTCTACTGCTGATAAAGGAAATGCGACTGTAAGTTTAGATACAGCGGATTATTCAAACAAAATTCAAACATTGCTACAAGATCCAGCATATAAACAAATTACTACTGACCCAACAACTTATCTGGAGAAAACAACCAAGGCCAAATTCAAGCAAGTAAGATCGACAAAAATCTCCAACTCCAACTCATTCCGCGTGAAAAGTCATCGAGATGTCCGAAATTCTATGGGTTGCCAAAAGTACATAAAGAAGGTACACCTTTGAGGCCAATAGTAAACTCAATTGGATCCCCAACACAAAACCTAGCCAAATACCTAGCCCAACAACTTCAACCTTTGCAGAGGGGGCAGACTCATATGTGAAAAATTCGACACATTTCATCGAAATACTTAGAAAAACGGTCTTACAACCAAAGTGTCTTCTTGTAAGTTTTGACGTAGTGTCCCTTTTCACCAACATTCCTATCGACGAAGCCTTGGATATCATAATAGAAAATACAAAAACCACCTCAACACCTTGTAGACTTAACAAGGCACTGTCTGATGAACACCTATTTTGTTTACGAGAACCAACGACACAAACAAGTGAAAGGAGCTCCAATGGGATTGCCACTCTCACCAGTTATAGCGAACCTTTTTTATGGAGAACTTTGAGGAGTTGGCACTAAGGACAACAACTCTTAAACCCAATTTATGGTTGCGATATGTGGTGGATACATTTGTGATTTCGTCTCATGGGAGGGAATACCTCAATACTTTTTTAGACCACCTTAATGGCATCCATCATAAATAAAATTTACCATGGAGGTTGAAGCCAACAATCAACCGCCATTCCTTGATGTTCTCATAAATAGGAAGGAAGATGGAACCCTTGGCCATACCGTATATAGGAAAGCAACTCACACCAACAGATACCTTCATGCTAATTCTCATCACCACCCAGACCAACTACAAGCCGTCGTCAAGACTTTAGTAACTAGATCACAAAGACTAGCTGACCAGGATAGCATCAAACAGGAAATGGAAAGTTTAAAACAGCGCTCAGTAGGCACGCCTCCCGCCTGCTGATTTTTTATTACGGTTGAGTTGTTATTGGACGGGTCGGGGCCGGTATGGTGTTTAATAGAATTTTCCAACAATTAGATAAGTTCTGAATTTCATTGCATGCGTTTAGACTTTGCTATTTCAATTGCCTCTCTTACCAGTCTTGATTTCGGGTGTTCTATATTTGACAGTACTCTGGTGTTCACAAAGTCTATTCGGTGTGACATCGTGCCCCACATAGGTTTTATGACAGTCTGCACATGGAATCGCCTACACTCCCTGTTGTTCTAAAGGGATCATCGTCGGATTTACAGACCGAAATTTACAAAGAGCCCTAAAGTCAAAACCGAGACAAACAGATGAGGAGCATGAGACACCAATAACCAAGGCTTATCTACCGTATGTCAAGGAGACCACGGACAGTATTGCAAGAATTATACGGAGATACAATATCGATACTATTTTCAATACAGACAGAAAAATAAGTGCAATTAGAGCAACAGGGAGTGTACGAGATTCCATGTGCAGACTGTCATAAAACATATGTGGGGCAAACTAATAGAAGAATTCAAGCTAGACGTGATGAACACCAGAACGCTGTAAGAAAGCAGGAGAAAACAACATCCATTGCGGCACACGCCACCACGATGTCACACCGAATAGACTTTGAGAACACCAGAGTACTGGCAAATATAGAACACCCGAAATCAAGACTAGTAAGAGAGGCAATTGAAATAGCGAAGAGGTCTCACAGTCTAAACGCACGCAATGAAATTCAGAACTTATCGAATTGTTGGAAAATTCTATTAAACACGTGGGATTTAATAGAATTTTCCAACAATTCGATAAGTTCTGAATTTCATTGCGTGCGTTTAGACTGTGAGACCTCTTCGCTATTTCAATTGCCTCCCTTACTAGTCTTGATTTCGGGTGTTCTATATTTGCCAGTACTCTGGTGTTCTCAAAGTCTATTCGGTGTGACATCGTGGTGGCGTGTGCCGCAATGGATGTTGTTTTCTCCTGCTTTCTTACAGCGTTCTGGTGTTCATCACGTCTAGCTTGAATTCTTCTATTAGTTTGCCCCACATATGTTTTATGACAGTCTGCACATGGAATCTCGTACACTCCCTGTTGCTCTAATTGCACTTATTTTTTTAGAACAACAGGGAGTGTAGGCGATTCCATGTGCAGACTGTCATAAAACCTATGTGGGGCACGATGTCATACCGAATAGACTTTGTGAACACCAGAGTACTGTCAAATATAGAACACCCGAAATCAAGACTGCTTAGAGAGGCAATTGAAATAGCAAAGTCTAAACGCATGCAATGAAATTCAGAACTTATCGAATTGTTGGAAAATTCTATTAAACACCATACCGGCCCCGACCCGTCCAATAACAACTCAACCGTAATAAAAAATCAGCAGGCGGGAGGCGTGCCCACTGAGCGCCAAGGGCCAATCACACGCAGCCGTTTACAGTGCCAACCAGTAGGCGCCGAGCCGCTATTATAAAACAGCGCAAAAATGAATTTTTCTCGGAAAAAAACGGTCACAGTCTAACCTCACGGCAATTGGAAACGATAAATAAAACCGTTTATAACTTATCTTCGGTCCAATTGAACTCTTCCTCGATTGGCGTGTTGGCTAAGGGATTCAATTACGCTATTGCTCTCTCTCACATATCAACAGAGAGCATAATATGTGGCGTGGAAACAGCAGTTTCACCATTAGATGCGAACACCGCTGAAATAATTAGACAAGATATGTCACATGTTCTAAGAAAGTCGAAACCACCCAAAAGGAACCTATCTATAGAAGAACATGAGGCCTTGAAACAACTTTGCCTCAGCAAGAACATTGTCATTCTACCTGCTGATAAA
Source organism: Octodonta nipae (assembly GCA_034190945.1). Classification (NCBI taxonomy): domain Eukaryota; kingdom Metazoa; phylum Arthropoda; class Insecta; order Coleoptera; family Chrysomelidae; genus Octodonta; species Octodonta nipae. The sequence goes on from CM067220.1 coordinate 58,421,555, forward strand.
GGAAATGCGACTGTAAGTTTAGATACAGCGGATTATTCAAACAAAATTCAAACATTGCTACAAGATCCAGCATATAAACAAATTACTACTGACCCAACAACTTATCTGGAGAAAACAACCAAGGCCAAATTCAAGCAAGTAAGATCGACAAAAATCTCCAACTCCAACTCATTCCGCGTGAAAAGTCATCGAGATGTCCGAAATTCTATGGGTTGCCAAAAGTACATAAAGAAGGTACACCTTTGAGGCCAATAGTAAACTCAATTGGATCCCCAACACAAAACCTAGCCAAATACCTAGCCCAACAACTTCAACCTTTGCAGAGGGGGCAGACTCATATGTGAAAAATTCGACACATTTCATCGAAATACTTAGAAAAACGGTCTTACAACCAAAGTGTCTTCTTGTAAGTTTTGACGTAGTGTCCCTTTTCACCAACATTCCTATCGACGAAGCCTTGGATATCATAATAGAAAAATACAAACCACCTCAACACCTTGTAGACTTAACAAGGCACTGTCTGATGAACACCTATTTTGTTTACGAGAACCAACGACACAAACAAGTGAAAGGAGCTCCAATGGGATTGCCACTCTCACCAGTTATAGCGAACCTTTTTATGGAGAACTTTGAGGAGTTGGCACTAAGGACAACAACTCTTAAACCCAATTTATGGTTGCGATATGTGGTGGATACATTTGTGATTTCGTCTCATGGGAGGGAACACCTCAATACTTTTTTAGACCACCTTAATGGCATCCATCATAAAATAAAATTTACCATGGAGGTTGAAGCCAACAATCAACCGCCATTCCTTGATGTTCTCATAAATAGGAAGGAAGATGGAACCCTTGGCCATACCGTATATAGGAAAGCAACTCACACCAACAGATACCTTCATGCTAATTCTCATCACCACCCAGACCAACTACAAGCCGTCGTCAAGACTTTAGTAACTAGATCACAAAGACTAGCTGACCAGGATAGCATCAAACAGGAAATGGAAAGTTTAAAACAGCGCTCAGTAGGCACGCCTCCCGCCTGCTGATTTTTTATTACGGTTGAGTTGTTATTGGACGGGTCGGGGCCGGTATGGTGTTTAATAGAATTTTCCAACAATTAGATAAGTTCTGAATTTCATTGCATGCGTTTAGACTTTGCTATTTCAATTGCCTCTCTTACCAGTCTTGATTTCGGGTGTTCTATATTTGACAGTACTCTGGTGTTCACAAAGTCTATTCGGTGTGACATCGTGCCCCACATAGGTTTTATGACAGTCTGCACATGGAATCGCCTACACTCCCTGTTGTTCTAAAGGGATCATCGTCGGATTTACAGACCGAAATTTACAAAGAGCCCTAAAGTCAAAACCGAGACAAACAGATGAGGAGCATGAGACACCAATAACCAAGGCTTATCTACCGTATGTCAAGGAGACCACGGACAGTATTGCAAGAATTCTACGGAAACACAATATCGATACTATTTTCAATACAGACAGAAAAATAAGTGCAATTAGAGCAACAGGGAGTGTACGAGATTCCATGTGCAGACTGTCATAAAACATATGTGGGGCAAACTAATAGAAGAATTCAAGCTAGACGTGATGAACACCAGAACGCTGTAAGAAAGCAGGAGAAAACAACATCCATTGCGGCACACGCCACCACGATGTCACACCGAATAGACTTTGAGAACACCAGAGTACTGGCAAATATAGAACACCCGAAATCAAGACTAGTAAGAGAGGCAATTGAAATAGCGAAGAGGTCTCACAGTCTAAACGCACGCAATGAAATTCAGAACTTATCGAATTGTTGGAAAATTCTATTAAACACGTGGGATTTAATAGAATTTTCCAACAATTCGATAAGTTCTGAATTTCATTGCGTGCGTTTAGACTGTGAGACCTCTTCGCTATTTCAATTGCCTCCCTTACTAGTCTTGATTTCGGGTGTTCTATATTTGCCAGTACTCTGGTGTTCTCAAAGTCTATTCGGTGTGACATCGTGGTGGCGTGTGCCGCAATGGATGTTGTTTTCTCCTGCTTTCTTACAGCGTTCTGGTGTTCATCACGTCTAGCTTGAATTCTTCTATTAGTTTGCCCCACATATGTTTTATGACAGTCTGCACATGGAATCTCGTACACTCCCTGTTGCTCTAATTGCACTTATTTTTCTGTCTGTATTGAAAATAGTATCGATATTGTGTTTCCGTAGAATTCTTGCAATACTGTCCGTGGTCTCCTTGACATACGGTAGATAAGCCTTGGTTATTGGTGTCTCATGCTCCTCATCTGTTTGTCTCGGTTTTGACTTTAGGGCTCTTTGTAAATTTCGGTCTGTAAATCCGACGATGATCCCTTTAGAACAACAGGGAGTGTAGGCGATTCCATGTGCAGACTGTCATAAAACCTATGTGGGGCACGATGTCACACCGAATAGACTTTGTGAACACCAGAGTACTGTCAAATATAGAACACCCGAAATCAAGACTGGTAAGAGAGGCAATTGAAATAGCAAAGTCTAAACGCATGCAATGAAATTCAGAACTTATCTAATTGTTGGAAAATTCTATTAAACACCATACCGGCCCCGACCCGTCCAATAACAACTCAACCGTAATAAAAAATCAGCAGGCGGGAGGCGTGCCTACTGAGCGCTGTTTTAAACTTTCCATTTCCTGTTTGATGCTATCCTGGTCAGCTAGTCTTTGTGATCTAGTTACTAAAGTCTTGACGACGGCTTGTAGTTGGTCTGGGTGGTGATGAGAATTAGCATGAAGGTATCTGTTGGTGTGAGTTGCTTTCCTATATACGGTATGGCCAAGGGTTGAATCTTCCTTCCTATTTATGAGAACATCAAGGAATGGCGGTTGATTGTTGGCTTCAACCTCCATGGTAAATTTTATTTTATGATGGATGCCATTAAGGTGGTCTAAAAAAGTATTGAGGTGTTCCCTCCCATGAGACGAAATCACAAATGTATCCACCACATATCGCAACCATAAATTGGGTTTAAGAGTTGTTGTCCTTAGTGCCAACTCCTCAAAGTTCTCCATAAAAAGGTTCGCTATAACTGGTGAGAGTGGCAATCCCATTGGAGCTCCTTTCACTTGTTTGTGTCGTTGGTTCTCGTAAACAAAATAGGTGTTCATCAGACAGTGCCTTGTTAAGTCTACAAGGTGTTGAGGTGGTTTGTATTTTTCTATTATGATATCCAAGGCTTCGTCGATAGGAATGTTGGTGAAAAGGGACACTACGTCAAAACTTACAAGAAGACACTTTGGTTGTAAGACCGTTTTTCTAAGTATTTCGATGAAATGTGTCGAATTTTTCACATATGAGTCTGCCCCCTCTGCAAAGGTTGAAGTTGTTGGGCTAGGTATTTGGCTAGGTTTTGTGTTGGGGATCCAATTGAGTTTACTATTGGCCTCAAAGGTGTACCTTCTTTATGTACTTTTGGCAACCCATAGAATTTCGGACATCTCGATGACTTTTCACGCGGAATGAGTTGGAGTTGGAGATTTTTGTCGATCTTACTTGCTTGAATTTGGCCTTGGTTGTTTTCTCCAGATAAGTTGTTGGGTCAGTAGTAATTTGTTTATATGCTGGATCTTGTAGCAATGTTTGAATTTTGTTTGAATAATCCTCTGTATCTAAACTTACAGTCGCATTTCCTTTATCAGCAGGTAGAATGACAATGTTCTTGCTGAGGCAAAGTTGTTTCAAGGCCTCATGTTCTTCTATAGATAGGTTCCTTTTGGGTGGTTTCGACTTTCTTAGAACATGTGACATATCTTGTCTAATTATTTCAGCGGTGTTCGCATCTAATGGTGAAACTGCTGTTTCCACGCCACATATTATGCTCTCTGTTGATATGTGAGAGAGAGCAATAGCGTAATTGAATCCCTTAGCCAACACGCCAATCGAGGAAGAGTTCAATTGGACCGAAGATAAGTTATAAACGGTTTTATTCGTTTCCAATTGCCGTGAGGTTAGACTGTGACCGTTTTTTTCCGAGAAAAATTCATTTTTGCGCTGTTTTATAATAGCGGCTCGGCGCCTACTGGTTGGCACTGTAAACGGCTGCGTGTGATTGGCCCTTGGCGCTCAGTGGGCACGCCTCCCGCCTGCTGATTTTTTATTACGGTTGAGTTGTTATTGGACGGGTCGGGGCCGGTATGGTGTTTAATAGAATTTTCCAACAATTCCATAAGTTCTGAATTTCATTGCATGCGTTTAGACTTTGCTATTTCAATTGCCTCTCTAAGCAGTCTTGATTTCGGGTGTTCTATATTTGACAGTACTCTGGTGTTCACAAAGTCTATTCGGTATGACATCGTGCCCCACATAGGTTTTATGACAGTCTGCACATGGAATCGCCTACACTCCCTGTTGTTTCTAAAGGGATCATCGTCGGATTTACAGACCGAAATTTACAAAGAGCCCTAAAGTCAAAAGCGAGACAAACAGACGAGGAGCATGAGACCCCAATAACCAAGGCTTATCTACCGTATGTCAAGGGGACCACGGACAGTATTGCAAGAATTATACGGAGATACAATATCGATACTCTTTTCAATACAGACAGAAAATACGTTGTTGAGGACTCCGAAGGCGAGGATCCCTTTAGAACAACAGGGGGTGTACGTGATTCTATGTGCAGACTGTTATAAAACCTATGTGGGGCAAACTAATAGAAGAATTCAAGCTGGACGTGATGAACACCAGAACGCTGTAAGAAGCAGAAAAAACAACATCCATTGTGGAAACCCACCACGATGTCAACATAGACTTTGTGAACACCATACTGCAAATTATTTTGGAACTTTGCGGAACGCGAAAACACCAAGGTAAGGGAAGACTAAAGGATGAGTATCGTAAAATTTAGGCGTAAACTTAAAAACGAAGAGTGACTACGGTAGATACTTTTAGAAAACATAAAGAAAGTACGCGCGAAAAGAAGAAAACTTAAATGAAGAGAGAGTTTCACGAACCAGAGTTATTGAAGAGGAGAAAGACGAGAAGACAGTAAGAACAGAATATCTAATGGAAGTAAGTAAGTTAGGAGTTAATGAGGAGTTACTTATGTCAGAAGAGAGATGACACAGTAAATCCGAAATAGGAACTAATAGAGGAAAACAGAAATAGAGAAAAAGAGTAGAGTAGTGAACGAGGAAAGAGTTTAGGAAGCAGTAAAGAGAAGTAAAAGGAAGTACGAGAGAGTAAATATAAAGTACTACAGTAACAGAAGTCAAGGAAAGAAAGAACCGTAAAGGAAGTTAAAGAGGGTTTTAAAAGTTATAATTAGTCTTTTAGGCTGAAGAGAAAATGATAGTCCCTCGAGACCAACAGAGAGCGTAACAGAGTTTCAATAAAGAGAATACAGTAATAAAGAAAGAAGATAACAGGAGTAGTTAAGAAGAAGATGAAACAGACGAAGCGAGTTAGTTAAGAAGAAGTAAAGTACTAATAAGCGAGAAGACCGACCAAAAGAGAGATTATATTAAAAGTTCAAAGTAGAGAAGTAATAAATAGCTTACTAGTACAGGTAAACTTAAATAAGTCCTGATGTTTCAATTCTAAAGTAAGAGAGTAGAGGAAAGACAAGTAAAGTATGAACAGAGAGGCTAATTTGAGCGTTACTAGGACGTGAAGTAGTAAAAGAGAAGTTAAGAAATAAACTTGTAGTAAATTAGAAGAAGAGAAGGAGTCTAGAAGTGAAGAGTTAGCTACAAAATTATTAATAAGTAGCGAGTATAGTATTTAGATTACGGTACACGTACAAGTAGAAGAGTGAGAAGAGAGAGTATTCCGAGAAGTAAAGAGTATCCGAAAATTATAAAACAGTTTAGTGTAAGTAGAGTTCACCAGAAGTAAGAAAAATTACAAGAAGGAATAAAACTGAGTAAAGTTAAACGATTTTGAAGTAAGAGCGAAAGTAAAAAAGTTAATACAATATTAAGTAGAAGCCAAGAAGAGAAAATCAATAGTCTGCTGGCAAAAAGATAAGTCAAATTGAGAGAATTTTTCGAGTATGTCGAAAAGTACAAAGAATAGTAAGTGTTTAAGTTAAAATATTTAATCAATTAGGCAACAGAGCTAAAGTAAAAAGTTCTAACCAGAGTAAAGTTAATTAGGTAGATAAAAGTACGTAAAGTATAAGTTACTGAGTACGAAGGAATTTAAAGAAAAGTAAAATTGGAGAATTTTTAAGATTTAGAGGAGAGTACAGAGAGAGGAGTTTAAAGCTAGATTAAGAACGGAAAAGTAATAGTAAGATTTTGAATAGGGAAGATGAGGAGTTTGAGTACGAGGTTAGTAGATAGAAGTAACAAAAAAGAGTAATAGAGAGATGGGCAGGAATTTTAGAGAAAAGGTTTAATTGTACTTGGAAGTAGAAAAAGCGAGAGTAATGAAAGAAAGAAGAGGAGGAGTAGAAGAGAAAGGTATGCCCCCAAAAATAGAAAACACCCGAAATCAAAAACACTCTGCCGAAAACGTCGTCAATTTTACCATTATGCCGGCAGGGCTCAGTATAAACTCTGGTGATGAATTCCCGGAAAACCTCATTAATTCATTAGTGCCCGCGAAAAAAACTTAAAAAATTTCAAATACGTGAAACTCACGAGGAGAATAAAATTTTCATGTGTGTAAAATTTATTGTTTAAAACGCTCGAAAAAGAAGCAAACTTTTGTGGCTCAAATTTTAAACGTATGCTGGTTGAAAAGGGACTTGATTCCGAAAAAAAACTACGGTAAATTGTAAGAATCAAAGAAAAAAAAAACAGAATTCTGGAAAAGGTAGTTGTACCCTACTAGGGGGAAGCCATACTTGATGTCAGAAGATATTTGGATGTTCTTAATACTAAACTCCTAGATATCCACCTACAGGTAAGCAATACACCCCATCCGATAATATTGGGTAAATTCGATGATATTCGCGAATGTAGGGCCGAAACGAATGCAGAGTTGACAACAATGCAACAACAGGCAAAATTTAATAAAATGAAGCTCCAACAGAAGCCCAAAAACAAATTTTTCTCGGAAAATAAAGGTCACAGTCTAACCTCACGGCAATTGGAAACGAATAGAACCGTTTATAACTTATCTTCGGTCCAATTAAACTGTTCCTCGATTGGCGTGTTGGCTAAGGGATTCAATTACGCTATTGCTCCCTCTCACATACCAACAGAGATGTGGCGTGGAAACAGCAGTTTCAAAATTAGATGCGAACACAGCTGAAATAATTAGACAAGATGTGTCACATGTTCTAAGAAAGTCTAAACATCCCAAAAGGAACCTATCTTTAGAAGAACATGAGGCCTTGAAACAACTTCGCCTCAACAAAGACATTGACATTTGTAACGGGTGAATTGCCGTTCTCCCTGTTACATTGATATTTACTAATATTTGTCGCATTAATAAATTACCTTTTATATTTTTCAAATCACTTTTCTAATTATATCGTTTCCTAAATTGAGTTCTACCGTAATAAACCAGTGTCTTTACCTTAATAAATAAACACGTAAGTAAATACTCCTATTTTAGTCGCTTATGGAATCGCTTTTAATTGCTAAATAACCGTTAATTCGTTTGGAAAATATATAAATCCAACTCTATCCCTTGGATTTAGCGCCATAAATGTATTGACAGAACGAACATCACTTGCTATTTTGATGCAACTTCCCTCCAAACTGGAAATATTAAATAAATATAATTTTGTTGGGAAGAAGGAAACTGTCATTAATAAAATTTTATATACGATTTAATTAGTAAAATTTTGCTTTGTTATTTTATCGAAATTATCTTGTATTAGTTCCTATATTGACCAACTATTGATTAATATTCCTGCTTTCGAGCTCAATAAAATTTGAAATTTAACTTGTCATTTCCTTTCCCCACTTTTATCATTGGACAAGTAGGATGAACGCTTGTCGAAGTAGATTTTGCTCTCTCTTCCGACCAGCATAAAGACGCTATGTATGTATTTTTTTATTGGGAAAATTCTTTATATTTATCGTGAAAATTATCTGCTAGAATTAGCTTAATTTATCGTTTTCCATATTACCGTATCTTTAATTGTAATTAAGCAGATTCAGCTTATCGTTATAGTTTGATCTATCGAATGAATTTTTTATATAGTTTTTTTTTATCGGCTATAGTTCATATTTTATCGTATCTATTAATAATTTTGGAGGGAAATCTTGGGTGAATCTGGTTTCATATTCATCTTAATATCGATATACCGCGTTTTATTGCAACGATAAATCGCTGGGGCTTAACTGCGTGATTCATTATTTTTTTGTATTTTTTTTGATTTGTATCTGCAGCGTTTTGGCGTGGGTACGCCATCGTTAGTGCTAGAAATATCACACTTATTGTAATAAACAGAATAAAAAAGAGGGAACAATTACTGCTGGCCTCTTTTGCATTTTTAGGTATTGGTGAATCTGGAGAGTTTGATTGACGATATCCACCAAGGATGAGGAAAGGACAAATTGATCCACTAGACGAAATCTCCTGTGAGCCTAAATTTAGAAGCTGACGAAGCTTCTCAACTGGGTTAGACTGCAACTAAGGATGATCATGTGAGAGGCTTAAAAGTTTCTATTATTTTTATTTCTTTTTGCATTTCGTTCAGTATTTCATATATATTTCTGTTTTATTGAATTGGATTTATATACAGATATACCAGTAAATATATATTTTTTAAGTCACTCGGTGGTCTTTCATTATTCATTGGCCCAGATTGGTGGTTGCTTGTCTGCTTGGTTACAGATAAGTCACTTTTAAATTTTTAATTTCCTTTTTATATGTTGCAGTAAAGAGTCAAGCAGGTTCTGGGCTAAAGTATTTAGCTACGCCTAGTTTCCTTTATTTTATTTGTTTAACTTGGGGGAAATGTTTATGACCAGATTTTTTTATTATTTTTATGAATATAGATGCAATAACAATTTTTATCGTTTATTACCTTATCATTTTTTGAAGTACCGTACATTGATATTAATTTAGAGTACGGAGTTTTCCCATTATCTCGGCGGAAATTCGCTTTCATTCAGTTGTCGATGGATTTGTCGGATAAGAAGGGACATGATTAGATCTTGAATATAATTTTTTTATATCGTTATCTTTAAACACATTATTAGCTCTCAAACATAATTGTTTATATATCTGATTTACCGTTAAATTTTATCAGTAATTAATAATTGATTTTTTATTTAAATCTAAATTAGTTTGAAACTATAACTAGCAGTTGCAATTTACTTATCGTTATCTATTTTTACTTAGAATTTTTTTTATTCATTTTGGTAGTATTCAAATAGTTAATTTAGGGTGAAAAAGTTAGGGTAACTAAGGTAGGGTGCCTCACCTCTCACACGTGCTGAACCGATCCTATAGAGCATATATACGCCTATACTAGTCAGGGGGGAAATTCAGTATCTATACTCTAAGGGCTATTTCTAATTGGCCAATAACTTTTTCATGTATGCCATCTACTGGGGCTAAGAGTGCCCAGATACGTAACTATTAGCCTCAAATCAAGGGAGCAAAACTCTGACAGTACGCCTTGATTCGACTTGTCCTCTGGTAGGACAGTGGCAACTCCTGGCCGCCCTGAGTTATTGGAACCCCAACTGCTGGTTGGCATATAGCTCCAGGATCAGGACCTTGGATAGCAGACCAACCAACGGAAAGGCATTCCTACCGAGGGTTTTGTAAGGCAAGAATTTATAGATTGTTTTGTTTGTAACTTCACTCTAACAGTTTTTTATATACCTCGATTGTTTTATATTTTGTTCTCTATTACCAACTTAACTATATAGGAAACTTGGTTTATTTGTAATTAAATAAAATAAATTGTAAATTTTCGTTATCTTGTCGTTTTTCTTGTTGACTGTGTGTGTCCAATGGCCTGGCGCCCTTCCATAGTCCTTCTGCCAATTGAACAACGAACTCACGCCACCGCATACTAACTGAACAGCCTATCGGCACAATATCGCCAAGACAGGTGAGAGAGAGGTGTATTGTCTAACTAACAAGATATCTCTCTCGAGCGGTTTTGCGTACACATTCTACCTGCTAATAGAGGAAATGCGACTGTAATTTTAGATACAGCGGATTATTCAAACAAAATTCAAACATTGCTACAAGATCCAGCATATAAACAAATTACTACTGACCCAACAACTTATCTGGAGAAAACAACCAAGGCCAAAATCCAAGCAAGTAGAATCGACAAAAATCTCCAACTGCAACTCATTCCGCGTGAAAAGTCATCGAGATGTCCGAAATTCTAAGGGTTGCCAAAAGTACATAAAGAAGGTGCACCTTTGAGGCCAAAGTAAGCTCAATTGGATCCCCAACACAACACCTAGCCGAATACCTAGCCCAACAACTTCAACCGTTTGCAGAGGGGCAGACTCATATGTGAAAAATTCGACACATTTCATCGAAATACTTAGAAAAATGGTCTTACAACCAGAGTGTCTTCTTGTAAGTTTTGACGTAGTGTCCCTTTTCACCAACATCCCTATCGACGAAGTCTTGTATATCATAATAGAAAAATACAAACCACCTCAACACCTTGTAGACTTAACAAGGCACTGTCTGATGAACACCTATTTTGTTTAAGAGAACCAACGATACATACAAGTGGAAGGAGCTCCAGTGAGATCGCCACTCTCACCAGTTATAGCGAACCTTTTTATGGAGAACTCTGAGAAGTTGGCACTAAGAATAACAACTCTTAAACCTAGTTTATGGTTGCGATATGTGGAGGATACATTTGTGATTTGGCCCCATGGAAGGGAACACCTCAATACTTTTTTAGATCACCTTAATGGCATCTATCACAAAATAAAATTTACCATGGAGGTTGAAGCCAATAATCAACTGCCATTCCTTGATGTTCTCATAATTAGGAAGGAAGATGGAACCCTTGGCCATACAGTATATAGGAAAGCAACTCACACCAACAGATACCTTCATGATAATTCTCATCACCACCCAGCCCAACTACAAGCCGTCGTCAAGACTTTAATAACCAGATCACAAAGACTAGCTGATCAGGATAGTATCAAACAGGAAATGGATAGTTTAAAAAAAGCTCTGAGACAAAACGGATTTACAGACTGAAATATACAAAGAGTCCTAAATTCAAAACCGAGACAAACCGACGAGGAGTATGAGACACCAATAACCAAGGCTTATCTACCGTATGTCAAGGGGACCACGGACAGTATTGCAAGAATTCTATGGAGACATAATATCGATACTATTATCAATACAGACAGAAAAATAAGTACGGTGTTGAGGACTCCGCAAGACGAGGATCCCTTTAGAACAACAGGGAGTGTACGAGATTCCATGTGCAGACTGTCATAAAACCTATGTGGGGCAAACTAATAGAAGAATTCAAGCTAGACGTGCTGAACACCAGAACGCTGTAAGAAAGCAGGAAAAAACAACATCCATTGCGGAACACGCCACCACGATGTCACACCGAATAGACTTTGAGAACACAAGAGTAATGACAAATATAGAACACCCGAAATCAAGACTCGTAAGAAAGGCAATTTAAATAGCGAAGATGCCTCACAGTCTAAACGCACGCAATGAAATTCAGAACATATCAAATTGTTGGAAAATCCTATTAAAACCGTACCGGCCCGAAGCCGTCTAGTAACAACTCAACCGGAAATAACAAATCAGCAGGCGGGAGGCGTGCCCACTGAGCGCCAAGGGCCAATCACACGCAGCCATTCACGGTGTCAACCAATAGGCGCCGAGCCGCGAATATATAACAGCGCGAGCGCTTCTGAAAATCTTAGTATTCGAGTAACTAGAACGAAAGCAGAAGGCTACGAGAATTATGCCAACCGACCTGAAGAGGGCAGATGTGGCTCTGCCGAAACGTCGTCATTTTACCATCGATCCCGGCAGGGATCAGTTACCAATTACGCGGATGAATTCCCGGAAACCACCTAAAACATTTAGTGACCGCGAAAACTTAAAAACAAATATATATATATATATCAGTCATCACTCTCATTGGTCAGTTGAAATCAATGATTTTGTTACGCTATAATCCTGTAATTTTTCTCCTGATGTAGCGATTTTTCTCATCAATGCTATACGAAGTCGCACATATGCTTGGCAGAGATCTAGGGAAATATACGACACCTGACATCATCCGTTGAGTGTATACAGCCTATTCTGCACCGTCGTGGTCGAGAACAATTTCTTTACTGGTGGTGGACGGACCACGTACCGGACATCCGGTATATCATTGATGAGAAAAATCGCTACATCAGGAGAAAAATTCCGAATTATAGCGTAACATAATCATTCATTTGAACTGACCAATGAGAGTGATGACTGATGAGGGCACAAACACTGGAGTAGGGGGCTGTATACGTATAGTGGTTAATGTCAGATGTCATATAATTCCATAGATCTCAGAAAACAGATAAATGTCTTCTTATGGTATTGATGAGACAAATCCCTGGGTCTAGGGAAACCATACTCGAACAGGTATGAATCACATAAACTAGAAACTAGTACGTCTGCTTGTTACGTAACAAGGTTCGGTATACCAAGCCTTTGACGTCTGGTCTAGAGAATAAGACAGTCGAACGGCATGTTTCGAATAAACTTACAGTTCAATGGTTATTGTAGTTAATGTAAAGTAATGTATTCTCTGTCAATCTCTTTGATTTTGTTCTCCTCTGCCATTTCGATGGTACTCTTCTGACCAAACATGTTGGTGCAAGCATACACCTGTAAGCTTGATGATTCACCATAGAGAAGATGATTTCCTTAACCAATCCATTACAGAATTATAGTGTAACATAATGGTCAGTTTGAACAACCTAATGAAAGTGATGACTGGTGACGTCATAGAAAAGTGAAAGAGGGCTGCATACGAGCAGCCGTTGATGTCAGATATATATTTCCTTAGATCTCAGAAAAACATATGTATGCTTTCTTATGATATTTTTGCGAAAACTCCCTAGATCTAGGGGAATTACACTCGAGCTGCTTCGTTTGAATAAAATTGGTGTTCAATAGTTAAGGTGAAAAACACCTGGTGCATTGTTGCCGAGTTTAAAGCAAACACATTGAAGAATTTAACTGATGGTATGCATTTATTTCAAACATTATACTGTATGAATCAGATAAACTAGAAACTAGTCCGTCTGCTTGTTATGTAACAAAGTTTGGTATACTTTGACGTCTGATTGTCGTATATCTCCTAACATCTCGGAATAACACATGTTGCTCTTTTATATATGGTATTGATGAGAAAAATACACAGATCTCGAAAAACACACTAGAGAGGATTGATTCAAGTGAAAGTGTTGTTCAGTGATTAATGCAGCTAAGGTAAAGTAATGTAGTTAAAGTAAACACAGTGGAACATTGAGTACCTGTACTTAGAGTGCTCGAGTCCTGTCTAAGAAAAATTGTGTTCCATAATTTAACAACCTCATCAGTTATATATTTAAAACCACTCGCTTGAATTCTTTCCGTTTTCCCATCATAATTTCTATCGCCCAACAGAACATAACGTAGCAATACAATCTCGATCAATCAGACAGGGTCCAGTAGGTTGTTTATTCGATTCTCTCTACCCCATTCCAATCGTTCAAACTTCAAAACTCCTATTCTTTCTCTTTTATTATCATTCTATGCCACCTACCCATTAGGATCATTCTTTGAATTCCTGATGTCCTATATCAGATTTCGCGTCCTAGCTCCTACAATTACCATCTTTCTACTATCCCTCGTAATCAATACTAGTCAACAGAATATACGCATTAGAATGTTTCTTGGATTTCTGGTATCCCACTCTTATCATTTAACCTTCTAGACTCCAACGTGATTACCAAGGACCAATGGAATCGTATCAGTCAAAACCATTCCTTTGAATTCCTAGTATCCAATTATTATCATTCAACCTTCCAGTCGCTCTTGTGATATCCACCGGCTCACAGAACCCTAGCGGTTAGGACCGTTCCTTGAATTCCTGCTATTTCATTCTTGTCGTTTAATATTTCAGACTCCCACGTAATTACCAACAGACAACGAAATCCAATGCTTTGGCCCATTCTTGTTATTAAACCTTCTAGTCTCCCAAATGATAAGCCTCGACCATCTAAGTCCAACCATGAGGACTGTTTCTTGAGTATATGGTATCCCATGCTTGACATTCAACCTTCTAGACTCTCACGTCAGTACCAACAGACTACGGAATCCAACCATTCGAATCATTCTTTGACTTCCTTGTATACCGTTCTTATCATTAAACATGCCAATTTCCCACATGATAACAAATGGCCAACTGAATTAAACCGTTAGGACCGTTCATTCCATTCTTGCTATTTCAGTCTTTTTGTTTAACCTTTCAGACTCCCACGTGATTACCAACAGAAACCGAAATGCAACGTTTTGGACCATTCTTGTCATTCAACCTTCCAATCTCTCACGTGATAACTATTGGCCAACGAAATCCAACCATTAGAATCATTCTTTGACTTCCTTGTATACCGTTCTTATCATTAAACATGTCAATCTCCCAAATGATAACCAATGGTCAACTGAATCAAACCGTTAGGACCGTTTATTCCATTCTTGCTATTTCAGTCTTGTCATTTAACCTTTCAGACTCCCATGTGATTACCAACAGAATGCGAAATGCAATGTTTTGGACCATTTTTGTCATACAACCTTCCATTCCTTTCATTAGGATCATTCTTTTGAATTTCTCGTATCCAATACTTGCTTTAAAGTTCCGCTCCTACCATTACCTCCCATCTTTCTATTATCCCTCGTAATCAGCACCAGTCACTCTAATCGCTAGGATCATTCATTCCATTCTCATTATATCCATTCTCGTCATTTAAACTTCCAATACTCCACTTGATTAGAAACAATCAACATAATCCAGCCGTTAGGACAGTCCCTTGAGTAACTGGTATCCCGTTCTTGTCGTTTAACCTTCTAGACCCTCATGTAATTTTCAACAGACAACGGAATCGAGTAGTTAGAACCATTCTATTGAATTGCTGGTATCCAATTCTTATCACTCAACCTTCTAGACTCCTACGTGATAACCAACGAAATCCAACTATTAGTATTGTTCTTATCATTCAACCTTCCAATCTTCCATATGATAACTACCGACCAATGAAACCTAATCACTAGGACCAATCTTTTACAATCCTGATGTCCTATACCTTCTTTCACATCCAAGCTCCTACCATTACCATCTATTATTCTACTGCCCCTCGTAAACGACACCAGCCAACAAAATACAAGCATTAGGACCGTTCCTCGAATTCCTGCTATTTCAGTCTTGTCGTTTAACCATTCAGACTCCCACGTAATTACCAACAGACAACTGAATCAAACCGTTAGAATCGATCCTTGAATTCCCTTATGAGTCAACATTCCAACCTCCCGCGTGATAACCAATAGTCAACTGAATCAAACCGTTAGATCCGTTCATTCCTTTCTTGCTAGCCCATTCTTTACATTCCACCTTCTGGACTCATACGTGATAACCAGCGAAATCCAACCATTAGAATCGTTCATATTATCCAACCTTTGAATCTCCTACATGATAACTGCCGTCCAACGAAATCCAACCATTAGGATCATTCTTGTGAATTTCCTGCTCCTGTCATTACCATCGACCTTTCTAGTATTCCTCTTAATCAACACCGTCCAACATATCCAATTCGCTAGACCCATTCATTCCATTTTCATTATTCCGTTCTTGTTACTCAACTTTGTAATACTCCACTTGATTACAAACAACAACATAATCCAGCCGATAGAACAGTTTCTTGAGTAACTGGTATCCCGTACTTGTCATTTAACTTTCTAATTTTCATTCCAGCCTTTAGAAGTCTTGGTTTTTCATTCCTACCATTTAACCTGTCAGTCCAATAACCGGCAACTAATGAAATCTAACCATTGGGATTGTTCCTTGAATTCCTGTTATCTCCTATACCCACCTATCTGCTATCACTCGTAATCAACATCGATCAACATAGTCTAGTCTGTTCTCACTATCCCGCTCCTGTCATACATCCTTTCAATACCCCCATTTGGTTATCAACGGACAACAGAATCCAACCGTTTGGACCGATCCTTTAATTCCACGTATCCCGTTCTTGTCATTCAAAGTCCTATAGACAGCTCCTTTAAATACACTGTTTCTTATAGAGGTACAGAAAAACATGATTGGATGAAGGTTAACGTGCAAATTACCCATTATATCCCATATATACCAAGGATGAGCAGCTCCCTAGATCTTGGAAAGCCACATATTTGACTGAATTGATTCGTATTTTCATCGCACCATAAGACTGATGGAGCATCAAATTTGAATGAAATCATTTACTTGACAATGGTTTGAAATGACCAGTAGCGTCAGATTCTCATATATTTCTCTAGAGCTGCAAGAACAAACATATTTATACCTTCTTATTGCTTAGATGAGAAAAATCCATAGATCTCGCTTGTTGACAAATTATGTAAAGCAAACTCACGCAACATACAATACACAACGCATGTGATACACCCACACAACATCATTGCGTATGTCTTACTCTCCCAAAACGCATTGCGCATGTCTATTACCATACAACATCATTGCACATGTCTAACACTCATACAACATCATTGCGCATGTCTCACACTTAAAAAACATCACTGCGCATGCCTATCATCCATATAACTTCAATGCGCATGTCTAACACTCATGGAACATCACTGTGCATGTCTATCATCCATACAACATCATTGCACATGTCTAACACTCATACAACATCATTGCGCATGTCTCACACTTACAAAACATCACTGCGCATGCCTATCATCCATACAACTTCAATGCGAATGTGTAACACTCACGCAACATCATTGCGCATGCCTATCATCCATACAACATCACTGCGCATGTCTAAGATCATACAATATCACTGTTCCCACTATGTCGTTTCCATTATAGTCGTTCCCAACGTTGCGATATTCCGTTTCTAGCATTCCCATCCCAACTCTATAATGCCTGTTCCAACCTGCCTTTTTCAATCATTCTCTTTCCTACCAACTCATTCTCTCGCTTCTAACATTCTCTTTTCCATCATTCCCATTTCCAACCTTCCAATCATCTATTTTTCCGCTATCCTACTTCAACCATTCAACCAGTTCTACCTTTTCCAACATTCCTGTTCCAGCCATTCAAACTTTTTTTTTTCGCCGTTCCTCTCATGCCCCTTACGGTGTTTCTAGCATTTGTAACGGCCCTGTTTCACCAATTCAACCATTTCTACCATATACAACGTTTCTGCTTCAACCATTTCTACCCTTTGCAACGGTCCTACTTCAACCAATCAACCAGTTCTATCTTTTCCAACATTCCTGTTCCAGCTATTCGAACTTTTATCTGGTTATGCCGTTCCTACCGTTCCCGTTAGGGTGTTCATAGCATTTGCACCGTTTCTGGCTCAACCATTCAACCATTTTTACCCTTTGCAACGGTCCTACTTCAACCCTTCAACCATTTCCACCCTTTGCAACGATCCCACTTCAACGATTCAAGCAGTTCTACCTTTTCCAACATTGCTGTTCCAACCAGCCAAGCCTTTTCCTTGTTACGCCGTTCCTAGCATTCCTCTTTCCATTGTTCCAGTTTCCAACATTCTCGCTCTGAGCGTTTCTAGAGTTCTGTCAACCAACTTCAAACATATTCCAACCATTCAACTTTATGGTATTTCCAACATTCCCATTTGCAACTGACTTGTTGCCAGCATTCCGGTCTTTTCTATCATTTCCTTTTTTAGCGCCCCTGTTTCACCCATTCGACTTCTTGCCATTTCTACCTATCCCATTTCAACATGCATGTTCCCACTATTCTATAATTTCTATCGACACTACTTCAACCTTCCTACCATTTCTAGCATTTGTTACGTCTCTATTATAACCATCTTACCGTTTCTACTATTTCTAACATTAACACTAACCCATTTGTAGCGTCCCTGTTTGTAACTGTTCTGTTCCAATCATTTATATCATTTGTAAAGTCATGGTCCAACCATTTCTAGCATTTGTAGTGGTCCTGCTTCAACTATTTCTACCATTTGCAGAGGGGCACCAGCCAACCAGCTACCAAGCTTACCATCAAACAATCCTATACACCAAATACATTATTCCTATATGCTGGCTCCCGAATTTCCGCGTCTAATATCTCGAATTCCAGCATCTGCTATCCCGTATCACCACGTCAATTATCCTGAATTTCCATATCTAATATTTTCCGAGACACCCTGTATCTTTTTATTAGTATATATGCTCCGATTTAATGTTTTGACTGTGCGTGGAACGCCATCTATCGACTCGATACCACATATTATTACGTGTTGCTACCAGTTGTCTTCTACACACAAAATGTTTTGACCTTGGTCCGCTCGCCAACAGAATGAGCGAACTGGTACGTCTGGCCGCCTACCGGATTTGTCGTCGATCCGCAAATTTCGGCAAGGTCATCGTGTCTCCACCCTGACTGATATTATTACCACGCGTCTCAAACGAGTGTTTATTCATCATACTATTAACTGATAGAAAGAGTAAGTAAGGTCGCCTTGTTGGCGCATATGCCAAGTGCTTAGATATGAAACCGGTGGACTGGGGTTAGATTCCCCATCTCTGCAATGGTTTTTGTGATATAAATATTTAAATTATTTTGTATATCATTGAAATTTGGCGCCATTGTACAGATCATGTGGTGACTATTGACCAATGAGAGCCCGGTATGGCTGAGCACGTGGTAATTAACCAATAGGAGCGCTTCAAGGGGTAACTGCTTATCTATTAAGTCATAACCTGTCTGTAGTCCAATACATCCACTGTCACTCGTATTCCATATCTCTGACTCTATGGCCTACCTGTCAACTGTCAATGTTCTCTGCCATCGTTCTATGCCATACGTCAAAGCCCCAATCTATGGCCTACCTGTCATTGTTCCGTCATTCTATGACATACGCCCCCACACCAACGTTCCGTTGTTCTATGCCAACGCCCCATCGTTCCGTGTCAACACCCCTGTCAGCCGAGGTCATTGACCCCCAGGCGATTACGTAACATGGCACGTGCGGTGTCATCTTGGTTCTCAAGTGGGAGACGTGACCTTGAGAATTTTCTCAGGCTCAAGTGAGGCCACCCCTGGTTAGGCGATTCATAATTAAAACTACTTCCTAAAAGGGCATTTGATACTCATGTCAATATCATAACAATAACAATCTTAATATGATTAGAACTTCTGCAAGGACTGAACAAGTTAAAAAAGTACATGCGCTAACAACTGGTAAACAACACAATCCCCGTACATACTTAGAGCATTTACTTTCTAGAGATAGCCTGCAGTGCACAAATGTCGTGGTAAGACTGAGGAGAGAGAGGGCAATAGAAAGGGGAAGAGGCTATTTCACTCGGTTGGGATATGCTTCCAATAAAGCATGTTGTTCATTGGCTGCGTCCACCGACCATCCACCCACTAAGTGAAATAGCCTCTTACTGTCTCTATTGCCCTCTCTTTCTAGCGTTGTCATGATTTTCTGCTTGACATGCTATATCTAGATGGTAAATGATCTAAGCTTACATACGTCTTGTCAAGACATTGGTAAGAAATTTGTATTAGAAATGTTGACAAACAAAATATTACTGGGGTCAATTTAGCTGAAAAATTAGGGACATCCTTGCATAAATTCCTAACGAGCTGAAAATTTGCGTGAACGTTAGGGACACCATTATAATGAAAAACTGTCCTATCACTGTTTTTCATAACATTTCTGAGAAAAAGTGAATCTAAAATTTACTTGAGTTGAATTCTCCATAATAAGCTGCCGTTAGTTGAATTTACTGAGTTATTAATTGACAAAAAATCATTGACAATTCATGTGCAGTGTTATAAGAAGTACTCTCGAAAGAGTACAATTGCTGCAGTGAAACGGCAACATGAAAAAGCAACCAGGTACTACATCTAAAATAAATTCTCCTTATTTTAGAACACGTGTAACTGAATCAGATTAATCTTTCAAAAATTGCTTCTTCTTTTGCGGCGATGAATTGAATGAACAATATGAAAAGGAACAACCACAGAGATTTCGGCGTAAAAAATAAAAGTCTCAATTTAGAACATTTAAAGTTAGTTTCTATAAACAGTCACAGTACTATGATTGCTATTCGGCGTCGGTTTTTCAATTCCAAGCTACAATATGATAACGATGATGACCTGACATTCCATTACATTTTACCGAGATAGACCCCGGTAGACCTAACCGAGTAAACAATATTGAGAAAACGCTACTCCATAGGGAAACGTATACATACTATGGAAAATACAACTATTAACTAAAATTTTAAAACGTGTTTTCTCAGAAATGCTTAATGTTTTATGAAAAAAGTACAAGGGCAATTTTTGTAGATATTTACATGATCTACATTTAATAAACTAACCGTTTCGCTGATAATTAAAAAAAAACAGTTTTGAGAACTTTGACCTTGAATAATTTTTTTACACATATGGGATAAATTCTGAACAAAACTATAAATAATCGTAATCTGCCTAGGTCATACACAGAAAATATGGAATCAAATACATAAGATGAGAAATTCTAAATCGTATTAAGAAGATTGCTATTATCAAATAATTAACATACAGTACATTCGTAAAGCCACTGTATAAATTAAATAAAATTTTTTTTCAGTGCCACTGCCCGTTTTTGGTTGGTAGACAAGGAACACTAGGACACATGGACTCCAAATTGGGAGTCGCACTGGGTGTAGTGTAATTTACGGGTGATTCCTAGAATAGAATTAGCACGAAAGGATTCGTAGGTTAACTAATTCCTATCAAAGACTGTGTGACCTGGTTTTCCTTGAAACCTCTAGATGTCGATAATCATTTCGCAATAAGATTTTATCACATAAACAATTATTCGAGATTTGAGTCAGCTGAGGCAAGCGCAATTGTTGAAGGTTCTCAGCTAGAAACAATTTATTTCTTGCTTTCAATAGATAGCAAAATCTCGAGGAAATGGTATTTAATTTACGTAAGCCGGCCCTGGTTTCATTCCAATACGACATCGATCTCTGGGAGGACAAACAAATTAATATTGAAATAACTCGACAACTGTAAAATTGATACTAGATTGTACGGGAGAATTCTATGTTGATTTTAAAAGGAGCAGCCCATCATCGCAGGAGTCAGTTGGTTATTGCGAAGAGTTTATTCGTGTTAGTATTGAGATATTCGAATCAGCTGTTGTGAATTTTTGATGTAAATAAAAGTTTCTAGAAAGTGAGAGTGAATATTAGTTTTACAATTTTAATTGAACCCACGGAGTATATAACAAATTTGGTGATCAGAAGTGCAGGAATAAGTGAACTTAAAATTTTAATTTGATTTATGTAAACCCGAAGCATGTAAAAAACGGACGAAACTACCAAAAAAATAATCAAACAGGTTACGGAGGGACTAGATGAAAAAATAACCCAGATTCTGGAAAAACATGACAAGAAGAAGAAACAGCACAAGAAGAAATTCAACAAAGGTTATTAAAATCTTATGATGAAAAACGTAAAACAGGATTAGAAAATCTTGTTACCACGATGAAAAGCGAACAACGAAACTTTGTTGCTGTGGTGAAAAGTGAACAACAGAATTTAATTGAAGGATTATTCTCGAAATTTGAACAAAAACAACATCAAATTGAATTAACAAGACAAAATGATGTTAAAATATTTGAAGAAAAACGACAAAATGATTTTAAAAAACAAGGCAAAACGGAAGAAAAAAGACAACTGCAATTTGAACAATTAATACAAATAGTAGCACAAGTTAGTGAAACAATTAATGAAAGAATGCAAATAGTTGAGTCAGACATAAAAGAGATGAATTATGACATTAAGACCATAAAAATTAGCGTGGACACGCTTGAAACCAAAGTAGATGACCTGGATTCCACCCAAAGCCATGTAAAATTTGAAATCAGTTCTATTCAAAACACAGTTGAAGACCAAATCAGTTCCATTAAAAAAATAGTACAAAGTGAAGTGCAAGATAAAAACAGTGCCATCCAAGACAAGGTAGAAACAAAGAAATTTAAAAAATGCAACAGGACTTACAGCGAGGAAAATATTAGAACACCATGAGCACCAAAGGATCTGTTAGCAAACCACCCACATTTTATGGCAACTCATCTTGGCCCATGTATAAACGGCAATTTGGAGCCGTGCTTACAGCTAATGGAGATAATAACCAAGAAAAATCTACGTCTCTTATAATTTCCTTGAAAGGTCCCGCCTTAGAATTCCTCCAAAGCATTCCAGTCGATGAACGAGGCAATTTCGACAAATCATCGCCATTCTGGACAAGAGATACGACAATCAATCCTTGACCCAGGTATACCAAGTCCAACTCAGTGGAAAAACGCAAAAATCCGGTGAAAGCCTCCAAGAATTCGAACCAGAGATTAGACGGTTAGTACACTTGTCCTACCCAGACCTGCCAGAGGAAACGAAAGACTAGTTGGCCACACGGAGTTTCATAAACGGCATCAGAGATGTGAAGGTACAAAGAAATTTAAGACTGAGTGGCGTCAAGAAAAGTAAAGCTTTACTTCGGGCCTTCGAAGTAGAGGCAGTCATGAACATGTCCATACCGAGGGTGCGAGCAGTTTCCTTCAGCCAGGAAGATCCAGAGTCACCATTTCAAGCGCTGTTGGCTGGTATGAACAAACTACTAGAGCAGTCACAAAGAACTGGCGCAAGGGGGGCATGTTACCGATGTGGACGGACAGGACATTTCCAACGTGACTGCAGTGTGAGGCTACCTAAACGATCACCAACCAGAAGTACCCAAAACAACAACCTCACCAACCAGGGAAACTCCAACCAGTCAGCATAAGGGGGCGAATGCTGACTAACCCTCTACCAGCTACCAGGACAGTATCCATCCGGGAATTTTGCCGAGATAGCAGCAGCCTAGCCATCAGGGGCATCATCAATGGCCGAGCAATTACCATCACCATCGACACCGGCGCCGCTGTGTCGATTGCCAAGTTCAGGGTCCTGAGGGCTTCGGACATCCGGCCAGCTAACAACAACATCCACCTCAGAACAGTCACCGACGAGTCTATGTCAATACAGGGTGAGGCAGATGTCGTGCTACAGATAGGAAACAACATGATCCGGCATATGGTCCTGGTAGGGAATATTGAGGACGATTTTATACTGGGCCTCTATTCCTACTATAGGCAATTTGTTGAGGGATTTGCCACCATTGCCGCTCCTCTACATCGGCAGACCACTGAGAAAGAGACCTTTCGTTGGAATCAGGATTACGAAACTTCGTTCAGACGACTGAAGGCACTACTATGTTCCAACCCAATCCTAGCATTTCCTACACAGTCCGGCAAGTTCATTTTAAACACCGACGCCAGCAACACAGGTTTGGCGGCCGTTTTATCCCAGGTACAAGATGGTGAAGAGAGGGTGATCGAGTACTACAGCCGTGGATTCTCGAAACCGGAAAGAAATTATTGCGTCACCAGAAAAGAACTTCTTTCAATTGCTGTAGAGCATTTCCACAAATACCTCTATGGTCGTCATTTCTTAATCCGAATAGATCATGCCGCCCTCAAATGGCTGCTGGACGTGAAGACACCGGAAGGACAATTGGCCAGGTGGATGGAGAAATTACAGCAATACGATTTCAAGGTGCCGTTTGCCGATGCCCTATCCAGAAGACCCTATAGAGCAGAATGCTGACATTGTCTGAAGACGGAACAGCGAGAGGGTATCTCCATCAGACAGTTCCGAGTGCAGACCAATGATGACTGGACATCGGAACAGTGCATCCAGGACCAAATGGCTGATCCAGACATCGAACCAATTTTGTGACTCAAAACGAGTGGGGCACCCAGGCCACGATGGGACGAGGTAGCTAGATACTCTGTGCTGAAATCGTTATGGGCCCAATGGATTTCTCTGTGCTGAAATCGTTATGGGCCCAATGGATTTCTCTAAAAGTAGAGAACGGAATACTCAAGCGAGTTTGGGAAAGCATTGATGGCCGAGAAACCAAGTCCGAACTGGTAGTTCCTAAGAAAAAGGTACCAGCCATCTTGACCGAAGTACATGATGGGATTACCGGGGGCCATCTGGCATGAACAAAATCTTAGACAAAGTTCGCTAGCGATAATACTGGGTAAATTACTTCGAAGATGTCAGAGCTTGGTGCCGGAAATGTGACACCTGTGCAGCCAGTAAGGACCCGAAGACCCGGACCAAGGGCAGAATGCAATAGTACAATGTGGGCGTTCCATCTGAGAGAATTGCCATCGATGTCACCGGTCCGTTTCCCGAGTCTGAAAGGGGGAATAAATACATTCTGGTTGCAATGGATTACTTCAGCAAATGGTCTGAGGCATATGCGATACCCAACCAAGAGGCAACCACGGTAGCGACGGTGCTAGTAGAACAGCTATTCAGCAGGTTTGGCGCCCCGATGGAACAACATTCAGACCAGGGGCGTAACTTCGAATCGAATGTATTCCAGAAGGTCTGCACAATGTTTGGAATCAGAAAAACGAGAACAACACTATTGCACCGACAGTCAGCCAGAATGGTGGAAAGATTTAACAGGACCTTGGAACAACATCTATGCAAGGTCGTCAGCAATAACCAGCATGATTGGGATGAGCATATTCTCCTATTCCTCTTGGCATATCGCTCAGCTGTACATAATAGTACAGGCCTGACTTCAGCCAGGGTCCTATTTGGAAAAGAACTGCGATAACCCTGCGATTTGGCTTTTGGCTCCCCCGAAGAACCTTCCCAAGACATAACATGCTAGCAATACACGAATTAGCCCGAGCACAGATGTTGGCCACCAGTGACCGGATGAATACGCGATACGACCTCAAGGCCAATTCAGTCGGGTTCCAAGAGAGGGAAAAAGTCTGGCTGTACAACCCCCAATGGAGCAAGGGTAAATCTCCACAAAGCTTACACCCACCTGGGATGGTTCATACGAGGTGGTCAAGAGGCTTAATGACGTCGTCTACCGGATCCGTCGAAACCCCAGGGCTAAGTTGAAGGTGCTTTATTTAGATCGACTCGCTCCCTACCATTGAGAGGATGTTTCTGATTGGGACGATCAGTGTTACTAAATTTAACTAAGCCCTGGTTTCACTCCAATACGACATCGATCGCTGGTAGGACAAAAAAAATCTCGAAATAACTCGACAACTGTAAAATTGATACTGGATTGTACGGGAGAACTCGATGCTGATTTTAATAGGAGCAGCCCATCCTCGCAGGAGTCAGTTGGTTATTGCGAAGAGTTTATTTCGTGGTAGTATTTAGATATGTGAATTTTTTATGTAAATAAATGTTTCTAGAAAGTGAGAGTGAATATTAGTTTTACAATTTAAATTGAACCCAAGGAGTATATAACAGTATCATAATTGCTTTGATAGGTTTTAGTTAACTAGAATCGTCGTCATTCACCTGATAATGTTAGCAGATACACTGCTATTGAAACTTCAAGACGATGGAAGTCCAAGGAAACTTCGAGAAAGGACATATTTATTGTACTATTTGTTTGAGCCTCCTAATCAGTTACTGAGAAAATAGTATCTACCAAAGTGATCAATACTTTAATTATAAAACTTATCTCTACAAACTAAGAATTCACACTGAAGTAAATTTTATTAACTTCCATTTATTATTCTAACTGGTTTAATAACCAGAATGATGCTATTTTGAGGATTTAGAAGTACTAAGAACGTCCACGCATGTTCTAATAAGAGTGTAAATATTAAAGTAGTGTATTTTACAATTTCGGTTTGATATTTGGTTAGTAGTATTTTTAGCATTCAGGTGTAAAGAATATAAATACGCTGGGGGCGCCCTGTAAACTTTTAACGAAAGATATAATTAACTATTTATTGAAATTTTCATTTCTTTGACATATCTCTTAACACATTTACACTAATCTTTTATAAAAAAATGATATTAATAAAAATGAAAAATTACTGCTGCGTAATTTATTGTAGAATTATTGCAGATAAAAAATCTTAATTTTTTAGGATGAAAATTGTTAACAAACGGTTAATTGCCTACAATAAAATTTAATAGTACCATTGTTAAGGAAAAAACTTGACGGATTAAAAAGTTTATAAATGTGTAGAACAAAAATCGAGGAGTATTTTGTGCCAGTGGCTGATCCAAGATTGTCATTTGGGAGAGCTTGATCTCGTTTGGGGAAGCTTTACGTCACTAAAGGTTGATTTTAACACAATACACACTAAAATAGCATATCACTCAGATGATATTGGGAGGGGGGGTTCAGCCCCTTAGCCCCTCCTTAGATTCGCCAGTGTTTTGTGCTGTTAAATAGTGAGCTATGAATCATATTACAGATCTATATAGAAGATAAAGTGCAGTGTTGTACTCGACTCGAATACTGTAGGTGAACACTTTAGACTGACAAAATTTGCATTAGTGTTTATCTAGTAATATATAATTGTTTTAACCCTTCAGTTTTCCAAAGTTAACCAAACCGAAATACAAAATTGTAGTACTAACATTTTGGTTAAACTGCTAAAGTAGATAAGCAAAGCGGTTTCTGGGGCGGAAGTGGGCATAAAGGTAACCAGTCATCGAGTTCTCGCCGGGAGCTGCTGCCGAGCTGTTGGTAGTTGTTGTTTGGATAAGAAGAAGAAGACATTGGGAAGAAGAAGACATTGGGGGTGGTCGTAGGGGTGCGCGAAAGACATTTGGGTGTGTTGCAGATGTGCGCGCCATCTGTTCTTAATAAATGAAAGCCATTGTATTGTGGGTTGCGTGTATTGCAGAGGTGCACGCCATCTGTTGTTAATAATTGAAAGTCATTGTATTGTGGGTTGCAGGGTGCACGCCATCTGTTGTTGGTTGTGATGGTTACAGAGAAAAAAAGGTAAATACTTGGCCGGGTATCGAACGCGGCTTGCCTGATTACAAAGTCAGGTGTCCACCGAGCTGCGCTAATGCGGTTAATCGAGAAATGTTTATTTGAAAAGGTATAGTACATGCCCGTTGCGCGGGCGCGTCTTTTTGAGCGTTGTTTGGTTGGATATTTGTAAAAAAAATTAAAATCTTGGTATTTTGTTGTCTGTAAAAAAATTTAAAATCTTTTGCTTAAGCCTGCATGCGCGAGAACGTCCACTCCTTCGAGTTTTCGTAAGCGACCGCCTACCTGCGCAAGAACGGCAACTCCTTCGAGTCTCTGATTTTGTCGGATGATTCAAGGCATTGAACGCCTGCATGCGCGAGAACGTCCACTCCTTCGAGTCTATAGTTTTCGTAAGCGAGTGCCTACCTGCGCAAGAACGGCAACTCCTTCGAGTCTCTGATTTTGTCGGATGAATCAAGGCCGAGCGTAATAATATTGAGACTTGGAAAAATGTTTAATGATGAATCAAGAATTTGATGTTATGGTTTCTAGTAGCCTGCTAATAATTTTTAGAATAAAGTAACGAACGAGGTTCAAGATGAGAATAGTGTCTCACCATCTTCTGTTGATAGCAGATCGATAAAAATGACTTACTTAAATCAAGCTTTATAATATTCACATTAATTTTGAAAAATGTCTTGTATAATAATATACCCTATGGAACCAAGGACATGGCTGTATGCCTTTCAGGGAACTGTTTGAACCGCTCCAACTATACTATAAAACGATGGACAGTTGCCTGTATATTTTGCTCGCCTGTCAAACACAACAAAAAATTTCAAACTGAAGCTGATATTTTCTGATGACACTGAAGGTGAAACTGGCTGGATTTCAGCAGCAGCCAAGATGAAAAAACTTTACTGTCGAACAGCTCAATGACTATACGTGATGCCAACCAACAAGAGGAGCTACACAAAGTGCTAATTCTTATTTGTGTAACACTCTCTACAATTACAATATTATTACTTAAATTAATTGTGAAATGTATAAGGAAAAGAATGAATAATTATATACAATGTTTTATTTATGTAAAACACAATTCAGAAGCCAATAATAAACTACATCAACATTTTCTTTTGCACATCGTACTGGATCATTGCAGCGGCAGTGAAAAATACATGGAGAGTCAGAAGGTTCCAGTTCAACAGCGCCTTTGAAATTTTCCAGATTGATTAGGTGATAGTGTGATTCTCCATCTTGGTTAAGCAGTTTTCTCAAATTGTGAATTTTCAGCTCTTCAAATAACTTGATAAATAAAAAGTCATATTTCTGATGGCCTCGTACATATATGTGCGTGCATTTGGTTAGGAAAATTCTCAAAATGTCGTTCATAGTATTCAAATCGTAGTGGCCATTAGAGTAGTGGAGTCCATGTAGCCGTTTTTCCAAATATCGTACTTGCCTTTTGTCTGCTGCTGATAGATAGTTAAACGGTTTGGGTGGTTTAAACAAAAAGACAATTGTGCGTTTACGTGTCTTGATTACCAATTCTTTGGGAACAAATCTTCCCTCGATTTCGAAACCTTGAATGTCGACAATTGCAATTTCCATGGTGAACCGTTGAAAAGCTGTACCGAAACTGATTTTCTAAACAGCTGAGTGATCTAATATATGCTTCGAACAATTTCGCTGAGTGGGAGAAATTCCATTAGGCAATCGTGGATAATTATGCAAAGGCTGGGGTCTTATCGGGAAATCCCGTCTGGCTTTCAATATCCAGGCGAATATCTACAGTCGAGGATTTCATGGTGTCCTCACGTCGGGAGCAATCGATGACGAATAGGGTGTGCGTCTTGAATGCAACATAATCCAGTAGAGGGTGTTTGCCGCCGCCAAAGCTGGGATGAAAGTCCGTATACCTTTTGTACGCCTCACCGTATTCACTCTTTGAAAAATCTAAATCAAATCTCCCCATAGGCCAAAATTCGCTGTTTAAATTTAGGCGAATATTGGAAATGTGAATATTATCAAATTCCATGGGATCTTCTTTGATGTTGCTGTGGCGATCCGTTTGGAAGGCTAAGATAACGTAACGAGGGCTTTCCAGTGCGGCACACGTCTTCACAGCCCAAATTTTACGAGCAGCACCTGTTTTGAGAGCAGGCAACTCATTTAGCTCCCATTTACGAAACGGTAAAATTAAACTGGAATCCGCTTTGACGGCTTGCAGTAAATCCAATTTAACGTCATCGTTTGGAAAAATGTGACGGACTTTGAGTTCGATGTTGTTTATTGTCACTTTGCCCTTGGTAGCAGCATCCGTGATTATAAGGCAATCATCATCGCTACGACTTCGCACCAGACGAATTGTTTGTTTACCACACATCACCTGCTTGTAGTCGTTGAAGATGGAAAACAAATGTCCCAATGGAATGTGCATGTGAAAAGTTTTATCGGCGGCATTCATATACGCTTTATGTGGAAAATTCCACCCGGCTATGAATAGGTCCTTTGAACTGTTGGGATCGTAGCACAAGTATCCACGAATTGTACTCACGCGACCAGGGTCTCTCACGGTTTCAATTTCCTTGCCGCACAACTCGTACGTAACTCTGTCGAAGAAGAATGCTCCAGCATTTGGTGATAGAGAAACAACACCATTGCCTGCTGTCTTCACCACTTGTCCCTGGATTGAGATGCAGGAATCAGCCATGGAAAACCAACAATATGTTTGATTGACGGTGATTTCAACGATATCATTGTTGCCGAATGATTTGACGTATGGATAGAGGTTCGCAACTCCTCGCGTCTTACACTATCATTAAAATTTTGTTTGCGGAAGATATCGAACATTTGAGGAGTTGACATGGTAGCCGAGCGTTTGTAGAAACAATCTGTTTGAGAGCGTGAGTGATCTCTTGAGAGGTTTCATAGAAACTGATGGTGGTCGAGGAGCGGTTGACTTCTTATATGATTCTTCATCAAATACAAGTCGACCCATTATTATTGTAGTTGTTTCAGCTCACGTCGAATGATTATTTCTTCACCAAGAAAATTCACAAGTTCAGAGTCTTGATTCAAAATTTGCAACGTACGGTTATGTATTTCGCTTCTGTTAATCGGCAAATAGATTAAATGCTGAGGTGTTTCGTCGATGGCAAAACCAGGATCAACTGCAACGGCAAACTCGTAAATGGTGTGTGAAGGAGTGTTGTTGTAGAAGGCTCCCGATGTGATGTTGCGAGATGAATCGTTCTAACTTTTATAATGTTCACTGGTCAAACGGAACTGTGAACTTGATTGCGTTTAGGTAAGGCGTCTCGCATAAATACTCCCTTAAAGTGGGGGATCTTCAAATGTTTGGCATATTGTTCAAGCTCGTGATTGTAAAGTGCTCGATTGGGTAGCTTTATTGGGAGTTTTTTGCTTCTTTAAGTAAAGCCCGAAGCCGTTGTGGGACTTTTTAAGAAAAATACCGCTTCCTTTCTTCGCAAGCTCTTCCATGGCTTGATTATGGCGCTGGTCCTCCTCAAACTTCTTACGGGCGTTCTTTGCATCTATCACGGCTTTGGCTACTCCACTGGCTTCCCCGGCAAGAGCTCCAAGTGCTGACAACCCCGCAAATAGGGGTATTAGTGGGAGAAAACCACCAATTTTCGACTCAAAAGGAATGACACGAGGTACATGGATTTTCTTGCGACCACCTGCCTTCTTAATGACTGCTCGGGCTGCTCTCAACGCCAATAACGATGTCTTACGGACATCACTTCCAGATCCGACAATAGCTCTCTTGATTGGTAGAACCACATGCTGTCGAAAAGATTTTTTTCCACATCGTTTTTTGATTCCAAGCCCCATCTTGCGTTTAGCCTTCATGCCTGTAGTTATAAGCCAAGAAGCTGCTTTTTCTCCAGGTGAAGCGTCCTTTGACTTGAATCTCTCCCAGGCTCGATTTTCCAACTCGTAATCAGTCTTATGACGATCCGCCAAAGACTTGTAGGCGATATCTGTCTGTCTTATTGATTCCCTCCTGACCCTTGGAGAGACAGTCTTGAAGTTTTGCACCGGGCCCACAAAACTGATAACCAGGTAGATGTAGTTCAAATGGTAATTTATTGATTGCGCTATTCAGTAGACTACCTCCTTTGGGAGTTAGCATGATACTGATTGAAACTGAGATAAACTGCTGTATTTAATTAGTATCCGCAATAAGGATGATGTCAGTATAACGTAAGAAGTATATGAAGCAACAAGATGTCCAACTGCCTATCGAAAATTTGGACTTTGTCGAAGAATCACCATCATCAGCAAGTCGACACGGACAATTGTTACCAAATTCCCTACGAGCAGCATTCTGCGGACCTAGTGGTTGCGGAAAGACCAACGCATCGTTATCACTGCTATTCAATGAAAACGGTCTACGATTCGAGAACGTCTACATCTATTCCAAGTCACTCTACCAACCAAAGCTCTTACAAGACGTTCTCAAGCTGGTTTAAGGTGTATCGTATTTTCTCTTTAAAGACAACGAAGAAGTAATTGATCCGGGTGAGGCACGCGAATGTTCAGTACTCATTTTCGATGATGTTAATGGTGATAAACAAAACAAAATTCAGAATTTTTTTTCGATGGGAAGGCACAGGAATATCGATTCAATATATTTATGCCAAACGTATAGCAAAATACCTAAGCAACTGATTCGAGACAATTGCAACGTTGTTTGTCATATTCAGACAAGATGAGGTAAATTTGAAGCACGTCTTTGATGAGCACGTGTCTCCTGACATGGACTATGATAAATTTAAGACAATGTGTTCGGAATGCTGGCAAAATCGTTTTGGCTTTATTACAATAGCTAAGGACTTCAACTTGAATGATGGCCGCTACCGTAAAGGATTCGATAAATATATAAAGGTTCAATAAAGATAATTACTGTTAGTTGATAAAAATGTCTTCATTGAGTAGCAACATTGCTGCCACTGCTCGAAAGAAAAAGATTAAGCCATTGGCACGTTCTATTCGCAAGAAATATCTTAGTCTGAAGCTGGGAAAGTCGGAACATGATGAAACATTGAATAAACTTTTTAGACCGGTAATGACACCGCTACAAGATATTGCCTCAACTACGGCAAAAGTTCTCACTAAGATGCCAATACAGACCATTAAACGTGAAGTAATTAAACAAGAAGTGCAGCAGCTGCCACCAGTCAAAAAACATGAGTTGGAAGAGACACAATACCTCGATGAAGAACCAATCGCTGAAACTAGTATACATACCAATGATGATGATGATGAGGTGGAGAACGAAACCTTTTACGAGGAACCCGGTAATCTCTCTAAAGAAGCAATAGAGGACTACATGGATCAGTATCCTCCAGTTGCACACAAGTATCTTGAAGACTATATCACTAAAAGCGATGATATTGACAACATATATGGACCTATATATGACGCTGCAAGTTCCAAATGGTTTCTTGGGTAAAAGGAAATTAATTTCAGTCGTAGTACAGGACAGATTATCGTTGGTGGGCTACAGTTTCGAGGTACTCCAGGGCTATATCAATTAATATTTTACAAGTCACCTGATTATGCTCCCGATGATTTAGAAGCATACCGAAAAGTGTTGGTAGTGACATCAGCACACAAGAATGCAGCAGGTCGTTTGAAAGCTTCAAGTCTATATAAATATACTGAAATTATAAAGCCAATGTTTCCTCCTTTGACAAAAAAGCAAAGTTTTGCTGGAACTGGAATGAAGTTAACTTACAATAAAAAGCCAAAGGAATACGTCTACTGGGATGATCCCAACGAATTGGTTGAACGGCTGAAACTACTGATTGCATCCAAGGAAGCAGGCAACACCTCTCACGACAACGAAATAATTGCCATTTTAAATAAACTTAAGGAAGCTAATATTATACGAGATAAATAAATTTTGAAATTGAAAGTGTATATTATTCCTTATCCTATGACAAACATGTCAGTTTCACGATGACTTTAAACAAGTTTGGGCGTAGTGCCCATCAGCAACTAATGTCATCAAAATCACATAACCTAGCTTTTATGAAAGTGCCATTTTCCTTTACCGGGAAATATCGATGTTGAGAAGCTGAAAATTACCAATGTCGAAGTACCGACGAAGGCCATGGATGCCACCAATAAGCAGTACGTTGATAAGAAAATACCAAACGGACTTCAACAACTACATAGTGATTTTCAAATAGCTTTCAGCACCTACACGAGTGAAGTTAAGCAAACCCTATCTGTGTTTAAGCAAAACGAAAAGGTTAGCGAGGTACGTGGAGCTCAAAACTTTGCTGCAATGAATACTCGCATGTTGAAAACCGAACAAGCTATGGAAACCCAACTACAAAATATATCGCTTCTCATTTCAAAATTCAATACATTAGAAGCTCAGTTGGAATCTGCCCGGAAAGAATATAAGGAAACCATCAAAAAATTTGAAGCCTCGTTTAATGACAACCGTATATCACAGGAAAAACGTATAAATGATCTGGAACTTTCTATGAAACGAGCTCCTAAAGGTGTTGATGCAACAGAAGTATTAAATATTGTTCGAAAGGATAAGGCTAAAGATCTTTCTGATCTAACTGAACTTAGAGACAAAAGGACAAAAGTAGTGCCTGACCTATACCGAGACATGCAAAAACTACATGATGATATTGTAAATCAAATGTTGGACCAAAATCAAAAACTTGACGCAATCGCCGACAGTATTGCTGCAATTAAAAATCATCATTAGGGTCAATAAAAACATGCCTTTGTCTATTTTTAAGCAGTATACAAGATGGCTTCTATAGCGAAACATTCCAAAGAAAAAGTTCAAGTCGTTAAGGAACTGCACAGATCTGTAAGACGAAAGTTTCCTCGCCGACGTGTAATAATCAAAAATTTCGATGACTCCTGGCAGTCTGACCTCGCACAATTGGATCCCTATGCAAAATCCAATCGTAATTTCAAGTTCTTCCTCGTGGTGATTGACTGCTTTTCAAAGTACGTGTGGACGAGACCGCTGAAAACGAAATCCCGTGAAGAGGTGACTCGTGCCTTTGAGAGTATTCTCAAGGAAGGACGGCACCCGAAAAATCTCCAAACCGACCAGGGTAAGGAATACTACAATAGTTGCTTTCAGAAACTAATGAAGTCAAACGGAATCAATCATTATAGTACATTTAGTGGAGTGAAAGCCGTAATAGCTGAACGAGTAATTAGAACGCTGAAAGAACGGCTCTACAAGTACTTTAGTTTGAACGGCACCTACAAATGGATGGATATTCTACAGGAAATCGTTAAGGACTACAACCATCAAAAACATTCTAAGACAAAGATGAGACCTGCGGACATTAATAGGAAAAACGCTCGAGATATTAAAGTATACAATAACCTGAAAATTGCTGGACCAAGAAAACTGAAAGTCGGAGATGTTGTGCAAATAAGTAAAACCAAGCACGTTTTTGATAAAGGTTACCTCCCCAGCTGGAGTACGGAATTGTTTAAAATTACGCAGGTTAAAATAACTAATCCAGTTACGTATATTTTGGAAGATATGTCTGGTACACCGATTCAAGGGAGCTTTTACGAAGAAGAATTGCAAAAGGCCGCCTATCCTGATGTGTATCTCGTTGAGAAAATTTTGCAACGAAAAGGCAACAAGGTTAAAGTTCGGTGGCTTGGGTTTGATTCGAGCCACGACAGTTGGATTGGCACTGAAAACAGACTATAACACCAAGGCCAATCATAAATTTTTAATAAATTATCATAAATATAGACATGTGCTTGCATTGCAAAATGAAGACTCAGGGTGAACACTTCACTGTAAAGTATTCGAAAAGTTTAAGCCAACATATCACCAAACTTAAACGATTACAGAAAGATATCAAATTTTATTGTGAAAAACAACAAGTGATGCAACATTTAAAAGCCTTTACATATATGATGATGGTGATGGGGAACAGAGGAGCTCTTAGCAACAAAACATCTACTTTTCCATCTTGGCGTAGGAACACATAATTGAAATCAACCACAATCAGGTAGTGGAAGGGGTACAACTATAAAATTGTGAAAATTCCCTACATATACTCCCAGTCCCGGTTTACCTCTCGAGTGATTTGTGAAAATGAGTAGTATCAGCAGTTTTGAAACCATAGATAGTGGTTATAGTAGTGATTCCACTATCAATTACAGTGCGGACTTGGATAGAGTGTTACAAATGTATGATGAAGCTGCCAAAAAGGAAGACTATTACTTGCTGCATTGGAGATTTCCATTACTGAATTCAGAGTATGATGTTCAATGTGCACTCAGTCCTGCAAGATCCTATTCTCCAGTGGTTATCTTGCAAAAAACACCTGTAGCCGCTGGAACACCAACGAAAATTGTAATGACTATGTACGCGTGGGAAGATGTCATCATTGAGCTCAAGCTCCTGTAAACAAACTTTTTTGAAAATGTCACACCTCTAGAGTTTGCTGCCCCAGTGACCTGCGGAGATTGTCTCCATCTATCCCAGATCCAGTATGAAGACGTCAAACAAGTGTTGGTGATGAAAAACATTTGCGCACTATATTTAGATTATAGTGATGTGGTTGAACTCTTAGCTATTAACCCTATTATCTGAAGTAAAACAATTTATTTGCAGCGCTTAAATTTCTGTACTTTTTATTATAAAATAATAGATGAAATTTGTTTATGGTCAAATTTACTAAATCGTTTACCGATTGAAAAATTGTTAAAACCATTTTGTTTAGATGACAGGTCTCCATTATGTATTGCATTAAAAGAACATATTTATTATTATAAAAACATTATTTTAGGAGATATTGACATTAGAAAAATTGAATAAATGCCTATAAATTAAAAAAATTGTTGTTTATTTCATCAGTTCTACATCATGGAGTGTCGAGAATACTTCCAGATATACGAAAATCGATTACGTACCTTTGAAAACTGGCCTTCCGACTTCCCTGCTGAAAAGTTAGCAAGAGCAGGGTTTATCTACCGACAAGATGCAATAGAATCCGATGGCAGCTTAAATGATGCTGTTGAATGCTCATTTTGTGATACACGTGGTTTCAACTGGGAAGATGGTGATGACCCTGTTGCCGATCATCTGGACTGGAATCCATATTGTCGCTTTTTTGATTTTGATGACACTTACCACATCACCAGACCTATCAGACATAAAAGCAAAGTGACATTTGAGAGCAGACTTGAGACGTTCAAAGACTGGCCTATTGCCTTGAAGCAGACACCCATCGAGCTTGTCAACGCCGGCTTCTTTTACACGGGCTACGGTGACAGGATCACTTGTCATTGCTGTGGCTTAGAGCTCAAGAATCTCTTACCTTATGATGATATTACAGAGCTTCACAAAAAGGGAATAGCTAAATGTTTATTGCTTAGAGACTGCCCACCAAATCCCCACACTGACTCTAATAATAATACTTGTAAAATTTGCTTAACTAATGAAATGACAATTGTTTTTATGCCATGCAGACACTTTGCTAGTTGCTTTGATTGTTCACTGAAAATAGATCATTGCTGCATATGTAGACGGAAAATTGCAGGTTATTTAAAAATATATGTATGCTAAAAATAAAAATGCTAATTTGAACATATTTGTTTTATTTAAACATACAATATTTACAATATAATTGGGAAACAAATAACACTATTATACAAATACTTTATTCTGGGTTGGTAATTTGTTGAGCATCGCTGGAAATCTCCATGGCAACGTTTTCATTCATGATAGATTCTATATTATCAACCAGGTCAGAACATACAATGGCTCAAGAGAATGGTGCTGATTTCGCAGTGTGTTCCCAAGTCGGAACTTGAGAGCGTTACCTATATCTATGGGATGTGAGACATTAAACCATTCTTTAACAAGTTGAGCATTTGGATGTTTATTCAGCACTGCTTTTGTAGCTGCTTGGAAAGATCGCCGCTGTCTACGTATGAGGTACCATTCGCTCTTACTAAGAGCTAACAGAGCCATACATCTCTGTTTTTCGTGGTTAATGGACTTGGGAACTACACGATGGACTACTTCGTTCCTTAAACGTTTCACTACCTGAGACTGTATTTTGTTAGAAACCACATTCAGAACCTCACAATGACGTTCCGATGCTTTGACAGATTCCTCTTCTAGTCTAACTCGATGCAGTTTGGGTTTGGCCCTAGCTTCCTCAGCTTGAATACGTTCTTTTTCAGCCTTAACTCGTTCCTCTTCAGCTCGCATACGATCTCGATCTGCTTTGTTTCTCTCTTCTTCCGCTCTTTCTTTTTGCATTTGAATCATCTCAGCCTCAGCGGTATTCTTTACTTGTATCATAATTTGCTTAAGTTCATCCAACTCAGTCATCAAATGCTGGTTTTGTACAGAAATTAGATCGTTATGTGCAGAAAGTTGTTTGAGGAGCATTTCCTCGTGATACTTCTCGTATTTGATATATTTCATAGAGATGCGTTTAATTAAAGTCTAGAGGATGCGAATTTCTGTAGCTTTCTTGCTACGCATCTGCATAAGCAGCATTGCATAGTAGATGGCGCTCATGCAAATGTATTTCTTTTGAGTTATGTTTGCATCTTGAATTTCTTCGTATTCCATAGTTGGTTGCTGAGTCTTGAGCAAATCCATAAAATGATATTTTTTATGTCTGTACTCACCAACGTAACCACACCACTCCAGGACATTATCATCGATGAGCACTTTTTCTGTCCACGTCAGCTTCCAGAAGAAGGCGTTACATCTATCATTTTCAATATCGGTGTAACCCACAGTCTAACATCTTGATCACTTTCAACTTTATTTTGTTTACGTTGAATAGATACCATCTTGTTGTACTGACTACGTTAAACAATTGTTGCAAACGAACTGAAACTTATGTCTTCGTTAACCTACATTTTGAGGCCAAAGACAAATGTCGTGTAGATCCTGGCAAAATAGGAATGGAAAAAATAGTCAAATATAGTAATTGAAACTTTCAAAGGAATTTACAAATATTTCTTCTGGTGGCTCATCTGGGGTTTCGCATAAACTGCAGAAGAGACCCTATTTGACATAAGATATAATAGTAACTAATATTATAAATGCGAAAAAAGGTGGTTTGTTTGTTACTCTTTCACGTCTAAACCGCTTAATCGAATATGATAAATTTTGGTACATAGATAGATTGGACCCTGGGCTGGTTTTGCTCGCAAAAAAATTATAGCGGGTTGGTTGAGAGAAGCTTAAAATTCACATTTTAAGAAGGAGAATGGCGGAGGCGAAAGTTGTTTGAAGCTTTTTATAGCAACGTCTGTTTTGGTTGAAATTTTGCAGAAATGTTTTTGTTGACAAATAGTTAAGATTTGCATATTTATTTTTGTGCACTACTCCTTAAAGAGGGTGAAATGGGAATGCATTATTCAGCTAATTCAGCTTTGTCCGTTTGCCTTATTACGGTAATTGGGTTGTATTACGTTTGGTATTAAGCTACGAAATAACGCAACAAAATCATTTTTATTAACCTACTTTTTACGTCTACTACTATAAAAATTCGATAAATGGCACTGAGGAACTTTTACAAACGCGGTTTTGTTTTTATCAAACTCACATATTCGAAGTATATGTTTTCGATTCATTCAACAT
This sequence comes from Octodonta nipae, assembly GCA_034190945.1. NCBI lineage: Eukaryota > Metazoa > Arthropoda > Insecta > Coleoptera > Chrysomelidae > Octodonta > Octodonta nipae. The sequence goes on from CM067220.1 coordinate 58,460,222, forward strand.
TGAACGGTTACCAACATTGATTTGCTGTTATTATATGTAGTGGCAAGGACATACAACCTAGTATATAGCAGCATCCTGATATAATACTTTATTCTATGTCCATGATTGTAATCGTCAAGGACAAACAGAGTTGATAAAAGATGTTAATTAATTTAAGATACAATTTGGGATGTAGTGGGATCCTCAGTTTACGGCGAGGAAGAACCTGTAACTCTGTAGTAACTTTTTTTTTGTAGGTAATTATTTAACCTTTACGTCTATCGACAAACAACCAGGAAATGGATGGCAAAATCAACATCAAAGTGAGCGAAGCTACGGGTAAAAGCTAGTAGTATAGAGGAAACACAACTGCTTCTTTTGTGTAACGGTTGTGTATATTACTGGCCACAGCCAAACTAGGCTTAATCGTTTGATAAGCTAGTGAAATTTTATTACTAGCTAGTTAGAAAATGTAATACGATTGCAGTCCGTTTATTAAAAAAGTATACAATGTGCAAAATAGTATAAAATACCAGTTAGTATATTGTAAAGAGTTAAAACATTGTTGTATTTAAAATAAATATATGTATATTAAAAATACAATCAGCGATATCCAGATGCTTTCAGTTCCATTAGTGCACTTTGTGTGATGATTCCATGATTTCTATTAAAACTGTTGAATGAGGTGAACAGAGTATTTTTGTTGGGAGGGATTTTCCGTTTTGGGACTTCACTTGTAGATTTCATGAGCGTCTTTGCATCTCCACTGGCTTTTAAGGACTCCATTCTATTTTTTTGAAGTACTGACACTTGCTGATGATTAACTACTTTAGAATCCGACCTTATATTTGCTGTATGTGACCAATGAGATCGTTGGTTATTCATTTTTGGTTCCGAAAGAGATATACAAGATTTATCCTTAGGATAAACGTGAGATTTAATATATTTCTCGGTATTTTTAGAAACTCTTGAGTAAACTTCTGGTACTATCATTTTTTGCTTAACTGAGACTGGTTTTGTAATAGTGAGTTTTTGATGATGGGTTGACATGAGCTCGTAAAGTTTATTTCTGTAGTCATCGACTGATAAACGAATATCATCGTTTATTGGGATTGTAACAGTAGACTGGAGTATGATTTCTTGTTCTGTGTCGTGAAATCGAGAAACATACTCTTCAGCTAGAGCTTCTTCTGCTGTTAACCGCTTTAACGGGTTAAAAATTAGTAATTTATTTATAAGATTAACTGCATCACTAGGTACATTTGGTCCTAGTATTGAATGAAACGGCACTTTTTGGGAAGTCGATGCATTCTTAATCATTGAAGAGCCCACTCCTGATATACAAACTTGGTTAATGTCTGAAACAATACAGTAGTTTACTTTTGTATTGATAATGAAAATTCATATACCTTCTTGTGTTGGTGTTGGAATAACCGACATTATTCTTTCTACTTGATTAACTGTTGATGTACCAGGAAATACGGGTTTACCAACTGACATTTCAGCAAGTATACATCCCAAACTCCACATGTCAATTCCTTTTGTGTACCTAAAATGAAAACGGGGATTTACAATAAATTCGAAATATCTTAAGTTAAAAAGGTTTTTAAGGTGTTGTTAAATAAAAAATATTTTTTTAAGGTATTTTATGTCTGAGCTAAATATTTAGATATTTCATTTCGCTTAATCCTTGTAAGTATAAATACTTTAAAAGTGTTTTTGTTGCAAACTACTTCCACAAATTACATCCGTTTTAAACCATTTTAAAATATGAAGAAATGCAATAACATAAAATAATAGTTAATGGAAAACATAAATTGCTCTATTCTATTTTACTTCTTTTAATGAAATGTCAGAACTGTTCAAAACAGTCTTTGAAACTTCTTGAGGCGTCTATCGTTGATCCTCTAAAATGATATTAACAGAACAGCTAACTAACTAATTATATAATAATGTAAAAGGTAAAAACTTGCCACTCAAATGTATAGGGTTTAACATTAATTTGTACTTACAAAGGAAAAACCCGTATTATATACTTAATTTTAAAGGCAACGACTCTAATGCTATAATGACAGTTTCGAGACGAAGTTGAAACGCCTGTTAAACAGACGTTTAAACTGTAGTCGGTATATCGTTTTAAGTGACACCGGGTATCACTTGGGCTCCGTTCAAAAAAGCCTGAAATCACTAAGACTTTTATGTCCCTCGAAAATATCAATATCTAACATAAATTTAAGGGAAAGTGGTCATTAGAAATCTTAAATCGGAAGTAACGTTATTTGTAATGCTGTTAAGATTTAAATATCTAATAATAGTTTGAAGTCCACTTATGAACAACATAAAAGTGTAACAGGCTAGTATTAGAATTTCTTTAAGACGTTTAGTTAAGCATGTTAAATCTATTATCTAGAGTTACTCGATTCTGTTGTCTCGATTCCCAGAAATTCCCAAATGCCGCTTTATAATTTGCTTTTGAATATCTCATATTTCTGAAGTACATAAATCGATTTTTGAGATTACTGATGATGGATCTAGCCTAGAAACGACATACCATTTTGCACTCAAAAGTCTTGTAGCCCAGGAATAATGAAGTAACAGCGATACTGTGCATTTACATAGGACAAACTTTTGTTCATGCAGACATCTGTGCAGACTTCAGAAAAGGTCGGCGAAAGGGGGTGCGAACTTTAGTTCCGATTTCCTAGTATTAGCCTGGGAGGTGCCCATATGTTTAAAGGCAAATCTCACTGCGAATCTATTTGTATGAGCTATATCATTGCCAAGATAAAACTGACAGCGGAATACGCCGACATAACTGCTTTCAGAGAGAAGGGACTGAGAGAGTACCGAATTGCATAGACCAAACGGGAAACACAATAACTGTAGTTTCTGGCCTGGGCTGGCCAGTACGAAGGAGGTGCTTTGCATAGGTCCTTAACACAGACATAGAACCCATGTCGAATCTTGAGTATTCACTTTATTAGACTAACTTGTTTACGATGTGTAGTCTATACGATATGACGATTAGTTACGAATGATTTACGACTTAAGAGTATACCACAAATTTGCTGAGAAATGTTTCAATGTATTTGGTCTTTCACTGTATTTCAATATAATGAGTAGGGGAAGATGGTATGAGATGATCCCTCTAATGAAGAATGCTCGTAAATCCGAGGATATACAATCTAATCTTAATGTTAAAGCTGTTTTAAATAGTCCGTTTATCTATCTAGGTATAGTCATACTTTATGTTCTCGATATCAATTGTCGATTAGATGTTTATTACTTAGACTAAAAGTGTGTTAAGGGATCATTTTGGTCACTCGAGGGTATAAGATGATCCCAGGGGATCCTCTTACACCGTTGAGGGCCAAACTAATCAATATCATGCTTTTTATAAAATAAAGAAAACAAATATATACCTAGGTATCTATAAATGATTTTACTCAGATAATTATTATTAAAGGTTTTATTCAAATATGTGTTTTGCACACTGAGATCAATACTTATTCATAATTTATATTAAAGACATAAAAATTTTCAACATTAACAATTAGAATCTTAACTTAGAACAGCTAAGTATAAAAATTATTAATCATGCGGTATTTGGTAAAGAAACAAAACATTCATATTCAATCAAAAGTTCAAATATCTTTTGCCTGGAGTAGTTATAGGGATAGATCCTAATTAACCGACTTCCAAAAAGGAGGAGGTTATCAATTCGTGGCGTATTTTTTGTTGTTGTTGTATGTATGTTACCTGATTTCTTCTCCTGTGGTGCACCGTTTTGAATGAATATGGTCTTGTTTAATAGAGTATATATCCGGATTGGTGAAACTTCAAATTTTGGAAAATAATTTTATTGGTAAAGTGATGAAATTTGTGAATGAACACATGCGTGCATGGAAATCGACCAATATCCCTAACATATTAGTCGATTTTTCGAAAACTTCTTATGGATGTGTATAGCTTTTTAACGTTTGATCTATTAAGGAAGATCCCTAGGTGATCTCATATACTTTTCTGCGACGTGAAACTTGCATTTTTGCAGAAAATCGCCGAAAATCACAAAATTCTTATCAAAAACTTCATCGAAATGACATAGCGGACATTTCGTCATAAATATTTTAATTCCAATTTTAGGAACTGAAAGTTTTAATTGCGAATTTGAAAATTTTCTATGTACATCTCAAGCATATAGGCAGTAAAGCATAGTATTTTCGGCTACTTAAATCAATGAGTACCAAGCTCGTTTTGTTTGTATACTAGGCAAATACCTATTTAAATGAAAAATTTTCCATTTTGAGAAGATGGTGCTTTTGGTTGTCACATTCCCCCAGCCTAATAGAAAATTCAGTGACAACACATGTCAAATTCTAAACTGCTCTTTGGTGCGTTCATACACAGAATGTTTAGTTATAGCAAACAAAATCACAAAGTAAAGTGATAGAAGGAGTTGCATTTATATGATGATTGAGTGGTAAATGTTGGACAATATGTGAAATTAAAATTATATAGGGTAATTAAAAAACTGTTATATGATATCGGCGTAAACAAATCATATACAGGATGGTTGAAATATATGTTGAAGTTGAATTATATTTATACAGTGTTATTAAAAAATATTTATATTATAGCCAATAAGAAGTTTCGTAAAGTGTGGAGAGGAATTAATGTTACACAGGACAATAATATAAAATGTTAAAAATGAAATAATTTATGGGGTAGACCACAAGTAGTTATATACTACGGTTGAAATATAGGACGGATTAGACTCCGTAAATATGGGATGGATTCTACTCCGTCCTATAGTTTACAGCAGTCAGCAAACAAATTTATGCTTGTCCGTGGGCAGTTGTATGTACAGGATGGTTGATACATAGGGTGGAGTGGAATTATCTATAGTTATACAGAGTTGTCAAAAAAAGTTGAAAAAAGGTTACATGGCGTGGTCCATAAGGCATAAATATATTTTGGGCTTATTAAGTCAACGCGTACTAGTACATTTTGTTCGTAAACATTTACCTGTCAATTTAAATGAAAACGTATCATTGTGTAATGTTGACGCTTTCGGTGTTACCTGGTCCTGTCTATTAAGGTTATACATACAAAATAAAAAAATAAAGAATGAAAACTACCTGAGTTCAAAAAAACTAAAAAGTTGAAAATAAAACATTTGACTCCTGCAACTTTTAATGTTTAACCCTGCGCTTTATTAATTGTTATTCCAAACGCTATTTTTACGGGAAATTCTAGCCGTTTAAATTGGAGGGGCAATTCTGAGGGTATCATGGGAATTCTTGGTATAAAAACAGTTTCACTAGTGGCGTTGCCAGTTAATATGAGACATGCGATGAAAATAAAATGTAAATTGACTACTTTTAGTCTTGTACCGTTGCACAGTTTCAGTGGACTCAAATTTCTGAGTAATATATTTTAATATTAATTTGAAACCAATTTACTGTCTTAGTGGATACGCTACTAATATCGGGATAAAATGTTTCAATAATTTCTTCCATATTTTGTACCCAATGACAAATATCGTTAAAATTTACATAGACATTTCTTGCTTGAAACTCACCACTTCCTATTTGGAGCAGGTCGTTAGAAAATTGCCAATTAGCTTCGCTAAACGATAACATCATCATATTGGTTTTAAGTCCACATTGCGTTATATGTGACAAAGATGCGATCTTTTGAGCGATGCACTGACTTTATCTCCCCCCTTTCCCCAAGTTATAACTGGCAAAATTTGAAGCAAATCTCTAGAAAATAAAACAGTATAACAACCCATTGGGCAGTTACTGTTGCGCAGATCTCCCATTATCCTGCCTAGTGCCTCAACTCAAGTTTTATGAGACATAGAAGCTTATCCCAAATAATCAAACTATAATCCCTCATTAATTTTTTATTTAGAAATATTTCGAATGCTAGTGACGTCAACACTAAATATTCATTTATATATTTTTCGCCCACTTCCCAAAGGTATGGCTGCTATACCGGACGATGCTACTCACAGCTAGGGCAATTTTTCTGGCGGATTGTACTTTTGCTAATAATAAATTTATTAAAAATGTCATAAGTGTGCCTCCAGAGGCACCTAAAAACATTTTGTCTTTATTACTATTATTATTTGAGGATAATATTAGGTCATTGTTCAAGTTAGTTTAGTTAGTTTCTCGTAAATACTCTGTATTGATTGTTGCATATAAACTTTAATTTAATGGCAAGGTGAATCAAAAACGATTGTAGATTTTCCTGACAAAGATTCAATTCAAATAAAGCATGATAAATAGTCAAAATTATTTAATGACAATTCTTGACGACTGTGATGCATACACACAGAAATCTTCAGCCATGCTTTGATGATCATTTTTCCAAAGCAGATGTGGGTCGGTAACTTAACTGAAGCATATCATGATAGTAAGTAAATGTCTATTTGATTTAGCTGAACAGCATAAGGCAGCTTTAGAAGGCGTATTTTCCCAATGAGGGTCGTCTTCTAACAGACCCATTGCTTTACAAAGTCCTTGAAATGTCTTATAAGTTATACCTTGAAAAATACGTAGACTACTGAAATTACCATATCTTTATTTTCAAAGTTAAAATTTTCTAGAATTTTCTTACTCCTACCCTCTAATACAAAGACTACTGAAAGAAGTAGGTCCTTTTACTACGTGGAGTAACATCTAAGTCTCGGACGCGTGGCGAGGGGTTACCGGGAACCCGCCTTAATTTCGTTGCGTGCTACATATTTGGATTTTGCTATATCTCCTAAGATATTCATTTAATTTGCATGCTGTACAGGGATAAAAATTTTTCATGAAATGCTCAAGCCAACTAACGTATTTAAAAAGATAAGGATTATTACCGTATTTGTCTAAATAGCGTTCCAATTACCGCTTTATAATTGGCCATTTTTTTAAGTATTAAAATGGGTATAGCATGTTATCCTTAAGAGATAGACATATGCCGTCGGTGCGGTGGTTTTTGAGTTTATCGTAAACAGACAGACAGATGCGGCGCAGAACATTGTATTATAATATTGCAATATAGTCCGTGGGTTCAATTTAAATTATAAAACTAATATTCACTTTCACTTTTCTAGAACTTCATTTACATTAAAACAGGTGATTCAAATATCACAATAATATTCCCATACGCGCTAGTCGTTGCGGTATAACTGAACTGCGATCGTGGCGTGCTTCCTTTATAAAACCAGCGTCGAATTATCCAGTAAAAATCATCATCACTCCTACAGGTGCCGAGTCTTTTCGAGAACGATTTTTTATCTCAAAGCGTTTGTAGTTGTATTCAAATGAAATAGGGTCGGCTTTGGGTAAATTTCGTAACACCCCCCTTTAATTCTGATCGTCCTGATCAGAAACATCCTCTCCATGGTAGGGAGCCTTGGGGTTTCGATGGATCCGATAGACGACGTCATTAAGCCTCTTGACCACCTCGTATGGACCATCCCAGGCGGGTGTAAGCTTTGGGGATTTACCCTTGCTCCGTTGGGGGTTGTACACAGCCAGACTTTGTCCCTCTCCTGGAACCCGACTGAATTGGTCTTGAGATCGTATCGCGTCTTCATCCGGTCACTGGTTGCCAACATCTGCGTTCGGGCTAATTCGTGTATTGCCAGCATGTTAAATCGGAGCTGGTCGGCATAATCGTCGATGTCTTGGGGAGGTTCTTCGGGGGAGCCAAATGCCAAATCGCAGGGTAATCGCAGCTCCTTTCCGAATAGGACCCTGGCTGGGGTCAGGCCTGTACTATTATGTACGGCAGAGCGATATGCCAACAGGAATAGGGGAATATGCTCATCCTAATCACGCTGGTTATTGCTGATGACCTTGGATAGGTGTTGTTCCAAGGTCCTGTTGATTCTTTCCACCATTCCGCCTGACTGTGGGTGTAATGGTGTTGTTCTCGTTTTCCTGATCCCCAACATCGTGCAAACCTTCTGGAATGCATTCGATTCGAAGTTACGCCCCTGATCTAAATGTAGTTCCATCGGGACGCCAAACCTGCTAAATAGTTGTTCTACTAGCACCGTCGCTACCGTGGTTGCTTCTTGGTTGGGTATCGCATATGCCTCAGGCCATTTGCTGAAGTAATTCATTGCGACCAGAATCTATTTGTTCCCCCTCTCAGACTTGCTAAACGGACCGGCGACATCGATGGCAATTCTCTCAAATGGGACGTCCACATTGTACTGCTGCATTCTGCCCTTGGTCCGGGTCTTCGGGCCCTTACTGGCTGCACAGGTGGCACATTTGCGGCACCAAGCTCTGACGTCTTCGAAGTAGTTCACCCCGTAGTACCGCTGGCGAACTTTGTCTAGGGTTTTATTCATGCCCAGGTGGCCTCCGGTAATTTCATCATATACTTCGGTCAGGATGGCTGGTACCTTTTTCTTCGGAACTACCAGTTGGGACTTGGTTTCTCGTCCATCAGCGCTTTCCCAAACTCGCTTGAGCATTCCATTGTCTACTCTTAGAGAGTCCCACTGAGCCAATAACGATTTCAGCACGCCGGAGTATCTAGCTACCTCGTCCCATCGTGGCCTGGGTGCCCCTCTCGCTTTGAGTGACAAGATTGGTTCGATGTCTGGAGCAGCCATTTGGTCCTGGATGCACTGTTCCGTTGTCCAGTCTTCATTGGATTGCACTCGGATTTGCCTGATGGAGATACCGTCTCGCTGTTCCGTCTTCAGTCAATGTCCACATTCTGCTCTATAGGGTCTTCTGAATTGGGCATCGGCATTATTGTGCAAACGGCCAGCACGGTGTTCCACCTTGAAATCGTATTAGTGTAATTTCTCCTCCACCTGACCAGTTGTTCTTCCGGTGTCTTCATGTCCAGCAGCCATTTGAGTGCGGCATGATCTGTTCGGATTAAGAAATGACGACCATAGAGATATTTGCGGAAATGGTCTACAGCCCTTATCATTGCAAGAAGTTCTTTCCTGGTGACGCAATAATTTCTTTCTGGTTTCGAGAATCCACGGCTGTAGTACTCCTCTCTTCACTATCTTGCACCTGGGATAGGACGGTCCCCAAACGGGTGTTGCTGGCGTCAGTGTCTAAGATGAGCTTGCCGGACTGTGTAGGAAAGGCTAGGATTGGGCTGGAACATAGTGCTGCCTTCAGTCGCCTGAATTATGTTTCGCAATCCTGATTCCAACAGAAGGTCTCTTTCTCAGTGGTCTGCCGATGTAGAGGCGCGGCAATGGTGGCAAATCCCTCAACAAGTCGCCTGTAGTAGGAACAGAGGCCCAAGAAGCTTCGCAGTTCATGCTTGTCTCTCGGGACTGGCCAATCACGGATCGCTTCTATCTTGTCCTCGTTGGTGCAGATTCCCGACTCGGAAACGACGTGGCCCAAAAACTCTACTTCTTTTTGGAACAAGGAACACTTCTTCGGGTTGAGTCTCAGGTTGACGTTATTAATTCTGGAGAATACTTCGCCCAGGTTCTTCAGATGGTCGTCGAATGTCTGGCCCATGACTAGAATGTCGTCGAGGTATACTAAGAACATCCTCCATGTTATTCCGCTCAGTACATACTCCATTAGCCTCTCAAATGTAGCGGGTGCATTACATAAGACAAAGGGCATAACCGTGAACTGAAACAGCCCTTTACTGGTGGAGAACGCTGTCTTCTCTCTGTCGTTTGCGTGTAGATCAACCTGCCAATATCCACACTTTAGGGCTAGTGTGGAGAACCAACGGGAGCCTGCTACTGTGGTCAAAGTGTCATCGATTCGGGGTAGTGGATAGCTGTCTTTCTTCGTGACGTCATTCAGCTTCCTGTAATCCACACAAAATCGGGTGGTTCCATACTTCTTTTTAACCAGCACGACGGGAGCAGACCATGGGCTGATGGATGGCTCAATAACTCCATTTTGTAACATGGACTCGATGTTTTCCTCGACTGCCTGTTGTTGCCCCAATGGTAGTCGTCTAGGTGGTACTCTGATGGGTTGAGCTTTTCCGGTATCTATTCGATGCTGGAAGATGTTGGTGGGACCGGTGGTTCCATCTTGACAGTTAAAAATTTGCCAGTACTTTGTGATAAATTGTTTGGCTTTCTTCTTGTTCTCTGGTGTCAGGTGTGTCAAATGGTCAGCAAACTGTTGTAGGAACTCTTTACTGGGCCCTGTCTCCTTCACCGACGTCTGGTACTCTTCTTCGCAATTGATGATGGTCTCTACTGGCTCGAAACAAGCTATCTCTTGACCATTGGCAATTCTTATGTCGTTGTTGGACAAATTCAGGACCCTGATTGGTATATCTCGACCGGTTTTAACTATAGCCCGTCCAACTAAGTAGTCATGAGTTGAGTGTACGGGCTCCACCATCCCAACGCAGCTCCCAGGATTGCTGTCTAGCTGCCCATGAATAATCTGTTCCGTTCGACCGGGAATTCTAGCTGAAGACTTTGCCACAATTTTTATGGAGGTGACTGAACTGTTGACGGGCCGTGTCAATACAAATTCCTCATTTAGGAACTCGGGTCGAACATAAATCCATGCTGGCTAATTAGGTCCATTCCCAGTATAAAATCGTCCTCAATATTCGCTACCAGGACCCTATGCCGGATCATGTTGTCTCCTATCTGTAGCACGACGTCTGCCTCAGCCTGTATTAACATAGACTCGCCGGTGACTGATCTGAGCTGGATGTTATTGGGAACTGGCCGAATTTCTGATGCTCTCAAAACCCTGGACTTGGCAATGGACACAGCGGCGCCGGTCTCGATGCCGCTATCTCGGCAAAATCCCCGTATGGATACTGTCCTGGGGGCTGGTAGAGGGTGAGTCAGCATTCGCCCCCTTGTGCTGACTGGTTGGAGTTTCCCTGGTTTCCCTGGTGATCGTTCCGGTCCTTACCTTACCTTACTCAGTAGTCACGTTGGAAGTGTCCTGTCCGTCCGCAGCGGTAACATGCCCCTCTGGTGCCAGTTCTTTGTGACCGTTCTAATATTTTGTTCAGGCCAGCAAGCAGCGCTTGAAATGGTGACTCTGACTCTTCCTGGTTGAAGGAAACTGCTCGGACCCTCGGCTTGGACATGTTCATGACGGCCTCTACTTCCAAAGCCCGAAGTAGAGCTTCATTACTCTTCTTGACGCCACTCAGTCTTAAATTTCTTTGTACTTCCACATCTCTGATGCCGTTTGTGAAACTCTGTGTGGCCAACTGGTCTTTCGTTTCCTCTGGCAGGTCTGGGTAGGACAAGTGAACTAACCGTCTAATCTCTGCTTCGAATTCTTGGAGGCTTTCACCAGATTTTTGCGTTTTTCCACTCAGTTGGACTTGGTATACCTGGCTCAAGGATTGATTGTCATATCGTTTGTCTAGGATGGCGATGATCTTGTCGAAATTACCTTGTTCATCGACTGGAATGCTTTGGAGGATTTCTAGGGCCGGACCTCTTAACGAAATTACCAGAGACGTGGATTTTTCTTGGTTATCCCATCCATTAGCTGTAGCCACGGCCTCAAATTGTCGTTTATACATGGGCGAAGATGAACTGCCGTCGAATGTGGGTGGTTTACTAAAGGAACCTTTGGTACTCACGGTGTGCTGGTATTTTCCTCGCTGTAAGTCCTGTTGCATTTTTTTGATTTCTGTTTCTACCTTGTTTTGGATGGCACTGATTTTATCTTGTACTTCACTTTGTACCGTGTTTTTAATGGAACTGATTTCAAATTTCACCTGGCTCTGGATGGAATCTATGTCATCTACTTTGATTTCAAGAGTCTCTACATTAGTCTTTAGTATTTTTATGTCGTCGTTTATTTCTTTTATGTCCGATTCAACTATTTGCATTCTTTGATTAACTGTTTCATTAACTTGCGATACTATATGCATTAGTTGTTCAGATTGCAGTTGTCTTTTCTCTTCCGTTTTGCATTGTTTCTCTTCAGATATTTTAAAATCATTTGTCTCTGTTCATCCAATTTCGAGAATAATCCCTCAATTAAATTTTGTTGTTCATTTTTCATCGTAGTGACAAGATTTTCTAATTATATTTTACGTTTTTCATCAAAAGATTTTACTAACCTTTGTTGAATTTCTTCTTGATGTTGTTTCTCCTTCTTGTCACGTTTTTCTAGAATCTGTGCTATTTTTTTGTCTAGTCCCTCCGTAACCTGCTTGACTATTTTTTTGGTAGTTTCGTTCATGCTACGGGTTTCCATTAATCAAATTACGATTTTAACTGCACTTAATCCTTTACTTCTGACACCAAATTGCAATATAGTCCGTAGGTTCAATTTAAAATTATAAAACTAATATTCACTTTCACTTTTCTAGAAGTTTATTTACATTAAAACAGATCACAATAATATTCCCATATACGCTAGTCGTCGCGGTATAACTGAACTGCGATCGTGGCGTGCTTCCTTAATAAACCCAGCGTCGAATTCTCCAGTAATTATCATCATCACTCCTACAGGTGCCGAGAACCATTTTTTATCTCAAAGCGTTTGTTGTCGTATTGAAATGAAACAGACCCTGGCTTTGGGTAAATTTCGTAACAATATGTATAGATTTACTGACCAGTCCCGGCTTCTTACGAGCTAGACAAATGGACGTATTTGACGTATATTATATTGAACATTTTTTCATTTAGTAATTTTCACTTACTCTTTATGGCTACAACGGCTTCTAAAAATACATTATTTTGGGATTGATTTAATATGAAGAGCTACACATATTTGACGTGTTTAAGATATTTGATATTGCGATTTTCACATTTTCCATTTTTTTATTACTTAAATTCTAACTGCCATTTTTTATATTTTTGAAATTTTTGACATTTTTGATATCATTAACATTTTTAATATTCTTTACGTTGTTAATATTTTTTACATTTTCTACGTTCCGCAGTTAAACAGTTTCGACGTTTCTAACATTTTAGACATTTTAGAGATTTTTGACATTGTTGGCATTTTAGTATTTTTCACATTTTTGATATTTTAACATTTTCAAAATTTTTGCCATTTTTATAAATTCTCTAAGTTTATACTACTTTTGTCAGTTTATGGGAATTTATTTTCATTTCATAATTTTTATCACTTGATTTTTTATAATTTCCACATTTTCTAGATGATTTACCTGCGACTAGTCAGTAATTAAACACTTTTCAGTCCCCATTCCTTCCGTAAAAACGTTATTTCATCAATTATCATCCAATGAATATCGGGTAAACCTGCATCATTTTTTGTTCTTTAAAATTACTATTCAATAATAGAAATTTCCCAAAATCTCACATCCATTTTCTATTAATTTAAAAAATTTTGATTTTCGAGAGGTTCAGAAGATTGACTGACACCCGTATTACGTTCCATTTCGAATATATTGAATTTTTCCCAAAAAGAGTGGCCCCATGTACCCCAGTTAATATTTCAATTTTCACAAAATGATTAAAACCGTTGTATTTATTTCAGAAAACTATATATATATATATATATATATATATATATATATATATTTATATATTATATTTATTATGATTTACACCCATATTACTTTCTATTTCAAAAGATACTGAATTCTTCGATCGAAATAGTGACCCCATTTCCCCCATTTAATCGAATCACTGATTACTTCACTTAAAAAAGCAATTAACTTGTTAATTCTCATGGCTCTATTATTTTAATTAAGCGAAAAAATAAAAATTTTCAAAAAACTTTCACCGCCTGTCCCCCATGAGATAACTGAATTTTTTGCAAAATGATGAAACTCATTTTTATTTATTTGGGCAGAAGAGTATAGACACACTGATTTTCATGCCTGTTTGACTTCCTATTTCGAAGATATTAAATATGAGTAAAAACAACAGACACCCTACTGCCCCCATCACGTAATCAAACATTTAATCTATGTTACTTACAGATAGTGTAACTTTCTATTAGTGAAATAATTTTTGAAATCGATTTACTACTTCCAGAGATCCTTACAAACAAACAAACGAACAAACAAACAAACAATTAAATTTTACCTCTTTATTATATTAGTATAGATAAATATCTTTAGATATGTATAAATTTATTAAAGTAAATGGAATTTAAAAGATTTACCAGAGTTTTCAAATTATGATATCATAGATATTAAACCATGTTACAATTGTGGCAGAGTAGGACTTAGGGGCTCATAGTGTATCAATAATTAATAATGTTTGAAATGTGCAGGATCCCACAACACACTTAATTGCAATTGCAGTATAAAGCAATGGGTGAATTACATATAATATAAAAAATGAAGGAAAAAATAGGTATTGCTCATGAGATTAGATTAGATAGTTTCCTGTGTAGTTATTTAAAAATTAAGGTGAGAAATAGAATACAAATGACACTGATTACTAGTGATTACACTATTATACCTGAATAACCTAGATATCTAGGCAAAATAAATTTACGCACATCATTAATGGAAAGATAAAAACATTTGTGTATTTAACAATAGTTCAAAATATTCAAAAAAAATGTAATAGGTCAAAGCAGAAATTGCGCATGTTTTTGATATATTTGACAACTAGAAAAAAGACTATAAACATATTAAAGTACACAACAAATATTTAGTAAATAATTATAATGTTTTAACAGTCATTTTACGCCGCCAAAAATTAAGAAACCCTCTAAAAGTTAATCATTCCAATAAAAATATTGCGAACACGATAATAACAATAACCGGATTAACATAAAAAAGAGTAACAGCAACGTTGGTCCCGAAAACTTCGATTGATGAAAAAAACTGACTAAACGTGTTTCGCGAATCCAATATCACATACACTCTGGCATGATAGAAATGACCATTGAATTCTGGTATCTTCGAAAATACCATTTAAAGACGATTGTCTTATCCGTAGGGCAGTTTATAGTGAGTGGAATCGACAGAGCAAAGCGATCAGATATTTCTATTAAAATAATAGAGTTTTATATTTAAAGGTTAGGAGTATTAATATAAATAATAATAACTTGAACCAAGTAGATTTTCTTAGTAGTTTTAAAAATGTATTCTTTTGTTCTAGGTGATTTTAATTTTAACATGCTGAATTTAGATTTGTGGGGACAGGAATTTTTATTTAATTTTCATGAAAGAGGTTAGTTACCCTGTTACATTACAAGACCTAACTAAACAAATTTAGATGATGGAACTTGCAGTGAAAATATTTTTATACATCTATAAATATTATAAAACAAAATCCTCCGCCGCGTCTGTCTGTCTGTCTGTCTGTCTATTCGCGATAAACTCAAAAACCACCGCACCGATTTTCATGCTGTTTTCACCAGTGGATAGGGTGGTTCTTGTCGAAGATTTTAGTATAATTTGTTAAGTTTTTAGATAAATTGGCTGAAATATAACGATATTTGTTGGAGCTGTCGGAATAAAATAAGCTGTCTGGGACCTTTCAACGAAAACGCTGCCTAAACCCTTTGAGATATAACAAAATAATGTATTGTGAAATTATGTATCTTATAGAGGTCTACAAAAACTTAGTGATGTCATATGTTTATGTCTTAAGGATAACATGCTATACTCATTTTAATTTGTTGCAAACATGGACAATTATAAAGCGGTAATTGGAACGCTATTTAGACAAATACGGTATTAATCATTATCATTTTAAATACCTTAGTTGGCTTGAGCATTTCATGAAGAATATTTTGTCCATGTACACCATGCAAATTAAATGAATACCTTCGGAGATATAGCAAAATCAAAATATGTAACAGGCAACGCGTACGAGGCGTAGATGTTACTCCACGTAGTAAAAGGCCCTACTTCTTTCTGTAATCTTTGTATTAGACTAATTAGAGGGTAGGAATGCGAAAATTTTGTAAAATTTTAACCCTGAAAATAAAGATATGGTAATTTCAGAAGTCTTCGTACTTTTCAAGGTATAACTTATGAAACATTTCAAGGACTTTGTAAAGCAATGTGTCTGTTGGAAGACACTGGGAAAGTACGCTTTCTAAAGCTTTATTTGAATTGAATAAACAAATGGAATCTCTGTCAGGAAAATTATAATAGTTTTTGATTCACCTTGCCATTATATTTCAATTTAATTGCAATAATCAATACAGAGTATTTACGAGAAACTAACTATAATCATTTGAGACTTTTACAAGTCATTCAAGATGAATGTCGCTTGAATGCTGAACAAAAAAATCGTTATGACCTAAAACTGTCCTGAAATAATAATAGTAATGAAGGTAAAATTTTTTTAGATGCCCCTAGAGGCACAGGTAAAACATTTTTAATAAATTTATTATTAGCAAATGTACGATCCGACAGAAAAATTGCCCTAGCTGTGTCAATGTTCACCATAGCAGCCATACTTTTGGAAAGTGGGAGACCCGCCCATTCAACATTCACACTGACATTAAAAATATGTAGTGATGACGTCATTAGCATTTGCAATATCTCTAAACAGAATAGTGCCGAAACATTAATGAGGAATTGCAGTTTGATTATTGGAGAAGAGGTTTCTATGTCTCATAAAGCGGTTGAGGCACTAGACAGGACAATGCGAGATCTGCGCAACAGTAACTGCTGAATAGGTGGTTGTACTGTTTTATTCTCTAGAGATTTCCGTCAAATTTTGCCAGTTAAAACTAGGGGAACGTGAGCAGATGAAGTTAATGCATCGCTCAAAAGATCGCATCTTTCTCACATATAACGAAATGTGAACTTAAAAATATGAGTATTTTATCGTTTAGAGAAGATAATTGGCAATACTCTAACGACTTAGTACAAATAGGAAATGGTGAATTTCAATCAGGCAATGTCTATTTAAATTTTAATAATATTTTTTTTTGGTACAAAATGTGGAAGAAGTTAATGAACATTTTTATCCCGATATTAGTACCATATCCACCAAGAAAGTAAATTGGTTTCAAATTGATATTAAAAGTATTCAAAGAAGTCAATTTATTTATTTATTTTTTTTTTTGATCGAATGTATCATATTAACTGGCAACGCATGTGGTGATACTGTTTTTATACCAAGAATTCCCATGATACCCTCAGAATTGCCTTTCCAATTTAAAGGGCTACAATTTTCCGTATTAATAGCATTTGGAATGACAATTAATAAAGCCCTGGGTTAAACATTAAAAGTTGCTGGGGTCAAGGCCGTGGCCAAGAGATTTTTGTCAGGTGGGTTGGATAATTTTTCGGGGGGCTTGGATATTTTTTTTTTATTGATAGTGGGCTGATTAACTATAAAATTGTATGAACATAATATTTATTCTTATGAAATAGTAGAGTAGATTTAAGCACTAGGTGCTTTTCGCACATGTAATTGTATGTTGCCCTATCACGTGTTACTACAAAGAATGTACTTAGAAACTAATCTAAATGTTAGCCTCATAAATAATTGCCACTCAAAAAATAATCTGATTTAATATTATGTATAACGAGGAAAGATGATTGATTTTGTCTTTGTTATGATTTCAGTTAAAAACTACTCATACTTTAGGGAAGTTAGTATTTTCAATTGCAAAACAAAATCCACAGATATTTGATTGGCTTTTCTTGAAGAATGTAACTAAGTTTGTTTTATAGGTGATTTCAATAGCGACTAAATGATATGTTCATATAGCCGATTGGATAATTAGTTATTGAGTTATTTGGAAAAAACTGTAAAACATACGCAATTTTCAATCGTCCATAGTTATTGTATAAGATGAGTTGAAATTTTGAAACTCGGCACAACCTTTCATTTCTACGGGGTAAATAACTCGTAAGAATCTCAAATTTACAGCTCAGACGGTTTTCCTGCAAATCTGAATTTTTTTCCAGGGCTTTTGATTTTACAAGTTTACAATGCTCACATTTTGAGCTAAATTAATATTTTAACCATCTGAAAGGAACATTCTAATTATTAGTTCTTTGAGTACCATCCCTCATAAATTAATTTTCTTTTAGATTTATTTTATTGTATGTACATTCAGTTTGAAAGCCTGCATTTTGGTATTCGGAATTAAATAAAATGTACTGGTGGGAGAAGCACTTTCTCCTCATTTTAATACTTACTGACATTAATTTCAAATCGCTTTTATTCTTTCCCTAATACAAATGCCTGTCAAACTGTTTCCTGATAGCCCAGGGATGAGAAACGGTGGCATACCATAATTTGTTCATTGAAATGTTACATTTCTATTTGTTGATATAACTTTTTTTCTAACCATTTATAGATTGTGTTTTAAGGAATAATTTTCATTATAAACTTTTTAAATTTATTCATTAGTTAACTAACTTCATAGTTCATAACTATACATTAATATTAATAATTTGCCATAACTATATTGTTTACTTTGATTTTCTATTTTCAGACTCATTATTTCCTTTCTAAAGTTTTTTTCTTTTGAATTTGTCGAATAAATTAATTGTGATACTGCGATCGACTCGAAACTCTGAGAATTAAAGTCAGCAAAACAATTACGAGGTTAAATCATATATCAACGGAAATTTTTTGATACATTTATTGAATAACATTATACAGAAATGATTGGTTTAGCATTTTTCAATATACCCTCCTGCGTGATCTACACACTTTTTCCACCGAGATTTGGGAATTTCAGTATTCTCTGTGCATAGAATGTTTGAGGGCGAGTTGCAAGGCAACTGTGCATGTGCTCCTCAACTTCTGCATATATTCCAAATCGTTTTCCTCCCGGTGATTCTTTCAGAGGCAAGTCAGGGCTACAAGGAGCATGGGTAGCTTCTCAGCTCATTTCTTGCAGAATTCCTTGTTTTTTGTTTCAAATACGCGGCTTTTGCCAAACGTAACAACTGGCAGTTTTAATCCACATTCACTGTACGTTGGTCACGTAGAAAATCAATCAGTATATTTACTTAGAGTCAAAAAAAATCATGGCAAGGACTTTTCCAGATGAGAGGCGAGTTTTGAATTTTACTCTTTTTTCGCTACTTTAGACGATCCGCTGAAATCTATTTAGAAGTCTTTCAACGATCTTTAGTTTACAGTCAAAAACCTTAGAACCTATCGAGCACAAATTTTTCTGAACCCTAGTAGATCAATGATAATTGATTGAACACTTCCATAGCTGACACCCAATTCTGAGGAAATTCCTCCAAGGTTAATCGGCATTCACGTTCAATAAGCTGTCGAACACTATTGGCATTGTCAGCTGTAGAATTTCTGAGGCTTTAACGCTTTTACTGGTTTAAAACTTTATGATAATCTGTTGCATAACAGACGAATGTAACTCTTGCTTAGTCATGGCTGTATTCTGTACTGACCACACATCATACAATAGATATTAAGGACAAAGCCAAGCATACGCGCGTACCCAGCTGGTTCCCCAGTGTCCATAAACCAAACATCTACTCCAAACAACATAATCTAGCTCGAAACTGCATTGTAAGCAAAATAGAAAAATTACCTTTTGTATTTGATTTACCCTCGTATATAACGTAATTTGCTTGGAAAAAGCATTTTAAACGTCATGTCAATTCGATGACATGCTATTTTTATTCTACCACGAGGGGGAATTAGGATCCCCCTCTACTAATATGTATGCGTTGGCGAATACCAAAATGCTGAATTTCAAATTAAATTTAGAGATAATAGCACTAACCCAAATAAATATTAATATATGATGAGTTGTACAAAAAGATTTGATAATTAACATGTTCCATTCAGATTTTTTAAAAAGTAATTTGATAATGAATTTTTAAACATCACCAAAAATAAAGAGCTCTTGATAAAAAATTACATTTGTGAGAAAACGTTTAAAGCTATCAAGTTAAAATTTTGTACAGTTATTTTAGATAGACAAATGAAACTTTTTGTCAAGTTTTATCGGTCTAAATTTTTTTAGATAAGAGTTACGAGTGATTGAAAAATGCATCTTTTTTCACATTTTTCGCGAATAACTCATTTATTAATTAACCAATCCTATCGAACAACATCTCATTTAGTAGGTTTTTAAAAATGCGCATACAACACACTTACCTTTGGTTTTTTTAATTTTTACTCTGTTGCTGAGAAGTCACAAAAACTGCCAAAATTAGGGTTTTTGCTAATTTAAACACCTAGTATAATTAACTAAGAAGTAAAAATTTGTTAACAAACCGTTTTTTGTATTACGCGGCGTACCTTCTTCAAGAAAAATCATTCAAACACCTGTGGAATTTTTTTGCACAAATGGTATTAAAATAATGCTATGTTCCCTACACTATCAACCAATTTTACCGAAATCTGCATCTTCTCGGAGTAACAAAGGGTAGTTTATATTTTCTGCAAAGAAGCCGTGCAAAGCAGGGACGGATTGCTAGTCTGAAATAAGAACAATTAAAGCATTTACAATTAAACACTCAATCATAGATCTTTATCTATTAATTCTGAAGATCAAAAAATGCACCTATAATAAAACAAATAATTACTTTGATATCAATTATAATATTTTTTATTTTTATTCAGAATAGGAAACAATTAGTGGAAAATGATAAGTATACTTGGACAACTAGAAAAAAAAAGTATAGAATAACATATAAATCTATCCTTAAATCTTGGGAAAAAAAGTTATATCATATACCTACATAAAATCGATCCTAATAGTATTAATGTACAAAATAATATGTTAAAATTCCACATAAAGTAATAGATCTAGTCATAGAACTTTGATGAAAACTTAATAGAGAAAACCCACATGACTCTATGTTATGGATAATTATAGGAAAAAAAGTAGAGGAGAATAATACTTTAACAACGTTTAATTTTACTTGTCTTATAAACGTTGTTTGTGGCATATTCTTGATTACTTTTTTAACAAGAAATACACTGAAATCTTTAATATCGAAAACAAAACCAACAAACAAAACCCAGAACTGAAAAAACTGCATATATAGGATTCCTTGCGAATGCAATAAATTTTATATTGGAGAAACATCGAGACCATTAAACGTACGAATAAATGAACACAAGAATTACATAAAGAAACGACAATTTGAAAAATCAAAAATTTGTGAACATGCTTGGGACCTAGGCCATAAAATAGAATTTGACAATTCAACTATACTTCACAAAGAACAACATAACACAAAACGAAAAATAAAAGAGTCTGCCTTAATTCTTTTGAATGAAGACGATTCTATCGCTTCTACTTCTGTATAATTTAATCGTATCTGGTTACCGACAATTAAGGAAGAAATTATTAATGGTAACCTCCTTTTGAACAACCCAATATCGGGATAGTTCATAAGGTTTTTCCTAGGTTTTCCCTTATGACGTTAATGGGATCACTGAAACAATAGAATTCTTTGATCGCATTTTTGGCGAATGCGCTATCTTATAACAAAGTCGTACCTAGGAACGCCACTAATAAATTCTAAAGACAACTCTTTCAAATTCTTCTAATTTGAAAGCTGGTTAACTATAATTCATGATCTTTAGAATTTTTTGTGCTACCTGTGTATCTAAAAAACAACAAATTTTCTAATGTCAATTAAATGTCATAAATCAAATTTTCATTTTGCAATCTACATCAATAAATATAAAGCCATTGACAACGAAGTCAGAATAGACTTTGAAACGTTTGGTATTCCTGCAATATACGTCGTTCTATTGTGGTGTTATTGCCCAAAAAAACATAAAAGTTTAATTTTACGATACAATAGATGAATACTCACGAAATTATTTACTGAAATAGAATCGGAACAAACATACGTTTAGCAAAAAAATATATTTCTAATGTGTACGATTAAGGATAAAAGATTTTCCGAAATTTGTAGGTTTAACGGGAATGCGGCTGCACGACAGGGGCAAGAGTAGTGGAACACCTGATGTACGTTTGACATATCTGACTTAGTCTAAGACAAGTGTGTTATTAATTGTGAATTGTTGGTGTGGAAATAAATATTGTTTTTTAACCCACAGAAGATTTATAACTATACCAACAAGGCTATAAAAATTCATTAAATTGTAATGAAAAAAAGTTAAGTGACAAAAATGATCAACTTGTTCAGACGACCCAGTTAAATAAATAAAGTATGTTAATTATTCTTACTGATATATGAAATAAAAACCGTTATAACAAAATTTAAATTTAAAAATGGAGGAGTTGATGGGATAAATACTAAAGTACTTAATAGTGTGGTACATTATAAGTTGACCACTATGTTACATATATAACCCTTATATTCAATAGTCTGTTTGGCCGAAACTCCTTAAAATCGCTGATATAATTTGTATTCACAATTCAACATCTAAATTTTCACTTTAATATTATATAACTGTTTTATTAGGGTTCCGTATATACAATATACGAATACCCTTATAATATCACTCCGGATTTCTGCCTCAGTCACATCCCAGCAATTTTGTCCTAAACTACTGGACGGAAGAGGTTGGCATCGATGTATAGTTTGGTGACCCGATCAGGGGTACATATCGTATATGAAGAAATTTTGATTTTAAGGGTACTTTTAGGGGGAAAACTAAAAAAATCAACCGTTCCCCCCCATGATCTCCGAAACAACTGAGCCTAAAATTTTGAAACAAAAATAGGAAATATAGATCCTTGGGCGAACTTTACAGGAAAAATAAGGAGAAACCATGATTATTAATTTTGGGGGGCAAATTATAAAATTAAATATAAAATTTAAATGGTTTCTAACCCATCATGTTACATATCAAATGAAAGGATTCATTATGAGGAAAACAAATATATTTTTTTCATATTTTTCAAATTAATTAATTAAAATATATTACTCTCTTCGAGGTGTCATTCCTTTGTACGCAAGACAATATATATTATATATAAAAATATAATATATATTGTTTCTGGTCGGGAACCTTCATCAGTTGCGCTTCCCAGAATTGAATGTCCTCTCGAACACTTCTTTATGCATTTGATGCATTTCGTTGAATTTGAAGACGCGAGATGTAAGACCGACATCTAGGATTTTCAAGATTTCCGAATCTGGAGCCGTTCCGTGTAATTGCTGTTCTCCCTTAACTCCTAGGACAGAATATTCAATATCTCTGACAGGTGAAGTAACCTGAAAATTGTATCGTGACATTCTGTCCTAGGAGTTAAGGGAGAACAGCAATTACACGGAACGGCTCCAGATTCGGAACCTCGGTGTACTGATTCTCTTGAAAATCCTAGATGTCGGTCTTACATCTCGCGTCTTAAAATATATTAACAAAAATATAAAAAATTTACCAATCCCCCCTTTAACACCGAAACCATTAGCTGCAAAATTAAACAAAAAGGTATAGCGACTCACCTGAGCTTTACTGGAAAAATAAGGAGAAACTCCTAATATTCATTTTGGGGGGCAAATTATAGAATTAAATAGAAAATAAAAAATTATAATTGTTCCCAACGGATCAAGTAATATATCAAATCAAAGGGCTCATTATGACGAATACTAATATATTTTTTTATTTTTGTTTTACATAAATATTTTAAAATATATTAAAAAAATATTTAAAAAATTACCCATTCCCCCCTTTATTCCGACTTGACCATACAATGTATGGCATCACACTCCCTCTACACACACACACATACACTATGTGTGCCTTTAGGGGAAAATTCACTAAACCCCAGATATACTACATATCAAAAGGGTTTAGCTCTGTGGGAGCCCTTGCCAGGTTATCAGGCCTGTGGTTGGCGTCGTGGCTGCAGTTCCCCATAAATTTTCTGACCGTCCGGGCTGTTCCTAACAGGACGGCTTTTTGCATTTGTTTGTAAAGGTGTTCGTCCAGATCGAGGTATTTTAAATTGTTTAAGAGATGTTTTGGGACTAGTCCTGTTGTTGACATAACAATTGGTACAGTTCGTGTGTTGTTCATGTTCCACTGAGTCTTTATTTGAAATTCCAAATCTCTATATTTGGTTATTTTCTCAGCTTGCTTGTTATTTATATTATTGTTGTTAGGAATTGCTATGTCAATTAAAGTTGTTTTCCGAGAGACTTTATCTACCAAAACTATATCTGGTCTATTGTGAGCAACAGACCGATCGGTCAGTATCGTGCGGTCCCAGTACAGCTTAGAGTTGTTATTTTCTAAAACAGATTCTGGTTTATATTTATAGTATGGTAATCTTACCGACTGTGATAATTCATGTTTTAGTGCTAGTTCCTGGTGAAGTATTTTTGCCACAGCATCGTGTCGTTCTTTGTATTCAGTTGCAGCGAACGCTTGACAACCTCCTGTGATATGCTGGATAGATTCAGATGTTTGGCAACCGTACCTGCATCTATCATTGTTAATAGAAGGATCTTTAACGATGTACTTTAGGTAGTTCTTAGTTGGAATTACTTGATCTTGGATTGCCAATATAAAGCCTTCCGTTTCAGGGAACATATGACCAGAGATCAACCAGTAGTTCGACGCTGCACTGTCGACATAATCTTGGTTGACGTCATTTATATGTCTTCCATGAAGGGACTTCTCTTTCCATTTCAGCAGCTTCTGATCTGTGGTCTGGTGGTGTAATTGGACATGTTGTTGTGTCAGTCGCAGTGGTGTTGAGTCATCAACCTGGCACATGACTCTATGTAGATCAGAAAATTCTGCAAGTTTCTGGAAATGACTACGCAAAATAGAAATTTGTTGATCTAATAGCTTACTTAGATCTGTCAATCCTCTTCCTCCTTCATACCGTGGCAAAGTTGTACGTTCGACAGAGCTCTTTGGATGGTGATTTTGAGCTTTTGTTAATAAAACTCGAACTTTTCGTTGTAATTGTTCAATGTCAGTCTTGCACCAATTAACTATACCGAAAGAGTAACTGAGCACTGAACACGCATAAGTGTTAATAGCCTGAAACAGATTTTTACTGTTTAGTTTGGTTTTCAACAGTCGTCTTACCCTTCTATAAAACTCTGCTGTTAGGTCCTTTTTCATAGTCATGTGATCAATACGTTGAGCCTGCTTTATTCCAAGGTATTTATAAGTATGACCTTCCCCCATAGATTCAATTGAGGTGCCATTTCCCATTTCGAAGTGCCCCTGCTGTATTTTGCCTTTAACTATATTAATAATTCGGCATTTGTCTAGGCCAAATTTCATATGGATGTCACTAGAGAACCCTTCTACTATTTTAAGCATATCATGCAGCTGTTGTTTTGTAGCTGCCATCAACTTTAAGTCGTCCATGTATAACAAATGGTTTATCTTCAATGCTTGTACGTTGTTGTGTTTGAGACTGAACCCAAAATTAGTCGAGTTCAGTTTGTTCGAGAGAGGGTTCATGGCAAGGCAGAACCACAGCGGGCTAAGAGAGTCTCTCTGGAATATACCCCTTCTGATTGGAATGGGGTCAGTTTGTATCGAACAGTTGGCTTCATTCAGTGAGATTTTGGTTTGCCAGGTGGACATGGCATATTCTAAAAAGTTAATAATACAGTTATTCACTTTATAGAGTTTCAGCACTTTAATGAGCCAATCATGTGGAACTGAATCAAAGGCCTTTTTGTAGTCCACATATGCCATGTAGAGATTTCGTCGTTTAGCGTGGGCTTGATTGCAGACAACGGAATCAATTATCAGTTGCTCTTTGCAACCCATCGAATTTTTCGCGCATCCCTTTTGTTGTTGAGTAATTATGTTGTTCAGCTCACAATGTTTGAAAATGCGATGATTAATGCACGATGTTATGAGTTTGTATAAGTTTGGAAGGCAAGTGATTGGTCGGTACTTTGCTGGGTCCTGTGCACATAGGTTGTCCTTTGGTAAGAGGTATGTAGCACCATGCGTAAGGAAACTAGGCATCTTGTGTGGGTGGGTAATTATGTCATTTATAAGTGCTGTTACTGTTTCGTGGGTTGCGTACTGTTTCTTTATCCAGTAATTTTGTACACCATCTGGTCCTGGTGCTTTCCAGTTATGGAGGTTCTTCATTATGTTGGATGTGTCTTCCGTTGTAAATGGTTGGTGTTGCATGGCCTCACAGTTCTGAGATGCAGCCTCCTCCTCATTAATCCAGCTGGCTCTGGAGTTATAGGAGATCGTTGTGGAAAGTTGTGTTTTCCAGAATTCCTCGATGTCTGTTTTACTGGGGTAACTAGGCGCTTCATTATTATTGTTGTTGTTAAGTTTTCTATAAAACCCTTTTTCTGATTGTCGGAAGAGTGTGTTGTCTAGTTTCCGTTGGTTACTGGTTTTGTACCTTCTCAATCGACTTGTGTAGACGGAAAGCTTTTGTCGTAGACTGTCCAGACACTGCTGAGATGTGATGTTTTCTCCATCCCACTGGGAGTGTATTCGGTTATTGTCCATGATAGTCTTGACAAGCCTATCTATTCTGTTCTTCCTGACTCCTCGTTGGTACTCGGTCAGCCTTCCAACGTCTTTCCGAAGAGAATTGATTTTCCCTTCGAGTCTTCTTTGCCAAGGCGGTATTCGAGGTGCTTGTCTAAATTGGGGAGTGTCTTGCTTTGGTCTTACTGTGACCCCAATTGTTCTGCAGATGGAAGTTAATGATTGTGTGTAGCGACTCTAACGTATTAGCACTTAAAATATAGTTTGGCAAGATAAATTTGTTCATAGCCTGCAAGACGATACCCAGTTTCTTAGACGATCTTAGTTTGGGAAGAGCTGGTCTAGTCAGTGGATCTGTTCCACTATACTCTTTAAGAGCTCCTTCCATTTCTGCTTGGATCTTCTCAAGCAGGTCAGCGTTGGTTGGCTGTTTTTGTTGTAGTTCTTGAGTCTCGTCCGCTCTTTGTGCCAAAGGTGTTTCAGGCTCTGGATCGATTGTATTTCTACCAAATAGTTCGCGCTCCACTTCGCTCTTTATTCTATCCAGTTGTTCAGGCGAAATAAGGCCATTTCTCAAGATAACACGATATTGATCTGCGACTCTCTGTTCAGTAACTTGAAGCTCTGGGTACTCACGACAGAACTCTTGATGCAGTATTTGGCGATATTCAGTCTTGTCCTGGCCAAGGTTCGTATTTCTGTAAAACGTGCGCATTATAAATTCATTCATGGCACCAGTCCATTTCATGCGCTGTCTTTTCAGTCCCGCTTGAGTGAGCGCTGGCTGTTGATCCTGCGCAACACTTTCTGCGGGTGGAGTTCTCGTTCTCATTTGACTCCGTTGATGATGGTCACGTTGTTGTTGTGACTGTATTGGTTGTGGTTCTTGTGGTTCTTCTGGTTCTTGGGCTGTAGCTCTTTGGACGGCAGGGGCCCGCCTCCTCAGCACCCTGCCACCGACGTCTCGCATGCTGTCATGTCCAGCGCCGGCTCCAGACATGCCCTGGCGATCCCCAGGCGGCGGCTCTTTTCCGAAGCATCTACTCCTTAGCTCCATTTTCATGGGTGGTGTCACCAATTGACCCTGGTGACCCAGGTAACTCGTACCCGTGGGGTTGTCACTTCCCAGATGACATGATTTAAACCAGACCATCCCTTGCGGGTTTATTATTATTATTATTATTATTATTATTATTATTATTAGATGAGAAAGCAGTGTAGGCGGCAAAATTGCCGATGGAACTGCAACATAGAATACCATTTGAGTAAGAAAAATTAGCTGATTATATGAGCATAGTAGTGACAAATCGATAATATAAATTCTTAAAAGAATTTATGGATGTAGCATTCACTATTTCGGGGGGCAGCAAATTCCATGAACGTACGATTCGGTTGGATATGAAGAATTGACGACACAACTTATAAAATCTTTCCGGGCACAATTTTAAATTATGGGCTCTAAGACGGCTGTTCGGATTAATTGAGAATGCACTTAACTTCACCGAATAAAATCCATGAAGAATCTTATAAGTTTCAATAAGATCACCACGTAATCGCCTGTCTGTAAGTGAAGTGATGCCCAACTTCTCTAGGCGTTCCTCGTATGGACAATTACGAAGGGCAGGCCACAGTTTTGTGATTCTACGTTGAGTCTGTTCAAGTAGATGAATATCTTTAGCGAAATATGGATTCCATACGGGAACTGCAAATTCAAGTGATGGACGTATATAGGTTTTGTATAGTTTACTTAGCAAAGTAGGAGACATATTTTTAAAAACCAAAGAAATTATGTAAGCCATAGAGTTGGCTTTTTTTGTTATTGGAAATATGAGCAGACCATTTCAAATCGTTGGAAAAAATTAATCCAAGGTCTCTTTGAGTAATAACAGGGACTATTCGAGTGTTATTAATAAAGTAATGATTATTTGGGTTGTTGTAACCAATGTGCAATACCGAACACTTGTCGGAGTTCAAGTGAAGACACCAATCACTGCACCACTGTGCTAACTTAGCAATATCACTACTTAGCTGGTTATCAGTGGCTAATGGATTCCCGAAAAATTTGGTGTCGTTCGCATACAGCACTACATCTGAACCAAACAGCAAAGCCAGATCAGCGACAAACACATTAAAAAGCAGAGGCCCGAGAACTGAACCTTGAGGAACACCACTTATTACTTCGTATGATTCGGATAGTTCACCGTGCACCCGAACGCGAGCCGATCGACACGTTAAAAAGTCTTTAATTCCCCAAACTATAAGACCTAATTTTTTTGTTTACAGGAAAAATACGAAGAAATCCCTAATATTAATATTGGGGGCCAAATTATAGAATTAAACGCAAAATAAAACAATATTTTTTTAACGCATCATGCAATACATCAAATAAAAGGGTTCATTAAGAGGAATTCAAATATATATTTTTCATATTTTTAAAAAATATATAAAAAATTCCCATTTCCCGCTTTATTTTAGAAACCATGCTACATAAAATTTTTAAAATAATCACGGGTACTAGGGCTTACTTAAAATTATTAAGAAAAATTAGTAGAAAACCCCAATATTAATTTTAGGGACAAATTATGGAATTAAATAAAAGTTTAATTTTAAAACGCATCATGTAATATATCAAATAAAAGGCTCATTATGTAAATTAAAAATATATCATATTTTTAAATCATTTGTATAAAAGATACTAACAAAAATATTGAACATCGACTTAATTCCCACTTTAGAAACTACATTATTTAAAATGTTGAAAAATAATTTTTCTAAAAGATGTAATGATTTATTATTTAAAACTTGACCTATTTTCCCCTTTAGCTTCCAATCTACAGAGCCTAAAATTCAGACAGTAGATTATAAAAGGCTTCCCTGAAAGTTTATTAGTAACATAATACCCTAATGTTAATTTTGGGGGCCAAATTAAAAAAATTAAATACATATTTTTATCAAAACCAAGCGAATCATGTAGCATATAAAATAGAATGTATATGTGTGGGAAATAAGTGTATATTTTTCATAAATTTAAAATGCTTTTTTTTTAAAGATATTAGGGTAAATATAAGAAAATATACGCATTACTTGCTTGTCTGAAAGTGGAATATTAGAATCTTGAAAGTGGTACGGAACCCTTAGTATGCGAGTCCACCTCGCACTTGACCAAATTATTAATTGCTAATAAAGCCAATATTTTTGAAAAGATAATTAACTGCACAAGTATTATCTCATCTTTCGAAAAAATCGTTTTACTGAGAAATTGAATTATTAAAACATTTATTGACAATTTTTGACAATCAAGGCTTAACATACGTAAGAGTGAAACTCCTGGGGCCTGTTTCATAATCAACTTGTAACTTGTAGTTTTGTAACTTGTAGAATTCAACAAAATTATTGTACAAGTGACAACTTGTAAATCCAAAATATTAGTATTCGAAATGTGCAAGAGAGTAGCACAGAACACAGATCATGCAAAAACAGAGAGGAGCGCCACCTAACATGCGCCATTATTGGCGAATATGTCAAATAATGACGTTTATACAAAGACAATAAATAATAAATAATGTTTTTAGATGAAGTTGAAAATGCTACATAGAAAAACGGAAATAAATACAGGTTTTAAAAATAAAAAACGGTATGTTTCCAACCTTAAATTGTGATGAGAAATAAATAAGTTTTAACACATGTGATAAATGTTGAAGAGCTACGAAATAATGACAATAGATATTTAATAGGATCACTCGTCAAATACAGGTGGCATTAACACCATATAAAACAAAATTAAAGGTAAGTAATCTCATAACTTTAAATCTAATGAAGCACACATTAGTATTGGAAAATTTTACATTTTAATTTATTTATTACAGGTTAATGATTCTTGTGTTGTCACAGGAATAAATTGCAGCTGTGTTTATAACAAGAGGCAAATGCATGTTGCTGCTATAATATGTCTTTCAAAAATAAGCATTGAACAACAATGAGTAACGTTCATTGGTCAAATATTCAAAATGAAGTTCATTCAAGATGTTTTCATCGGTGTCCAAGACTGAATCTTGTCAATAATGATCAATAACTCATATTGAATTATTCCAAGACTCTTAAAACAAGTATTAGAGACAGACACAATATTTAAGTTAAAATGCAAAAGTAATTCCTGAAATGAACAAAAAGGGAACAGAGAATAAAATTATGGGATTATGAAAGTCAAACTAAAATAATACTATATTAGGCCCTCTTTTATATACAGTGTAGAACAGCTAAATGGAATAAATTCTATAACGAATAAAGGAGGGCGTGTTGGGAAAAAACTTGGACACGTCAATATTTAATTTTAAATGCCCATTTTTTCAACAAAAAAAATTATATAGGGTTTGTCAGGCGACAGTGGCCAATACCATATTTCTTATTTTAAATGCAAGTCCTTGTACACTATTAAGTTTTTGTATTCTCCAGAAAATTCTAGACATAATTCAGGTACAATTGTTCTACCTCTATCTTCTACTGTTTTGGGAATATTAAGTATTTTCAGATTTATTGCAAAAATTAACATAATTAACAGAATTATTTTATTTCATAAGTTTGCTACATTACACTAAACACCTAATAAGTAATACTGATTATTTCTTAATAATATTAAAAAACTAAAAACCATTAATGTCAATGTTCAAAATGCTCACCGCGAACGTCTTGACAACATGCTAATCTGGTATAGAACTGTCTTCTAACGTTACTCAACATCTCAGGCGTGACTGATCTGAGCGCAAGCGTGATTCGTCTTTTTAGGTCATCTAAGTTGAGGGGTTTAGTTTTGTATACAGTACATATCCCCACAAAAAGTAGTCCAATAGATCGATAGAATGGCCAGGAAATCCTGCTGGCCATTCTATCGATCCGCGCCTTCCAATCCACAGATTTGGAAAAACTTGGTTCAGGTACTACCGGACATAGTCTTCCATGAGCTCCTGAGTCAGCATCATTTCATAGGGATGCATTTTACTTTCCTTCAATACCCGAAAAATTTATGTTGGACACACGTTGAACAGTGGGGCTGCTTTTCGACCAGAATTATGTGGGTTTCCTTGAAATTTATGCATAGTATCCAATTTCGTATTATCACTTAAAGCATTGGCAGCTACTTTTTTCTCTGTCTTATATGACCAAGCGCGTGAAAGTGCTTTTCTATTTTGCTAATTGTTCCTTGGGATCAGGCGATTTGGAAAACTTTCGTGAAATAAGCGAGAAACTTCCATTTGTGTCCGTGTGTTATCTCCATAACCAATCATTTGTAGAATGGTTATTTTTTGCTTTATTTTTCTGATCTTATTACGTACAGTTAAATAAATTCAAACGACAATAGCACTGACACTGATCACCACTGCTATGCAGGGAGACAACAAGATGCGATGAGTTTTGACGAATATAAACAAAACTATTTTTGGTATATCAGTAAAAAGGAACGCAGGAATATTTTTTGCTTACTCTCTCAATATCAAGAGTTAACTGGGAATTAAGTATAGAGTGTAATGTAGCGAATTTGTGAAATAAAACATTTTTTAATGTTAATTTTTCTAATAAATTTAAAAACACAAATATTTCAGAAAGAGTTGAAGATAAGGGTAGGACATTGTACATGAATTAGGTCTACAATTTTCTGGAGAATCCAAAAAATAAATAATATAGTGGGGCTTGCATTTAAAATAATAAAGTTGGTATTGGCCTCTGAGTTAGCCATCAAATGCAGATCACACAGATACTAAAGCTATGATGATACCTGGTTTGGACCTTAAGATAAAATGAACTTATTATTACGTAAAGTTGCTAACAGAAATAGATTAAGACGAAATATTGACAAGAGCGTATTTATGAGTTTTCGTAAATATTGTGATAGTGTATCAATTAATATAAATATAAATATAAGTCACTAGCCTTTTCCCGCCGTTTCACCCGCGTACGGAATGTTCAAGCTTTCGCAAAAAGAAATAACTTATGAAACATATGGATTATCCTAATTAAAAAAATGTCTAACTTGTTTAAACCACCCTACTTAACTGTAAATCCACCAATCCCGAATATATTTCACCCAAACTGTATGTACTTATGCGCGACCCTATATAACAATTTTATTCGACATTTTTTTAATCACCTTGAATAACTGTAACCCTACTTCATCCTATATTGCAACCATCCTGTATATGCTGCTGTTTATTTGTCACCCATTATAAATTTTTGAACACCTGACTATAACTCTTCTCTGCACTATATTTCAGCTATGCATCTGCTTATGGTATACGCTGTACAACAATTATTTCTGATATATTTTGAACTACTGGTTAAACTTCAATTTCTCTTTACTCTATATTTTAATCACCCTTTAAATGCAGTTTTTTCTAACTTATGTTAAACACGATCTAATATCTTGCTTCTCCCCATATTTCAGATATTCCATATAGTACAATACAATTGTTCATGGTCTACCTTTATATAACAATTATTTTTAACTATTTTACATCCACCCTGATGGATATACCGGTGGAACCCTTGGTGTGTCACAAATTTAAAAACACAATTTTGCACCCCAACACCAAACTTTTATTTAAACACTTACCCAAACTGCAACTGTTTATTGGCCACCCTATAAAACAATTTTGTTCAACATTTTTTAACCGCTTTGTATAACAAAGTCTACTTCCATCCTCTATACACTGCTGCCAATTTGTCAAATATTACAACTTATTTTTGAACCCGGTATATCCATAATTTTACTCTAAAAGCTGTTTCAAGCAACCTGTTGTACATCTGGTTAGGGGCCACCAAACATAATATTTTTTAAACACTTAACTATAACTCACGTCCACTCACTATCTTATACATGCAACTGCTTATGAACTACGCTATATAATTATTATTGAACCACCCTTGAAAGACTAATTTGTCTCAACCCTGTATTTCAACCACCCCTTATATGCAGCTTTGTCTAACATTGTTTTAATCACACTGTATGAATATCCAACCTTTTTAACTATAATTCTACTCCACCGGCTATTTCAACAACCTTGTATATGCAACAACTTATCGGCCACCCAATATAACATTTTTTGTACCACCCTGTATAACTATAAATCCATCAATGCCCAATATATTTCACCAAAACTGCTACTGCTTATTGGGCGCCGTATATAACAATTTGTTTCAGCTTGTTTTTGAATCACCTTGTATGTATTACAACTACCCTGTATACGCTACTGCTTATCGATTAACCAATATAACATTTTTTAAATAATTAACCCTAACACTTCTCCACCCTATATTTCAAATATCCTATCTTTGCAACTTATTATAAACTACGCTATTTTACAATTTTTCCTCAAATTTTTTTAACGACATTATAAAGTATAATTTCTCCCAACACTTCATTTAAACCACCATTCATTTACAAGTTTTTCTAACCTTGTTTGAATCACACTGTATAACTATAACTTTACTACAGGTACTCCATGCATGCAACTGCTATATATCAAAATTTTTCTAGCATTTTTTACCCACCCTGTATAATTACAATTCTACACCACCCTATATTTCAACAAACTTTTATATGCAACTACTTATTTGCCACCCTGTATCCTTAGAATCCTACCTCACCCTATATTTGAACCATCCGGTAAATGGAACAGCTTGTAGATCATAACATTACTTATTTTTTAAACCCACCTGTATAGCTGTAATTATACTTCACGACTTATATTTCACCCATTCTATATATGCAACTGCTTGTGGATATAAAAATATAAGTTTTTAACCACAACATAAACTATAATTCCATCCCATCTTATATTTCAAACACCCTGTATAAACGACTGCTTCGAACATTTCTTCAACCCATTTCATAACTACTCGTATAATATCTGAGGAACATAATTCAAAGATCCTAACTGCTTACATAACACATTTTTTAACCAAACTATAAATATTCTACCCTTTTTCAACCACTTGGTATATGGAACTGTTTAATTCTACTCCGCTCTAAGTTTCCTATATACAGAACACCCTGTAAAATTACGCTCGTTATATCAGTTGATTTTTGTTAAAACGAAACATGTTACATTGTCGTATTCCAAATTTTGAATAAAAGCTAAGCTGATGTATGTATCTTATATTTTGTGCGTTTGGTGGAAACAATTGAGTAATTGAATTACCCAACATGGTAGAAGTTTTTTCGCTATATCTTCCGTTTCTGTCAATATAGGGAGATAAAATGTCTACCAGATTTTAAATCAAACTATAGGCTTTGCAACAAAAAAAGATTCAGTAACAACAGTTCAGTAGTTCTTACGTGATGCCCGTACAACAAACAAACAAACAAACAAACAAACAACCAGGCAAACTTACAATTTTATAATAGTATAGATAGACAGATAGAAGATAAGCAATTTAAAGCGTTAACTCCTGTACAAACTTAAGACTTATTTTTTACTATAATGTAAATAGGAGTGAATACATCACATACACATATTAAGTTAAGAAAACCAAATATTTATTATTTATATTCTATTAACTTGAAAAATAATTAATACGGATATTTATTATGCTTTTTTCAATTGCATTATAAGTTAAGCGAATATCAGCATAGAGAAGTGGATATAACAAAAATTTAAATTTTATTCAATCATTAGAGTGGGAAATATTAAAAGTAGTTACATTAGAGAGTAAAATCCGTTTAATCTCTTACACTTTGGGAAACTTGAAAAGCAATATATCGAATCACAAAGCATTACTAGAAAGAAGTACATAGAACTACCCACAAATTATAAAAGGGTTAGCGATAAAAATAATTCTCCCTCTAAAACGTGTCAATTATTGAAATATGGATTATTACATTCTGATAAATATATTTTGTTATGTTGCCAAATATTAAATAAATTAACGAAATTATAGAAGTGGTATAAACATATTTTTTCACTTCACTGCACTTCTTAAATTATATATTATTTTGTTATATTTTCTTATTTAATTATGGATAAAATAATATATATGTCCATCTCTACTCCCTTTGTGGTTTATATGTATTATGTATATGCTGTACTTGTAAATAATGCTGGTATATATATATATATATATATATTAGGTTTCCGGGAATTCATTCGCGTTGTTGATAACTGATCCCTGCCGGATGGTAAAATGACGACGTTTCGACAGAGTCACATCTGCCCTCAGGTCGGTTCGCATAATTCTCGTAGCCTTCTGCTTTCGCTTCTAGTCATTCGAATACGAATAAACTACGCGGATGAATTCCCGGAAACCACCTAACAGATTTAGTGCCCGCGAAAACTTAAAAAGAAATATATATATATATATATATATATATATATATATATATATATTATATCTTCACAAACACAAATGCTTTTAAAAAAAATATATTTTTATTTAAAACACAAATTAAATATTTTACTTCAAAAATTACGTTAAACAATATAAATGAGATAATTGAATGCGATACACTTAATGACGCTCACAGCCATAGCATGTGCATTTATAAGCTACGTGTTGCATTGTCAGCATCAGCAGTTTTACACGTGCGATGGGCATTTGCGTATTTCCTGGGAATTGCTATATCGTGTAATATGACACCATGTGAACGACTCATTTGACCGGTTACACGGTGTTGTCATATTATTATTATTGTTTTGTTTAGGACGTATATAACAACTCCCCTCACAAAGAAAAAGTTGCTGTTTTACAGGAACTTTTCTGAAAATAGAATTTGTAAAATAATAAAATATTAAGGTTGTATACATATGAAATTTGCAGAAAGCAAAAGTCAATAAAATAGCGTAAATTGTATAAAAGTATAAAATAAAAATATAATTAGCATTAAGGTCATTAATAATAAAACCTAAAATAATTTAGTTTTTAGCGATAAATAAGTTTTAAAAAACAATTTTTGAAATTATTTTGGGGTACTTAGCTTGATGTCTTCAGTTTCGTTTGGTGGAAAGTTCGATCTCAATCTTGGCAACAATTTTGAAATTCTGGTTGTGGGTGATGGACATTCGCTGGTTGTATTGCGTTTACGCCAAAGCGTTTGGAGGACAAATACAGCGACAATTATTATTATGGAAAATATTGTCACGAAGGTGAACCAAGAAATGTTCTTTTTGACGAATGGCTGATTTATTAATTCGTCTAGGTCCTTTGAATAGTCGTTGAGTTTGTGGTTTGCGACTTTTAACTCCTCGAAATTCAATTCATGGAGTTTCAAAGGTTTAAGTTCGGGAACGACAATTTTTTCTGGTATGGTATCGCAGCAGTTGAAAGGGATAAGAACTGGTTGATAGTTGTTAAGGGTGTTGCTGCTTTTTGTGGCTTCTGCTTCGATTTTGGTTATTCCAATGAAGGCACTGCATTTTTTCTGAAGTTTTAACAAAGAGTTAACATTGAGTGTTAATGGTTTTTATTGATGTCGGTACAGGTGATGGTAATGCTGAGAGGCTCGGTAACCATAATTAACCACACGTTGGTTTCGAGTTTTTGAACGTGGTACCCTTGAGCAGAAATCACGGCACTGTGACAATTGTCCCGCACTTTTTTAAAATTTCTTAAAAGTTGGGCCTCGCACAAAGCATTTGAGTCTATCGGATATGCATAGAGTTCGGTACACAATTTATTTTGATTGTTCAACGGTTTGCACGCACTAAGGTGTTTTATCGGAATATACAGTAAGGAATCGTCCTTTTTTGCTATATATTTATGAGTGAATGAGAGTACATGGTATAACCCAGTTCTATCATCATAGATTGGGATTGAGTATAAGCGGAGAACAGTGAATGATTGCTGTTCAATAAGAGAAATTCTGAGTATAAATACAAGGTCGCAATCTGTTTGTAAAGCTTCTAATTCTGTAATTTCTAAGTATCGTGCAATACTTGAATATTTGACGGGCAATGGCAAATTATTTTTCACGAGATTCTGCGATATTTCCTGTAAGGCGGCTATGAAATGTTCGGGAGTTAAAATTGAGGTATGGATAATTTTTAGACGGGCAAAAATTATGGAATTAACAACATCATTTAAGTTGTCTTCTAGAAAGAGATAATTTTCCATTAGTTTTTCCGTCATTTCTAGATATGAAAGTTTTGTTTCCACGTACGCGATTTTGTCGTTTACTTTACGAATCATATTTTCCATTTTTCGAATATTTTCGTTAAATATTTTCTCGTCGACCTGAATGTGTTGAATAGTCTCGTTAAAGTTCTTTATAAATGAGGTGGTTACGCTGATTTGGTTTTTCAAAAGGTTTTCGATCTGCAGTTGTCCTTTGTTTAAATTATTGTAGTATACTTCGTGGGTTCAATTAAAAATTATAACACTAATATTTACTTTCACTTTTCTAGAACTTTATTTACATTTAAAACAGCTGATTCACAATACATTTTCATATAAGCTAGTCGTCGCGGTATATCTGCCTGGCGATCGTGGCGTTCTTCTTTTATATCACCAGCGTAGAATTCTCCAGTAGGAATCAACATCGTTCCTTCCGCTGCCGAGCCTTTTCGAGAATCGTATTTTTTATCTTGAAGCGTTTGTTGTCGTGCTGAAATGACACAGGGTCGGCTTTGGGTAAATTTCGTAACACTGCCCCCCCTTTAATTCTGATCGTCCCGATCAGAAACATCCCCTCCATGGTAGGGAGCGAGTCGATCTAAGTGAACCAACTTCAGTCGCCTGAATGATGTTTCGCAATCCTGATTCCAATGGAAGGTCTCTTTATCAGTGGTCTGTCGATGTAGAGGGGCGGCGATGGTGGCAAATCCCTCAACAAAACGCCGGTAGTATGAACATAGGCCCAAGAAGCTTCGGAGTTCATGTTTGTCTCTTGGAACTGGCCAATCGCGGATGGCTTCTATCTTGTCTTCGTTGGTGCGGATTCCTGACTCGGACACTACGTGGCCCAAAAACTCTACTTCTTTTTGAAACAAGGAACACTTCTTCGGATTGAGTCTCAGGTTGGCGTTATTAATTCTGGAGAATACTTCGCCCAGGTTCTTCAGATGGTCGTCGAATGTCTGGCCCATGACTAGAATGTCGTCGAGGTATACTAAGCACGTCCTCCATGTTAACCCGCTCAGTACATACTCCATTAGCCTCTCAAATGTAGCGGGTGCATTACATAACCCAAAGGGCATGACCGTGAACTGATACAGCCCTTTACTGGTGGAGAACGCTGTCTTCTCTCTGTCGTTTGCGTGCAGACCAACCTGCCAATATCCACTTTTTAGGTCTAGTGTGCAGAACCAACGGGAGCCTGCTAGTGTGGTCAAAGTGTCATCGATTCGGGGTAGTGGATAGCTGTCTTTCTTCGTGACGTCATTGAGCTTTCTGTAATCCACGCAGAATCGGGTGGTTCCATCCTTCTTTTTAACTAGCACGACGGGAGCAGACCATGGACTGATGGATGGCTCAATAACTCCATTTTGTAACATGGACTCGATGTTTTCCTCGACTGCCTGTTGTTGCCCCAATGGTAGTAGTCTAGGTGGTATTCTGATGGGCTGAGCCTTTCCGGTATCTATTCGATGCTGGATGATGTGGGTGCGACCGGTGGTTCCATTTTTACTGTTAAAAATTTGCCAGTGTTTTGTGATAAATTGCTTGGCTTTTTTCTGGTTCTCTGGTGTCAAGTGTGTTAAGTGGTCAGCAAACTGTTGTAGGAACTCTCTATCGGGCCCTGTCTCATTCACCGACGTCTGGTACTCTTCTTCGCAATTGATGATGGTCTCTACTGGCTCGAAACAAGCTATCTCTTGACCATTGGTAATTCTGATGTCGTTGTTGGACAGATTCAAAACTCTGATTGGTATATCTCGTCCGGTTTTAACTATAGCCCGACCAACCAAGTAGTCATGAGCTGAGTGTACGGGCTCCACCATTCCAACGCAGTTCCCAGGATTGCTGTCTAGCTGCCCATGAATAATCTGTTCTGTTCGACCGGGAATTCTAGCTGAAGACTTTGCCACAATTTTTATGGGCGTGAATGATGTGTTGACGGGCCGTGTCAATACAAATTCCTCATTCAGGAACCGAAGAACATCATATCTCGGGTCGAACATAAATCCATGCTGGCTAATTAGGTCCATTCCCAGTATAAAATCGTCCTCAATATTCGCTACCAGGACCCTATGCCGGATCATGTTGTCCCCTATCTGTAGCACGACATCTGCCTCACCCTGTATTGACATGGACTCGCCGGTGACTGTTCTGAGCTGGATGTTATTGGTAACTGGCCGAATTTCTGATGCTCTCAAAACACTGGACTTGGCAATGGACACAGCGGCGCCGGTATCAATGGTGATGGTGACTGCTCGGCCATTGATGGTGCCTCTGATGACTAGGCTGCCGCTATCTCGGCAAAATCCCCGGATGGATAACGTTTTGGGGGCTGGTGGAGGGACAGTCAGCATTCGCCCCCCTATGCTGACTGACTGACGGTCCCTGGACATGTGGCTGTTCTGTTGGTTACCCCTGGTCGGTGATCGTTCAGGTGGCCTCACTCGACAATTACGTTGGAAGTGCCCTGTCCGTCCGCAGCGGTAACATGCCCCTCTGGTGCCAGTTCTTTGTGGCCGGTCTAATAATTTGTTCAGACCAGCCAGCAACGCTTGAAATTGTGACTCTGACTCTTGGTTGAAGGAAAACTGCTCCGACCCTTGACCTGGACATGTTCATGACGGCCTCTACTTCCAAAGCCCGAAGTAGAGCTTCACTACTTTTCTTGACGCCACTCAGTCTTAAATTTCTTTGTACTTCCACATCTCTGATGCCATTTATGAAACTCTGTGTGGCCAACTGGTCTTTCGTTTCCTCTGGCAGGTCTGGGTAGGACAAGTGTACTAACCGTCTATTCTCTGCTTCGAATTCTTGAAGGCTTTCACCGGATCTTTGCGTTTTTCCACTGAGTTGGACTTGGTATACCTGGCTCAAGGATTGATTGTCGTAGCGTTTGTCTAGGATGGCGATGATCTTGTCAAAATTGCCTTGTTCATCGACTGGAATGCTTTGGAGGAGTTCTAGGGCCGGACCTCTTAACGAAATTACCAGAGAAGTAGATTTTTCTTGATTATCCCATCCATTAGCTGTAGCCACAGCCTCAAATTGCCGTTTATACATAGGCCAAGATGAACTGCCATCAAATGTGGGTGGTTTACTAATGGAACCTCTGGTACTCACGGTGTTCTGGTATTTTCCTCGCTGTAAGTCCTGTTGCATTTTTTTAATTTCTGTTTCTACCTTGTCCTGGATGGCACTGATTTGGTCTTGAACTGTGGTTTGAATTGAACTGATTTCAACTTTTACCTGGCTTTGGATGGAATCGAGGTCATCTACTTTTGTTTCAAGAGTGTCTACGGTATTTTTTATGGTCTTAATGTCATCATTTATCTCTTTTATATCAGACTCAACTATTTGCATTCTTTCATTAACTGTTTCATTAACTTGTCTTACTATTTGCATTAGTTGTTCAAATTGCATTTGTCTTTTTTCTTCAGTTATTTTAAATTCATTTTGTCGTTTTAATTCAGTCTGATCTTGTTTTTCTACAAATTTCGAGAATAATCCTTCCATTAAATTTTGTTGTTTTTCTTCCATGGCAGAGACAAGATTTTGTTGTTCGCTTTTCATTGTAGAAACAAGATTTTCTAATTCTATTTTACGTTTTTCATAGATATTAGTGACAAGATTTCCTAACTCAACTTTAAGTTTGTCATCAAAAGATTTCACTAACCTTTGTTGAATTTCTTCTTAATTTTGTTTCTCCTTCTTGTCACGTTTTTCTAGAATCTGTGCAATTTTTTCGTCTATCTTTTCCATACTACGAGTTTCCATAAATCAATTTAGGATGTTAACTGCACTTAATCCTTCACTTCTAACACCAAATGTAGTATACTTCGTGGGTTCAATTAAACATTATAACACTAATATTTACTTTCACTTTTCTAGAACTTTATTTACATTTAAAACAGCTGATTCACAATACATTTTCATATAAGCTAGTCGTCGCGGTATATCTGCCTGGCGATCGTGGCGTTCTTCTTTTATATCACCAGCGTAGAATTCTCCAGTAGGAATCAACATCGTTCCTTCCGCTGCCGAGCCTTTTCGAGAATCGTATTTTTTATCTTGAAGCGTTTGTTGTCGTGCTGAAATGACACAGGGTCGGCTTTGGGTAAATTTCGTAACACTATTTATACTGTTGAAGTACTCGCCGTCGGCGGCGTCTAAGTTACCAGTTATGGCTTTGAAAATTGATCCGGCGCCATCGATTAGTCTACGTTTGTACCTTCGAGTGTCCATGTGGATTTCAGTGAATTTGTTTTTGACAGAGTTTGAGATTTGGTTAAGTAAGTTGATGTGTGATTGAACGTCAACACGGAATACGTTGGTTGGGTGGACGTTAGTTTTTAGTGATAAAGTTAGTGCATCGAGAATTCTGTCGTTGGTAGCGAAAGCTTGCTCTAGAGCGGAGAGATTTCTATGAACTAGAAGAGTCCATTTGTGATTTGACACGGCTATACGTGATTCTTCATGATAATAAATCCCTAGGGTGTTATTGATTGGCTTTATTTCAAATTGGGATGCTGCCGATCCGAACAGCAGGATGACCCTGTAAAGAAATCAGTCTTCTGTGAAAGGTTTCATACGGTCAAAGTTTACTTTGGTTTTTTGGTTAGTACGAGAATTAAGTAAAGTAGCTGAGTTTGTATGTATTTCTACTATTTGAAATGGTCCGTTAAATTTGTTTGTAGTTTATCTTTGAACTCAGATTCGCGTACGTCAACCTTGTCACCTAGTTGATAATTTGGGGTTTTGTTTATCGAATCGAATTTTGGCTTTCTGTTTTTGAGTATCGGTTCTTTGCGTGCTATTTTGTAGTACTGTGAGATACGATTGTTTAAGTCTCTGATGTATTTAGAAATCAAGTCATTTTCGTTATAGAGGGTTTCAGGTGGTCGGCTAGACGTGTGTCCGAAAACGAAAACGAGCTTTATGAATACGGATCTTATCTAACAAAGTTGAATGGAAACGCTCTAACGAGCCGTTAGATTGGGGGTGTCCTACACTAGAGTAAGAAAGTTTGATATCGAACAATTTGCAAACGTCTTTGAGGAGTGCATTGTCGAATTCACGACCGTAGTCGCAGTGTATTCTCAGAGGCGTTCCGAAGTGTTGGAAAAACACCAAGAGTGTACTGACGACAGTTTTAGCGGACTTGTTGCTAATCGGGTAGGCCTGGAAATATTTAGTTAGTTCGTCTCTGATAGTAAGTGCATAATTTTTGCTAGGAACTTCCAGAATGTCGATATTTATCCTTTCAAAAGTGGTTCTTGGAGTTTCGGTTACTACTAAGGGATTGTCAAGGTTTTTTCGGAAAGCTTTAGTTGTCTGACAGATTTGACAGTTTCTAATGAAGTTTTCTACGTCTTTTGTAATACCTTGCCAGTTATACTTTTCTTTAATTCGTCTAATAGTTTCGTTGATCCCTCTGTGTATGTTGTTTTTACCGTTATGGAATTGATCTAGTATTATTGGCACTTGATCTCTTCCTACTGTTTTTGTTTTGTTCTGACAGACTTTCCACTTTATGTCTGTTTCTGCGAATATAAACGAAAGCATTTCGAGTATAGGTAGGTCTAAATTATTTTCAACGCAGTATAGTTCAGAGTCAGTTAGAAGGTCTTTGCTCTTGTAAATTGAAGCAAATAATACCTTGTTCACAGTGTCGAAATCAGTTGGTAAGGGGATAATGTAATATCGTCTTTTTCGAACGCTTTTACTATTGAAAATATTGATTTTAAATTGCTCGAAGTCGGCATTCTCTTCGAAGATATCCTCAAGAATTTGGTTATGAAAAACTTTTAAATTGCCAGATTGAAAGAAAACTAAGATATTTTTGTTTTCTCTATCAAGGAGTTGACAGTTGGAGTACTGAATTTTACTATAGTCGATAAGTGAGACGGTCTTATACCGTTCTACGAATGTCCGAAATTCTGTAAAAATTGAGTTGTCTTCGTCGTCGGTTTCAAGTTGTTCTGTGTCACTGTTTCCGATTTCGTTTAAGGGAGTTATCGTGAAGTGTTGGAGTTTGGTGTTTGATTGGAAAGTCATACATTCATCAAAATGGTTGATTCGAATGCGTGAAAGGGCGTCTGCGTTCTTATTTACTTTTCCTGGTTTGTATATAATTTCATAATCGTACTCCTCGAGTTTGAGGCGCCATCTGGCAAGTCGATTACCTGGATCTTTAATAGAAAAGAGCCACGTTAACGGGCGGTGGTCGGTTAGAAGTTTAAACTTTCGTCCAAAAATTATTGGCCTGAAGTGTTTAACGGCCCAAACAATAGCTAGAAGTTCACGCTCTATTGTGGAGTATCGGGTCTCAGCCTTGCAGAGGGTCCTAGATGCGTATCCAATTGGCAGATTTTGCCTATTGGTCCCTGTGAAAGCACAGCGCCGATTGCAAATGCGCTAGCGTCAGTTGTCAAAATAAAGGGCTCATTGAAGTCGGGATAAATTAAAATTGGGGTCGAAGTGAGGGCTTGCTTTAATTCATTGAAAGAATTAACGCATTCAGAACTGAAATAGAATGAAACATCTTTTTGCAGCAATTTTGTGAGTGGTTTTGAAATTTTAGCAA
Source organism: Octodonta nipae (assembly GCA_034190945.1). Lineage (NCBI taxonomy): Eukaryota > Metazoa > Arthropoda > Insecta > Coleoptera > Chrysomelidae > Octodonta > Octodonta nipae. The sequence continues at coordinate 58,504,150 of CM067220.1, forward strand.
AATCGGAACCTAACAATCCGTCGAACTCGATATCGATATTGCAAATGTAGACCTTATGAGGATCATTGATATTAAACGGGACGAGAGTCGATTCGTTGATATGAATTTTCTCGTTAGTTATTCCCTGGATGACGACATTTTCTGGGAACATTTCCCTGATTCGTTTGCAAGTTTCTGGCTTAAATATAGAGAGTCCTGCACCGGTATCCACAAGAAGTTTGTAAGTGTTGGATGCATCGGTGACGTAATATAAGTTCTTAGAATTTACGGACAAGAGGGGTCTTACAGAAATCTCTGTTCGGGGGTATTCAGGTTGTCGTAATCTGTGCATTGGTACTGGTTGTTTGTTGGGTTCGAATAGGTTTGTTCAAATCTATGATTTTCGAATTCATGATTATTTAGATGATGAGTACGTTGTTGGCGGTAAAAATTAGGGTTCTGTTTAAATTGGTCCGTATTTGGGGGTTGATTACTTGTTGATGGGTGTTGTGGCTGAAAATTTCTATTGGGTGGAAAGTTTGTTTGGCGAGGTTGCTGGTAATTTTGTTGGTTGGAATGTTGGGTGAATAGAGGGCGAGGTCTTTGGAAATTTTGTCCAAAACTTTGATTTTGTCCAAAGTTTTGGTTTTGTTGGAATTGCCTCGATCTAATGAGGCATTCATTATCTGAGTGGCTCATTCTCTTACAGAATGTACATTGTTTTGGAGGTGGCAATTGATTCGGTCTTCTAAAGGACGGAGTTGTAGTTTTGAAATTAGAAAATTTTTGAGTTTCGAGATGGTTCAATTGGATTTCTCTTTTGATTCTACAGATCGCGGTTAAAATATCTCTCGGGTCACTTGCTCCAATTAATTGTCCCATTTTTGGCTCTAGGCCTGTAAGCAGACTGTTTAGTGCCATAGGTTCAATTAAATCTATTTGGGCTTGTTTTTCCTTACTAGTCAAATTTTGTTTTGTGACCGCTGCCAGCATTTTTGCCTGGTGGGTCTGAATTCTAGTAGAAAAAGTTAAGGGTGATTCGGATGGTAATTGTTTCATACGTTGGAGATCCTGAATGAGCGCTGGTAGGTCTCGAGGGTCCCCGAAATGATTTTCTAAAAGAGTTACAATGTCAGTCAATTGTGTAGGGTTTCGCGAATTTACTAGTTCCGCTGCCCTGCCACGGAGTTTATTTTTTATGTGGAGGATAAGTAGGACCTGTTGGTTATCGGTCGCCATACTGTGGGCGGTGTTACAAGATGTAATAAAAGTATTTAAAAAGATAGGGTTACCGTCATACTCCGGCACTATCGCAAAAATCTCGGAAATTTTATAGGGCTCCACAATTGGAGTGGCTGCACCTTGCCTTGTTGTAGTCATATTGTTTTAAAAATTAAGTATTTGCACAATATTAAAAGTCGAAATCAGATTATATTGTCAAATGGTAAAACGTATACCAATGTGTAAATAAATAAATGTGAAAATAGATAAATATTAAAATAATTAGATCAGGTTATTATAAGTTGTCGTTCAAAATAATGGTATATATTTAATGTGTAATTATCAATATATACCAAAATTGGTCAAAAATTTCTTACCTTGCACTTTTACTCAAAATAAATGAACAATATATTGAAGGGAGTGATGTAATATGTTTCAAATATTTAAGGAAAAGTAAAGGATTTATCTTTGATGATAGAAATGGTGATTAAGTGTATCAATAAATGGAAATAATAAAATAATAATAACGTAATCCTTACAATATAATTCCTGGCATGGACTAGTTCTGTAAGTTGACTGCACTGGTTAGCCGTTGCGTGTTCCTGGTGCTAGCTTGCTTCCAGTTGTGTCTCCAGACAGAGGTTGATTGTCCCACGAAGGTTTGGAAACCACCACGACTAGTTAGAATTCTCGTGTTCTAGTCGTTTTGCAACAATCCTACCGACTGCGCCAATTTTATATTTTCACAAACACAAATGCTTTTTTAAAAAAAATTATTTTTATTTAAAACACAAATTAAATATTTTACTTAAAAAATTCCGTTAAACAATATAAATGAGATAATTGAATGCGATACATTTAATGACGCTCACAGCCATCACATGTGCATTTATAAGCTACGTGTTGCATTGTCAGCATCAGCAGTTTTACCCGTGCGATGGGCATTTGCGTATTTCCTGGGAATTGCTATATCGTGTAATATGACACCATGTGAACGACTCATTTGACCGGTTACACGGTGTTGTCATATTATTATTCTAAGTATTGTTTAGGACGTATATAACATATATATATATATATATATATATATATATATATATATATATATATATGTTTTTAAGTTTTTTAAGTTTTCGCGGGCACTAAATGTATTAGATGGTTTCCGGGAATTCTTCCGCGTAGTTGATGATCTCATATTATCGGGTGGAGTGTATTGATGTTCTTAATACTAAACTCTTAGATATCCACCTACAGGTAAGCAATACACTACACCCGACAATATGGGATAAATACGATGAAATTAGCGAATTTAGGGCCAAGAAGAATGCAGAGTTGACAACAATGCAACAACAGAAAAAATTTAACAAATTGAAGCTCCAACAGAAGCCCAAAAACGATTTTTTCTCGGAAATTAACGGTCACAGTCTAACCTCAAGACAATTGGAAACGAATAGAACCGTTTATAACTTATCTTCGGTCCAATTGAACTCTACCTCGATTGGCGTGTTGGCTAAGGGATTCATTTACGCTATTGCTCCCTCTCACATACCAACAGAGATGTGGCGTGGAAACAGCAGTTTCAAAATTAAATGCGAACACCGCTGAAATAATTAGACAAGATGTGTCACATGTTCTAAGAAAGTCTAAACCACCCAAAAGGAACCTATCTATAGAATAAAATGAGGCCTTGAAACAACTTCGCCTTAACAAGGACATTGTCATTCTACCTGCTGATAAAGGAAATGCGACTGTAATTTTAGATACAGCGGATTATTCAAACAAAATTCAAACATTGCTAAAAGGGTACCACGGACAGTATTGCAAGAATTCTACGGAGACACAATATCGATACTATTTTCAATACAGACAGAAAAATAAGCACGGTGTTGAGGACTCCGAAGACGAGGATCCCTTTAGAACAACAGGGAGTGTACGAGATTCCATGTGCAGACTGTTATAAAACCTATGTGGGGCAAACTAACAGAAGAATTCAAGCTAGACGTGATGAACACCAGAATGCTATAAGAAAGCAGGAAAAAACAACATCCATTGCGGAACACGCCACCACAACGTCACACCGAATAGACTTTGAGAACACCAGAGTACTAGCAAATATAGAACACCCGAAATCAAGACTCGTAAGAGAGGCAATTGAAATAGCGAAGAGGCCTCACAGTCTAAACGCACGCAATGAAATCCAGAACTTATCGAATTGTTGGAAAATTCCCAACCGAACCCGTCCAATAAAAACTCAACCGGAAATAACATATCAGCAGGCGGGAGGCGTGCTCACTGAGCGCCCAGGGCCAATCACACGCAGCCGCTCACGGTGCCAACCAATAGGCGCCGAGCCGCGACTATATAACACGCGCGCGCTTCTGAAAATATCAGTATTCGAGTAACTAGAAGCGAAAGCAGAAGGCTACGAGAATTATGCGAACCGACCTGAAGCGGGCTGATGTGACTCTGCCGAAACATCGTCATTTTACCATCGATCCCGGCAGGGATCAGTTATTAACTACGCGGATGAATTCCCGGAAACCATCTAATACATATATATATATATATATATATATATATATATATATATATATATATATATATTCTAAATTATTGCTAAGATTTTATTTTAAACTTTATTTGCCTAAAAGCATTTTTAATATATTTTTCCAATAATATATCTAATTAAAAATAATGGTAGTTTGAAACAAATTTTATTTTCATTAAAGAAATATTGGTATACAATAAATAAAGGCACGGATATTTAGTTCATATTGAATAAATCCGTTATGAAAAGTCAACAGGTTTGTTATAAGAACACTTGCTAACTGGTAAGGCCAAAATTATATGGACGCTATAATTTATATATACCCATGTATATCAAAATATTGCAACTTAAATAAATACTAAAAGGAAGGTAATTTATGGCAATAAAATAAACATAAAAGACATTATTTGGAAGCCATTATTTGGCACAGAAAATTTTGAACAAATGTTAAATATTGAGAAATAAGATTTTATTAACTGTAAAAACTGCGTGTTGCATAGGATATCATGGGATATAATTTTTTTTGAGTTCTTTGGGGATAACACCACATAAACTTGAAAGTCTGTACATTACAAAAGTCTAAACGTTTCAAGGTTTAAATCAGACTCCGTTTTCAATGGTATTACACAAAATGAATTCAGCCGTTCCTGGTTGGCAATAATCAAGGATGAAATTAATAATGGTAATATCCTTTTGAACAACACTAAATCGGGATAGTTCATAAGGTTTTTACTAGGTTTACCATTATGACTTTAACGATATCTCTGGAACATCATAATTTCTTTGGTCTCATTTTTGACGAATGCATCTTATAACAAAGTGGTACCTAGGAACGCCACATGAAATTCTAAATATAATCTTTCCAATTCTAAATATAATCTTTCAAATTCTTCCAATTTGAAAGAAGCTTTATATTTCACATGATCTTTAAAAATTTTTTGTGCTAGCCTGTATGTATCAAAGTTGCAGTAAATTCCCTTAGTTACAGCAGTTTTATTGTCAAACATTAATGTTAAATTGTGATACGATATTTGTCATTGCGAATCCTTTTAATTTTTTAATTTCTTGTTCATTTTGTCTAACACCATTGAAAATGGGGTCTGATTTAGACCCTGAAACCTTTGGACTTTTGAAATATACAGGCTTGCAAGTTTATGTGGAGTTATTGCCAAAGAACTTAGAAAAAATAAAAACCAGAGATGCCACAATTATCATTCAGAAAACAACGGGATATAATTAATAATTAAAATTTGTTTATTCGACATTTACTCTGAGGTTTACCGTCTTTTGCTCATATTTTTTCGATCTTTCTCAAGAACGGCAATTTTTATAATGTATAAAAATATATGGAATCAAGTCGGAATATCTTTGTAGAAAACAACTTAAGATATTCAAATAGATGGAGTTGTTTTAGAAAAATCATTGAAGATTCATTGAACATCAGTCACTTAAAGACATCTTTTTCTGATTAGTTGGAACACCATAAATCTCACGACCTGGGGTCATTTATGAAATTACGTGACAAAATTAATAATAGAACAAAACCAACATCAATGTGTTCTAATGATAAAACTTGACTGACATAAAATTCAAAATTTTTTATCGATGCGTATCTGTTTTTTTGTTAAAAAAATCGGTAATAATTTAGTTTTTTAACTTTTACACAAAATGAGCTATTATACGCTGATCTTTGTTATTTTATTGCTTAGATAATCAAACTTAAAGTCGAAATTACGGGAAAAAACTTAATTGTTTATATATATTGTTATTATTTACTTGAATTATTCTTATTAAATAAAAGAGTAGATCTTATCATTCCCAATAAGTCAGCAACGATAAAAAGGGAAGAACTTAAAAAGTCTCGTAAACGAAAAATTGAGGGGCGCAATTTTGACTTTTCAAATTGTTGTAATGTTTTTATTTTCACACACGGGTTCAGTTCAGTTCTTGGAATTATTTAAAAACACAGTCCAACTCACTCTAATTTATTTCCACTACTTTAACACAACTAGTTAGAAATTTTATCACTTAAGTATACGACCGTCAAAAACTGAATGCCTCCTATCGCCAGCTGTTCATTTTTATATATTAATCTCGGAATTGTCTGGTACGTCCACGAACCATCGGGAAACTCTTTCATGTTCTGAAAGCTTTAAGGGTCCGCCTGTTGAGAGACAAACATTTCGGATTCCCAGAATTTATCGGAATAATGTCTCTTCCACGAATTGGTTGATGGCTGATTGCACCAGCTGTCGGATGAATTCTAGTAACATTGCCCCCTGCTTAAAACCATTTCGTCCCGGAATGTCCTAGAATCCTTCCTGGTGTGACGATATTGGCAGGACTCTCCATTTCGACAACGGGAAGTTTGGTGGAAGTAACAGTCAACTTTGTTCGAACCTGGGCTGCGAATATTGAGACAGAATATCAGGATGTTGATGCCACTGAATCGCAAGATTGGTTCCATCATACTTCTCACCACCCTCCTATTCAGTCCATCCAACCCGCAGGCTATCTTTGGGACCGCCAATTTCATCAGATTCTTCTCCATCATCACATTCCTCAATTCTACCAGAGTCTTCCAAAGATTGCTATATGTTGGCTTGTCTTGCGAGAATGTTTTCGTTACCAAATAAAAGATGTCTCTGGTACCCACTGGTTATTTATCTTCGAGATGAAGGACCTTCCCTACCACTGGATCTTGCTCCCGTAGCTTCTGGAACTGGCCGTATTTTTTGACAAACACACTTGACTATTCCTCTGGACATCCGGAGATCTCGAGCCACACAATGAGCCAGGGCATATTCTAGGGGCACCTCAAATAGGTCTCGGGGTTCTTCTGTGGTCACGTCGTGGTGCACTTTCTGCCCATTAGAGTACAGTGCCATAAACTGTTCCAAGGTCATCTCATCATCGGGTGGTTGGATGCTGCGGACTTGGGCTTGGCCAACTTCGCTGTCATGACTTCCGGCATAAGGGGCTAACCTGTTGAAATGTACCACCTTTGGTTTTCCCCGAGGTAGCTTCTTTATTCTGTAGACAACATCGTTGATTTTCTTCACAATTTGGTACGGCCCCTCCCAAGATCTCTGCAGCTTGGGCGAATATCCACGACGACGTTGCGGGTTATACAACCAAACAAGATCATCAACTTGGAATTCTCTGCTCTCGGCTTTGATGTCGTAGGTTTCCTTCATTCGGGCACTGGCATTCTCGATATTTGATCGGACTCGTTGGTGTATGTCGTCCATCTTTCGACGTAACTGGCTGACATAGTCTTCACCTGCAGCCTCTTCTCTTGGGGGACATCCAAACTTCAAATCGCATGTTAGTCGTAACTCTCGTCCCATAATAACGCTTGCCGGGGTCTGACCCGTGGACTCGTGCACAGATAAATGATATGCCATTAGAAACAAGTAAAGGTACTGTGCCAGTCTCTTTGGTGGTCGGAGACTACTTTTGACAAATGGCCGTTCTACCATTCCATCTGATTGAGGGTGTAATGCTGTCGTCCGTGTTTTATTGATCTTCAGAAGTTTGCAGACATCTGGGAAAAGAGTAGACTCGAAATTTCTACCTTGGTCTGACTGCAACTCCAAGGGAACACCAAAACGACTGATCCATTCCTTGACAAGGACATCAGCAACAGTCAAGGCTTCTTGATTCGGCAAGGCATACGCTTCGGCCCATTTACTAAAATGGTCCATCACCACCACAATGTATTTATTTCCCGAGTCGGATTCAGGAAATGGACCCGCAACATCAATGGCTACTCTTTCGAATGGACTGCCCACGTTATATTGCTTCATTGGAGCTTTTGGTCGCTTATGAGGCCCATTACTTGCTGCACAAACCGTACAGTGCATCCCATTTTGGTTGAGATTGCCAGGTTACTCGGTTGTTTTTGAAGATAGAGTCTTGCGGTTTTCACATACCTGTTCTACTTTTTTGTGAAACTCAGGATGGCTATATCAGATTTTGCATAAGTGTTTCCATTATTAAGACACAGGGCGATTTTGATAATTTATACTTTTTGGACCCCTTCTATATCTACGAAGTTATTAGAAATACTCTTGCGCTAAGAACTACGTCTAATAGAAAATTTTACACAGAATCCAGTGGAGTACTCAATTTTTTTTCCGAGTATGGTTTTGAAGATACTACACAACATTATATATTTTTAAATGGAACACCCTGTATTTTATTATTTCATTGAATTCGTTATTTTTTTTCCCTTTAAAATAATGTTTAATACAATACACATGGTATTATTAGAAATGGTAAAAAACACTAAAAAGCTGAGTTTTTTGCTAGTAGGCCATGTATTTTCCATTTAAAAGGAGAATCAAACAAATAATTCCATTTGAGATTTTTTATAAGAGTTTATCAGCAAAAAAAAAATGTTTACAATAATTCAATAACATGAAACACGAAATTTAGGTACCTAAAAGCAACTAATAAATAGTTAAACAGAATAAGTATTACAAATCAAATATCTATCTTCAAATCAATTTTGGACATTATTTAACACCTTATTGATTTAACTGTTCAAATTGTTGTCCATTTTCCCTAACACATAATTGGCAAACCTTTCCATCTCGCATGAATTCATTTAAAATTATTATAGAATTCCGCCTTTCGGAACAATATTTTATCTAGTGAGCGCTGGGGAGAAAAACGCAAATCTGATCAAGCTGACATTGTGTTTTATCGTGTTTGAGTTTACAAGATCATTATATAAATAATTATTCGTGAGTTTGCTGGTTGATAATTGATAATGGCTGGAAGAGAATTCGTTTTTCAAAATAACGAAAAATACGATATGATACAATGTTTAAATCATTGTTATGAGAATGTTGAAGAAGCTTTAGAACTATATTTCCACAGGTATAAAGTACGAGTATTTTACCACAAGATATTTCATGAAATCGCGTTTTTAAAACTTTCAGATATCCAGAGAGGCATCAACCTAGTCGAGCAACTATATTTAGAGTAAAGAATAAGTTTTGGTGCATATTCTAAATCTCGATCAAAGGTGTATAACAAAGAAAATCGAGAAATAAATGAAATAAATGTGTTAGCTAGCGTTCATGCCTATCCCCAGACTTCTTGTGCGAAATTAGAAAATTACACTGGAGTTTCTCAATAACGGGTCCAAAGAATTTTAAAAAAATATAAATTTAAACCTTACAAAGTCAATATTGCCCAGCACTTATATCCTGGTGATGCAGCAAGACGGTTAAATTTTTGCAATTGGTTTTTAGACCAAACCCGAAGGGAAAATGATTTTGTAAGGAAAGTTATTTGGTCAGACGAATCTCATATAAGCAGTGCCGGTATATTTAACAGGCAGAATACAAGATACTGGTATGATGAGAACCCGCACTTAATTTTTGAGCGACAACAGCAGGGTCGATTTGGTTTTAATGTAGCCTGTTTCCTACTGGGGACAAAAATAAAGTACCGCATTTTTGAATGAATCCTTACCGCCAATAAGTACTTGACAATCCTAGAAGACTTATTACCCGAAATATTGGAAGATGTTCCCCTCGCCTTTCGCAATTCTATACACTTTCAACAAGATGGCGCCCCTGCCCATAATTCTAGATTAATTGGGCGCTTTTTAGACAATAATTTTCAAGGATATTGGATAGGAACACATGGACCAATTAGGTGGCCTCCAAGATCACCCGATTTATCTATATTGGACTTTTTTGTGGGATTATTTGAAAAATAAAATATATACCAACAGACACAACAGTCGCGAAGAACTTCGTGCCGCAACGGAGGCAGCTTTTCGGGATTTACAAAGGCGACCTGTTATAATTTTAAATGCACACAGGCGTATTGAAAAGGTTTGCCAATTATGTGTTAGGGAAAATGGACAACAATTTGAACAGTTAAATCAATAAGGTAATAAATAATGTCCAAAATTAATTTTAAGATAGATATTTGAGTTGTAATACTTGTTCTGTTTGTTATACATAATGAACGATGTATAACTATTTATTAGTTGCTTTTATGTACCTAAATTTCGTGTTTATGTTATTGAATTATTGTTAACATTATTTTTCTTTGCTGATAAACTCCTATAAAAAATCTCAAATAGAATTATTTGTTTGATTCTCCTTTTAAATGGAAAATACATGGCCTACTCGCAAAAAAACTCAGCTTTTTAGTGTTTTTTAGCATTTCTAATAATACCATGTGTATTGTATTATACATTATTTTCAAGGGAAAAAATAACGAATTCAATGCAATAATAAAATACAGGGTGTTCCATTTAAAAATATATAATGTTGTGTAGTATCTTCAAAACCATACTCGGAAAAAAATTGAGTACTCCACTGTATTCTATGCAAAATTTTCTATTAGCACAAGAGTATTTCGAATAACTTCGTAGATATAGAAGGGGTCCAAAAAGTATAAATTATCAAAATCGCCCGGTATCTTATAAATGGAAACACTTATGCAAAATCTGATATGGCCATCCTGAGTTTCACAAAAAAGTAAAACAGATATGTGAATACCGCAAGACTGTATCTTCAATAACAACCGAGTAACCTGGCAATCTCAACCAAAATGGGATGCACTGTACATTTCCGGCACCACTCCTTAACGTCTATTTGGCAGTTTACCCAATAGTAGCGGTCTTGCAACTTTCCCAAGGTTTTGGTCACTCCCAGATGTCCTCTGGTTATACCGTCATGTAGTTCTCGCAAAACCTCTGGTCTCCTATTTTTAGGGACTACAATCAGCTTTCTGTCCTTGCCTTCCTCTGGGGTTTCAAAAACGCGCTTTAAAAGTCCATTCTCCAGAATGAGAGAGTTCCACTGAGCCCAGTACGACTTTATGTTTGGTGAGTATCGGGAAATCTCTTGCCACGTAGGTTTGCGGTCTTCTTGCTTCCACCGGATAACCTCTTTCAAATCTGGATCTAATTTCTGGTCTTTTTGGATCTCCGCAGATTGCCAATGGTCATCGATGGCGGTAGTTCTGCAGAGAACAGCCCCTTTTTCTTCTGCTCGCTGACAATGTTTGCAATCATCAGGGCATCGTCTTCTCGATAGCCATCAGCATTCTTATGGCTTGTTCCAGCTCGATGTTCAGTCTGGAAGTCGAATTCTTGCAACCGCTCAAACCACCTGGCCACTTGTCCTTCGGGGTTTTTAAACTGCAGGAGCCACTTCAGTGCTGCATGATCAGTCCTCAGGAGGAATCTTTTACCATAGAGGTACTTGTAGAAATGTTCTACCCCCTTTACCACAGCCAAGAGTTCCCTGCGAGTAACGCAGTAATTCCGTTCAGGCTTGCTCAAGGTTTTGCTGAAATAGTCGATGACTTTCTCCTGATCGTCTTGGATCTGCGAAAGCACCGCACCAATTCCGACATTGCTTGCGTCGGTATCCAAAACGAAGTTCCCATCTGGAAAAGGATAACTTAAGACGGGGGCACTCGTCAAAGCTCGAATGATCGTTGGCGTTCCTCCTTCCACTGGTACTGCATCTTCCCCTCTGTGAGTCTAGTAGCTGACACTTCTTCGGGCTTAACGACTTAAGTCGCCGAAACACCTACTCCAGGTTCTTGACGTGGTCTTCAAATGATCTTCCAACCACGATAATCTCGTCAAGATACACCAGGCACGTTTTCCATGAAAGCCCTTGTTTTCATCAATCTTTCAAACTTCACTGGAGTATTACACAACCCAAACGGCATCACCGTGAATTGGTAAAGTCCTGAGCCGATGGTAAAAGCAGTCTTTTCTCGGTCTTCTTTAGAAAGTTCCACCTGCCTATAATCGTTCTTCAAGTCCAGGGTGGAAAACATCTTCGATCCAGCCAACGTATCTAGGGTATCATCTATTCTTGGAAGGGAATAGCTGTCTTTCTTTGTAGCGTGGTTTAATTACCGATAGTCCACGCAAAATCGAGTCGAACCATCTTTCTTTTTAACCAAGACAACTGGAGAAGCCCAAGGGCTATTGGATGTTTCAATAACACCTTCTTCCTCCATCTAGCGGACTATCCTGTCGGCTTCTTCTCTTTTAGGTAAGGGTAGTCTTCTTGCCGATTGTCGAATAGGTTGAGCGTCCCAGTATTAATTTTATGTTTTACCAGATCGGTTCGTCCTCTTTTGCCATTCCATACATCGAAAATATCCTGGTAGTTTCTAACGATGTCCCTCAACTTTGCTTTCTGGTTTGGTTTCAAATTCTTAGATGAATCGATGATGAGTCTTTCCAGTTCCTCAGATAGTTTACCTGGTGGTATTTCTGCATCCTGTGTGCTTCTGACTACAGAGGAAACTGATGAACAATGGCCCAAAGTTGTTCCTTTCTTTAGCACAACCGAGTAATGATTCAGGTTCATTATCTTACTGGCACAATCTCCTTGACCCGAAATAGAGTCTTCCCCAGTTCTACTCCTCTGCCTACATTTCCGTCGTTAAGTTCGGAATCAAACATCATTACGGTTCCAGCTTTCAGCTCTTTCCGGAACATTTACATCCTCTGCCAAGATTGCTCGAAGCATTATGTCGTCTTTCCCATGAAGCACCACTTCTTCGTCATTCACGCGCAGAATTCCATCTTTAAAGTTTAACTGGAATCCCTTGGAGCTCATGAAATCCATTCCAATGATGACGGTCTTGGATGTCCGCCACTAATGCCCGATGTTGGAATGCTGTATTTCCCAAGACCATTTCAACCTCTATTTCACCATGGACTTTCGCTGCTTCTCCAGTCGCTGTTCGCAGTTGAGATTTTTTTGGTTTTATCATCGTCTCTAAAATGATGTTGCGCCTTATAACTGTTTTTGTCGCACCTGTATCCAGCAGCATTGCACATTGCTTCTTATTGATAAAGCCATCTACAAAGACACTGTTAAGGTGGTTGCGTAGCGAAGCGACATATGCGTAGATAGTTGGGGCTTGTTGGCTACAGGTCGACGATGGCCCCTTCACATCGACCCTCTTTAGTTTTCCGAGGAGGAAGTCGGGCTTCCGTTGCTCTCCTTGCAACGACTCCTTATGTGTCCTACCTTACCACATTTCCACCATCTCAGTTGTCTTTTCTCGGTAAGGACTTTCTCTATTATCTTTCTTACAGAGGCTGCGGCGTTTCCGCCATCTTCTGATTCTCCGTCAAAGATTCGGACTCGGGCTTGACCTCTGCAAGTATTTTTCGCAGCCTCGAATTCTAGCGCTCGAGCAAGTGTATCCACTAATTGAGTCGGTCGAGCTAGTGTTAAAGCTTGTCTGGCTTCGTTATCCCGCAGTCCATCTAAAAACGCTTGTACTGCTAACCTTTCTATCACATTTTTCGGTGTTGCTGGATAAGCAAGGCGAACTAGACGGACAATATTAGGTTCAAACTCTTATAGGGATTCCTTCAATCTCTGGTGGCGATTTGTCAGTTGGGAGTGATAAACATGCTCTAAATGCGTTTGTCCATACCTCAGTTCTAAATGTTTGACCAGTTGATCGTAGTCTTCTTGCTCCGAGGTATTCAATGTTTGTAAGATATCTGTAGCATCCCGTAAGGCTAGGGTTAAAGCGATTGCCTTCTCCTCTGCCGACCATCCGTTTAGCTTAGTTGCAGCCTCGAATTGGCGCCGATAATTAGTCCATGACGATTTTCCATCAAATTTTCGAATCCACTACTTCCAGACTCTTTCTGCTTTCGGTCTTTGGTGGAGTTTCTCCCCTTTGTTTTGTCACTACCTGCTCTATTATTTTGGTGATCTTGCCCTCCATTATCTGTTTTAACTCTTCTATGCGCGTTTCGTTTTTAACTGTGGCCTGACTAAGTTCTTCAACTATTGTTTGCTTTAGTTCGTCCATCCGGGTTTCATATTTGACCGTCGTCTGCTTCAGATCTTCAATTCGGGCTTCATTTTCAACCATTGTCTGCTTTAGCTCTTTCATCCCATCTTCATTCTCGAATATTTTCTCTTCCAGCATTTCTGAGTTTTTCTGTACCATGCTTTTCAAATTTTCTTCTAGGGATTTAGAATTTTCTAGCAATTTATCTTCTAGAGCCTCTTTTATTATTTTAGAATTTTCTAGTAATTTGTCTTCTAACGACTCTTTCAAGATCTGAGAATTATCTTGTAATATTTGTAGCTTATCTTCTATTTTTTTAAATAGCATACTCATGTCTCCATTGCCAGAAACTTCAAACAAATAAGTATCGGGATTGTTACCTTCATTTATTAGGGCATCTCGTAACCGTTGTATTAATTCACTTTTCTTCCCACTAATTTCTAAATCCCTTTCCTCAAGTACTTTTTTAAGTCTGTCACTTTCAATTGGTCCAAATTCACTGCTTTAAACATCGTCAGTCTATTTATTTTTCTTCTAAAGTTCCACAAATACACCCCACACCTGACACCACTGTAATGTTTTTATTTTCACACACGGGTTCAGTTCAGTTCTTGGAATTATTTAAAAACACAGTCCAACTCACTCTAATTTATTTCCACTACTTTAACACAACTATTTATAACTTTTATCTATTTAAGTATACAACCGTCGAAAACTAAATGCCTCCTATCGCCAGCTGTTCATTTTTATATATTTATCTCGGAATTGTCTGGTACGTCCACGAACCATCGGGAAACTCTTTCATGTTCTGGAAGCTTTAAGGGAATTCCCAGTAACAGCAGCGGTCCTCCTGTTGAGAAACAAACATTTCGGATTCCCAGAATTTATCGGAATAATGTCCCTTCCACGAATTGGTTGATGGCCGATTGCACCAGCTGTCGGATGAATTCTCGTAACATTATTGTTTATTTTGTGGTAATACTACTAAGAGAAGCTCTTATAGAAGCTCAGTTGTAAAGAAAGGAACTATTGATAATTGTTAGATGGGTAATGAAGAACTAAACGCAATTGATTGGGGGGGGGGGGGAAATTAATTTCGAGTTTAAGTTTGATTATCTAAGCAATAAAATAACCAAGATCAGCGTATAATAGCTCATTTTGTAGGTTTTTCATTTCTCTACAACATTGCCCATAGTAGCAAACACGGGTTTCACGGGTAGATTTTGTATAAAAGGTAAAAAACTAAATTGTTACCGATTTTTTTGAGTTTTTTTTGTAAAAAAAACAGAAACGCATCGATAAAAAATGTTGAATTTTGTAGCAATTAGGCATGTTTTATATTCCAAAAAAAAATATTTGGACGAGTCCATTCGATAAATTGCTAAGTGGTGCTACTATATTCTTATAATAAATAATTTTAATTTTAAGCAGACATATTTATATTTCTAGCATAATATGGATTTATGTAATAAATTTAGCAAAATGGAATACCTATACTTTATTTAACCACAGATCATAATATTGTGCTAAATGCTAAGGCTATTGCAAGCGAGTTTTACATTTGAAAATGTTTCAATAAAAGATCAACACATACCTATATGTCTAAAGAAATTTAGCTTGTAGACGCTAGATGTAAGACAGACATCTAGGATTTTCTAGATATTTGGCTTGTCATTAACTAGTATTTATTAACCAAATATTAACAGTAATCTGAATTGAACAACATAAAAATGGCATTGTTAACTAATTGAGGAATAACATCTTTAGTCTTCTATTATTAGCAATTATCAATTGGTATCAGCGTTTCAGTTTTATATAGATAATAATAAAATATGAAATGTACTGAAAGTGTAAACAAAGGAACCTGCTATTATTTACTTATGTTTTAAAAAATCTATGAATAGAGAAGGCATATTTTCGTTTTTCATTTAAATTTAAAATAAGTACGTCTTTTACATATTAAAAATGATTGATTACTCCATCATTATCATCAGTCTCTGTCTAAATGGAGTTTCCATATTGCTAAATTTAATACATAAATCCATATTATGCAAGAAATATAAATATGTGTCTCCTTAAAATTTAAATTTGCATTAAGATAATTAGTTATAAGGACATAGTACCACTCCTTAGCAATTTTTCGAATGGACTGAAGTCTGAAGTGACAAGAATTGTCTGTCAATTAGAAAATGTTTTTTCAATACTGACCAAGCCATGAAATGATACTGTGATAGACAAAAATGATTTAGAAATGTATAAATATTTGAAATTAAGATTTGAATTAAATTGTTTTTTTAACTTCTCCTAATCTTGTTAACTAACATTAAAATAAATAGAAATATAATTGATACAAATTTCTTACTTGAAAAAGTAGAATAAAAAGAAAGGAATCAGAAACATCCTCTCCATGGTAGGGAGCGAGTCGATGCAAATGAACCACCTTCAATTTAGCCTTGGGGTTTCGACGGATCCGGTAGACGACGTCATTCAGCCTCTTGACCACCTCGTATGGACCATCCCAGCCGGGTGTAAGCTTTGGGGATTTACCTTTGCTTCGTTGGGGGTTGTACAGCCAGACTTTGTCCCTCTCCTGGAACCCGACTGGACTGGCCTTGAGGTCGTATCATGTCTTCATCCGGTCACTGGTAGCCAACATCTGCGTTCGGGCTAATTCGTGTATTGCCAGCATGTTATTTCCGAGCTGGTCGGCATAATCGTCGATGTCTTGGGGAGGTTCTTCGGGGAAGCCAAATGCCAAATTGCAGGGTAATCGCAGCTCCTTTCCGAATAGGACCGTGGCTGGGGTCAGGCCTGTACTATTATGTACAGCAGAGCGATATGCCAACAGGAATAGGGGAATATGGTCATCCCAATCAGGCTGGTTATTGCTGACGACCTTGGATAGATGTTGTTCCAAGGTCCTGTTGAATCTTTCCACCATTCCGTCTGACTGTGGGTGTAATGGTGTTGTTCTCGTTTTCCTGATCCCCAACATCGTGCAGACCTTCTGGAATACATTCGATTCGAAGTTACGCCCCTGGTCTGAATGTAATTCCATCGGGACGCCAAACCTGCTGAATAGTTGTTCTACTAGCACCGTCGCTACCGTGATTGCCTCTTGGTTGGGTATCGCATACGCCTCAGGCCATTTGCTGAAGTAATCTATTGCCCTTCGGGCCCTTACTGGCTGCACAGATGGCACATTTGCGGCACCAAGCTCTGAGGTGTTCGACGTAATTCACCCAGTAGTACCGCTGGCGAACTTTGTTTACGGTTTTATTCATGCCCAGGTGGCCTCCGGTAATCCCATCATGTACTTCGGTCAGGATGGCTGGTACCTTTTTCTTCGGACCTACTTGGTTTCTCGTCCATCAGCGCTTTCCCAAACTCGCTTGAGCATTCCATTGTCTACTCTTAGAGAGTTCCATTGAGCCCATAACGATTTCAGCACGCCGGAGTATCTAGCTACCTCGTCCCATCGTGGCCTGGGTGCCCCTCTCGTTTTGAGTGACAATATTGGTTCGATGTCTGGATCAGCCATTTGGTCCTGGATGCACTGTTCCGTTGTCCAGCCTTCATTGGCCTGCACTCGGATCTGCCTGATGGAGATACCCCCTCGCTGTTCCGTCTTCAGACAATGTCCGCATTCCGCTCTACAGGGTCTTCTGGATAGGGCATCGCCATTATTTTGCAAACGGCCGGCACGGTGTTCCACCTTGAAGTCGTATTGCTGTAATTTCTCCATCCATCTGGCCAGTTGTCCTTCCGGTGTCTTCATGTCCAGTAGCCATTTGAGTGCGGCATGATCTGTTCGGATTAAGAAATGACGACCATAGAGGTATTTGTGGAAATGGTCTACAGCCCTTATTATTGCAAGAAGTTCTTTTCTGGTGACGCAATAATTTCTTTCCGGTTTCGAGAATCCACGGCTGTAATACTCGATTACTTTCTCTTCACCGTCTTGCACCTGTGATAGGACGGCCCCCAAACCTGTGTTGCTGGCGTCGGTGTCTAAGATGAACTTGCCGGACTGTGTAGGAAAGGCTAGGATTGGGCTGGAACATAGTGCTGCCTTCAGTCGCCTGAATGATGTTTCGCAATCCTGATTCCAATGGAAGGTCTCTTTCTCAGTGGTCTGCCGATGTAGAGGGGCGGCAATGGTGGCAAATCCCTCAACAAAACGCCGGTAGTATGAACAGAGGCCCAAGAAGCTTCGGAGTTCATGCTTGTCTCTTGGGACTGACCAATCACGGATGGCTTCTATCTTGTCTTCGTTGGTGAGGATTCTTGACTCGGATACTACGTGGCCCAAAAACTCTACTTCTTTTTGGAACAAGGAACACTTATTCGGATTGAGTCTTAGGTTGGCATTCTGGAGAATACTTCTCCCAGGTTCTTCAGATGGTCGTCGAATGTCTGACCCATGACTAGAATATCGTCGAGGTATACTAAGGACGTCCTCAATGTTAACCCGCTCAGTACATACTCCATTAGCCTCTCAAATGTAGCGGGTGCATTACATAACCCAAAGGGCATGACCGTGAACTGAAACAACCCTTTACTGGTGGAGAACGCTGTCTTCTCTCTGTCGTTTGCGTGTAGACCAACCTGCCAATAGCCACTTTTTAGGTCTAGTGTGGAGAACCAACGGGAGCCTGCTACTGTGGTCAAAGTGTCATCGATTCGGGGTAATGGATAGCTGTCTTTCTTCGTGACGTCATTCAGCTTTCTGTAATCCACACAAAATCGGGTGGTTCCATCCTTCTTTTTAACTAGCACTACGGGAGCAGACCATGGGCTAATGGATGGCTCAATAACTCCACTCTGTTGTTGCCCCAATAGTAGTCGTCTAGGTGGTATTCTGATGGGTTGAGCCTTTCCGGTATCTATTCGATGCTGGATGATGTTGGTGCGACCGGTGGTTCCATCTTGACTGTTAAAATTTTGCCAGTGCTTTGTGATAAATTGCTTGGCTTTCTTCTGGTTCTCTGGTGTCAGGTTTGTCAAATGGTCAGCAAACTGTTGTAGGAACTCTTTATTGGGCCTTGTCTCCTTCACCGACGTATGGTACTCTTCTTCGCAATTGATGATGGTTTCTACTGGCTCGAAACAAGCTATCTCTTGACCATTGGCAATTCTGATGTCGTTGTTGGACAAATTCAGGACTCTGATTGGTATATCTCGTCCGGTTTTAACTATAGCCCGTCCAACTAAGTAGTCATGAGCTGAGTGTACGGGCTCCACCATTCCAACGCAGCTCCCAGGATTGCTGTCTAGCTGCCCATGAATAATCTGTTCCGTTCGACCGGGAATTCTAGCTGAAGACTTTGCCACAATTTTTATGGAGGTGACTGAACTGTTGACGGGCTGTGTCAATACAAATTCCTCATTTAGGAAACGACGAACATCCTATCTCGGGTCGAACATAAATCCATGCTGGCTAATTAGGTCCATTCCCAGTATAAAATCGTCCTCAATATTCGCTACCAGGAGCCTATGCCGGATGGATACTGTCCTGGGGGCTGGTGGAGGGTGAGTCAGCATTCGCTCCCTTATGCTGACTGGTTGGAGTTTCCCTGGTTCGTAAGGTCGGTTTGTTGGCTACCCCTGGTTGGTGATCGTTCCGGCAGCCTTACTCGGCAGTCACGTTGGAATTGTCCTGTCCGTCCGCAGCGGTAACATGCCCCTCTGGTGGCAGTTCTTTGTGACCATTCTAATATTTTGTTCAGACCAGCCAGCAGCGCTTGAAATGGTGACTCTGACTCTTCCTGGTTGAAGGAAACTGCTCGGACCCTCGGCTTGGACATGTTCATGACGGCCTCTAGTTCCAAAGCCCGAAGTAGGGCTTCATTACTCTTCTTGAGACCGCTTAGTCTTTGGTTTCTTTGTGCTTCCGGATCTCTGGCGCCTTTCATGAAGGTCTGCGTGGCCAATTGATACATAGTTTCTTCTGGCAGGTCTGGGTAGGACAACTGCACTAAACGTCTAATCTCTGCTTCTAATTCTTGAAGGCTCTCTCCGGATTTTTGCATTTTTCCGCTTAGTTGCACCTGGTATACTTGGCTCAGGGATTGATTGTCGTATCTTTTGTCCAGGATGGCGATTATCTTGCGAAATTGCCTTGTTCATTGACTGGAATGCTTTGGAGGAGTTCTAAGGCCGGGTCTCTTAAGGAAATTACAAGAGACGTAGATCTTTCTTTGTTATCCCATCCATTAGCTGCACCTACGGCTTCAAATTGCCGTTCATATATGGGCCAAGATAAACTGCCATCAAATGTGGGTGGTTAACTAACGGAACCTTTGGTACTCACGGTGTTCTGGTATTTATCTCGCTGTAAGTTTCCTACTTTGTTTTGGATGACACTGATTTTTTCTTCTACTTTACTTTGGATGGAATCGAGGTCATCTACTTTGGTTTCAAGAATATCCACTGTATTTTTTATGGTCTTAATGCGTTTAGCTCTTTGATGTCTGACTCGACTGTTTGCATACTTTGATTAACTGTTTCTTTGATTTGCGATACTATTTGCATTAATTGCTCAAATTGCAGTTGTCTTTTTTCTTCAATTTGGCCTTGTTTTTGTTCAAATATTTTAAAATAATTTTGTCTCGTCAATTCAGTTTTGTTTTTGTACAAATTTCAAGAATAATCTCTCAATTAAATTATGTTGTTTTTCTTCCATGGCAGTGACAAGATTTTCTAATTCTATTTTACGTTTTTTATCAATTTGCCTACTATCAATATTTGTTAAACGAATAGATCTAAGAGTCAGAGATTTCATTACAGGGCAGGGTGGTGGTGTGATTGAGCATTTAAGTATCGTTTGGTATGGGTTGGTTTCCTATAGACGATATGTGAGAATTGTTGGTTTTTGTTATGAGGATATCAAGAAACGGGAGAGAAGATTCGGACTCGATTTCCATTGTAAATTGTATATTGGAATGTATACCATTGAGGTGTTGTAGAAAGAAGTGTAATAATTTCGACAGGATCATCGCCATTCTGGACACGAGATACGACAATCAATCCCTGAGCCAGGTATACCAAGTCCAACTCAGTGGAAAAACGCAAAAATTCGGTGAAAGCCTTCAAGAATTCGAAGCAGAGATTAGACGGTTAGTTCACTTGTACTACTCAGACCTGCCAGAGGAAACGAAAGACCAGTTGATCACACAGAGTTTCATAAACGACATCAGAGATGTGGAAGTACAGAGAAATATAAGACGAATTGGCGTCAAGAAAAGTAATGAAGCTCTACTTCGGGCTTTGGAAGTAGAGGCCGTCATGAACATGTCCAAGCCGAGGGTCGGAGCAATTTCCTTCAACCAGGAAGAGTCAGAGTCAACATTTGAAGCGCTGCTGGCTGGTCTGAACAAAATATTAAAACGGTCACAAAGAACTGGCACCAGAGGGCATGTTACCGCTGCGGACGGACAGGACACTTCCAACGTTATTGTCGAGTGAGGCCACCTGAGCGATCACTGACCAGGGGAAACCAACAAAACAGCCGCATGTCCAGGGACCGTCAGTCAGTCAGCATAGGGGCGAATGCTGACTGTCCCTCCACCAGCCCCCAAAACGTTATCCATCCGGGGATTTTGCCGAGATAGCGGCAGCCTAGTCATCAGAGGCACTATCAATGGGCGAGCAGTTACCATCACCATCGACACCGGTGCCGCTGTGTCCATTGCCAAGTCCAGGGTTTTGAGAGCATCAGAAATTCGGCCAGTTACCAATAACATCCAGCTCAGAACAGTCACCGGCGAGTCCATGTCAATACAGGGTGATGCAGATGTCGTGCTACATATAAGGGACAACATGATCCGGCATAGGGTCCTGGTAGCGAATATTGAGAATGATTTTATACTGGGAATGGACCTAATTAGCCAGCATGGATTTATGTTCGACCCGAGATATGATGTTCTTCGGTTCCTAAATGAGGAATTTGTATTGACACGGCACGTCACACGTCAGTCACCGCCATGAAAATTGTGGCAAAGTCTTCAGCTAGAATTCCCGGTTGAACCGAACAGATTATTCATGGGCAGCTAGACAGCAATCCTGGAAGCTGCGTTGGACTGGTGGAGCCCGTACACTTAGCTCATGACTACTTAGTTGGACGGGCTATAGTTAAAACCGGACGAGATATACCAATCAGAGTCCTGAATTTGTCCAACAACGACATCAGAATTGCCAATGGTCAAGAGATAGCTTGTTTCGAGCCAGCAGAGACCATCATCAATTGCGAAGAAGAGTACCAGACATCGGTGAAGGAGGCAGGGCCCAGTGAAGAGTTGCTACGACAGTTTGCTGACCATTTGACACACCTGACACCAGAGAAGCAGAAGAAAGCCAAGCAATTTATCACAAAGCACTGGCAAATTTTTAACAGTCAAGATGGAACCACCAGTCGCACCAACATCATCCAGCATCGAATAGATACCGGAAAGGCTCAACCCATCAGAATACCACCTAGACGACTACTATTGGGGCAACAACAGAGTGGAGTTATTGAGCCATCAATTAGCCCATGGTCTGCTCCCGTAGTGCTAGTTAAAAAAAGATGGAACCACCCGATTTTGTGTGGATTACAGAAAGCTGAATGACGTAACGAAGAAAGACAGCTATCCACTACCCCGAATCGATGACACTTTGACCACACTAGCAGGCTCCCGTTAGTTCTCCACACTAGATCTAAAAAGTGGCTATTGGCAGGTTCGTCTACACGCAAACTACAGAGAGAAGACAGCGTTCTCCACCAGTAAAGGGCTGTTTCAGTTCACGGTCATGTCCTTTGGGTTATGTAATGCACCCGCTACATTTGAGAGGCTAATGGAGTATGTACTGAGCGGGTTAACATTGAGGACGTCCTTAGTATACCTCGACGATATTCTAGTCATGGGTCAGACATTCGACGACCATCTGAAGAACCTGGGAGAAGTATTCTCCAGAATTAATAATGCCAACCTAAGACTCAATCCGAAGAAGTGTTCCTTGTTCCAAAAAGAAGTAGAGTTTTTGGGCCACGTAGTATCCGAGTCAAGAATCCGCACCAACGAAGACAAGATAGAAGCCATCCGTGATTGGTCAGTCCCAAGAGACAAGCATGAACTCCGAAGCTTCTTGGGCCTCTGTTCATACTACCGGCGTTTTGTTGAGGGATTTGCCACCATTGCCGCCCCTCTACATCGGCAGACCACTGAGAAAGAGACCTTCCATTGGAATCAGGATTGCGAAATATCATTCAGGAGACTGAAGGCAGCACTATGTTCCAGCCCAATCCTAGCCTTTCCTACACAGTCCGGCAAGTTCATCTTAGACACCGACGCCAGCACCACAAGTTTGGGGGCCGTCCTATCCCAGGTGCAAGCTGGTGAAGAGAGAGTGATCGGGTATTACAGCCGTGGATTCTCGAAACCGGAAAGAAATTATTGCGTCACCAGAAAAGAACTTCTTGCAATAATAAGGGCTGTAGACCATTTCCACAAATAACTCTATGGTCGTCATTTCTTATTCCGAACAGATCATGCCGCACTCAAATGGCTGCTGGACATGAAGACACCGGAAGGACAAATGGCCAGATGGATGGAGAAATTACACTAATACGATTTCAAGGTGGAACACCGTGCCGGCCGTTTGCACAATAATGCCGATGCCCTATCCAGAAGACCCTGTAGAGCGGAATGCGGACATTGTCTGAAGATGGAACAGCGAGAGGGTATCTCCATCAGGCAGATCCGGGTGCAGGCCAATGAAGACTGTACAACGGAACAGTGCATCCAGGACCAAATGGCTGGTCCAGACATCGAACCAATCAGGCCACGATGGGACGAGGTAGCTAGATACTCTGGCGGCTGAAATCGTTATGGGTTCAATGGGACTCTCTAAGAGTAGACAATGGAATGCTCAAGCGTGTTTGGGAAAGCGCTGATGGACGAAAAACCAAGCCCCAACTGGTAGTTCCGAAGGAAAAGGTACCAGCCATCCTGACCGAAGTACATAATGGAATTACCGGAGGCCACCTGGGCATGAATAAAACCCTTTACAAAGTTTGCCAGCCAGTGGGTGAATTACTTCGAAGACGTCAGAGCTTGGTGCGGCAAATGTGCCATCTGTGCATCCAGTAAGGGCCCTAAGACCTGGACCAAAGGCAGAATGAGCAGTACAATGTGGGCGTCCCATTTGAAAGAATTGCCATCGATGTCGCCGGTCCGTTTCCCGAGTCTGAGAGGGGGAACAAATACATTCTGGTCGCAATGGATTACTTCAGCAAATGGCCTGAGGCGTATGCGATACCCAACCAAGAGGCAACCACGGTAGCGACGGTGCTAGTAGAACAACTATTCAGCAGGTTTGGCGTCCCGATGGAATTACATTCAGACCAGGGGCGTAACTTCGAATCGAATGTATTCCAGAAGGTCTGCACGATGTTGGGGATCAGGAAAACGAGAACAACACCATTACACCCACAGTCAGACGGAATGGTGGAAAGATTCAACAGGACCTTGGAACAACATCTATCCAAGGTCGTCAGCAATAACCAGCCTGATTGGGATGACCATATTCCCTTATTCCTGTTGGCATATCGCTCTGCTGTACATAATAGTACAGGCCTGACCCCAGCCACGGTCCTATTCGGAAAGGAGCTGCGATTACCCTGCAATTTGGCATTTGGCTTCCCCGAAGAACCTCCCCAAGACATTGACGATTATGCCGACCAGCTCCGACATAACATGCTGGCAATACACGAATTAGCCCGAACGCAGATGTTGGCCACCAGTGAGCGGATGAAGACGCGATACGACCTCAAGACCAATTCAGTCGGGTTCCAGGAGAGTGACAAAGTCTGGCTGTACAACCCCCAAAGGAGCAATGGTAAATCCCCAAAGCTTACACCCGCCTGGTATGGTCCATACGAGGTGGTCAAGAGGCTGAATGACGTCGTCTACCGGATCCGTCGAAACTCCAAGGCTAAATTGAAGGTGGTTCATTTAGATCGACTCGCTCCCTACCATGAAGAGGATGTTTCTAATCGGAACGATCAGAATTAAAGGAGGGGCAGTGTTACGAAATTTACCCAAAGCCGACCCTGTTTCATTTCAGTACGACAACTAACGCGTTGAGATAAAAAACGCTTCTCGAAAAGACTCGGCAGCGGAAGGAGTGATGAATGATTTTACGAGAATTTTCTATGCTGGTTTATAAAGGAAGCAGCTACGATGGAGTTCAGTCATACCGCGACGACTAGCGTATATGGGATTGTTATTGTGATATTTGAATCAGCTGTTTTAATGTAAATAAAGTTCTAGAAAAATGGAAGTGAATATTAGTTTTATAATTCAAATATTCCATTTTTCTAGAACTTTATTTACATATTATATATATATATATATATATATATATATATATATATATATATATATTTACATTTATATATATATATATATATATATATATATTGCAATATACTTCGTGGGTTCAATTTAAAAATTATAACAACTAGTATTCACTGTCACTTTTCTAGAACTTTATTTACATTCAAACATCTGATTCAAATACAATAACAATCCCATATAAGCTAGTCGACGCGGTATCACTGAACTGCGATCGTGGCGTGCTTCTTTTATAATCCCCGTGGAATTCTCCAGTAGAAAATAATCATCGCTCCTTCCGCTGCCGAGTCTTTTCGAGAATCGTATTTTTTTATCGTAAAGCGTTTGTTGTCGTGCTGAAAGGACACAGGGTCGGCTTTGGGAAGATTTCGTAACACTGCCCCCCCCCCCTTAATTCTGATCGTCCCGATCAGAAACATCCTCTCCATGCTAGGGAGCTAGTCGATCTAAATGAACCACCTTCAATTTAGCCTTGGGGTTTCGACGGATCCGGTAGACGACGTCATTAAGCCTCTTGACCACCTCGTATGGACCATCCCAGGCGGGTGTAAGCTTTGGGGATTTACCCTAGCTCCGTTGGGGGTTGTACAACCAGACTTTGTCCCTCTCCTGGAACCCGACTGAATTGGCCTTGAGGTCGTATCGCGTCTTCATCCGGTCACTGGTGGCCAACATCTGCGTTCGGGCTAATTCGTGTATTGCCAGCAGGTTATGTCGGAGCTGGTCGGCATAGTCGTCGATGTCTTGGGGAGGTTCTTCGGGGGAGCCAAATGCCAAGTCGCATGGTAATCGCAGCTCCTTTCCGAATAGGACCCTGGCTGGGGTCAGGCCTGTACTATTATGTACAGCAGAGCGATATGACAACAGGAATAGGGGAATATGCTCATCCCAATCACGCTGGTTATTGCTGACGACCTTGGATAGGTGTTGTTCCAAGGTCCTGTTGAATCTTTCCACCATTCCGTCTGACTGTGGGTGTAATGGTGTTGTTCTCGTTTTCCTGATCCCCAACATCGTGCAGACCTTCTGGAATACATTCGATTCGAAGTTACGCCCCTGGTCTGAATGTAATTCCATCGGGACGCCAAACCGGCTGAATAGTTGTTCTACTAGCACCGTCGCTACCGTGATTGCCTCTTGGTTGGGTATCGCATATGCCTCAGGCCATTTGCTGAAGTAATCCATTGCGAACAGAATGTATTTGTTCCCCCTCTCAGACTCGGGAAACGGACCGGCGACATCGATGGCGATTCTCTCAAATGGGACGCCCACATTGTACTGCTGCATTCTGCCCTTGGTCCGGGTCTTCGAGCCCTTACTGGCGGCACATGTGGCACATTTGCGGCACCAAGTTCTGACGTCTTCGAAGTAATTCACCCAGTAGTACCGCTGGCGAACTTTGTCTAGGGTTTTATTCATGCCCAGGTGGCCTCCGGTAATTCCATCATGTACTTCGGTAGGATGGCTGGTACCTTTTTCTTCGGAACTACCAGTTGGGACTTGGTTTCTCGTCCATCAGCGCTTTCCCAAACTCGCTTGAGCATTCCATTGTCCACTCGTAGAGAGTCCCACTGAGCCCATAACGATTTCAGCACGCCGGAGTATCTAGCTACCTCGTCCCATCGTGGCCTGGGTGCCCCTCTCATTTTGAGTGACAAGATTGGTTCGATGTCTGGATCAGCCATTTGGTCCTGGATGCACTGTTCCGTTGTCCAGTCTTCATTGGCCTGCACTCGAATCTGCCTGATGGAGATACCCTCTCGCTGTTCCGTCTTCAGACAATGCTTGCATTCCGCTCTACAGGGTCTTCTGGATAGGGCATCGGCATTATTGTGCAACCGGCCGGCACGGTGTTCCACCTTGAAGTCGTATTGCTGTAATTTCTCCATCCATCTGGCCAGTTGTCCTTCCGGTGTCTTCATGTCCAGCAGCCATTTGAGTACGGCATGATCTGTTCGGATTAAGAAATGGCGACCATACAGGTATTTATGGAAATGGTCCACAGCCCTTATTATTACAAGAAGTTCTTTTCTGGTGACGCAATAATTTCTTTCTGGCTTCGAGAATCCACGGCTGTAGTACTCGATCACCCTCTCTTCACCATCTTGCACCTGGGATAGGACGGCCCCCAAACCTGTGTTGCTGGCGTCGGTGTCTAAGATGAACTTGCCGGACTGTGTAGGAAAGGCTAGGATTGGGCTGGAACATAGTGCTGCCTTCAGTCGCCTGAATGATGTTTCGCAATCCTGATTCCAATGGAAGGTCTCTTTATCAGTGGTCTGCCGATGTAGAGGGGCGGCGATGGTGGCAAATCCCTCAACAAAACGCCGGTAGTATGAACATAGGCCCAAGAAGCTTTGGAGTTCATGTTTGTCTCTTGGAACTGGCCAATCGCGGATGGCTTCTATCTTGTCTTCGTTGGTGCGGATTCCTGACTCGGACACTACGTGGCCCAAAAACTCTACTTCTTTTTGAAACAAGGAACACTTCTTCGGATTGAGTCTCAGGTTGGCATTATTAATTCTGGAGAATACTTCGCCCAGGTTCTTCAGATGGTCGTCGAATGTCTGGCCCATGACTAGAATGTCGTCGAGGTATACTAAGCACGTCCTCCATGTTAACCCGCTCAGTACATACTCCATTAGCCTCTCAAATGTAGCGGGTGCATTACATAACCCAAAGGGCATGACCGTGAACTGAAACAGCCCTTTACTGGTGGAGAACGCTGTCTTCTCTCTGTCGTTTGCGTGCAGACCAACCTGCCAATATCCACTTTTTAGGTCTAGTGTGGAGAACCAACGGGAGCCTGCTAGTGTGGTCAAAGTGTCATCGATTCGGGGTAGTGGATAGCTGTCTTTCTTCGTGACGTCATTGAACTTTCTGTAATCCACGCAAAATCGGGTGGTTCCATCCTTCTTTTTAACTAGCACTACGGGAGCAGACCATGGACTGATGGATGGCTCAATAACTCCATTTTGTAACATGGACTCTATGTTTTCCTCGACTGCCTGTTGTTGCCCCAATGGTAGTCGTCTAGGTGGTATTCTGATGGGCTGAGCCTTTCCGGTATCTATTCGATGCTGGATGATGTTGGTGCGACCGGTGGTTCCATTTTTACTGTTAAAAATTTGCCAGTGTTTTGTGATAAATTGCTTGGCTTTTTTCTGGTTCTCTGGTGTCAAGTGTGTTAAGTGGTCAGCAAACTGTTGTAGGAACTCTTTATCGGGCCCTGTCTCCTTCACCGCCGTCTGGTACTCTTCTTCGCAATTGATGATGGTCTCTACTGGCCCGAAACAAGCTATCTCTTGACCATTGGTAATTCTGATGTCGTTGTTGGACAAATTCAGGACTCTGATTGGTATATCTCGTCCGGTTTTAACTGTAGCCCGTCCAACTAAGTAGTCATGAGCTGAGTGTACGGGCTCCACCATTCCAACGCAGCTCCCAGGATTGCTGTCTAGCTGCCCATGAATAATCTGTTCTGTTCGACCGGGAATTCTAGCTGAAGACTTTGCCACAATTTTTATGGGCGTGAATGATGTGTTGACGGGCCGTGTCAATACAAATTCCTCATTCAGGAACCGAAGAACATCATATCTCGGGTCGAAATTAAATCCATGCTGGCTAATTAGGTCCATTCCCAGTATAAAATCGTCCTCAATATTCGCTACCAGGACCCTATGCCGGATCATGTTGGCCTCTATCTGTAGCACGACATCTGCCTCACCCTGTATGGACATGGACTCGCCGGTGACTGTTCTGAGCTGGATGTTATTGGTAACTGGCCGAATTTCTGATGCTCTCAAAACCCTGGACTTGGCAATGGACACAGCGGCGCCGGTATCGATGGTGATGGTAACTGCTCGCCCGTTGATGGTGCCTCTGATGACTAGGCTGCCGCTATCTCTGCAGAATCCCCGGATGGATAACGTTTTGGGGGCTGGTGGAGGGACAGTCAGCATTCGCCCCCCTATGCTGACTGACTGACGGTCCCTGGACATGTGGCTGTTTTGTTGGTTACCCCTGGTCGGTGATTGTTCAGGTGGCCTCACTCGACAATCACGTTGGAAGTGTCCTGTCCGTCCGCAGCGGTAACATGCCCCTCTGGTGCCAGTTCTTTGTGACCGTTCTAATATTTTGTTCAGACCAGCCAGCAGCGCTTGAAATGGTGACTCTGACTCTTCCTGGTTGAAGGAAACTGCTCGGACCCTCGGCTTGAACATGTTCATGACGGCCTCTACTTCCAAAGCCCGAAGTAGAGCTTCATTACTCTTCTTGACGCCACTCAGTCTTAAATTTCTTTGTACTTCCACATCTCTGATGCCGTTTATGAAACTCTGTGTGGCCAACTGGTCTTTCGTTTCCTCTGGCAGGTCTGGGTAGGACAAGTGAACTAACCGTCTAATTTCTGCTTCGAATTCTTGGAGGCTTTCACCGGATTTTTGGGTTTTTCCACTCAGTTGGACTTGGTATACCTGGCTCAAGGATTGATTGTCGTAATGTTTGTCTAGGATAGCGATGATCTTGTCGAAATTGCCTTGTTCATCGACTGGAATGCTCTGGAGGAGTTCTAGGGCCGGACCTCTTAAGGAAATTACCAGAGATGTGGATTTTTCTTAATTTCCCATCCATTAGCTGTAGCCACGGCCTCAAATTGCCGTTTATACATGGGCCAAGATGAACTGCCGTCGAATGTGGGTAGTTTACTAAAGGAACCTTTGGTACTCACGGTGTTCTGGTATTTTCCTCGCTGTAAGTCCTGTTGCATTTTTTTAATTTCTGTTTCTAGTTTATTTTGGATGGCACAGATTTTATCTTGTACTTCAGTGTGTACTGTTTGCTTGATGGAACTGATTTCAAATTTTACCTGGCTTTGGATGGAATCAAGATCATCTACTTTTGTTTCAAGAGTATCCACGGTATTTTTTATGGTTTTAATGTCATCATTTATCTCTTTTATATCTGACTCAACTATTTGCATTCTTTCATTAACTGTTTCATTAACTTGTCCTACTATTTGCATTAATTGTTCGAATTGCAGTTGTCTTTTCTGTTCAGTTTCGTGTCGATTTAATTCAATTTGATCTTGTTTTTGTTCAAATTTCGAGAACAATCCCTCAATTAAATTATGTTGTTCACTTTTCATCGTGGAAACCAGATTTTGTTGTTTTTCTTCCATCGTGGAAACAAGATTTTGTTGTTTTTCATCGATATTAGTGACAAGATTTCCTAATTCAACTTTAAGTTTATCATCAAAAGATTTCACTAACCTTTGTTGAATTTCTTCTTGATGTTGTTTCTCCTCCTTGTCACGTTTTTCTAGAATCTGTGCTATTTTTTCGTCTAGTCCCTCTGTAACCTGTTTGATAATTTTTCTGGTAGTTTCGTCGGTTTTTTCCATACTTCGAGTTTCCATAACTGCACTAATCCTTTACTTCTGACACCAAATTGCAATATACTTCGTGGGTTCAATTTAAAAATTATAACAACTAGTATTCACTGTCACTTTTCTAGAACTTTATTTACATTCAAACATCTGATTCAAATACAATAACAATCCCATATAAGCTAGTCGACGCGGTATCACTGAACTGCGATCGTGGCGTGCTTCTTTTATAATCCCCGTGGAATTCTCCAGTAGAAAATAATCATCGCTCCTTCCGCTGCCGAGTCTTTTCGAGAATCGTATTTTTTTATCGTAAAGCGTTTGTTGTCGTGCTGAAAGGACACAGGGTCGGCTTTGGGAAGATTTCGTAACAATATATATGTTTGTGTGTGTGTGTGAGTGCGTATGTAACAAACCCAAGATTTCACAACTTTTTAAGTTATTTATTTCATCTCATGAAGACATAACTGGAGATAACAATACCTCCATTTTCAAACAATACTTACTGGTAAGGCGAGTTTTTATACAATTTTACATGCTATAGGTGGGTGAACCGCTGATAAATAAATTATATATACCTATGTATACATATATTATGAGAAAAATATTTTACCTTCTATTGGCGATCAATATTTCTGGAGCTCTGTACCACCTCGTCGCTACGTAATCAGTTAACGTAGGATCACTGTCGCTTAGATTTCCTTCTAAACACTGTGACAAAGATCGAGCTAACCCAAAATCTGCAATTTTGCACCTGAAAATAATGTTTCCAGTACTAATGTCAATCATTGTTCCTTTAAGTCTTACCTACATAAACTGTCTAATAAAACATTGCTTGGCTTTAAATCTCGATGTATAACGTTGCCAGAGTGAATGTATTTGATCGCTTTAAGTAACTGATACATGATATATCTTTTGTGTATATCTTTCAGAATGTCTCCTCTTTTAATGACGTTATGTAGATCGGTTTCCATATATTCAAATCCAAGGTAAATATCTCTATTATTGGTAGCTCTAAAATAAATAAAAAAAATTTCGGTGTCAATGTCTTACTTAATTATATTTAAACTATTTTGTGAATGAAACATTGGATATATTTAATAACCAACCTATGAGTAGTAATTGAAACTTATGAAAAACTGGAGCTCAAAGTATATCTGCACTAATACAAGGCAACAATGAAGCATCCTCAAAATCATGTCGTAATTGATAGTAACGGGTTAACATTTTCAGTTTATGTTTGGGAGTTTGATGATTAGTATGGTGGAATGATAACCAGTAAAATTCTATGGCGGAATGAAACGGGGTAAACAACACAACGAAACGGCACATTATATAGGAAGACAGCTGTTCCTATCACATTAGAGGTGGTGGGAATACCATGTAATCATTCTGATGGTAAAACCAGTGTCATCAGTCTGTAGATTGTTTTGTTCTAGAATTTTATTCCACACTCATGATAGCCCTACTAGGTTTGTACATATCTTAGATGAGTCTTTTATAATAACACATTACACAGAATTTTGATGAAGTTGATCTGTTGTTCCCAAGTTTATTCTTCATATGCACGTCACCATTACATTGTATTCTCTAAGAATTGTGTTGGTAGTCGCAAGCTCTCGGCATACAAGAATATGCTAGATTCACATTAACTTTTATTTATTTTCTTAAATACACATGTCAACATCGGATATACGCAAATGTACTGAACGTCGACTGAGTCGCTGATTACGGTGAGTGGGTCGGTTAAGTTCCATCACATCAGGTTCCAGAATAGTTGAAAGTCAACTAGAGAAATAACCATGGGAAAAATCTGAATAATTATAGTTAAAAAAAACTAAAAAATACGCTTTAGTAGCAAACCGAACTAAAAAGCAGAAAATAATTTTTGATTATGAACAGTTTTTATTAGAGCAGTAACCCCCTTGCTTGAAATATTAAATTTTACAATTATTCTATTAGCAACTATTTATAAGTTTTTAGTCTCATAACGATGTATTTATAATTAAAAGTTTACTTCATGCTTACTAACCTTTCCATTTCATTGCAGTTCTACTACTGCCAACTAGATGGCAGTAGTTAATAGACGAAATTGTATTTAGTCAAAAACAGTAACAAAACGACTACAATCGGGAAAATTTAACTTATAGAATTGTATTGTCATCGGCCCTTGACACGTGTGTCAATTTTCAACTTAATTGGACTTCTTTATGTTGGTGAAAATTATATTTAAAGTTTCCGTTACATAGATAGATACATACATACACATCGACTTCATAAAAGCGTATTAAAAAATCATGGGTACGTTTTTGAGATTCCCGAACCTGAATCCGTAATTTATTTGAACCTCTCTCTTCTATAGGTCATCCAAGATCATTTTGAGGTCATTCGAAGGAGAAGTTGTGAAATAACTGTGGAAAAAATGTGAAAAAATTTATGGGTAGGTTTCTGAGATCTCTGAACCCGATTCCGTAGTTCGTTTGAACCTAGAACCTCTCCTAGATGTCATTCAAGGTTATGTCGAAGTCTTTTGAATACAGACCTCAAAAAAGTCTAAACCAAACAAAAATTACGAGACAGGGTTCCAGAAACCCAGAACCGGCGGCTGATCAGGGTGGGAAAGCAACCGTAGCTCTACAGAGGTGGGAAACTTATCTTCTATAGAATCAAATGCTACAAGAAATTCGTCATGTCGTGTTGACGTGAACAATTTTTATGTTGTATGTGGGAAATTTCTTCAACAAAAGCAAAAGTTTTTATTTTAAGATTCTTTGAAAATAAAATATAACCAACTGTATAATATTGATACAAACTCGTTGGATAACTGATATACTCCCAAAAGTATATGTACGAGATGCCCCTGTTTCCTTAATAAAAGTCACAAGAAGGTATTTTTCAAACCAATGATATGGAGACTCCCAACAGATCATGCTAGGGACTGTTGCTTCTGTTTAACTAATGGGAAATGTTATAAAGGAAAAAATAAAAAGCTGCAGAAGTTCCAACTCAGGGAGTACACCCACAAGTATTGTTTGCAACAGAGCTACCCGGTAAGGAAGGTAGCGGATATCTCGAGCAACCTGGTACATTTACACGCACTTTTTCAAATTTTATCTACGATTACTTCTTGATTTGACTTATAAATAGCCTTGAAATGTTTTTAAATGATGCTTAGGGTTCCCGAGTTTAACCAAACTATAGATTTAACTTCAGATACTTGAACAGTCAGCTACAAAAACGTACCCATGAATTTCTTCAGATTTTTTCCTCGGTTATTTCTTTACTTGACATTCAACCTGATATGATGTAGCTTAACCGACCCACTCACCGTAATCAGCGACCTAAGAAACCCTCAAGGACCAGTCGCCGTTCAATGCATTTGTCTAGATCAAATCTTAACCTGTGATAATAATAACTAAAAAGTAATTAATGTATATTCACCTTTTAGATTTATAACAATAGCACTATTACCTTCGAATACACACTCGTTTTTGTTTCATATCGCTTTCAATGTTAAATGGAATATTTTGTCTGGGAAACAAGTTGCGTACACTAATGCTTATTAAAATGGCACCTTGAAGTTGCCGAATGCATTCTTAACAAAAAGCTTAGAATGAAATTCAAATATATTTTCAATGAGAGTTGTAAATAAAATTATCTTACAACTTTTTCGTTGCGAACAATCACCATCGGCTATATTTTTTTTAAATATGGTTCTGATCTTTTTAATTGTTAAGTAACTTTCGTGAGTGCGAATTCAACAGTATATATGATATGATTAAATGTTAATACTTTTGGTAGAAGAAACCTCCATCAGGTTATATAACACATTCTTAATAATTTTTTATTTTCTATAATCTATCTTAAGCTCTATTTTCATTAGATTGCAACTGCTAATTATTTAATTTAATTAATATTTAATAAAAAAAAACGGATAACGACTTAAAGGTTAATACAAGCTACAAATTAACAGAAACGGTTTAGAATCATTAAAATGTATGAGAAAAAAGATAATTACTTTTATTAACAATGTACTTATTAAATTGTCTTAAAGAAATTATAACTTTTAATTAATTAGTAAAACATATCTACAAAGGAGCCTTAGCAATATTTACGGAGTAATTTTATTAAAAGCGTCAAGCACTAGCGGATCCAGGGGGTGGGCTAAGGGCCTGAAGCCCCCACAAAAAACCATCTGAGTGGTATGCTTTATTAGTGTTTATTATGCTATAATCAACCTTCAGTGGCGTCAATCTGGAACGCCTTGATTTAGGTATTGTCGTATGTAGTATACAGAAATTTGTATAATACAAATATGTCATTAATATATGAAAAAAAAACTACTTTTTTTTTCATCAGTCTAAATTAAAAATTCCCCATTCATATTTTATACGATATGATTGTTTTGCTTCAATATTTAACCTCGTGTGTTTTGCGAATGCTTCTTATTAACAAAACTATATGATTTACATATAAGCAGCCGAGACGATTTATATATATATATATATATATATATATATATATATATATATATGTTATATGCAAAATATATCAGCACTTAGTTCACACAGTCGAGAAGCCAACGGAATTTAAAGCGTACGTGACTTCTCAGGGATATCAAATTTCATCTCGAATTATATGCAAACAACTTCCCGGAAACCTACACGAGTCCGTTTACCCAGTCAAATCGCTGACTTGCATCAGCACTTTTGTCGATGTTATAAAAGCAACTGGAAACGATCTCGTGTTGTCATTCAAATATTATCACTTATAGTATTAAGTATTTCAAGTAATTAATTGTTTAAATTTTGAGTTTGTATGTTTTAAATAAATAATATTTTGTAAAAAGTGATTTGAATCAAAGTGAATATAAAATTGGTCAATAGGATATTCCAGACATAGCTAGAACACGAAGATTTCTAACTAGTTGTGGTGGTTTCCAAGCCTTTTCAGAATAGAACCTACCTGAAAAGGACAATAACTACCAAGTACTAGCAAGGGAACACACAACCAGGCTAACCAGTGCTAAGTGACGCGGAGAACAGTCCGATGCGAGGAATAATAGCGTAAGAATCATAAAGTAACTATTTTAATTTGATTTTATTTTGAATGACCACCAGTTCTTTCATTTACATAATATTTTATTCCTCATAACCTTACCTTTCCTAAATAATTTTGAAACTATATATTTTACATAATCATATTATTTTATTTCCATTACTTTGACTTACATATTTCGAAGTATTTGAAACATTATTTCAAGTTTATTATTAATTTACCATTTATACATTCCTATTTCAAATTTGTTATTACTCTATTAAACTTTGTTCGATATTGGATTTTGATAAACTAGATATTTACCATTTACATTTAAAACCTCAACATTTAATTTTTATTTATTGTGCGAATTTATACAATTATAAAAATGGCAACCACTAGACAAGCAGCTACACCAACCGTAGAACCCTATAAGCTATCGGAAATATTTGCCATAATTCCTGATTATGATGGTAATCCGATATTCTTGAATACCTTCATATGCTCCTGTAATACTGCTAATTCTCCATATCAAAAATAAGTTACGCGGTAGAGCGGCTCAGTTAATTAATTCGCGAAACCCTAGTCAACTAGCCGAAATTCAAACCTTCCTAGAAAATCATTTTTGAGATCCTAGGGATCTCTCGGCTCTTATACAGGACTTGCAAAGAATGCGGCAAACTCTTACATTTTCTGCTAGACTTCAGACGCATCAAGCGAAAATGCTAGCAGCTATAAACAAGCTAAATCTAACTGTTGAAGAAAAGCAAGCACAGCTTGACTTGATAGAGTCAATGGCTCTTCATAGCCTCCTCACGGGTTTAGAGCCCAAAATTGGCCAACTCGTTCGCGCTAGCTACCCCTGCAGTATTCTCAGTGCCATTTCCAGAATAAACGAGAACTACAATTGTCACATTTAGAAACCCAGAAATTTTCAAATAATATAAATTTCCAACAACCCTCTCGTAAGCCAAATAATGTCCCACCTCCAAAACAATGCACATTTTGTAAACGAATGGGCCATCTAAGTAATGAATGCTTATTGGGAATGAGACCATTTCAACACAACCCGAATTCTAATCAGAATTATTCCAATTATCGCCCTTATTTTTCCAATCAACCTACTAACAAATCTGCAAATGTTAATCCAACTCAACAGTTTTCACAGCAACAATTTCGTCCATCTACCAGTAGGCAACTCCAAATGTCTCGCAATTACAGACCGAGTTTCTTTAAACATCAACAACATCAACAACCAAAGACTCACTTGAACAATCTGCAATTCGGACCATATCACAATGACTATAACTATTCTCAAAAAGAAAATCAATACAACCCTTTACTCAACGAGTACGGAAACGTACAAGAATATTACCCTAATGATTTCGAACAAAACGGTGAACCAGAATATTTCAACACTGAACAATTTAACGAATATTATTCTGACGAACCTGATTCTTCTAAAGTAAATTTTCATTTGACCCCCACTCAGTCAGAACCCCCAGACCAAGAAATTTCAGAAATTCAAACCCAAATTCAGACAATGAATCTGGACGACTTCAGCCCGAATGTCAACTTCCCAGAACAGAACATTCTGTAAGACCCCTTCTTTCCGTCAACTCGAAGAATCTTTATTATATTACTGATTCTTCAAACACCTATAAACTTCTTATCGATACAGGTGCAGGACTTTCAATTTTCCGAAAACGTAGTCATCCAAGGAATCACTGATCAGAAAATCTTAATCAACGAATCCACCCTTGTACCTTTTAATATCGCCGACCCACACAAGGTGTATATTTGCAACATCGACATTCAATTCGACGGATTACTGGGTTCAGATTTCCTTGAACACTATAACTGCGTTATAGACTTTAACAGCAAACGGATGATACTGTCATGCGTACTCAGAACCCTTCAACTTTCAATAACTGCATCCCAATTAATACAATCTCTTTAGAACCCCAAACACAACAGCTATGTAAATTAAAATGTAACCTCACTAACATTGAGGCTTTCCTATCATCTGCCGAAATAGAAAAAGTTTATCTTCCCCGTGCCCTTGTTAAAATTAGTGAAAAAGGCGAATTTCTTACTTCAGTTTTAAATGCAAATGCTATCCCCAAAACTGTTAATTTCGATAATTTGGAACTCGAACCAATAAACAATTTTTCAGTAAACATTCTTTCCGAAAATTACTCACAAAATTTAACCCAGCCTGATAGACAAACTACAATCATGGAACAACTTCGGTTAGAACATCTGAATGATGAGGAAGCCGAACTTATTTCTCAACTTTGCCTCGAATATTCTGATCTATTCTATTTAGAAGGTGACCAACTGACCTTTACAAACGAAATCAAACATTCAATAGACACTAATAACGCGAAACCCTCTTTCACAAAGTCATATCGGTACCCCCAAATACACAAACAAGAGGTAAAAAGTCAGATATCAAAGATGCTTGACCAAGGCATTATACGTCCGTCTAATTCGCCATGGTCATCCCCGGTATGGATAGTTTCCAAAAAACTAGACGCATCTGGTACCCAAAAATGGCGTGTCGTCAAATACCCCCTACCGAACATTTCGGATTTACTTGACCAACTTGGCAAATGCCAATACTTCACCACTCTAGACTTAGCTTCAGAGTTTCACCAAATCGAAATCGATACAAAAGACATCCAAAAAACAGCATTCATTCATTTGTTAAAATGCCCTTTTATTCTATATGGACGACATTATCGTTTATTCTCTGACTATACATGAGCACATAGCCCGACTTTCTGAAATGTTCAAACGCTTGCGAAAAGCTAATCTAAAGATCCAACCCGGCAAATGCGAGTTCCTTCGCAAATAGGTCGCGTATCTTGGCCACCTTATAACTCCCGAAGGCGTAAAGCCTAACCCCTCAAAGGTAGATTGTATCCTAAATTTTCCCCAACCAAAAAACCCAAAAGACCTCAAGTCCTTCTTAAGGTTAGCTGGTTATTACAGGCGATTCATCACCAATTTCGCCAAGATTTCGAAACCTTTGACAAGATTACTTCAAAAAGACATACCTTTCCAGTTCGATTTCGAATGCGTCAAATCTTCTGACGAATTAAAAACAGCCCTTACTTCTACTCCCATACTCATATACCCCAGTTTTGAAGAGTCATTTATTCTTACAACCGACGCCAGTTCATTTGCTATCGGCGCAGTGCTCACGCAAGGCTCCGTAGGTAAAGATTTGCCTGTAGCCTATAACTCTCTG
Source organism: Octodonta nipae (assembly GCA_034190945.1). Taxonomy (NCBI): domain Eukaryota; kingdom Metazoa; phylum Arthropoda; class Insecta; order Coleoptera; family Chrysomelidae; genus Octodonta; species Octodonta nipae. Next base: position 58,542,795 of record CM067220.1, read on the forward strand.
CAATGCTGAAACTAAGTATTCAACCATAGAACGAGAACTCCTTGCAATAGTGTGGGCGGTTAAACACTTTAAACCAATAATTTTTGGCCGTGAGTTTCTACTTTTGACCGATCATCGCCTGTTAACTTGGCTGTTTTCTATAAAGGATCCTGGAAGTAGACTTGCAAGATGGCGCCTTAAGCTCGATGAGTACGACTATCAAATAATTTACAAACTCGGCAAAGTAAATAAAAACGCCGACGCTCTCTCTCGCATTAAAGTTAACAACTTTAATGAATACATATCATTTCAAGCAAACAATCATATAACACCATTTACAGTACTCCCAAGAAACGAAACTGAGGATGACTCAGAAGAACCAGAACCAGACAAGAAGTCCCATTAATCTCCAACAAATCTCTGAAGAATTTATAACTTTTGTCGAGCGATATCAAACCGTCTCACTCATAGATTACGACAAAATTCAATTTTCTAAATGCCAACTCTTAGACCGAGGAAACAAAAACATTCTAGTATTTCCCCAAGGCTATCTCATGAAAGATTTTCACCACGACATCATCGAAGACACTTTTGAGGAAAATGCTGATTTCCGTACCCCTAGAGTAAATGTCTTCGCAAGCAAAAGTGTCAGAAAAAGATGCTATTACATCGTCCCTCTCCCTTCTGAGCCAGAAGTAGTTAGCGAGATTCTTTTCGCATCATTGTATAATAGTAGAGATGTGTTCACTGAAAATGAAGTATTCTGTGTTGAGAATAACATTGAACTGCCCATTTTGGAAATGCTTTCGTTTATCTTTTCCGAAATCGATATCAAATGGAAAGTTTGCCAAAATATCGTCCAAACGGTTGAGAAAGACCAAATACCTATCATTCTCTACCAATTGCATAACGGCAAAAATAATGTACATCGAGGTATCAATGAAACTATCCGCAGAATAAAAGAAAAATACAATTGGCAAGGACTGACTAAGGACGTTGACAATTTTGTCAAAAACTGTCAAACTTGCCAGAGAGCAAATTACCGGAAAAATCTCGACAGCCCACTTGTCATTACTGAAACCCCACGGACACCCTTTGAAGGCGTCAACATCGATATTTTAGTAGTTCGGACAAAAAACTACGCATTAACTATCCGGGACGAACTAACAAAATTCTCTCAGGCCTACCCTATAACCGACAAATCCGCAAAAACCGTTGTTAGTACTTTACTACTCTATTTCCAACACTTCGGTACCCCTTTACGGATACATTGTGATTATGGCAGGGAATTTTACAACGCACTAATGAGAGACTTGTGTAAACTATTTGACATCAAACTATCCTATTCTAGTGTGGGACATCCCCAGTCAAATGGTTCATTAGAACGATTCCACTCGACCTTACTAGAGATGATTAGAATCCATAAACGAGAAAATCCTGACGAACACGCTTTTAACATCCTCCCTTATGCAATCATTGCATATAACAATTCTGTAAACAAAACTCATGGATTCACCCCTTACGAACTTGTTTACGGACATACTTCGAGTAGGACTCCAGAAACTCTCTACAACCAACAAGCCCTGATAACTAAGTACATCAGAAATCTCAATAATCGTATCTCTCACTATTATAAAATTGCTCGCGAAAGAACGGAAATCCAAAAACATAAAGCAAAAGTCAGATTTGATGAACACGTTTCTGAAAATCTCCCTAACTATCAAATAGGCGACAAAGTCTATATTAAAGATTCCCAGATCAAGGACAAACTCCAAAATAAATTCAATGATCCTTTCGAAATCCTCGAGATTCACAGAAACTCTGCAACAGTACTAAACCTTAAAACCAACCAAAAATCAAAAGTAAATTTCGACCGAATGAAACCGTTTTCAGAAAGTTAATTTCTGTTTAGGGTTTTGCCTGCTGTTCGGGTCAGCAGTAGCCCAATTTCAAATACAACCAATAAACAATACTTTAGGTATCTACTTCCATAACGAAGCAGAAATAACTGTATCCAATGATAAATGGACACTTTTAGTACACAGAAACATTTGTGCACTAGAACAAGTATTTACAACAAATAACAGAATATTACAAACTCTTGTAAAAACTATTAACTTCAATTCTTTTGCTATGAACTACTTTCGCGCAGACATACAAACCCACATTAACCTTCTTAATCAAATTTCTAAGTCAATCAAACAGAAATTTACTGACATTCACATGGACACTAAAAGACACAAACGAGGCATACTTGATGGGGCAGGTACCCTTTTTAAGGCAATCACCGGCAATTTAGAGGCCGCCGACGGAACATACTTTACCGAAAGCTTAAACCGCTTAAATCAAGGCCAACTTCAAATTGAGAACTTACAAAAAAAACAAATTAGTGTCACCACATCTGTAATTAAAAACTTCAACGAAACTATCCAAAATCTTAGAATTGACGAAAAACTATTTAACGACAACATGAAAAAGCTGGAAAACACTATCGGAAAAATTAACGATAAGGTCACCTACGTCGAATCAAAACTCGCATTACTTGAAATGTGTGAAAAACTTATGGAGAATTATCTAAGATAATCTAAATGATGTTTTAAATTCTATCACATTCGCGCGTTTAAAAATAATTCACTCTTCAATTTTAACACCAGAACATCTTATTACCTCATTACAGGAAATATCAAAAAACTTAGTCAAAAGTAACCTTCCATTGGCTGTAAAGTACTCGAGCATCGCACATTGAACTAGAGGCATTTCAAACATATACCGATCTTATATTTGTGTTAAGAATCCCTTTAGTCGAACAACATCCTTACACAGTCTTTCATTTATATCCTATCCCTATATACGATGAAAGAACAGGCTTACATAATATGCTATCCTTCACTCATAAATAATAAATTTCTTGCAAAGAATGATGATTCTTTAATGTTTATTCCGATCAAAGACTTAAGTGCGTGTAAACCGTTAGCCTCTCGTAAGAGACACAAACGCGTTATGTGAAGCTCAACTTCTAAAAACATCCAGAAGGTACCCGACAACTGTAAAAGCTCACTAATATTCACTCAAGGATACAACGTTCAAAAACTAGAACCCAATACATGGCTCATAATTACTTCTGAACCCATAAGTGTTACAGTGAATTGCGCTCAAACAAACCCAAAAACTCTTACAATCTCCCTCAACTCCATATTGACTCTTCAATGAGAGTGTAGTGCGTTTATAGGAATTACAAAAGTTCAACCCGAATCTGGTAAACAGACCAATGTTCTAGAAACATTTCAACCAGTAACAGTGCCGTTCAACTGTTACGATGCAGTGCCAGAAAAAATTATAATTCCTGAACTTCAGCCCCTAAAGCTGAACACACGTAATGTAGAAGAATTAGACGTAGCGAATCACAAATTGGAACAATATTCCAGAGACTTCGATGATCTCATAAACCAGCCGTTTGTAACCAAAAACATATCTTGGTTTACCTATACAACCATAGCTGCTCTTATGATCATAGCGGCACTCATCACTTTCCAAGCTGTCAAAAAGAGGATGGTAAAACCTCCAAAGGACTGCAATCCTGACCAGAATTCAGTGCCTCAGCCAAGACTCAAATTCTTCCCCAAGCTTAGGCCTGTTTTGAAAATAGAACAAAGCTTAGAGAAGCAAGTTTAGGTATACCCTTTAGGTTACCTAAAAACACCTTTTTATTTTTTTTACACAGTATTTTTTATTCACATTTCCCTTTACTTTATATTTTATTTTGATATGTTTTGGGTTAAGCATTTAATTATTACTCGTATTATTTTATTGCTCATTTATTTTAAGATGTTTTGATTTTATTTTACAAATTAATTTTTGATTTTTACCTATTACTTTATTTTAATCATATTTCGTTTAATACACTTATTACTTATTATGTATACCATTCAAACATCATTTTATATTATTTTATGTTTCTGTTCCTAAACGTTGATGTTATAGCATCAACTTTTGATATGTAAAGGGCGTTGTTATATGCAAAATATATCAACGGAATTTAAAGCGTGCAACTGGAAACGATCTCGTGTTGTCATTCAAATATTATCACTTATAGTATTAAGTATTTCAAGTAATTAATTGTTTAATTTTTGATTTTGTATGTTTTAAATAAATAATCTTTTTTAAAAAGTGATTTGAATCAAAGTGAATATATATATATATATATATATATATATATATATATATATATAGGATTTCACCTGCACCCATTGAGGTTGGGTAACCATTGTGGTCTTACCTAAGGCGGGGAACGCTTCTGTTTGACGTTGCTGTGTTGCGGTAGAGGCACTTGTGGTTATGTGGGTGGTTATGCCCCCGTTCGGTCGATGATTCACTTGGATCGACAGTTTGGGGGCGTTAGCATTCTGAGAATTTACACTTAACCTAACAGAACTACTAGAACTAGGATTGGAACTAGATCCACCTAAGGCAGGGAAATTGTGATTGGTGCGAGCTAGATCTTGTTGCCCTCGAACGGTACCCTTAATAGTAAATTCCGATGTCGGCGTAAATTTCGAACCATTTAGCGATGGGAAATCATCGGGATTTAAATTCGAATTCACTTTCGAGGTAAAATTAACGGTCGTCGTCGGTCGAGCGTGTACAGTAATGTTACTGCTGCCTCCACCCAAAGCGGGAAAATTTTGTGGAGTCAAAGGATTTACGAACACCCTGTTTGGGCCTTCGCCACCGCCGCCGCCTCCGGGGCCTCCCGGTTCCATGTTGTGACTACCTATACTAGTGTCTTCATCAGATCGGTCTCTACGTTTGTACCTCAAGCTGTCAGCCGTTCTCACTCTAGGCGCTAAAGTAAATTCAAGTTCGAGAGTTCTCGCTTGCTTCGTTGCAGATTTGCTCATATACCTGCTGTGTTCAGTTGTTATGTGAGCTTTTAAATCGATGTCTGTTCTAAACACAGCCGCCAAAGGCATGTTTTTACACTCTCCCTCATCACATAAATAGTGTTCATCCCTGAAGTGTCTTATTAAATCGTCCATGAGATTGTAGTACTGATGTTTTCCATCCGAATCGCAAAAGTGACAGTAGAGATGAATTCGTCTCAGATGGCGGAATAGTTCGTCGCTATCCATGTATCGAGTGTCGCAGAATTCGCATAAAGGGTGGTCTCTGTGGGAAGTGTTATCAGGATCCCCCTTCCTTCTATGTTGCCCCAGTTCTTGTCTGTTATAACTTCGTCTCTCAGATGTGAATATTTTCAAATTTTCAACACATATGTCACAGTAGAATAGCTCATGTTCCTTTCTCATGTGATCTTTGAGTTGAGTGAATGTTCTGAAAAGCCAATCCTTACAAATATGACATCGGTGTTCAAGGAGGGTCTCATATGCCCTCCTGATCTCAGAAGTGCAGAAAATGAGGCCAAATTTTCTATCTTGCAGATTGGATTTTTCAAATTTTGGATAAAGACTGGCAAATGATTCAAGGATTGAATCTTTTTTTGTTGTAAAAATAACCCTAGGCATGTCTCTCCTGCATATGGGGCACTCATTCTGCTTACACAAGACTCTCATTCTGGTTGAACATTCGAAGCAGACGGGATGGTCGCACACTCCTACCGAATATATTTCGGCGTTTTTGAAACACACAACGCACAAATTATCACTGGAATTTGGCGACTCGGTTTCTGACATTTTCAAAAATTATAAACTGCTTATAATTGTAAAAAATCCAATTAATGCAATGTGCAGCACTTTACACCAAATTATATATATATATATATATATATATATATATATATATATATATATATGTTTTAGGTGGTTTCCGGGAATTCATCCGCGTAGTTGATAACTGATCCCTGTCGGGATCGATGGTAAAATGACGACGTTTTGGCAGAGTCACATCTGCCCTCTTGAGGTCGGTTCGCAAAATTCTCGTAGTCTTCTGCTTTCGCTTCTAGTTACTCGAATACTAAGATTTTCAGGAGCGCGCACGGTGTTATATAGTCGCGGCTCGGCGCCTATCGGTTGGCACCGTGAACGGCTGGGTGATAGTCTGGTATTCTCAAAGTCTATTCGGTGTGACATCGTGGTGGCGTGTTCCGCAATGGATGTTGTTCTTTTCGGCTTTCTTACAGCGTTCTGGTGTTCATCACGTCTAGCTTGAATTCTTCTATTAGTTTGCCCCACATAGGTTTTATGACAGTCTGTACATGGGATCTCGTACACTCCCTGTTGTTCTAAAGGGATCCTTGTCATCGGAGTCCTCAACACCGTGCGTATTTTTCTGTCTGTATTGAAAATAGTATCGATATTGTGTCTTCGTAGAATTCTTGCAATACTGTCCGTGGTCCCCTTGACATACGGTAAATAAGCCTTGGTTATTGGCGTTTCATGCTCCTCGTCTGTTTGTCTCGGTTTTGACTTTAGGGCTCTTTGTATATTTCGGTCTGTAAATCCGTTTTGTCTTAGAGCTGTTTTTAAACTGTCCATTTCATGTTTGATGTTATCCTGGTCAGCTAGTCTTTGTGATCTGGTTACTAAAGTCTTGACGACGACTTGTAGTTGGGCTGGGTGGTGATGACAATTAGCATGAAAGTATCTGTTGTTGTGAGTTGCTTTCCTATATACTGTATAGCTAAGGGTTCCATCTTCCTTCCTATTTATGAGAACATCAAGGAATGGCAGTTGATTGTTGGCTTCAAACACCATGGTAAATTTTATTTTGTGATGGATGCCATTAAGGGGGTCTAAAAAAGTATTGAGGTGTTCCCTCCCATGAGGCCAAATCACACATGAATCATCCACATTTCGCAACCATAAACTGAGTTTAAGAGTTGTTGTTCTTAGTGCCACCTCCTCAAAGTTCTCCATAAAAAGGTTCGCTATAACTGGTAAGAGTGGCGATCCCATTGGAGCTCCTCCCACTTGTTTGTATCGTTGGTTCTCGTAAACGAAATAGGTGTTCATCAGACAGTGCCTTGTTAAGTCTACAAGGTGTTGAGGTGGTTTGTATTTTTCTATTATGATACCCAAGGCTTCGTCGATAGGGATGTTGGTGAAAAGGGACACTACGTCAAAACTTACAAGAAGACACTCTGGTTGTAAGACCGTTTTTCTAAGTATTTCGATGAAATGTGTCGAATTTTTCACATATGAGTCTGCCCCTTCTGCAAACGGTTGAAGTTTTTGGGCTAGATATTTGGCTAGGTGTTGTGTTGGAGATTCAATTGAGCTTACTATTGGCCTCAAATCTTTATGTACTTTTGGCAACCCATAGAATTTCGGACATCTCGATGACTTTTCACGCGGAATGAGTTGCAGTTGGAGATTTTTGTCGATCCTACTTGCTTGGATTTTGGCCTTGGTTGTTTTCTCAAGATAAGTTGTTGGGTCAGTAGTAATTTGTTTATATGCTGGATCTTGTAGCAATGTTTGAATTTTGTTTGAATAATCCGCTGTATCTAAAATTACAGTCGCATTTGTTGAGTTTGTTTCAAGGCCTCATTTTCTTCTATAGATAGGTTCGTTTTGGGTGGTTTAGACTTTCTTAGAACATTAGTAATCAGATCACAAAGACTAGTTGACCAGGATAGAATCAAACAGGAAATGGATAGTTTAAAAACAGCTCTGAAACAAAACGGATTTACAGACCGAAATATACAAAGAGCCCTAAAGTCAAAACCGAGACAAACAGACGAGGAGCATGAAACGCCAATAACCAAGTCTTATTTACCGTATGACAAGGGGACCACGAACAGTATTGCAAGAATTCTACGGAGACACGATATCGATACTATTTTCAATACAGACAGAAAAATAAGCACGGTGTTGAGGACTCCGAAGACGAGGATTCCTTTAGAACAACAGGGAGTGTACGAGATCCCATGTACAGACTGTCATAAAACCCATGTGGGGCAAACTATATAGAAGAATTCAAGCAGGAAAGAACAACATCCATTGCGGAACAAGCCACCACATGTCACACCGAAAAGACTTTGATAACACCAGAGTACTGGCAAATATAGAAGACCCGAAATCAAGACTCGTAAGACAGGCAATTGAAATAGCGAAGAGGCCTCACAGTCTAAACGCGCACAATGAAATTCAGAACTTATCGAATTGTTGGAAAATTCTATTAAACACCCTACCGGTGCGGACCCGTCCAATAACAACTTAATCGGAAATAACAAATCAGCAGGCGGGAGGCGTGCCCACTGTGCCAACCGATAGGCGCCGAGCCGCGACTATATAACACCGTGCGCGCTCCTGAAAATCTTAGTATTCCAGTAACAAGAAGCGAAAGCAGAAAGCTACGAGAATTATGCGAACCAACCTGAAGAGGGCAGAGGTTACTCTGCCGTAACGTCGTCATTTTACCATCGATCCCGGAAGGGATCAGTTATCAACTATATATATATATATATATATATATATATATATATATATATATATTTGTTTTTAAGCTTTCGCGGGCACTAAATGTTTCAGGTGGTTTCCGGGAACTCATCCGCGTAGTTGACAACTGATCGCTGGCGGGATCGATGGTAACATGACGACATTTCGGCAGAGTCACCTCTGCCCTCTTCAGGTCGGTTCGCATAATTCTCAGCGTATTTTCAAAATTGAAATTATAGTACTGAAAATTGAAATTATAGTACTGAAAATGTAGTCTACTTAATCTCTTTGGATGTTTTTCAATAAAATGCATATATCTTACTTTAAAGATTTTAAATTATTTTTCCATAGGTAGTTATAAACTTGTCCACTTTGTCTGTATGTATATATATATATATATATATATATATATATATATATATATATATATATGTAGGGGAAAATAATTTAAAAACTTTAAAGTAATTTTTAAAAAGATATATGCATTCTATTGAAAAACTTCCAAAGAGAATAAGTACACTACATTTTCAGTACTATAATTTCAATTTTGAAAATATGCCAGTTGAAATGTTTTTAGAAGTAAATATTTAATAGTGTACACTCCCAAATTATTTTGCGATAATTATTAACAGAAATTTGGAGTAAATTTTCAGAATTCCCAAATAAAATTCATTACTATCATTAGATAAATTTCACTATTCAAATTCCCTGGCAATTTGAAAAAGTCCAATAATACGGCTAGGGAATTGGAATAGTAATGTATATGTTACGGTAAAAGTAGATATTGAGGCAAATGTAAACATTTTCCGGTAAATGTGCACATTTGCCTCCTCGTTTGGGTAATGTGCATTCAACTAACATTTACAATTTCAAATATAGGAAATGTACATTGAATTCACAATGACCATGTCGTTTTGGTAAATGTGAGCATACAAAATACGAAATCGAAAGAAACATTTCCTGCTGCTGTGATTGGTGACAATGGTTGAGTATGTTTTGTGCTGTTCTGTCTAGAGATGGCGACAAAAATTTATATAAATTAGGAACTAAACCGGGAGTTTGAAAACAATCTTATTTTAATAGATGCATCTGTAAAGGAACATGTTTCTCAAAAAATGCAGTTGTAAAAATGCTGGAATATTATGTAATTCCAAGTGCCAAAATAGAAATTCTAGCTCAGATAAATAAAACTTTTTTCATTATGAAATTGCTATATGATCCTTTATAGTTTTATAAAATTTAACTGTTAAAATAAAAAAGAATGTTATTATTATTATTTGTTTGATAACCTACGACATATTATATAATATGCAAAGAAAAGTATATTTTGTTTGTCATTAACATTTTTGAATTAAAATAATTTTCGTTATTAAAGCCTTTTCTATTATGTTTATTTAAATAAATATTTTTTTACTGCAACAATATTTTTAATATATTTGTATTCCAACTTATCTTAAAACATGAAGGTAACAGTACACATTTGCCGGGAAATGTACATATGTACATATAGATTATATTTTCACATATACCTAACTTTTTGGGAAAAAGTGTACATTTCCCAAGAGTACAAGAGTACATTTACCGTAACATATATATATATATATATATATATATATATATATATATATATATATATATACATATATATATATTAGATAGATTAATTCAAAAACTAAAAACATCATAACTTTTGAATGAACTAAAGTTGCACTTACCTGTGAATGCTGTGTAGTTTTACTATATTAGGATGGTTTTTGAACGATTGTAAAAACATTATTTCTCTAAAAGTCCTTTGGGCGTCAGTCTGGTTTCTGAAGGCGTCAAAAATTTTCTTCACAGCCACAACTTCCTTAGTTTTTCTATCTATTGCTTTCCAGACAATTCCATAGGCTCCTTTTCCAAGCCGTTTTTGAATGTCGAACCTCTTCATTATGTGTTCGTCGATTTCAGACATTTTGTCCTTAGATTGAGCCATAAGTTAGGACATTGGCATTAATTCAGTGATGCAAAAAAAACACGTAAAAATATAGAAAACATCACATGTCAACATTGTGTTGTCATTTTAGCGTTAAGTTAGGCCATTATTAAATTCTCCTACGAGGTAGATCTAAAAATTCCTGCAGGTGCTTTTATTTTTGAATGTAAATTTTAGTTCCAAAATTAAAACAGCGATCAAATAATGGGTCAAAAGTCCAATAAAAAATTTCAAAGTTAACCATAAAATGACTCAAAAATGCGCATGTATGTACTAACAAACTGCTCAGGTGGATTTAAAGAAAATATTTCAGATAGTTTATAGAAATAATTTAAAATAGTGTGTTATGAACGGATCTAAAAGTATTGATAGTTCACTGCTGTAGTTCACAAGTTTTCATACTTTAGTTTCTTTGCGTAGAGCATGTTCAGATAATAGTATAATCTTTGACGAAATACATAAATATGATCGCTACGTTGCCCGATACGTGCTTATATGTTCCCAAAATATCAATGAGACGGGAAGCTAGTTATAATGTAAAGTAACTAAATAATTTAGGTATTTTTGTATTTTCTAGTTTTCATTTAATTTAGACATTGTTTTCACAGATGTAAATAAATGAAAGATACTTTCTTATTGTCACATTTTAAGATGAACGAGATAGCGTTTACGTCAGCATGACCCGACTTTTCATTTTCGAGGAACTATCTTTTTTAAAAAGGGTCTAATTTTTAAAACTAATGCTATTTGGAACTGTACTTGTAATGTTTAAGAACTTTTTGGGAAATAGCACCACAAGTTACGAAAATTGCTGTATATTCCAAACGTTTCGGGGTCTAGGTCAGACCCCGTCCTCAATGGTTAAGAAACTATGAGAAAAAAGGCACAATTCTAAAATGCAGATTTAAAATGTTTGAAAATATCTATTATAAAACTGTACTTGTAATGATTTAAAAATATTTTTCATATTTTTCAATGATGACTTAAAATTATTCAAGGAAAATCTCTACAGTGTGACATTGACTGTACGAAAAACACATAGGAAAAACCTTCTTCATAATAATTAAAAAATAATATCTCAACAAAATTATCATTGAAATGTAAAACAATTAAATCATACTATCATAAGATCATACAAGGAACATATTGGGTCTTAAGAAAATGAACAATCGTTTTAAAAAACGAAAACGAAAATAAATTATTTTTTACAAAACATAATTCGTTGAAAAATGATGGACCAATGAGAATGTTTTATATATTAAAGTTTTACATATATGCTATATATAATAGGAGTACTTCTAAGAAAATTTCTTGGCTAATAAAATGTATGGAAGAGTGGTTTTCAAATTGCTGCAATATGGCGCATTTAATAAACCTGTTAATACACAAAAACAATGGTGTGGAACCTTTGGTGTTTCACAAATGTATAAAACACTAAAACACAGTTTTGCAACCTAACACCAAACCTTTATTCAGAACACTCAATGCCGTTTCAACAAGTTGTCATCTTCATCAATATTTGTACAATTTTCGCTAATTTATATCTAACAGTAAATCTATTATGCGAATTACAGCAATCATTACAAAGTGTAAATCTTGTGTAAGGAAATTATGTAAATTGTGGTAATCCCTAATTATACAGCCGACTTTAACTTGACAGTATAAATTAATGATCAATTTTAATTCATTATGGGTTCTTACAAAGTAAACTATGCAATGAACTGTATGGGAGAGGACCCCTGCTCGTCCGAATTCATTAGTTTATTATTTTTATGCATTATTATTCTTTCCTAAGAGTCGAGTTGCCTAAAAATGTGTACTTGTTTTACTAATTTTAAAGAAGTTGAATCTACAGACTGGTTATATTCTAAAACAAGATCTGCATCACTAGATTTATCAGCTTTTGCGGATTTAAAATAAGCAATAAAAAATTTAAAACGGGTACTGATAGACATGCGTGTCAGTCCATAATACTTTGGAAAACAATCCTTACATTTGATTTCAGAAATTGTCGACTTCACAACGTCAGTAAGTTTATCTTTAAGATTACCCAAGAGTTTCTTTAATGTTATAGTTGTTCTATCCACTGCCGTCATAACAAGCTCCTGAAAAATCTTCTAGCCCCCAGACCAACGACTGTACGGAACAGAAATGTAGACACTTCATTCATTCGTAACCGAATCTGTTTCTTCCTAATTAATTTATCTGGAGTACCTGCTGGGTAACCATTGCATACAGCCATCTCTCTAATTCTATTCTTCTTTCTTTCAAAACTCTGTTTGTTAAGAAGGAAAGTCAACAACCGATGCACAAAGAAATTAATACCCGCCATTCTATGTTGTTAACAGTGAAAATAAATATGAGGTAAGTATCTATATGTGCTAGTATCCTGCATATATTCATCAAATTCTAACTTATTATTGTAATGTTTTTATTTTTACACTCAGGTTCAGTTCTTGGATTTATTTAAAAGACAGTCTAACACAGTCTAATTTAATTTCGAAAAGATTGTTGAGGAGGTCTTGAATTATTTTGCCTATTCATTGGGTTTTCTCTCCTCCAAATTTTTTCCTGGAACAGATAAGTATTTAAACGACCACCGGCAGCCATAGGATAGACTGGGATAAAACAAAGATTTTGTTGAAAGAAGAAAATTTAAAAAAGACAAAAATTAAAGAAGCCAGCTGTATGATGATAAACAACTCGGAGCACCTTCAGCCGACCTTCATTTGGACTGGAAGAATTTACTGCTAACAGAACAAAAAAACGGTAACCTCAGAGTCAAGTGATCGCCAAACGACAAATTGTCAGTGTCAAATTTTTTGACAAACAACAAATTCAAAATCAAAGCGAAAATTTTTTAGAAAAAAACCTCGAAAACAACACTAAACGATTGACAACGACTCTAGACTCGGAGTTGAAACGTCTCCATACACAGATAAGTATTACACAATATACAATACATTACTTATATACACGAATACTGGTTGATCATTTTATAGACATCTTTTTCTCTCAGAAAAACTGCGAGGAAGAATCTTTGTACAGACAGCCAGTAATCCGGGCAATTTTACGAAATTGCCTTACTACACTTTGTTCTACATTTACAAATTTTTAAATACTTATCTGTTACAGGAAAAATTTTGGAGGAGAGAAAACCCAATGAATAGACAAAATAATACAGTCTAATTTATTTACAATACTTTGACACAATTTATATTCACAGAACTATTTACAATTTATCTAAACTATAGGGCAGGCGAATACTGAATGAATGAATCCTCAGCTCTCCGTATTTATATATTTCTTCTCGGAATTCTCTAGAACGTCAGAGAGTAGCCGAGACCAGGCTAGATTATTCGAGAAATACATCAAACCTAAGCCGCCGACCTCGATGCGCCAGCCGAACCATATCCCGAATTGAATTCTCGTAACATTTCCCCCTCCTTAAAACCATTTCGTCCCGGAATGTCCCAGAATCCCTCCTGGTGTGACGATATTTGTAGGTCTCTCCATGTCGGAGAGAAGTTTGGAGGAAGTAACAGTTAACGGTCTTCGAATATGAGTTGCGAATATTGAGATAGCATACAAGGATGTCAATCCAACTGAATCGAAAGATTGTTTCCATCATACTTTTCACCACCCTCCAATTCAGTCCATCCAACCCACAGGCTATCTTGGTTGTATATCATTGAGATGAAGGACTTTCCCTACCACTGGATCTTGCTTCCTTAGCTTCTGGAACTGGCCGTACTTTTTAGTAAACACCTTGGCTATTCCTCTGGACTTCCGGAGATCTCGAGCCACACAATGAGCCAGGGCAGAAATCTATGGGCACCTCAAGCAGGTCACGGAGTTCCTCTCTGGTCACGTCGTGCTGCATTTTCTGCCCATTAGAGTACAGTGCCATAAACTGTTCGAAGGTCATCGTGTCATTGGGTGGTTGGATGCTAGGGACTTTGGCTTGCTCAACTGAGCCGTCATGATTTCCGGCATAAGGGGCTAACCTGTTGAAATGTACCACCTTTGGTTTTCCCCGAGGTAGCTTCTTTATTCTGTAGACAACATTGTTGATTTCCTTCACAATTTGGTACGGCCCCTCCCAAGATCTCTGTAGCTTGGGCGAATATCCACGACGACGTTGCGGATTATACAACCAAACAAGATCATCAACTTGGAATTCTCCGCTCTCGGCTTTGATGTCGTAGGCTTCCTTCATTCGGGCACTGGCATTCTCGATATTTGACCGGACTCGTTGGTGTATGTCGTCCATCTTTCGACGTAACTGGCTGACATAGTCTTCTCCTGAGGGACATCCAAACTTCAAATCACATGGTAGTCGTAACTCTTGTCCCATAATAATGCTTGCCGGGGTCTGACACGTGGACTCGTGCACAGATGAACGATATGCCATTAGAAATAGAAACAAGTAAAGACACTGGTCTCAGTCTCTTCGGTGGCCAGAGACTGAGACCTTTGACAAATAGCGATTAATGGTTCTATTCACCCGTTCTACCATTCCATCGGATTGTGGGTGCAATGCTTTCGTTCGTGTTTGATTGATATTCAGTCCGATTTAGGAAATGGGCCGACAACATCAATGGCTACTATTTCGAATGGACTGTCTACATTATATTGCTTCATGGGAGCTTTTGGTCGCTTCTTAGGCCCATGACCGTACATTTCCGGCACCAATCCTTGACATCTGCTTGGCAGTTCACCCAGTAGAAGCGTTCTCTCAACTTCCCCAGGGGTTTCGTTACTACTAGATGTCTTCCAGTTGTACCATGATGTAGTTCTCGTAATACCTCTGGTCTCCTATTTCTGGGAACTACAATCTGTTTTCTGTCCTTGCCCTCGTCTGGAGTTTCCAGGACGCACTTCAAAAGTCCATTCTCCAGGATTCCACTGAGCCTAGTATGACTTTATGAATGTTGAGTATTGGGAAATCTCCTGCCATGTAGGTTTGCGGTCTTCTGCCTTCCACCGGACAACCTCTTTTAGCTCTGGATCTAATTTTTGGTCATTGTGGATTTCATCAGGTTGCCTATGGTCATCACCGGCGGTAGTTCTACAGAGAATAGCCCCTTTTTCTTCAGTTCGCTGACAATGTTTACAATCATCAGGGCATGGTCTCCTCGATAAGGCGTCAGCATTCTTATGAATTGTTCTTGTGCGATGTTCAATCTCGAAGTCGAATTCTTGCAAGCGCTCAATTCATCTGGCCACTTGTCCTTTGGGATTTTTAAACTGCAGGAGCCACTTCAGTGCTGCTTGATCAGTCCTCAGGAGGAATCTTTTACCATAGAGGTACTTGTAGAAATGTTCTACCCCCTTTACCACAGCCAGGAGTTCCCTGCGAGTAACGCAGTAATTCCGTTCAGGCTTGCTCAAGGTCTTGCTAAAGTAGCCGAAGACTTTCTACTGACTGTCTTGGATCTGTGAAAGAAGAACAGCACCAACTCCAACATTGCTCCGTATCTAAGACGAAGTTCCCATCTGGTAACGGATAACTTAAAATGTAGGCACTGGTCAATGTTGTTTTCAGTGTCTCAAATGATCGTTGGCATTCTGCGTCCAACTCGTACTGTAACTCTAGTCAGTGGCTTGGCGATATTAGCAAATCCTGCTACATACCGACGATAGTACGTGCATAACCTCAGAAAACTTCTTAACTGGTGGATATCTTTAGGTGTCCGTATCCGTTATTAATTTTATGTTTCACCAGATCAGTTCATGCTCTTCAGTTCCATTCCCTACATCGAAGATATCCTGGTAGTTTCTAACGATGTTCCTCAGTTTTGCTTTCAAATTCTTTGATGAATCGGTGATGTCTTTCCAGTTTCTAAGATAGTTTACCTGGTGGAATTTCTGCATGCTGTGTGCTTCTGACTACAGAGGAAACTGTTGAACAATGGCCCAAAGTTGTTCCTTTCTTTAGCACAACCGAGTAATGATTCAGGTTCATTACTCTTATAGCACAATCTCCTTGGCACGAAACAAAGTCTTCCCCAGTGCGATACTTCTGCCTACATTTTCATCGTGAAGTTCAAACAACATTTATGTTCCAGCTTTAGCTTTCCTATCTAAACAAGCATTTACAATGATTTCAGCTCTTTCCTGAACATTAACAGCCTCTGGTAAGATGGCTTGAAGCATCTTTGAAGTTTAACTGGAATCCCCTGGACCTCATGACATCCATTCCAATAATGACTTTGTCTTGGATGGCTGCCACTAATGCCCGATGCAGGAAGGTTGATTTCCCAAGGCCATTTCAACCTCTATTTCACCATGAACTTGCGCTGCTTCTCCTGTCGCTGTTAGCAGTTGCCATTTTGTTGGTTTTATCATTGTCTTGTCTAAAATATTGTCGGGCCTTATTACTGTTTTCGTCGAACCAGCATCCAGCAGCATTGCACATTGCTTCTTATTAATAAGGCCATCTACCAAGACACTGTTAACGTGGTTGCGTAGCAAAGCGACATAAGCGTTGATAGTTGGGGCTTGTTGGCTACAGGTTGACGATGGTCCCTTTACATTGGCTTTCTTTAGTTTCCCAGACGAGGAAATCGGTACTCCGTTGTTCTCTTTGCACCGACTCTGGATATGTCCTACGTTACGACACCTCCGAGATCTCATTAATCTTTGTAAGGACTTCCTCTACTATCTTCCTTGCAGAGGTTTCATCATTTCCGCCATCTTCGGATTCTCCGTCAACGATTCGGACTCTGGCTTGACCTCTGCAGGTATTTTTCGCAGCCTCGAATTCTAGAGCTTAAGCCAATGCATCCACTAATTGAGTCAGTCGAGCTAGGGTCAATGCTTGTCTGGCTTTGTGGTCCCGAAGTCCATCCAAAACTTGCACTGCTAACCTTTCTATTACATTTTCCGGTGTGGCTGGATAGGCAAAGCGAACCAGACGGGCAATATCAGCTTTAAACTCTTGTAGCGATTCATTCATTTCTGGTGGCGATTTTTCAGTTGGGAATGATAAACGTGCTCCAAATGGGTTTGTCCATACCTCAGTTCTAAATGTTTGGCCAGTTGTCCGTAGTCTTCTTGTTCAGAGGCATTCAAGGTTTGCAAAATATTTTTAGCATCCCCTCTTAACGGTTAGTGCTGTTGCCTTCTCCTCTGCCGACCATGCGTTTAACTTTGCTTGCAAATTGGGGAGGTTTTATTTTGTGTCTTGTCCCATCGAGCCCAAATTTCGAGTCCAGTACTTCTAGACTGTTTCGGCTTTCGGTTTTTGATTGTGTTTCTCCCCTTTTTATTCTGACTACCTGTTCTTTTATTTTGCTGATCTCACCCTCCATTATCTTTTATAGCTCTTCTATCCGAGCCTCATTCTCGGCTATTTTCTCTTCCAGCATTTCCGAATTTTCCTAAACTATGCTTTTCAAATTTTCTTCTAAGGTCTGAGCATTTTCGTGTAATTTCTGTAGCTTATTTTCCAAATACTTCGAATTTTCTAGTAATTCGTCTTCTAGGGTTTTTATACTTTTCTAGCAATTTGTTTTCTAAAGCCTTAGAGTTTTCTTCCATTTTTTTAAGTAGCATACTCATGTCCCCATTACCAGAAACTTCAAACAAGTAAGTATCGGGATTGTTACCTTCATTTATTAGGGCATCTCGTAGCCGTTGTATTAATTCATTTTTCTTCCCACTAATTTACAATACCTTTCCTCAAGCTCTTTTTTTGTCACTTTCAATTGGTCCAAACTCATATTTTTAAACACTGCCAGTCTGTTTATTTTCCACTTCTTAGTTCCTCAAATACACCTACACCTGACACCACTGTAATGTTTTTATTTTCACACTCGGGTTCAGTTCTTGGATTTATTTAAAAACACAGTCCACTCACTCTAATTTATTTCTACTACTTTAACATAATTTATATTCACAGAACTATTTACAATTGATCTAAACTATACGGCAGTCGAATACTGAATGAATGAATCCTCAGCTCTCCGTATTTATATATTTCATCTCGGAACTCTCCAGAACGTCAAAGAGCAGCCGAGACCAGGCTAGATTCTTCTAGAAATACATCAAAGTTAAGCCGCCGACCTCGATGAGCCAGCCGAACCATCGGAGGAATGTCGCTTCCACGAACCATTGGATGAATTCTCCTAACATTATTATCATTTCTTAAACCTAATACTACCAAAAATGGGAGAGTACTCTTATTTTCCTGCTCATACGTAAATTTAATAGAAGCAAATTTACCGTCAAGATGCGTGACGAAATCATTAACATTAAACTCATTAGTATCAAATATAGCAAATATTTCATCCATGTATCCATACCCCAGGCAAATACTGGAGGTTCGTTCCTTCAGCCTAAATAACCGATACACAATGGTCGTGTACCTGCGCACAAGAAAAATAGCGTTCCTTCAAAACAATAGCAGTTTAGTGAACGGTTCAGTTTCGTGTTCCAAGTGACACGGTGATTGATTCGCAACCAGTTAATGTACAGTAATTTCGATCACCGGCTTCAGGGTAGAATCGATGGTGCAGCAACCGACTGGTACATGCATGGAGTTGCGCAATAAACGGTTCATGTACCGATGCATTAACCAATTGCCGATCGGTCGAGAATCGGTTGAAGGAACGAACCTTGGGAGTCATTGTTTGCCTCTACTTCGGGCCTGGCCATTAATAAATTTTCAAGGTACGGCGACAAGGGCCGTTCCTCTCTTCAGCTCATAAATGCAGCCCCCAAATAATTATGGCTCATACACCCTTTTGTGAGCGAAAACAACTCATTAATTTCTGCCCGAGAAAAAGATTTTTCACGCAAGTCCTCCAGGCACTTTAGAGTTTGTGCAATGGGTACACAAGGAAATCAGAAACTGACAACAAACTATACGAAAATTTCTCTAGATTGCTAGCATCAATCGATGAAATAATCGGACGTACTGTTTTCCCCGGTTTATGAATTTTTGGAAAATATAATTTCGAGATCGTTGGATTAGAAACATGCAGTCTTCGTTTTAGCTCTGGACTTAAAATAGTTTCACATGCTTTAAAGACGTTGTTTGCTTCTGCTGTCATTTTTGGTAATGGATTTCTAACTAATAGTACAGAAAATTAATTTAAAAAATAGCAAAACCCGCAATTTTTTCGTCCAGCATCGATTGGGCTCATTTCACCCTCTAATTTCTGGAAACGCTCCTGGCAAAATATTCGATATAATAGTTGGAAGATTGTTCTTTGCAACCTAAAAGTTTTCGTTATTTGCGGTTTCAATCAAGTTCAGGAATATTAAAGAAAAGAGATGACCAACAACCCTAAGAGAACTTAAAAATGTAACAAATTCGTTATTGTCCGCTGTCTGACAATTTTTTACACAACACCTTCGGGAAAGTTATGATAATAATATATTGATCAAATAATTAAATTCACATTAAAAACAGGATATTTAATATGAAACTTACTGCAACGCGTCCTAAAAATCAATACTGATCTACTACATTGACTATTTTATCACTAAACAATAACAACGCTTGCATGCCACTTCCAGAAGTACATGCTCTAAGTATATAACAGCATCTAACGATCGCTCCCTCCAAATATAATTACTCAGTGTTTTGTGTTTTGACCGTTTGGCGGCGGCGGCACTGTCAGTTGTTTGCCGTTGACAGTATGAACGTAAATAATGAATTTTTATTATATTTTATTTAATGAATGAACCAATATTATAAATCAATATTTGCATTCTGCACTGAACGTGGTCAGTAGCTAACAAACAAAACAAAAATGAAGAAAATCGGTTGAGAGACAGAGGAGAAAATAGTACCTAGATATGAAAATGAAATTTGGAAGGTGGATACTGTCTATTTGTGTCCAATTTTTTTTACAATTTTGAACTTCCTGTTTTCCCGGAAGTAATGTGGATTTTAAAATTTGCAATGAAACACCCTGTATTTTATTTTAGTTTCTGATGAAACATTTTATTGCGAATACAAAAATATCGGGTTTGATATTGTTTACTTCAATACCTACCGAGATATAAACAGAAAAGTAACTAAGGAAAAGAAAAATTCGATGGTAGCTAAACTCGGTTCAGATTTCATTTACGCCCGATATAAACAAACCGCTCGGTAAGGATTTGTACTTCTGTTGGACAATCGGTGGCATTATACCGTCACAGCCAAGAGCACTGCTTGTTCCATAGTCGAATACACGTGCGTTGATTTCAATCAGGCGCAAATTAAATCTGAATCAAGTTTAGTAGTCCATGAAATTCATTGCAGAAGTGACAGTAGTTGTCAAAATGAGTTATTAGTTTTTTTAGTTGAACGTAAAAAGATTGTATTGTTTTAATTTGATCGTAAAATGGCCGAATTAAGTGAAAGAGAAAGAATAGAAATATTAGTGATGACTGGGTATGGGGAGAGAAAAAGGATGCATCAAGCAGTTTGTGACCTTTTTCACATTGTTCATCCGAATACACAAATATCCCGTTCAGCAATGACGAAAACTTTGCGAAGGTACCACACAGTGGAACAGTTAGCAATTTACCAAAAAGTGGACGGTTAAAAAGTGCAAGTAATGAAGGTGTAGCTCAGAATGTTGCTATATCTTTGGAAGAAAATCTTAACTTATCCACTACCGACCTCGCCAATATGCATGAAATTAGCCGTCGTTCAGCAGGAAGGTTATTAAGGCGAGAAAATTATCATCCATACAAAATTCGCCTCATTCAAGAACTCTCCGAAGACAATTTCGACAGACGTTTGCAATTTTGTGAAAGGATGATGGATATTTGTAACCGTGATAATAATTTTATAAGAAATGTGGTGTTTTCAGACGAGGCTACATTTTGTTTAAATGGTACGATTAATCTACATAACTGCCGCTACTGGTCCCAAAGTAATCCTAATTGGGTACAAAAGGCTCATACACAACATCCCCAAAAATTGAATGTTTGGGCCGGCATTTATAACAACAGAATCGTGGGACCCTTCTTCCTACAAGAAACTTTAAACGGAGATAGGTATTTACAGCTCTTGGAGACAAAAGTTATTCCGGCATTGGAGGTAAATGGACAAATAATATCTGGTTTCAGCAGGATGGAGCACCACCACATTACGCTTGCATTGTTCGAGATCATTTAGATAGGACATTTCATCACAGTTGGATTGGAAGAAGGGGTACTTATGAATGGCCTGCACGAAGTCCCGACCTTAATCCACTAGACTATTTGGGGTTACTTAAAGTCTAAGGTTTATGTTAATTGACCAAATAATTTGCAAGGATTAGCTGCAAGAATAACTCAAGACATCCAGAGAATTACACGAGAAGTAATAGCTAATGTTACTTGAGAATTTAAAAACCGACTTGCTTATTGTCAAGAAGTAAACGGTGCTCAGTTTGAACATCTTATACATTAGGTTTAGTTAAGTTTCAATGTTTTGAAAATCACTTTGATTTAGTTAATAATTATGATTATGTATTTCTTTAATAGATATTAGATTTTTCCTTTCCTTAATTACTTTTCTGTTAATATCTCGGTAGGTATTGAAGTAAACAATATCAAACCCGATATTTTTGTATTCGCAATAAAATGTTTCATCAGAAACTAAAATACTATACAGGGTGTTTCATTGCAAATTTTAAAATCGACATTACTTCCGGTAAAACAGGAAATTCAAAATTGTAAAAAAAACTTAAAACAAATAGGCAATCTACTGCAGTATGCACCTTCCAAATTTCATTTTGATATCTCTAATAATTTCAGAGATATTTACTTAGTTCCACACATTTGCCCATAACTGTATATAGATTATTAACACAAAAATACACCGCATATTCACATACATTTACATGAGCAGATGTTTCTCCTTCTCTGTCTTTGATTTGAATGGAAAAAAGTGGAACATATAACGTATTACTGCTAAATATACCGGTTACTTAGATTAGAAGCTTCGAATTTTTGGACAAAAAATATTTTTTAAACACAGCTCATTGATTTTTGGTGATAGACTGATTTTTCAAAAATAATTTTCATCAGCGATAAGACTGTTATTTCTTAAGATGCCTTAGTTTTTAAATGGGATTTAAAGGGCTCGAATAAAGTGGCGTTCGCTTGTAAATAGAGGTTTTAAATGACTATATCTCGCCAAATATTCACTGTACAGAAAATCTACACATAGTCATTAAAAAACCTACAATTTAATTCTCTATCATTTTTATCGTATCTCTAGTATTTTCGGAGATATTTTGAAGAAAAGCGTGAAAAATAAGAAATTGCAAAAAGTCGTTTTCTCTTTAAACTCCAAATTTTCTTGAGTGTATTGATAACCTATGAATATTATAAAACAAAGTCCTCCGCCGCGTCTGTCTGTTCGCGATAAACTCAAAAATCACGGCACCGAATTTCATGCTGTTTTCACCAGTGGATAGAGTGTTTCTCGAGGAAGATTTTAGTATATAATTTGTTAAGTTTTTATATAAACTGGCTGAAATATTACGATATTTGTTGGAGCTGTCGGAAACAAAAAAGCCGTTTGGGACCTTTCAACGAAACGCTGCCTAAACCCTTGGAGATATAACAAAATAATTATAGCGAAATTGTGTAACTTATAGAGGTCTACAAAAAAGTCATGGCATATCTCTATCTCTTAAGGAGAACATGCTATACTCATTTTAATACTTAAAAAAATGGGCAATTATAAAGCGGTAATTAGAACGCTATTTAGACAAATACAGTATTAATCCTTATCATTTTAAATATCTTAGTTGGCTTGAACATTTCATGAACAATAGTTTTCCCTTTACACCATGCAAATTAAATGAATACCTTCGGAGATATAGCAAAATCAAAATATGTAATGTAAGTAGTTAAACAAAGAGAGTTCTGGACCGGAAGTTGGCATAAAGGTAACCAGTTATCGAGTTCTCGCCGGGAGCTGCTGCCGAGCTGTTGGTAGTTGGTGTTTGGATAATAAGAAGAAGCCATTGGGAAGAAGAAGACATTGGGGCGGTGGTAGGGGTGCGCGAAAGACATTTGGGTGTGTCCCAGAGGTGCGCGCCATCTGCTGTTAATAAATGAAAGCAATTGTGTTGTGGGTTGCGTGTGTTGCAGGGTGCACGTCATCTGTTGTTGGTTGTGGTGGTTGGAGAGAAAAAAACTTGGCCGGGTATCGAACGCGGCTTGCCTGATTACAAAGTCAGGTGTGGACCGAGCTGCGCTAATGCGGTTAATCGAGAAATGTTTATTTGAAAAGGTATAGTATATGCCCGTTGCGCGGGCTCGTGTTTTTTGGCGTTGTTCGGTTGGATATTTGGGGGCTGGATGGGGGGATATGGTATTTTGTTGTCTGTAAAAAAATGTAAAATCTTTTGCTTAAGCCTGCATGCGCGAGAACGTCCACTCCTTCGAGTGTATAGTTTTCGTAAGCGAGCGCCTACCTGCGCAAGAACGGCAACTCTCTGATTTTGTCGGATGATTCAAGGCAGAGCGTAATAATTTTGAGACTTGGAAAAATTTGTTCCAAGCGTCTGAATTTTAGTTAAGGTGAAAAAATGGATATATTAAAACTAGACAAATGTTTAAATAAGTTTATTAGCATATAGTATATTATGAATTTTCAGAACAGCCTTAATAATTAAAGCTATTTTTGTTTTGTTTTTGTACAATATATAGTAAGGCCGACCTCATAGTCAGATCCAAAAAAATACTATCAGAACAAAGCTGGCAATCATCCCATACAGTGTCAGGTTCACCCTTTCCATGTGAAGGATCGTTATGGAAACCATATGCAATTTCCAAGTATTTTTAAGCACCGTGTAACTCTCCACCGTTAAATGTAGAATTGTTTCAGCAATTTTGAGAGTGGTCTCGGTATCGCTAATATTTATTGTTAAAATTTCTGGTACTGCCGTATATTTGCAAGTGCGCCCGTTGTAAGTAATCACAGTTGTTAAAACGTCTGTTACCAGGTAACATCCATTTTTGGGATTTAGCTTTCCAGTTAAATCTTTCGGCTGTATAGTTCTCGTTGGCACTGCACTCATATTAAATCTTTCTTGGTCATCAAGTAACTTTCCAAATTCATGACTGGATTACTGGATTGTTACAGCTTAAACTCAAGACTGAATAAAAGAAATAAATTCTTTTAACTTATTGTCGTGAGTGTGTGACGACAGCAAACACTACAAATATTCAATTCAATTCACTATGAATAAAAGGTGTGGAATATGTTTGAAAGAGATAACTAATAATTTTGGGCTATTGCCAAATTGTAACCTTTGTTTCTGCTTCCTATGCGTAAAAAGATGGCATCAAAATAAAGACTTTGAATTGAATATTCGCAGAGGCTGTCCAGAATGCCGTATTGTGTCTCCTTATGTCTATCAATCTGAGGTTTATTACCAGAAAGCGGAAAAAGATCGTCATATAGTTGAGAAAAACGAAAAAATGAAGAAAATTGGATGTGGGTATTTTCGAAAAAGCAAACCCAAATGTCCTTTGGAAATACTTGCTTGTTTAGCCATCGATTACCAAATGGGGTTGAAATAGATATAGGGCCACCCGAAATGAAACGTCCAGGTATGGGCGGTCTTACTGATTTCATAGAGGCTCAGTTCGCCCGTGGAGGAGGTAGAACTCAGCGCCCAGCAATAGGAGGACTCCTAGATACGATGAGTTTACTTGTGGTGGAACCAGAATTTTTTTACGTCTTGAGGGATGAATAAAAATCTGTATTTATTTAAAAATTCATGGCAATGAAATCATAAATGTATTTAAAAATTCCTGATAATAAATTCTCAAATCATGAATCTCTATTTATTTAAAAGTAATGTTAATAAAATCGAAAAATAATATAAATCATGAATCCGTAATTATTTAAAAATTTCTGATACTAAATTCACATTATATCTGGTATGTTAGATATGGAAACCGCAACGGAAATGATGACCGCAGTGAAAGGAAACTGTGATATCTTGTTTACGCTAATTGAAACCGAGCTAAATAAATTTACAGGAAGCTGTGGTTTGATAAAGTTATCATGTTGTTTGCAGCAATAAACTTTTGCAGGAAGTTCCCATATGATAAGCATTAATTAGTTGTTTTTCTAAAACTAACAGCAATTTGGTTATACGCAAATGACGTAGTTCGATGCTGATAAATAAAATAATTGCGAATTTTTATTTCATTGTTAATTCGACTCTCAAACAGATCACATATCAACTACAGTGATTGTGTTTGTGCTGTGTTAAATTAACTGCTAATTCAACTTTCAAAGAGATCGTTTCTTAAGTGTATCTAGTGATAGTGTGTGTTGTTCTAAAAACATTATGTGAGTATTTACTTAATTTCATTTATGTTAATTTGCTTCTAGTATTTGGGACTGTCCTTCAAAATATTTGAAATTAATAGAGTATGTTTCTCGAATTGAATATTTTCTGGCTGCTTTTCAATTCAATGTTCTAGTTCGAACTTTTGTTAATTTGGTTCAAATATTTTGTGTGTGTCTTTCAAAAATTATTAGGAGTGTTTAGATTCATTATAAATTTGTAGTTTTGTTCTTCGAATCAAGTAGTTTCTGTCTGCTTTTTTTTAAAGTTTCAATGTTCTATTTCTAAATTTGTGGTAATTTGCTTCCAATATGTTGTGCCTGTCTTTCAAAAATTATTAGAGTTTAGACGCAACCAAGTTCATAGTATTTTATTTTTGTTATAGAAAATGGAACTTAATGCAGTTTCCTCCACAGAGATTGACAACAAGCCGACAATAAAAATTCAAGACTTGCAGCTTAACCAGACGTATCGAATTCTGACAGCCAAACTGGTCAACCCAAGATGCGGTGAAACCATCTTAATTGAATTAGAGGACCACGTAACCTTCCTGCCGAAACGGGTCACTCAGGTATATAAACCACACCTAGACAAATTTGGCGGTGGAAAGTTCCACATCGAATTCATCGGGCTACAGCAACTTGGAGGCAAACTACAACCCCGAGTGTTTTTTCAAGTTTCTGCGGAGTGAACATAAAAAAAATTAGTTGTAAGTTTTTATTTTAAATTTTGCATGCTTCAGTTATAATTTTACTGTTAATATTCCATTGACATTTCTCACGTTTGTAATAGTTTATTATATTGTTATACGAGTCAAAATGAATTCAGAGGCTATTGCGAATATTAGCACCGACATTATTAATAAGTTTGGATTAGCATCAAATATAATTTTCTCGAAGAAACGTTGCTCTCCAGAGCAAATATCTAATTGGTTGAAATTAAGTAAAAGCAATTAATTTTATGTAACAGAGCTATTCGGAGATCAGATTTACATATAGGAACTTTGAATAAGCTTCAGTCTCAAATTAGTCATATAAAAAGATTTAGAAATGATTTGAAAAATTATTCTAACATCAAAAGGGGTGGGGGAATTGGTGAGAAGTCAAAAAGAAGTGATCTCGTTAAATGGTATGATATAGAATCAGCGTTTTGCTCACGTGTTCGAACATGAGTAATCATTAATCTCATTCATATCAATATTTTTAAATTTTTAGATGATGCATTTTTCCTTTTTAAGGCGCGCATAAATAATACTGTGAAAACAATGCCTACTCTTAAAGTAAATACGACCTTTTGTGGTAAATTCATAAAGAAATCTGGAATGGAGGAAATTATGGAATATAAATATTTTAATACGAAAAACGCGATAATAGATAGGGGTACAGATTTGAATCGGTGGTTATATGAAGACATTCAGAACGAAATTTTACGTAAATTAGAGGAATTTCAGCAAAAGGCATCAGGTTGGAGTTTGTATAAAGTTCTAAACTTAGAAATAAACATAAATACATTTGAAATTGGAAATGGAGCCTCATCTTTCATAAGATTACCAGAATCAATTTCTAAGAAACATGCTGTAATCAATATTAAGAACTATGATG
The DNA here is from genome assembly GCA_034190945.1 of Octodonta nipae. Taxonomy (NCBI): domain Eukaryota; kingdom Metazoa; phylum Arthropoda; class Insecta; order Coleoptera; family Chrysomelidae; genus Octodonta; species Octodonta nipae. Next base: position 58,570,057 of record CM067220.1, read on the forward strand.
ATAATCATGATAAAATTATATAGCGTTATTGCTCATTTGTACCCTACAACAAATCATTCTGATAGAACATCAGCTTACCCCGAGCCATCTACTGTATTAAATCTAACTGGTTTGACATTTCCTATGACTTTACAGCAAATTACTAAGTTTGAGAAACTTAATAATATTTCTATTAATGTATATGTCTCAGAATTGATAAAAATAAAAGATAATGAGTATTATCAAACAGTTCCCGCTCGAGTCACTAAATGTAAATTAGACAAACATATCAATCTCTTAATGATTCAAAATAAATATGTTCCTAAAGTCAATGATTTCGAAAATGTAGAATTAACAGTAAATGACGAGGGAATAAAATATCATTTCTGCCTAATTAAAAATTTATCACGTCTTGTTTCAAATCAACTTAGCAAGCATAATGGTAAAAAATTAATATGTGACCGTTGTCTAAATTATTTTAGTGACTCTAGCAGCCTTGACAGCCACACTGAATTTTGTAAAAATGTAAATAATTGCAAAATTTTTTTTTCCTAAGAAAACGGTAGTTGAGTTTAATAATTTTTCATTCAAGGAAAGGCTTCCTTTTATTATTTATGCAGATTTTGAGTCGATATATATGAGGAGCTCGTCAAACCCAATCTCCATCCTTTCGACACATCAGACTATCCCCCCGATAATATCTACAACATCCCACTAGTTAATAAACAGGTGCTTGGGTTAATGAAGGATGAGGCTAAAGGCTACATTATTTCACATTTTTTAGGCCTCCGTTCGAAAATGTACGCCTACCTAATCCTAGGGGGAAAATGCATCAAAAAGTCGAAAGGTGTAAAATACAATGTAGTTAAAAATAGTATTACGTTTGATGATTACCTCTCTTGTTTGCAAGAAAACAAGCAAACTATTGCTTCCCAACGCTGTATTAGATCATATGCTCATAACATATTTAGTGTAGAGCAGACAAAAATCGCCCTCAGTCCTGTTGATGACAAGCGCTATCTGTTAAAAGACTCATATGATACTTTACCCTGGGGCCACTACAGCCTCTAAATTCATTTTTACTTTTAAGATATATGTATAAGTAATATTTGATGTAGTTATGTTATTAGTCTATGTTTATTTATTTTAAATAAAACAGCATATTGGTAACTTTGTTTTTTATTTTTAGCATACATATATTTTTAAATAACCTGCAATTTTCCGTCTACATATGCAGCAATGATCTATTTTCAGTGAACAATCAAAGCAACTAGGAAAGTGTCTGCATGGCATAAAAACAATTGTCATATCATTAGATAAGCAAATTTTACAAGTATTATGATTAGAGTCAGTGTGGGGATTTGGTGGGCAGTATCTAAGCAATAAACATTTAGCTGATCCCTTTTTGTGAAGCTCTGTAATATCATCATAAGGTAAGAGATTCTTGAGCTCCAAGCCACAGCAATGACAAGTGATCCTGTCGCCGTAGCCCGTGTAAAAGAAGCCGGCGTTGACAAGCTCGGTGGGTGTCTGCTTCCAGGGAATAGGCCAGTCTCAAGTCTGCTCTCAAATGTCACTTTGCTTTTATGTCTGATAGGTCTGGTGATGTGGTAAGTGTCATCAAAATCAAAAAAGCGACAATATGGATTCCAGTCCAGATGATCGGCAACAGGGTCATCACCATCTTCCCAGTTGAAACCACATGTATCACAAAATGGGCATTCAACAGCATCATTTAAGCTGCCATCGGATTCTATTGCATCTTGTCGGTAGATAAACCCTGCTCTTGCTAACTTTTCAGTAGGGAAGTCGGAAGGCCAGTTTTCAAAGGTACGTAATCGATTTTCGTATATTTGGAAGTATTCTCGACACTCCATGGTGTAGAACTGATGAAATAAACAACAAATTTTTTAATTCATAAGCATTTATTCAATTTTTCTAATGTCAATATCTATTATAATAAAAAATATGTTCTTTTAATGCAATACATAATGGAGACCTGTCATCTAAACAAAATGGTTTTAACAATTTTTCAATCGGTAAACGATTTAGTAAATTTGACCATTAACAAATTTCATCTATTATTTTATAATAAAATGTACAGAAATTTAAGCGCTCCAAACAAATTATTTTACTTGAGATAATAGGGTTAATAGCTAAGAGTTTAACCACATCAGTATAATCCAAATATAGTACGCAAATGTTTTTCATCAGCATCACTTGTTTCACATCTTCACTTGGAATAGATGTAGATGTTCTCGAATCGTAGGCCGTTTTCATTGAATAGCAGTGATAAGGATGCGTTCGTCTTTCCGCAACCACTAGGTCCGCAGAAAGCTGCTCGTAGGGAATTTGGTTGTCCGTGTCGACTTGCTGATGATAACGATTCTTCGACAAAGTCCAAATTTTCGATAGGCAGTTGGACATCTTGTTGCTTCATATACATCTTACGATATACTGACATCATCCTTATTGCGGATACTAATTAAATACAGCAGTCTATCTCAGTTTCAATCAGTATCATGGAAACTCCCAAAAGAGTTGTCTACTGAATAGCGCAATCAAAAAATTGCCATTTGAACTAAATCTACCCGGTTGTCAGTTTTGTGTACCCGGTACAAAACTTCAAGACCGTCTCTCCAAGGGTCAGCAAGGAATCAATAAGACAGACGCTGATTGTCGAGCGCACGATATTGCCTACAGTCATAAGGCTGATTACGAGTTGGAAAATCGAGCCTAGGAGAGATTCAAGTCAAAGAACGCTTCACTTGGAGAAAAAGCAGCTTCTTGGCTTATAACTACAGGCATGAAGGCTAAACGCAAGATGGGGCTTGGAATCAAAAAACGATGTGGAAAAAATCTTTTCGACAGAATTTGGTTCTACCAATCAAGAGAGCTATTGCCGGATCTGGAAGTGATGTCCGTAAGACATCGTTATTGGCGTTGAGAGCAGCCCGAGCAGACATTAAGAAGGCAGGCGGTCGCAAGAAAATCCATGTACCTCGAGACATTCCTTTTGAGTCGAAAATTGGTGGTTTTCTCCCACTAATACCCCTATTTGCGGGGTTGTCAGCACGTGGAGCTCTTGCCGGGGGAGCCAGTGGAGTAGCTAAAGCCGTGATAGATGCAAAGAACGCTCGCAAGAAGTTGGAGGAGGACCAGCGCCATAATCAAGCCAAGGAAGAGCTTGCGAAAAAAGGAAGCGGTATTTTTCTTAAAAAGTCCCGCAACGCCTTCGGGCATTACTTAAAGAAGCAAAAAAACTCCCAATAAAGCTACCCAATCGAGCACTCTACAATCACGAGCTTGAGCAATATGCCAAACATTTGAAGATCCCCCACTTTAGGGGAGTATTTATGAGAGACGCCTTACCTAAATATTCACAAACAAGGGAGTCTGCCATCGTGAATTTGGATACCAGCAGTCGTCACGGTACGCATTGGGTAGCTTATGTGCGAAATGGAAACACCGTTCAGTACTTTGATGACTCTTATCAGACATAGAATCAATCTAATTGTGGCCATTTATGCTTAAAATTTCTCTATAATAAAAAATAAATATTTTGCATTATTGTTGTTTTACCTTTACCTATATTAGCAGCTAACAAGCAGCCAATTTTTAGTCATGTCTATGATCATCACATTGAAAGGTCGCAGCCCAATACTGTCGATTGATTTTCAACCACCTATTCAGTTGGATCCCAACTACAACTACGGACTATCTTTATTGAGTTTTCACTCGTACAACAGCATCCCAAACATTGATAGAGGTGACAAGATCTACCTGTTTGACGATCACAACACGCAAACATTCATCGACTTGCCTGAAGGTTCATACGAAATTGGTGACATCGAAGCTTATACTAGAAAGGCACTTGGCATTTATTTGGCAAAGGACGTTGAGAATATTTTCTCATTAAAACCCAACAACAATACTCTCAAGTGTGAGCTTTTCAGCAGCAAGTACGCTGTGGCCTTTCAACCGCAAGACAGCATTGGTGATATTCTGAGCTTCTCTAAACAACTGCTACCACGCAATCAAGTTCACAGTTCCGATTTACCAGTGAACATTATCAAGGTGCGTACCATCCACATTGATAGCAACATCATATGTGGAGCCTTCTACAACAACACTCCTTCACACACCTTTTACGAGTTTGCCGTTGCAGTTGATCCTGGTTTTGCCATCGACGAAACACCTCAGCATTTAATCTATTTGCCGATTAAAAGAAGCGAAATACATAACCTCACATTACAAATTTTGAATCAAGACTCTGAACTTGTGAATTTTCGAGCTAAAACAACTACTTGTATTTGATGAAGAACCATATAAGAAGTCAACCGCTCCTCGACTACCATCAGTTTCTACCATGTCAACTCCTCAAATGTTCGATATCTTCCACAAACCAAATTTTGATGATGGTGTAAGGCGCGAGGAATTGCGAACCTACTATCCATACGTCAAGTCATTCGGCAACAATGATATCGTTAAAATCACCGTCAATCAAACAGATTGTTGGTTTTCCATGGCTGATTCCTGCATCTCAATCCAGGGACAAGTGGTGAAGACAGCAGGCAATGGAGATGTTTCTCTATCACCAAATGTTGGAGCTTTCTTCTTCGACAGCGTTACATACGAGTTGTGCGGCAAGGAAATTGAAACCGTGAGAGACCCTGGTCGGGTGAGTACAATTCGTGGATACTTGTGCTACGACCCTTACAGTTCAAAGGACCTATTCATAGCCGGGTGGAATTTTCCACATAAAGCGTCCATGAATGCCGCCGATAAAACTTTTCACATGTACATTCAATTGGGACATTTGTTTTCCATCTTCAACGACTGTGGTAAACAAACAATTCGTCTGGTGCGAAGTCGTAGCGATGATGATTGCCTTATAATCACGGATGCTTCTACCAAGGGCAAAGTGACAATAAACAACATCGAACTCAAAGTTCGTCACATTCTTCCAAACGATGACGTTAAATTGAATTTACTGCAAGCCGTCAGAGCGGATTCCAGTATAATTTTACCGTTTCGTAAATGGGAGCTAAATGAGTTGCCTGCTACCAAAACAGGTGCTACTCATGAAATTTGGGCTGTGAAGACGTGTGCCGCACTGGAAAGCCCTCGTTATGTTATCTTAGCCTTCCAAACGGATGGCCACAGCAACATCAAAGAAGATCCCACGGAATTTGATAATATTCACATTTCCAATATTCGTCTAAATTTAAATAGCGAATTTTGGCCTATGAAGAGATTTGATTTAGATTTTTCAAAGAGTGAGTACGGTGAGGAATACAAAAGGTATACGGATTTTATCCCAGCTTTGGCGGCGGCAAACACCCTCTGGATTATGTTGCATTCAAGACGCACACCCTATTCGTCATCGATTGCTCCCGACGTGAGGACACCATGAAATCCTCGACTGTAGATATTCGCCTGGATATTGAAAGCCAGACGGGATTTCCCGATAAGACCCGAGCCTTCTGCATAATTATTCACGATTGCCTAATGGAATTTCTCCCACTTAGCGAAATTGTCCGAAGCTTATATTAGACCACTCAGCTGTTTAGAAAATCTGTTTCGGTACAGCTCTTCAACGGTCCACCATGGAAATTGCAATTGTCGACATTCGAGGTTTCGAAATCGAGGGAAGATTTGTTCTCAAAGAATTGGTTATGAAGACACGTAAACGCATAGGTGTGGTTTTATTTAAACCACCCAAACCGTTTAACTATCTATCAGCAGCAGACAAAAGACCAGTACGATATTTGGAACAACGGCTACATGGACTCCACTACTCTGATGGCGACTACGATTTGAATACTATGAACAATATATTGAGAATTTTCCTAACCAAATGCACGCACATATATGTACGAGGCCATCACAAATATGACTTTTTATTTATCAAGTTATTTGAAGAGCTGAAAATTCACAATTTGAGAAAACTGCTTAACGAAGATGGGGAATCACACTATCACCTAATCAATCTGGAGAACTTCAAAGACACTGTTAACCTGAAACCTTCTGACTCTCCATGCATTTTTCACTGCCGCTGCAATGATCCAGTACGATGTGCAAAAGAAAATGTTGATGTAGTTTATTATTGGCTTCTGAATAGTGTTTTACATAAATAAAACATTGTATATAACTATGTGTTTTAATTATTCATTCTTTTCCTTATACATCACGTATAGTCATTGAGCTGTTCGATAGTAAAGTTTTTTCATCTTGGCAAGATGCTGCTGAAATCCAGTCAGTGTCACCTTCAGTGCCATCAGAAAATATCAGCTTCAATTTGAAATTTTTTGTTGTGTTTGACAGGCGAGCAAAATATACAGGCAACCGTCCACCGTTTAATCCATCTCGAGTCATCAATGTATAGTTGGAACGGTTCAAACAGTTCCCTGAAGGGCATACAGCCATGTCCTTGGTTCCATAAGGTATATTAACATACAGACATTTTTTAAAATTAATGTGAATATTATAAAGCTTGATTAAAGTAAAGTCATTTTTATCGATCTGCATTCAACAGTAGTTGGTGAGACACTATGCTCATCTTGCACCTCGTTTGTTACTTTATTCTAAAAATTATTAGCAGACTACTAGAAACCATAACATCAAATTCTTGATTCATCATTAAAAATTTCAATATTATTACGCTCGACCTTGAATCATCCGAAAAAATCAGAGACTCGAAGGAGTTGCCGTTCTTGCGCAGGTAGGCGCTCGCTTACAAAAACTATAGACTCGAAGGAGTGGACGTTCTCGCGCATGCAGGCGTTCAATGCCTTGAATCATCCGACAAAATCAGAGTCTCGAAGGAGTTGCCGTTCTTGCGCAGGTAGGCGGTCGCTTACGATAACTATAGACTCGAAGGAGTGGACGTTCTCGCGCATGCAGGCTTAAGCAAAAGATTTTACATTTTTTTACAGACAACAAAATACCATATCCCCCCATCCAGTCCCCAAATATCCAACCGAACAACGCCCAAAAACACGCGCCCCCCCAACGGGCATATACTATACCTTTTCAAATAAACATTTATTGATTAACCGCATTAGCGCAGCTCGGTGGACGGCTGACTTTGTAATCAGGCAAGCCGGGTTCGATTCCCAGTCAAGTATTTAGCTTTTGATCTTTCTAACCACCACAACCAACAACAAATGTCGTGTACCTCTGCGACACACGCTACCCACAATACATTGACTTTCATTTATTAACAACAGATGGCGCGCACCTATGCGACACACCCAAATGTCTTTCGCGCACCCCTACGACCACCCCAATGTCTTCTTCTTCCCAAGGGCTTCTTCTTCTTCTTATCCAAACACCAACTACCAACAGCTCGGCAGCAGCTCCCGGCGAGAACTCGATGACTGGTTACCTTTATGCCCACTTCCGGTCCAAACCTCTCTTTGTTTAACTACTAATGTAACGAAACTAATTTCGTGTAACCGTGATTCGACCGCTCTCTCTGACCCCGCGCCACAATTCCGAGCTGTAGATGTTATCTAGGTAGTACAGAGCACTATTTGTTTCAGTAGTCTTTGTATTAGAGTAATTAGAGGGTAGGAATAAGAAAATTTTGTTAAATTTTAACCCTGAAAATAAAGATATGGTAATTTCAGAAGTCTTCATACTTTTCATGGTATAACTTATGAAGCATTTCAAGGACTTTGTAAAGCAATGTGTCTGTTAGAAGACGATTCTCATTGGGAAAGTACGCTTTCTAAAGCTTTATTTGAATTAAATAAACAAGAGGAATCTCTGTCAGCAAAATCTATAAAAGTTTTTGATTCACTTTGCCATTAATTTTCAATATAATTGCAACAATCAATACAGAGTATTTACGAGAAACTAATTATAACCATTTGAGAGTTTTACAACTCATTCAAGATGAACGTCCCTTAAATGCTGAACAAAAAAAAATATTATGACCTAATACTGTCCTCAAATAATAATAGTAATGAAGGTAAATTTTTTTAGATGTCCCTGGAGGCCCAGGTAAAACATTTTTAATAAATCTATTATTAGCAAAAGTACGATCCGACAGAAAAATTGCCCTAGCTGTGGCATCGTCCGGCTAAGCAGCCACACTTTTGGAAAGTGGGCGACTTGCCCATTCCACATTCAAACTGACAAAATATTTACGCAAGACAATATATATATAAAAGAATATCACCTCGAAGAGAGTATTCAATATCTCGGACAGGAGAAGTTAACCTGAAAATTTCATCGTGACATTCTAACCTAGGAATTACGGGTAACAGATTCGGAACCTCTATGTGCTAGTTTCCCCGAAAATCCTAGATGTCGGTCTTTACATGTCCCGTCTTCAAACTAAGTGGGTTTCAAATTAATTTTAAAAGTAGGTGCTCCTATTATATTACTAAGAAATTTTAGTTCACTGAAACTGTGGAACGATACAAGATTCAAAGTAGTCAATTTTTTTATCGAATGTATCATATTAACTGGCAACGCAAATGGTGAAACTGTTTTTATACCTAGAATTCCCATGATACCCCCAGAATTGCCTTTTTAATTTAAACGGCTAGAATTTCCCGTAAAAATAGCTTTTGGGATGACAATTAATAAAGCGCAGGGTTAAACATTAAAAGTTGCTGGGGTCACGGCCGTAGCCAGGAGATTTTTGCCAGGTGCGTTGGATAATTTTTTCGGCGAACTCAGATAATTTTTTCGGGGACTTGGATAATTTTTTTGATTGCTGGTGGGCTGTTTAAGTATTCACGTATTTCCAGGATAAAAAAATGTATAAATATAATATTTATTATTATTTAATTTTGAAAACAAAATTTCCAAATTTCGGTGGATGTTTGAACCCCCGCTGGCCGGAGTAGATTTAAGCACACAGTGCTTTTCACACAGGCAATTGTATGTTGCCCTATTACGTGTTACTTTGAAACACAATTTATTCGTTTTACAATTGATCAGGCTTTTAATGTCGTTTACAAAGAATGTGCTTAGAAACTAATCTAAATCTGTCTTGTTTGCCTTATAAATAATTGTCACTCAATAATCTGAATTAATATTATGTATACGAAGAAAGATGATTGATTTTTTGTTTACTAGGATTTCACTCAAAAACTACTCAACCAATTTTGCTGAAATCTGCAAATCAGGAACGAGACGAATTGTTTTCCACACCAGAAGGAGCTATTGAAGTGACTTTTGCTGTTTTATTCATCGAACACAAACGATAGAATCTCTTCTTAAGCTTTCCCGATTTCTTTTTGATACTCCATCCATTGTATAGTTACTTTGTGAAAACCTATAAAAATGTATTAAAATACGTCATTACTTTATACTGTCAAGTTAAAGTAGGTAGGTAAATAAGGATTATCGCAGTTTACATAATTACTTTAGACGAAATTTTAAATTTTCTGGGAACTTAGGAACTTTAGGGGCCTCACAAATTACGATGATTCCTGTCGGTTTTCATCGCGGCAATAAACTGAACCAAAATTGAACGATGATACTCGACGTGTCTCGTCATCCGACAACCTTCAACACACACACACACATCGTTTTTGACTGAGAAGTCCTGTCAAAATTCAAGGATGAATAGTTTAAACCGACGATAAAACACGAGGGGTTGGTGTCCTAGGAACAGCATTATGGCGCGGAATGTTAAACCGTCGCTTAAACATTTTAAGTCTGTGCGTCGCAATCACACATTGGTAGTTTTTATAAAACGATTGCACGGCAAAGCCACGTTATACTCTGGTCCAAACCATGTTGGGTCATAAAATGGCGATGCCGACAGAACAAAGGGAGAGCCAACTAGGCAACTATTAAAGCTGCACAGTAGAGTTTATCAGATTGCAAATTTTGTTATATAAAAAACATTTGAATTTTAGGGCCAACTATCGACGTCTACAATTTTATTAAATCGTTCCGGGACAGGTAAGTCTTCCACTCTGAGAGCTTACGCAATATCATATTGTGTTATGATAACCAAGTTTTCACTATTTGACCATAGATAACCCCTAATTGTACAAAACCACTAAGCATCGCATCGTTTTTTTGGTCACAACATGTGTGTGGTAATTTCAGTACAATTCGGCTTTTAGACCGAGAGTTTGTGACCGATTACATGTCACGATTTTCTCAATCATGACTCGGGGAGTAGTGAAAGTTGAGTATGTCTAGCGAAAATTTAATTTTCTTGTGCACAAAAATCACGTGACATGCCTCGATTTTCTTGCTTGTATTGCCATATTTTTATAAAGTTTTAGAAATTCCGACTGTATATATTATGTAATAATTAGCCATAAGGTTTGCAAAGGTCCAAAGTAGGGATGTTAAGGATATGAAATTTCGGATATGGATACGGATACGGATATATGAATACAATTATATGGTAATCAATCGGTTATTTTTCGGGTTCGGACAGCCTTATAAAATGCCTATCTCTTTTGATACAAATCCATCCTTATTCGAAACTATTCCAAACTTTTATATCAGATTGGTTTACTGTTTCGGATCGATTTTTATTTCGGATATCCGATAGTTTCGGTTACGGTTACGGAGTTCCGTAACATCCCTAGTCCAAAGGGTTGAAATGATGATGTGCTACTGCAAATAAAATAATTTTTCCAAATTTTCTCGTTTCTGCCAATTTAATAGGTGATAGTTCAACTGTAAAAGCCTATAAACAAAATAGAATAAATGCAGCTAACCGCTGGAGTAAAAAAATAAATTAAAATATAAAGGACAATAGAAGTAAGAAGGCCGGAAATTTATCGAAATTTTTTTGAGTATATTCCCCTGATTTAAAACTTTATAATAATTATGATGTATCGAACTCTTTATTTTATTGGCATAATACATGGGAAATTTAATCATTTTGTGGCTTATGCCATTTTGCATATACATACGAAAACACATTTCAAATCACTAGAGAAAAAGGTAGAAGTGGCATTGAGTGAAAATAAATATTTACGTTATGTCAGGTGTCAATGTATTTATTAGAAAAGCTGAATCTTATAGAGTTTTAGAGCTACCAGAATTAAATTTGGTATTGGTACTGATCACCAAAAATTATTACGACCGTATAGTCCGTAAAAAGTACTTTCAAATGATATGCGACAATACTATTTTCGAAAAGATTGTTGAGGAAGTCTTGAATTATTTTGTCTATTCATTGGATTTTTTCTCCTCCAAATTTTTTCCTGTAACAGATAAGTATTTAAAAATTGTATATGTAGAACAAAGTGTAGTAAGGCAATTTCGTAAAATTGCCCGGATTACTGGCTGTCTGTACAGAAATTCTTCCTCACAGTTTTTCTGAGAGAAAGAGATGTCTATAAAATGATCAACCAGTATTCCTGTATATAAGTAATGTATTGTATATTGTGTAATACTTATCTGTGTATGGAGACGTTTCAACTCCGAGTCTGGAGTTGTTATCAATCGTTTAGTGTTGTTTTCGAGGGTTTTTTTTTTCTAAAAATTTTCGCTTTGATTTTGAATTTGTTGTTTGTCAAAAAATTGACCACTTGACTCTGAGGTTACCGTTTTTTTGTTCTGTTAGCAGTAAATTCTTCCAGTCCAAATGAAGGTCGGCTGAAGGTGCTCCGATTTCAGTGTTGTTTATCATCATACAGCTGGCTTCTTTAAGTTTTCTCTTTTTTAAATTTTCTTCTTTCAACAAAATCTTTGTTTTATCCCAGTCTATCCTATGGCTGCCGGTGCTCGTTAATACATGATTGGCCAAATTTGATTTGTCCACATGTCTTCTGGAAATGTTATATTGGTGTTCTTTTTTCCTTACTTCTAAAGGTCTTGAAGTTTCACCGGTATAAGAATGGCCACAGTCACACAAAACACTGTACACACAATTTTTAGAACTCTGGGATGCGTTAAACGGTTTGGTATGTGTGAGGATAGAGCGCAAGGTATTATTTGTTTTAAAAACAGTTTTAACGCTGTATTTATTTCCTAACCGCTTAATTTTTTCCGATACACCTGGGATATATGGAATTATGTTCATAATTTGGTTATCTGTTTGTGTTTGGTTGGTATTAGTGTGATGGTTATTTGTGCTGGTTTGTTGTTGCGATTTTCTTTCTAACTGATTTATAGTTTTATTTATAAAGTCTTGGGGATATTCGTTTTGAAGTAGATGTTCTTTGATAATATTGACTTCTTTGTTAAAGATTTGGGTGGATGAAGATATGTTTTTTGCTCTATCATATAAGAACTTTACAACACCTTTCTTTACATTTAAAGGATGGTTGGAGTGAAAATTCAAATATCTATTAGTATTTGTAGGTTTTCGATAAGTACTTGTACTTATTGTGTTGTTTGTTCTATCTATAAGTACATCAAGATAAGCAAGTTTATGCAAATTTTCCATCTCCATTGTAAATTTTATTGTGGGTTCTTGACTATTGATGTAATCTAGGAATGAGTGCAGTTCTTCAGCACTATACTCCCAAACCACAAAAATGTCATCAACGTATCTCCACCACACTTTTGGTTTATTTTTATATTTGCCTATGAATCTTTCTTCAAAATTTGTCATGAATATATTACTGATTATAGGAGACAAAGAAGAACCCATGGCCATACCAAATTCTTGTTTATAGAAATCTCCTTCAAATTGAAAATATGTAGTGTTTAAGCAAAGTTCGGTTAGTTCCATAATTGTGTCAATGTTTAGTTTTGTTTTGTTGTGTAAGGTAATTTCTTGTTGTAATTTATTTTTTATAGTTTGTAATGATTTATCAACAGGTACATTTGTAAAAAGACTAACTATGTCGAAACTTACTAGTATATAATTTCTGTTGATAATAATGCTTTTTAATTTTGTTAAAAAATCATTAGTGTTTTTTAAATTGTTTGGGTTATTTTCGTAAGGTTTAATTATATTTAGTAAAAATTTTGATATGTTTTGTAATAGTGAATTTATTGAACTTACAATGGGTCTCATTGGTATTGTGTCTTTATGTATTTTTGGAACGCCATATAAATGTGGAGGTTTACTATAGTGTGGTGTTAAGTGTTTTCGTTCTAATGGAGTGAATTCTTGTTTGTGTTTTGTTATAATGTCTCTAGCGGCTTTTTCTATATTTTGCGTATGATCTTTTTTGAGCTTAGATGATCCTGTGTTAATAAGGTCCATCATTTTGGTGTTGTAGTCATTTTTATCAAGTATAACCGTAGCGTTACCTTTATCGGCAGGTAGAATTTTAATTGTGTTGTCTTTTTTAAGTTTTTCTACGGCATATTTTTCTGTAGGAGTAAGATTATATTTAATTTTGTGTTGCTTCTCTAGAAGTAATTTATTTCTTGTTCGGTATTCACTGGACACTTCTGGAGGCAGTTTTTGGGCTGTGTCTTCAATCGCAACTATCAGATCTAGTTTAGGTATATTTTGTGGAGTGATTGAATAATTTAATCCCTTAGAAAGTACGTATTGTTCTGTTAGTGTAATGTGTTTAGTTGATAAATTAATCACAGTTTTATTGATGAAATTTGTATTTGGTGTGAGTACAGATTTTTTGTGTTTTTCATTTAAGAGATGTTTAAATTTATTTATATTTCTGTTTTTACATATTTGAAATTCCAAGCTGTATGAATCCTTTAAACAATTAAAGATGCGGTTATAGTCTGATGGAATGTGCGTTTCTTTGAATTTGTTTTCTAATAGAATGATGTTATTTTTAAGGCTTACCTTCAATTTCCGATGGTGTTGTATTCTATTTCTAACTAAAGCATTACCTGTTTTCAACTGAATTCTAATACTACCTCTGTCTGTGAATGGCATTTTTGGTAACAACCCCTTTGGAATTATTCCTTCATTTCGGCATTTTATTAGGAACGTTAAGCTGTTCTGTGATCGTGCTAGTTTCTTATTTAGGTTTTCTAATTTTCTAAAATTTGTTGTTGAAATTGGCCCATACCTCATTCGTAAGTAGTTTCGAAAAGATTGTTGAGGAGGTCTTAAATGAAAAACACAAAAAATCTGTACTCACACCAAATACAAATTTCATCAATAAAACTGTGATTAATTTAACAACTAAACACATTACACCAACAGAACAATACGTACTTTCTAAGGGATTAAATTATTCAATCACTCCACAAAATATACCTAAACTAGATCTGATAGTTGCGATTGAAGACACAGCCCAAAAACTGCGTCCAGAAGTGTCCAGTGAATACCGAATAAGAAATAAATTACTTCTAGAGAAGCAACACAAAATGAAATACAATCTTACTCCTACAGAAAAATATGCCGTAGAAAAACTTAAAAAAGACAACACAATTAAAATTCTACCTGCCGATAAAGGTAACGCTACGGTTATACTTGATAAAAATGACTACAACACCAAAATGATGGACCTTATTAACACAGGATCATATTCTAAGCTCAAAAAAGATCCTACGCAAAATATAGAAAAAGCCGCTAGAGACATTATAACAAAACACAAACAAGAATTCACTCCATTAGAACGAAAACACTTAACACCACACTATAGTAAACCTCCACATTTATATGGCGTTCCAAAAATACATAAAGACACAATACCAATGAGACCCATTATAAGTTCAATAAATTCACCATTACAAAACATATCAAAATTTTTACTAAATATAATTAAACCTTACGAAAATAATCCAAACAATTTAAAAAACACTAATGATTTTTTAACAAAATTAAAAAGCATTATTATCAACAGAAATGATATACTAGTAAGTTTCGACATAGTTAGTCTTTTTACAAATGTACCTGTTGATAAATCATTACAAATTATAAAAAATAAATTACAAGATATTACCTTACACAACAAAACAAAACTAAACATTGACACAATTATAGAACTAACCGAACCTTGCTTAAACACTACATATTTTCAATTTGAAGGAGATTTCTATAAACAAGAATTTGGTATGACAATGGGTTCTTCTTTATCTCCTATAATCAGTAATATATTCATGACAAATTTTGAAGAAAGATTCATAGGCAAATATAAAAATAAACCAAAAGTGTGGTGGAGATACGTTGATGACATTTTTGTGGTTTGGGAGTATGGTGCTGAAGAACTGCACTCATTTCTAGATTACATCAATAGTCAATAACCCACAATAAAATTTACAATGGAGATGGAAAATTTGCATAAACTTGCTTATCTTGATGTACTTATAGATAGAACAAACAACACAATAAGTACAAGTTCTTATCGAAAACCTACAAATACTAATAGATATTTGAATTTTCACTCCAACCATCCTTTAAATGTAAAGAAAGGTGTTGTAAAGTGCTGATATGATAGAGCAAAAAACATATCTTCATCCACCCAAATCTTTAACAAAGAAGTCAATATTATCAAAGAACATCTACTTCAAAACGAATATCCCCAAGACTTTATAAATAAAACTATAAATCAGTTAGAAAGAAAATCGCAACAACAAACCAGCACAAATAACCATCACACTAATACCAACCAAACACAAACAGATAACCAAATTATGAACATAATTCTATATATCCCAGGTGTATCGGAAAAAATTAAGCGGTTAGGAAATAAATACAGCGTTAAAACTGTTTTTAAAACAAATAATACCTTGCGCTCTATCCTCACACATACCAAACCGTTTAACGCAACCCAGAGTTCTAAAAATTGTGTGTACAGTGTTTTGTGTGACTGTGGCCATTCTTATACCGGTGAAACTTCAAGACCTTTAGAAGTAAGGAAAAAAGAACACCAATATAACATTTCCCGAAGACATGTGGACAAATCAAATTTGGCCAATCATGTATTAACGAGCACCGGCAGCCATAGGATAGACTGGGATAAAACAAAGATTTTGTTGAAAGAAGAAAATTTAAAAAAGAGAAAACTTAAAGAAGTCAGCTGTATGATGATAAACAACACTGAAATCGGAGCACCTTCAGCCGACCTTCATTTGGACTGGAAGAATTTACTGCTAACAGAACAAAAAAACGGTAACCTCAGAGTCAAGTGATCGCCAAACGACAAATTGTCAGTGTCAAATTTTTTGACAAACAACAAATTCAAAATCAAAGCGAAAATTTTTAGAAAAAAAAACCTCGAAAACAACACTAAACGATTGACAACGACTCCAGACTCGGAGTTGAAACGTCTCCATACACAGATAAGTATTACACAATATACAATACATTACTTATATACAGGAATACTGGTTGATCATTTTATAGACATCTCTTTCTCTCAGAAAAACTGCGAGGAAGAATTTCTGTACAGACAGTCAGTAATCCGGGCAATTTTACGAAATTGCCTTACCACACTTTGTTCTACATATACAATTTTTAAATACTTATCTGTTACAGGAAAAAATTTGGAGGAGAGAGAACTTAATGAATAGACAAAATAACACTATTTTCCCTCAAATCTCAAGGTCATTGAATTGGCCTGTTTATATGGATGCGCGCAAGCGCTAATTCATCCCTAAATATTTTTCCTCTCGAAAGAAAAATCGACCTGTTTTTTCTTATTGCAATAGTTTTAAAAATAACCCAGATTAGCTATACGTATGCCATTTTTATGGGGTGTAACGATGTGTACTTTTATCTATTAAGTTGGCAGTAACGAGAGAATCACAAAAAATTATATATTTTTTTGTACCTACACGTCATCTTTCAACGTTTTGGACCCTTGCAAACCTCATGCCTAGATATACAGTCGAAGTTCAATCTTAATATAAATATGGCATGAGCAAGAAAATAGTTGCAAGTCATGTGATTTTATTGCAAAAGAAAATTTAATTTTCACAGGGTTTTCAGCAAATTTTCGCTAGACGTACTCACCTCTGGACTACTCTTAACTATTCCCGGCGACATCAACTGGTGTCGTGAAATCTGTAACTATTTCCCGGTTAATTTCTTCCCAAGAATCACTAATTTCAAACTGCTATGGATATTTCCTGCAATATGTAGAGCTTGCTATCTTCCGGAACGAATTACTTTTTTCTTCTACGGCATCTATCACGCAATCATTTCCCTCTTAATGAGAATGCTGAGTTTACGCTACTGAATAGAATACATGATTTCTACCGTTTTTCTACTGAAACATTATGCTTCCAAACACACATAAGTAGCATATTGTATAATTACATAAAATCTCGCAGTTGTTTATAGATACAATATCAACCACCACAGCTGGTCTTCAAACCTCTGAGTCGATAGCTTCGTTGAATGTTCTATACATGTTCAGCTTTATATAGAAAAGCAAAATTGTGCTCATTGGTTCATGAGTTGGAATAATATTCTTCATCGCTTGTTAATGTCTCTAAAATTTATCTAGTGATGACACCCTTCTTTGGCTCTATGGAGTTTTAAAATTTTTATGTCTTGCTCTTAGTCCGAGATTTGTATATTAACCTAAAGGAAGTTCATCTGACAAAGTCAGTACCTTCACATTCTGGCAAATTCACACACAAAATGTGACACTATAAGGGGTTCTTTTGTACAAAGGTTTTAATTATAGTATACTTAAAACTAGGCATGTTCTGTATGCAAGAGATTTTAGAGTCCTTATTAACAACAAAAAACGAGCGGCAATCATTCGAGACTGAAAGGCGGAACTCAAAGCTTATTACGAAATATTCTTCCCGACTCTCGTTATCTCCCTGTCTCTGTTTCTCTTTTTTGTGTCATCCTGAGTAATCGATACAAAGGACTAGGCACCTTTCTTATTGAAAAATCGACTTCCGTCAAATTGTTTGAAATTTTGGTATGTTCTAGAAGTTGATGTTCCGACAAAAAGAGTCCATGGACTCAATCAGATTCTATGACTAGTTTTCGAGATACAGGACATTAATAATCGAAAATGCCGCATTTTTAATATCAGATTTCCGATGATAGATGAGTTTTATTTCCGGTTAGTGGAGAAATTGTGATTTGTACATTATTGGAAATATTTCACAAAACAATTGCCATAAATTTTGCTGGATTACAGGGTATTTCAAAAATACCTATTATGTGTTTTTGGAGAAAAAAATTTTTTTATTACAACGTTGAAAACATAAGAAGATGTTTTTGCACAATTAAAACCTCATTAAAGTAATAATTTCTTGGATATGCTTCATATAACATACAGTGTGAACCATAAATATAGCTAGAGAAGGCATATATTGTTTTTTCCTATTAATGAGCCACCCTGTACGAACCATTCCTACTGCAATTTTAATAAGACATTAAACAGATATATGATTCGTCTCTTGATACTCAACAAGATGTTAAACTCATTGCAAAAACTATACTTATTCAAAAAGGTAGTTTTTTTATATTACCCTGTAGTTTTAAATTCCGTCCGTCAACTTTGTATGTTATAACATTGTTACGTTAATAAATGTTCAGTGTTTAACTTAGCACAATATTGTTAAAATTGTATGACAAGTTTTCGAGATATAGGGTGTTAAACATCGGAAATGTCTCCTTTTTCTTATCAGATTTTTCATAACATACGTATATTATTTCCGTATATTGCAAGAAAGATAATTTTCGCATAATTTGACAAAAATATTGAATAAAACAATTACCATTAATTATCTTTGATTACAGTGTGTTTTCAATATATGTAACATGTTTTTTTCCGAAAACTCATTTTTTTATTACAACGTTGAATACATAAGATGTAATCGCACAATTAATAAGAAATGAGTTAATGGACGTGTTCATATATTATACAGTGTCAGAGGTAAATATAGCTATACTGGGTATGTGGGTATATACCATTTTTTATCATTAATGAGTAACACTGTATAAACTACAATACTTTATTTTGTACAATTTTTGCAAACCTATAGAATTTAGAGTGATGAGTCGTAGATTTGTATAATTTAATATAAAAATTCCAGGACGCATGGTTTATACAGGGTTACGTATTATTGGAAAAAATAATAGATGCCCACTTTAGCAATATTTACAACTCACACTGTATAATGTATGAACCCGTCCAAAAATTAATTATAATATTAACATTATATGAACTGAACAATTAGATCTTCTTATGTATTCAACGTTGTAATAAAAAATAAGTTTTCTAATAAAACCTGTTACATTGGATATGGGAACCACCCTGTAATAAAAAATAATTAATAGAATTTTATTGTGCAATATTTGTGTCAAACAATGTGGAAACCTCGTTTTCTGCAATAAACGGAAATAAAACACATATATTATGAGAAATCTGATTTAATAATACTCTGCTCGGTAAAACACTGAACATTTGTTAACGTAGAAATGTAATAACATACAAAGTTGACGGATAGAATTTAAAACTGCGGGGTAGTATAAAAAAATACATTTTTTCAATATGTATATTTTTTGCAATCAGTTTAACATCCCGTTAAGTATAAAGAGACGGATAATACATCTGTTAAATGTCTTATTAAAATTGCAGCAAGAATGGTTCGTATAGGGTGACTCATTAATAGGAAAAAATAATATATGCCTTCTCTAGCTATATTTATGACTCGCGCTGTATATTAAATGAAGCACGTCCAAGAAATTATTACTTTAACGAGATATTAATTGTGCAATAACATCTCCTTATGTTTTCAACGTTGTAATAAAACTCCAAAATCACATGAATAACATAACACCTACTCAATATCGCCTTTTTTTAAATAAGATTATTGAATAAGTAAAATTTAAATCATTAAAATATTAAAATATAAAATATAAAAAGATATACAGGGTGTAAATAGTTTGACTGCATATATTTTAGGTGCAGATAGTACCCACCAAACAAAACAAAAAACTCTTATAACACTATGGTCTAAAGGCCTTAATAAGCAAGAAAATTTGAAATACATGTTAAGTAAATTATTGTCAATGTGGCAACGTCGCGCTAAAAATGAGATTTGCTTGTAGCGTGAATAATAAAGGAATGAGTCACCACAAGAAAATGAACACCTGTTATTTTTTTGTATTAAATAATTTCATAGTTTCGAGTGCCGGTAGATTTATTTAGGTACATAAAATTTTATGAAATATTATTTTCAAAAATGTACCCTTTTAATATCTATGTATTGAAATGAATATTAATATTTGGTGATTTATTTTATGCATCAAGTTGAAGAAGGGAGGATACAAAGTTGTTTACATTATTATACAGAAATAATAATAATATACAAAGTATATTAAACAAAACATTTCTTATATGTAGTTCTTTTATGTGTTAAATTCTTCGAGAAATAATTGTTACTAAGAAATTAATATTACTTACCTTAGACAAATAAAAATCTTTGACCTGCAGGATGTCATTATGATAAGAGCTCTGGCGAGCAAACGGATTATTTATAGTAAATATTCAAAATTCAAAATTCTTGTTATTACATTTGCTTTCCCCACAAATTAATATCATGTCAGGTCTTTACTTAATTGTATAATTGTCACTGTTTGTCACAAAATAATACACTTGAACTCACAATTCACAACAGATTTTATTTATTTTTCCAATTTATATTTTAAAATGAAAATCAAATAACTTACGCAATGTCGAATGTCACGCAAAAATCACTTTCACTTTCTTAAGAGAACCGGGCAGCAAAAAAGCATTCATGGCAGCGGCCAGCTGTAGTACTGAGTATATGCTATGTTGCCACATCTGATCGGAGGAACGTAGGGCAAATTATAACAGAATATTTAGAGTTTAAATAATAATTTTCTTTGTTAATACAGTTATTAAAGGTGTATACGCTATTGAGTATTTACATATTTAGCTTTACAATCATTTTGAAGCCGGAAATAATCTATTATTCACTGTAATAAAGGCTACAGAACTTCTAACTTTTTCATTTTTTTTGGCAAAACTATGGTTTATTTCTGAAAATGTTATAAAGCTTTTTGATTTCTTTTGACCTGAAGTATTGATCCTCAAAATCATTGCACTCAAACCGTTTGCACCCTGTATAAGACTCGACGTTCCGATGCTCCCGCTGTCGTTTCTATTATATATGATCTTGAGAGTGCTGTGTCAGCTCCACCTGCCTGGCCTATTGTTTATATTGTTGTAAAGTGCGTGGGTTCAATTTAAAATTATAAAACTAATATTCACTTTCACTTTTCTAGAAACTTTTATTTACATCGAATATACAACAGCTGATTCAAATATCACAATAACAATTTTACATATAAGCTCTTCGCTCCATCAACTGAACTAGTGATTGTGGTCTGCTTCCTTTATAAAACCAGCATAGAAAATTCTCGCAAAAATCATCATCACTCCTACAGGTGCCGAGTCTTTTCGAGAACCATTTTTTATCTTAAAGCGATTGTTCTCGTACTGAAATGAAACAGGGTCGGCTTTGGGTAAATTTCGTAACACTGCCCCCCCCTTTAATTCTGATCGTCCCGATCAGAAACATCCCCTCCATGGTAGGGAGCGAGTCGATCTAAATGAAACACCTTCAATTTAGCCTTGGGGTTTCGACGGATCCGGTAGACGACGTCATTAAGCCTCTTGACTACCTCATATGGACCATCCCAGGCGGGTGTAAGCTTTGGGGATTTACCCTTGCTCCGTTGGGGGTTGTACAGCCAGACTTTGTCCCTCTCCTGGAACCCGACTGAATTGGCCTTAAGGTCGTATCGCGTCTTCATCCGGTCACTGGTGGCCAACATCTGCGTTCGGGCTAATTCGTGTATTGCCAGCATGTTATGTCGGAGCTGGTCGACATAATCGTCGATGTCTTGGGGAGGTTCTTCAGGGGAGCCAAATGCCAAATCGCAGGATAATCGCAGCTCCTTTCCGAATAGGACCCTGGCTGAGGTCAGGCCTGTACTATTATGTACGGCAGAGCGATATCCCAATCACGCTGGTTATTGTTGACGACCTTGGATAGGTGTTGTTCCAAGGTCCTGTTGAATCTTTCCACCATTCCTTCTGACTGTGGGTGTAATGGTGTTGTTCTCGTTTTCCTGATCCCCAACATCGTGCAGACCTTCTGGAATACATTCGATTCGAAGTTACGCCCCTGGTCTGAATGTAATTCCATCGGGACGCCAAACCTGCTGAATAGTTGTTCTACTAGCACCGTCGCTACCGTGGTTGCCTCTTGGTTGGGTATCGCATATGCCTTAGGCCATTTGCTGAAGTAATCCATTGCGACCAGAATGTATTTGTTCCCCCTCTCAGACTTGGGAAACGGACCGGCGACATCGATGGCAATTCTTTCAAATGGGACGCCCACATTGTACTGCTGAATTCTGCCCTTGGTCCCGGTTTTCGGGCCCTTACTGGTTGCACAGATCGCACATTTGCGGCACCAAGCTCTGACGTCTTCGAAGTTATTCACCCAGTAGTACCGCTGGCGAACTTTGTCAAGGGTTTTATTTATGCCCAGGTGGCCTCCGGTAGTCCCATCATGTACTTTGGTCAGGATGGCTGGTACCTTTCTCTTCGGAACTACCAGTTGGGACTTGGTTTCTCGTCCATCAGCGCTTTCCCAGACTCGCTTGAGTATTCCATTGTCTACTCTTAGAGAGTCCCATTGAGCCCATAACGATTTCAGCACGCCTGAGTATCTAGCTACCTCGTCCCATCGTGGCCTGGGTGCCCCTCTCATTTTGAGTGAGAAGATTGGTTCGATGTCTGGATCAGCCATTTGGTCCTGGATGCACTATTCCTTGTCCAGTCTTCATTGGCCTGCACTCGGATCTGCCTGATGGAGATACTCACTCGCTGTTCCGTCGTCAGACAATGTTCGCATTCCGCTCTACACGGTCTTCTGGATAGGGCTTCGGCATTATTGTGCAAACGGCCGGCACGGTGTTCCACCTTGAAGTCGTATTGCTGTAATTTCTCCATCCATCTGGCCAGTTGTCCTTCCGGTGTCTTCATGTCCAGCAGCCATTTGAGTGCGGCATGATCTGTTCGGATTAAGAAATGACGACCATAGAGGTATTTGTATAAATGGTCTACATCCCTTATTATCGCAAGAAGTTCTTTTCTGGTGACGCAATAATTTATTTCCGGTTTCGAGAATCCACGGCTGTAATACTCGATCACCCTCTCTTCACCATCTTGCACCGGGGATAGGACGGCCCCCAAACCTGTGTTGCTGGCGTCGGTGTCTAAAATGAACTTGCCGGACTGTGTAGGAAAGGCTAGGATTGGGCTGGAACATAGTGCTGCCTTCAGTCGCCTGAATAATGTTTCGCAATCCTGATTCCAATGAAAGGTCTCTTTTTCGGTGGTCTGCCGATGTAAAGGGGCGGCGATGGTAGCAAATCCCTCAACAAAACGCCTGTAGTATGAAGAGAGGCGCAAGAAGCTTCGGAGTTCATGCTTGTCTCTTGGGACTGGCCAATCACGGATGGCTTCTATCTTGTCTTCGTTAGTGCGGATTCCTGACTCGTACACTAGGTGGCCCAAAAACTTCTTTTTGGAACAAGGAACACTTCTTCGGATTGAGTCTCAGGTTGGCGTTATTAATTCTGGAGAATATTTCGCCCAGGTTCTTCAGATGGTCGTCGAATGTCTGGCCCATGACTAGAATGTCGTCGAGGTATACTAAGCACGTCCTCCATGTTAACCCGCTCAGTACATACTCCATTAGCCTCTCAATTGTAGCGGGTGCATTACATAACCCAAAGGGCATGACCGTGAATTGAAACAGCTCTTTACTGGTGGAGAACGCTGTCTTCTCTCAGTCGTTTGCGTGTAGACCAACCTGCCAATATCCACTTTTTAGGTCTAGTGTGGAGAACCAACGGGAGCCTGCTAGTGTAGTCAAAGTGTCATCGATTCGGGGTAGTGGATACCTGTCTTTCTTCGTGACGTCATTCAGCTTTCTGTAATCCACACAAAATCGGGTAGTTCCATCCTTCTTTTTAACTAGCACGACGGAAGGAGACCATGGGCTGATGAATGGCTCAATAACTCCATTTTGTAACATGGACTCGATGTTTTCCTCGACTGCCTGTTGTTGCGCCAATGGTAGTAGTCTAGGTGGTATTCTGATGGGTTGAGCCTTTCCGGTATCTATTCGATGCTGGATGATGTTGGTGCGACCGGTGGTTCTTTCTTGACTGTTAAAAATTTGCCAGTGCTATGTGAACAATTGCTTGGCTTTCTTCTGGTTCCCTGGTGTCAGGTGTGTCAAATGGTCAGCAAACTGTTGTAGGAACTCTTTACTGGGCCCTGTCTCCTTCATCGACGTCTGGTACTCTTCTTCGCAATTGATGATGGTCTCTACTGGCTCGAAACAAGCTATCTCTTGACCATTGGCAATTCTGATGTCGTTGTTGGACAAATTCAGGACTCTGATTGGTATATCTCGTCCGGTGTTAACTATAGCCCGTCCAACTAAGTAGTCATGAGCTGAGTGAACGGGCTCCACCATTCCAACGCAGCTCCCAGGATTGCTGTCTAGCTGCCCATGAATAATCTGTTCCGTTCGACCGGGAATTCTAGCTGAAGACTTTGCCACAATTTTTATGGAGGTGACTGAACTGTTGACGGGCCGTGTCAATACAAATTCCTCATTTAGGAACCGAAGAACATCATATCTCGGGTCGAACATAAATCCATACTGGTTAATTAGGGCCATTCCCGGTATAAAATCGTCCTCAATATTCGCTACCAGGACCCTATGCCGGATCATGTTGTCCCCTATCTGTAGCACGACATTTGCCTCACCCTGTATTGACATGGTCTCGCCGGTGACTGTTCTGAGCTGAATGTTATTGGTAACTGGCCGAATTTCTGATGCTGTCAAGACCCTGGACTTGGCAATGGACACAGCGGCGCCGGTATCGACGGTGATGAT
Organism: Octodonta nipae; assembly: GCA_034190945.1. Classification (NCBI taxonomy): domain Eukaryota; kingdom Metazoa; phylum Arthropoda; class Insecta; order Coleoptera; family Chrysomelidae; genus Octodonta; species Octodonta nipae. Next base: position 58,594,831 of record CM067220.1, read on the forward strand.
CACCGCTCGCCCATTGATGGTGCTTCTGATGACTAGGCTGCTGCTATTTCTGCAAAATCCCCGGATGGATACTGTCCTGGGGGCTGGTAGAGGGTGAGTCAGCATTCGCCCCCTTGTGCTGACTGGTTGGAGTTTCCCTGGTTTCCCTGGTGATCGTTCCGGTAGCCTTACTCAGTAGTCACGTTGGAAGTGTCCTGTCCGTCCGCAGCGGTAACATGCCCCTCTGGTGCCAGTTCTTTGTGACCGTTCTAATATTTTGTTCAGGCCAGCAAGCAGCGCTTGAAATGGTGACTCTGACTCTTCCTGGTTGAAGGAAACTGCTCGGACCCTCGGCTTGGACATGTTCATGACGGCCTCTACTTCCAAAGCCCGAAGTAGAGCTTCATTACTCTTCTTGACGCCACTCAGTCTTAAATTTCTTTGTACTTCCACATCTCTGATGCCGTTTGTGAAACTCTGTGTGGCCAACTGGTCTTTCGTTTCCTCTGGCAGGTCTGGGTAGGACAAGTGAACTAACCGTCTAATCTCTGCTTCGAATTCTTGGAGGCTTTCACCGGATTTTTGCGTTTTTCCACTCAGTTGGACTTGGTATACCTGGCTCAAGGATTGATTGTCATATCGTTTGTCTAGGATGGCGATGATCTTGTCGAAATTACCTTGTTCATCGACTGGAATGCTTTGGAGGATTTCTAGGGCCGGACCTCTTAACGAAATTACCAGAGACGTGGATTTTTCTTGGTTATCCCATCCATTAGCTGTAGCCACGGCCTCAAATTGTCGTTTATACATGGGCGAAGATGAACTGCCGTCGAATGTGGGTGGTTTACTAAAGGAACCTTTGGTACTCACGGTGTGCTGGTATTTTTCTCGCTGTAAGTCCTGTAGCATTTTTTTGATTTCTGTTTCTACCTTGTTTTGAATAGCACTTATTTCAAATTTCACCTGGCTCTGTATGGAATCGATGTCATCTACTTTGGTTTCAAGGGCCTCCACATTATTTTTTAGGATCTTTATGTCGTCGTTTATCTCTTTTATTCTACTGTTTGCATTCTTTCATTAACTGTTTCATTAACTTGTGATACTATTTGCATTAGTTGTTCAAATTGCATTTGTCTTTTGTCTTCAGTTATTTTAAATTCATTTTTTTTGTGTTGATCTAATAATTTAAATTCATTTTGTCGTTTTAATTCAAGTTGATCTCGTTTTTCTTTAATTTTCGAGAACAATCCTTCAATTAAATTATGTTGTTTTTCTTCCATCGTGGAAACAAGATTTTGTTGTTCGCTTTTCATCGTAGTGACAAGATTTTCTAATTCTATTTTACGTTTTTCATCAAAAGATTTTACTAACCTTTGTTGTATTTCTTCTTGATGTTGTTTCTCCTTCTTGTCACGTTTTTCTAGAATCTGGGCTATTTTTTCGTCTAATCCCTCTGTAACCTGCTTGACTATTTTTTTGGCAGTTTGGTCCATTTTTTCCATGCTCCGTGTTTCCATAAATCAAATTACGATTTTATCTGCACTTAATCCTTTACTTCTGATCACCAAATTTGTTGTAAAGTCAATTTAAAATTATAAAACTAATATTCCTTTCACTTTTCTAAAAACTTTTATTTACATCGACTATACAACAGCTGATTCAAATATCACAATAACAATTTTACATATAAGCTCTTCGCTCCATCAACTGATCTCGCGATCGTGGCCTGCTTCCTTTATAAAATCAGCATAGAAAATTCTCGCTAAAATCATCATCACTCCTACAGGTGCGGAGTCTTTTCGAGAACCATTTTTTATCTCAAAGCGATTGTTGTCGTACTGAAATGATAATTCCTCCCTACGCATATTCGACTTCCGATGTTAACAAGCAGGAAGGAGAACATTATCGATTTCCAATTCTTCTACAGGTTGTGCTTTGGTCATTCTGGTCCTGGGTTTTGGACGTGAAAACCATGTTACCATTTTCATGTAGCCAAAATATCCAAGGATGGCCACAAGTACAATATATGTGAGTATAGTCCAGATGCTGGTACGGTACTGGAATGAGGAGAGCTGAACTCTAAGGCTGGTTGGTTCTGGATGAATCCGGACTAGATTGTCTGCAGTTCATCAAGTTCAATGTGTTCCAAGTGGATGCTGAAGTTGGTCGAGATAGGAGGCGTCTCCATATCGAACTCTGGGAACATGATTGGTTGACTGGAGCTCTCCGGGTACTTTTCATTGATCAGTGTTTCGATGTTGGTAGAAATTTGGCAGCTGATTGGTAGGTCTATGAGGAAAGACCCTTTAAGTTTGGTTACTTCTTGTTGTAGATGACATCGCAAACTCACGGTTTCTTCTTTAGGGAATATTTCGATCCATTGCCTGTTGTTTTCTAACTTTTTGAATGTCGTCTGAGATACTGCAATTGGAACCTGGCGGCAAGTAGAACTATTTTGGATGTTCAATAATTGGATTTCGCAAGGATTTTTGTCTGTTATGTCCATGAGATCAACTTTGCTACAGAGAAAGTCTTGTGGTCTCAGCTCAACGCAGGGTTCGCCATTTGTTCCCTTGAACTGACTCTTTTATAAGGAACAGGAATAGAGTAAAGCTGGTACAAATGAAATGTTAGTGAGTAAACAATAGGTACGTGTAATGTGTATGAAATTCTGTTATTGAAAATGAAACAATCTACTGTTATGGTTTTTTCCAAGAGAAATGTATTTTCTAAAGAAATTTTGACTGGAAATTGAATATTAAATTTCGTTTGCAATGATTTCAATTCTTTGAACCGATCCGACGTTTTTATAATACTAGGATGCATTGTATCTAGCTTTGCAAATAGTAGTGAATTTTCAATGTCCTGTAAGATCAATAATATAATTTCGTAAATGTTTGAAATTTGATTAAGAACATCGATTATTACCATACTGTTTATAGTATAATAAGCACCCTCGACTATAGCGGCAATGTGCCTAATCTTTTCTTCCAAAAGTTCTTCATTATGACTTATCTGCTTAATTGTGTTGTTAAATTTATTTATTAACGCAATAGTTAAAGAATTTGGAATTTTTATGTTTGCTGCCAATTTAATTTCATTATTTTGTTGAATTAATTTATTATAGCGTTTACCGTCTTCTTCATCAAGTACTCCTGCCACAGCTTTAAAAATTGAACAGACTGCATTAATTAAACCTCTTTTTAATCTAAGAGGATGTGGAATTATTTCTAATAATTTACTTTCTACCCTTTCATCTAAAAATCTATCAGCTGGGAATTTAATTTTTCATATAAAACTTTTGCTTTGTCTTGGTGTTGATTTACATAGTCGTTTAATATTACACGGTCTATTTCTAAGTTAAAGGGGTCATTACTACTGATATGTCCGTTGATTATGTCGATGGGTTTTAATTTAGTAACAGAATGCAAAGAATTGTTGTAAGCTAATATAGTATATATCATTTTCATTTTAACAGGTGTTTTCAAAAATCCGCGTATATTTAAAATGCGCAAGTGTTCAATAATAGTTGAATAAAACCTTTCAATAATTCCATTTGATTGGGGATGATTTGGGGTACAAAAATGAATTTTTATTTTATAAAGATTCAATAGTTCTGATATGACAGAACTTTTAAATTTAGTTCCATTGTTAACAATAAATAATTTTGGAATACTGTGATGAAAGAAAAATCGTAGAAGGTTATCAGCAATTTCAGTTGCATTTGCGCTAACAAGAGGATATGCTTGAGCATATTTTAAAAAGCTTTCAACAATTGTTAAAAATTTTGATTGCTCAAATGTAAAAGTATCGAGATGAACTATTTCAAAAGGTTTTGCAGCTGTTGGTGAGATATTAAGTTGCATTTTAACCGGGTTTCCATCATATTTACTTTGTTGGCAAATTTCACATTCATTGATAAAAGTTTGTATTGATTTTTTCATAAGTGGCCAGTAATATTTTTCTTTTGAAGTGTTTCGTCGATACCTCGATGGTTTGACTTTCCTTCGTGGTAGTTTTTAATGACTCTTTCTATTTCTTCATTTTTTCCACATCTATTAATTTTTTCTTGCATCTCTTAAATCTTAATGAGGGCCAAATGAAGTGTCGTCGTAAGGCAACAGAAAATGGTTCATAAATTTGTGGGTTTTCGAAATACAAGTAATATTGTACACCTGGTGCAATATATTTCTTTACAAATTTATCAACATCTTTTTCAAAGTTGTTTTCCGATATTTCAATGATTATTCGTTCTTTATTGTCAAACAGAGTTGTTATTTTTGGGGTTGCTGGTGAATGATGGACAGATTGTATTAAAATTTGATTTTGTCCATAATTGACTGCGTTGTCTAAAATAGGTATATCAACTATCGGGTGGTGTTCTGCGTTTGAATGTACCGTGCCATCGTCTGGTCAGGATTTTGAATTGGCGCCGGATCTTCTTGTTTTGGGGAATTTCGGGTTCACCTATGTTGACGGTCATGGATGAATTATCGTTGACTTCAATTTCGGCGGGATTTTGACTCGGGCCTAGACCATTCTCAATATTTCTTTCAGGTTGATAATTGAAAGTTACGCGATTTTCGGGGTCGACACCTAAAATATCGTCGAACTGGTTCCAAAATGTGTCAGATTCTTTGGCATGGATTTCTATCCGCGATAACGCATCCGCGTTTAAATTTAACTTGCCGTTCTTGTAGATAATCTTATAATCAAATTCGAGCTTTGTTCTCCATCTCATAAGTTTGGAAGTGGGGTCTTTCAATTAAAATAGCCATTGCAAAGGTTTATGATCACAAATTAAATTAATTTTATTGCCATGGAGATAATTTCTCCAGGTCTTGGTAGCCCATACGATTGCCAAAAGTTCTCTCTCTGAATAATTCTGTTCCGTTTCGTTAAGAGTCATTGAAACATAGGTCCTTTCCAATAGGTCCTTGGGAAAGTACTGCTCCAAGAGCGACGTTCGAAGCATCAGTTGTTACATTCGAGAGAATATTTTTGCAGGTTTCGAAGCATGTCATGAATTCTTCGTTATGCTCGATCTTTGCACCTTTCTTGAGACACTTTGTAAGAGGTTTGGTCAATTTGGCGAAATCTTTAATAAATCGGCGATAGTATCCCAGAAGTCCTAGAAATCCTTCGATTTGTTTCGTAGTTTGGGTATTGGAAACTTCTTGATTGCACTGATTTTGTCTGGATTGGGTTTCACGCTTCGGGGGTGAATATGTGCCCTAGGTAGGCAACTTCTTTTCTCAAAAATTCCGATTTATCTAATTGAATCTTAAAGTTTGATTCTCTTAGTCTTTTGAATATGGCTTTTAATCGTGCGATATGTTCTTGTAGAGATGATGAAAAAACGATGATGTCGTCCAAATATGTTACTGCTTTTCGTTTTGTATGCCATGCAGAATATTATCCATAACCCGTTGGAAGGTCGCTGGAGCAGTGTAAATATTCGGGTTTAAATTGAGCCATTGTATTACTAGTTTGAGGTTTGGAAGATGCTGAGATAATTCATGTTACGTATGTTTTAAATACCCTGGAATCCACCAAAACTTATGGCAATTGTTTTGTGAAATATTTATGTCCAATAATGTACAAATCAGAATTTCTCCAATAACCGGAAATAAAGCACGTCATCATTGGAAATCTGAGATCAAAAATGCCGCATTTTCGATGTTTAACACTCTGTATTTCTGTATCTGTTTGAGCCCATGGAGTCTTTTTATCAGAAGGTCAACTTCTACAACATACCAAAATTTCAAACAATTTGAGTGAAGTCCATTTTTCCATAAGAAAGATGCCTGGTCTATTTCAAGTGATTTAAAATAACTGTTACTATTTTGTTATGACTTACGTATTGAACCTTATGTGAAATTTAATTCTTAATGTAACGAAAATGATGTGTAAGTTAATTTAAATTTTCAAATTAATCATTTTTTACATACAGGGGACACAATTTCTTCAAAAACAGCTTCACTTATATATCAGTGTTTAATCCAACAAATGCTTAACGAAGATATAACATTGGATTCTTTTCTCTTTACGTAATTGTATTCACGTATCATCTGGATAAATATTTGTTACAAACTCATATGCTGACCCTTGCAAATATTTTTTCATTCTACCTTTAATCCTTGGTTTTGTTCTATTAATTTTGTCACCAAAAGGGCTGTTTCTTCATAAATGACCTGAGCTATATCAACAGAAATGATATACTAGTAGGTTTCGACATAGTCTTTTTACAAATGTGCCTCTTGATAAATCATTACAAATTATAAAAAATAAATTACAACAAAATATTAACTTACCCAAAAAAACAAAATTGAATATTGACACAATAAGGGAACTAGCCAATCTCTGCTTAAAAACCACATATTTTCAATATGAAAGAGACCTCTATAAACAAGAATTTGGTATGGCCATGGATTCTTCTTTGTCACCTATAGTCAGTAATATATTTATGACATATTTTGAAGATTCATAGGCAATTATAAGAATAAACCAAAATGACATGGAGATACATTGATGAGATAAGATTGTGGTTCGGGAGTATGGCGCTGAAGAGCTGCACTCATTCCTAGATTACATCAATAGTCAAGAACCCAAAATGAAATTTACAATGGAGATCAAAAATTTACATGAACTTGCCTATCTTTATGTACTTATAGATATAACAAACAACACAATAAGAATAAGTCCTTATCGAAAACGCACAAATACTAATATATATTTGAATTTTAACTCCAACCATCCCTTGCATGTAAAGAAAGGTATTGTAAAGTGCTTATATTATAGAGCAAAAAACATATCTTTATCCAACCAAATATTTAACGGCAAAGTCAACATTATCAAAGAATATCTACTTCAAAATGAATATTCCAAGATTTTATAAACAAGACTATAAATCAGCTAGACAGAAAATCCCAACAACAAACCAGCACAAATAACCAAATAACACTAATATCAACCAAACACAAACGGAAAACAAAATTATGAACATAATTCCGCATATCGCGGGTGTATCGGAAGAAAATATGCGGTAGAAAATAAATGCGATGTTAAAATTTTTTTAAACAAAAAATACACTGTGCTCTATCCGCACACATACCAAACCATTTAACGCAACTCAGAATTCCAAAAATTGTATGTACAGTCTTTTGTGTGACCATACTTGTACCAGTGAAACTTCAAGACTTTTAGAAGTAAGAAAACAATAACACCAACATAACATTTCCAGAAGACATGTGGACAAAACAAATTTGGCCATCCATGTGTTCATCAGCACCGGCAACCATACGGTAGACTGGGATAAAATGATCTTGTTAAAAGACGAAAAATTAAAACAGAGGAAACTTAAAGAATTTAGCTGTGTGATGATAAACAACAGAGAAATCGGGCACCTTCAAGCGAGCTATTGCTAGAAGGGCAAATAAACAATATCCTCAGTATCAAGCGATCGCCAAACAACAACTGTCAAATTTAAAAAAAAAACTCGAAATACAATACATAACGACTGAGAACGACTCCAGAGTCGGAGTTAAAACATCTCCAAACACAGATAAGTATAACAATATTCAAAACACTATTTATATACAGGAATACTGGTTGATAATTTTGTAGACATCCCTTTCTCCCAGAATATATGTGAGGAAGAATTTCTATACGGACAGCCAGTAATCCGGTCAATTTTACGACATTGCCTTACTATGCTTTGTTCTCTATATACAATTTTCAAATACTTATCTGTTGCAGAAAAAAATCTAAGGAAAGAAAACCCTAATGGACATGTAAAATTATGTTTAAGCACTTTTTCGGGAAATGACACCACAATTCACGTAATAACTGTATATATCCAGACGTTTCGGGGTCTAGTTCAGACCCCGTTTTCAATGGCATAGAAACTATGAAAAATTTAAAATCAAAATGTTTGACAATTGTATTTGACATTTTAATTTTAATTTTTAGAAATGTGCCTCTTTTATAATTTCTTTACCATTAACACCTGGGTCTGACATTTGGAAATATACAGTAATTTCGGGAATTCTGGTGTCATTTCCCAAAAAAGGACTTAAACATTGACAAACAATGCCGTAAATATCGTTCAGGAAACAAACAGACAAAAAACATTTTAATTTTGTTATCCAGGGTATTCGTTTTGTAATCTTTAATTGTTAGTCAACCTTGGGTGCTCCATTGGTCTGTGTAAAATTATAATCTGAATATTTTTTTTATAATTTTGACATTCATGACAAATTTTTGTCATTGTTTCCTGAATGTCAATGTTTAAGCACTATTTGAGAAATAACACCACAATTCACGAAATTCCTCTATATTTTCAAACGTTTAGGGGTCTACGTCAAACCCAGTTGTTAATGGCATTTTTGAAATTTTTTACATTTGTGACATTTTTAACATTGACACATTTTTGACATTTTCGAAATTTTTGGTGCTTTTGACATTTTTTACATTTTTATATTTTTGGCATTTTTGATATTCTGACTTTTTCGACGTTTTGGAAATTTTTGACATTTTTGACATTTTGTTGAAGATGGATATATAAAGTTTTATTGCCTACTTAGAAATTTGAAAATAACTTAAATATGACTTATTTCAGATGGCTTCTACCTTAAATATTTTAAGTTATTCTTATACAACAAAAAGAGATATTAGGTGTTCATATAATTACCTCTAACAGTTTTTGCGCAAATTCTAGGTTTAATGTCAAGTTCAGACGACGACAGGCAAGATATAGAGAAGTCCGCACGCTTACGGTACACAAACGAAAATTACTTAAAATAACTTATTATTAATATTGAATTCAGTAAAATAAGGAAACGTATACATGTCGAATGTTAGCTGATCGTTACCCTAAATAACCAAAACCAAACAAGAATTCAATACGGTGGTTAATCAATAATTCTTATCTTGGGGTATTTTAATGTCTAACCAAATGCCTCAGACTCAAGGATCACAATTTTCCAGATGAATTATCTGATGTGATGCGGCAAAGTTTAGCATTACTTGTTTAATAGACACATAAAAGATTTTATTTTTTCTGAGATCTTTTTGAATAACAACACATAAATTTGAAAGTCTGAATATTCCAAATAGTCCAAAGGTTTCAAAACGATTTGTAAAGACAAATTTAGTAAATCAGAATAATGCTATTCAACGACAAAGTAAGGCATGATTTATCGGGTTATGCTGACAGTTAACACTCCTAACTTCTTCAAGTATTAAAGTTTAAGAAAAGCAAAGAAACTATGAAAACGGTTTCTACAATGCTTGGAAGGTGAAGAAGGAAAATTCAAATTTATAAAACCATGGGTCGTTCATTTTCAATTTATATAAGTAATTTTGTGTTGTTACAATAAATGTCTTGCAAACTTACAGGACTTACAATATTATACAAGGTGATCCATTTAAAAATGTAAAATAAAAAAATTGCCAAGATTCGGGTAGATATGGAGAGTAATTGATCAAAAATCATTGTGATGCACGTGGTATATATATTATTACATGCTTAATTATTTAAAAAGATCTCTCCCTAAACTAATCATCTATAACAAAAACCATCCCGCCCAAATAAAAAAAGGCGATAAAAACTATTTGCTGAAGGACGATTGATGGGAAAAAAAGAACCAAAAAGTTCGAGTCCTTTTCGAGGAAGCAATGATATACAATAATATACATTATAAAGACAGGATAACTGAGGAAATGATCGAGAGCGAATGCGGTATATAGAGCTCGACGTATAAGGGCAGTGGAGTTTAGCAATTAATCAGAACAGTGGGGAAGGTGCAGAAGAACATGTTGACTAAAAACAACAATACAAATAAGTAATTTTATTACAAATAGTCTGCGTATTACTGGTATATTTGATGATCTCTTTAACACAATTCAAGAGCAAAGAATGTATTACCAATAACAACATATAATTTTATACTTTTTCATTAATTACATGAACCATTAAAAAATAATCTCAGACATATATTTATTAAATATCTATATATAAATAGGCAAAGACAAAACGATTAGGTACCATTTTCTCCTCTGTTTCTCAACCGATTTTCTTCCGTTTTGTTTTGTTTAGTAGCTACTGACGACCTTCAGTGCAGAATGCTAATCTTAATTTATAACATTGGTTCATTCATTAAATAAAATATAATAAATATTCATTATTTACGTCAATAATGTCAATGCCAAACAACTGAATGTGCCGCCACCGCCAGACTTAAAACATTGAGTAAATATATATAGACAGTAGTATGTTTAGTGGGTAAAGTAATCGTTGTATATTATAATTATACAGGGCGATTCCAGATATGTTAGAAATCATTTTTTTCGTGGGTGGCACATAAGCAATTGCATATATAGGGTGTTTAAAATATATAGTAGAGTGCAATTATAACTAATAAAATAATTATATAGGGAAGCCCATTAGCGGTTGAATTTACAGGGTTCTTGGAATAGAAGGTGCAGTAGAATTACAGAGTGGTGCAAAAACTGTTATACATAGAAGCATATACAGGGTGGCGGAAATGGAAAGCAACATTTCGTAACCCATAAGTAGTTGTATATATAGTTAAGTAGAAATATAGAGTGAGAGGAATTATAGATATACAGGATGGTGATAAAAAATGTTAGAAAAGGAAATGATTTATGGAGTAGACCACGTAGAGTTCCATATATATAATGATTGAAATATAGGTCGGAATAGAATTATAGTTACAGAAGATAATTAAAAATTCCATAAACAAAAAGAGTAAATATGGTGGGTCATAGGCAGTGGTATATACAGAATGGTTTACCCGGTGGTTCAAAAATGTTAAAAAATATTATGCGTGGTCCATGAGCAGTTGCATATATAGGGTCGTGGAAATATATAATGAGATGGAATTATTATAATGAGGATTTTAATAAATGTTAGAGAATTGAGTGCAATTATAGCTATACAGGGCGGTTAGAAAAAATAGATATGTAGGGTAGCCCATTAGCGGTTGAATTGTTGTCATATTAAATTAAGATTGACGAATTTGAACACAAATAAAGTTCTATGAATTATATCTGAAAAAAAACTTGAATTTCGTTACTTATTTGTAGAAGCGAGATGTAAGACCGGCATCTAGGATTTTCGAGGAAACTATCACACAGAGGTTCCGAATCTGGATCCGTTCTGTGTAATTGCTGTTCTCCCTAAAGTTCTACCATAGAATGTCACGATAAAATTTGCATGTTACTTAACCTGCCAGAGATATTGACACAATTGGTCGAATTTCGAACACTGGGCGACAGCTAGTTTAAATTAATTACGTTTTCAGGGTAAAAGTTCTATAGCATGGTATTTATACAAAAACTGTCTTCTGTAAGAAATAAAATAAAATGGCCATTTCAAATGTTGTATGTATTCGTATTTGTGGAATAACCACCAACAAGACCCTAGCACCAAATATATAACTCTTTAATACCTACTAAAGCAAAAATCAATAACTAATTAATTAATTAATTTCCAAAAATATGCATCAATGAAGAAGTTTCTAAATAAATCTGACCAAATGTTTACCATAGAAACTAGTATTCTCACAATAGTGTATATTATTTAACTGCAAAATTGTGTCAATTCAAAATACTTCATCTAAGAATATATAATGTAAAAATATACAGGTATTCCAGTTACATGGGATGAGTTACTTAGCAAGAAAAACATAGCCCTGTAGATTTCAAAAACACATTTAATTCTGATTTTTCACACTCACATAATTAGTATTTCGATGAGAGAGCATAAATGACTGATTAGTAAACAGTGAAGTCAAGAAAAATCTTATTCCAAAATTTTCATACAACTTATAGTACGTGAATAACCCTATGTTTGATTTTAACTAGTAATCACAATTGAAACAACTTTTCTTTCAGTATTTTATGGAAAATTCCGACAAATGTGTTATTTTTATTTGTAATAATCTAATGACTTATATACAAGGTAGGATGGTAAAATTATAGTAGTGTGACAAAATAAGAAAAATATTTGGTTGCAAGCTAAGTTTCTTATTTATGATAAAAATTATGACTGAAAACTAAAGAACTGTTACATCTCTCTATTAAACGATAAATATTACTGAAAGAAATACATTCGGATGAATTTTTTTAATAGCATGTTTGGATAATTTTAAGGGAAACTCAAACCCACCTAAAATTAAAAAAAAAAAATAACTGACTACGGTTAAATAGTTTTAAATCTACGAAAGCCCAACAAATAACTTGAAGAATATTTACGAAATTTTAAGTAGTAATAATAATTCAATATTTTCACCATTTTATTTTAGTATTAATTATAATGTTTAGAGAGCATTTACATTATCAAATGAAACTTAAAAGTAAATTTACTAAATCGGCAACTAACAACAGTTTGTCAATAGATAAATTGAGAATAAATTTTATTACCTTTATGATATCATAGATTTCTCTATAAACTCGAATATCACAGACAAATCTAATACGTTGCTACCGACTGAAAAACGAACAAAAAAACATCGAATGTTTTATCATTAGAACCGAAATAAATATATTGTGGGAAAGTTGTCAGTTTATTGGTCACATCTGACATGCGACAGTTGTCATAGCAACTAGAATCAATTTATTATATTTATGTAGAAGGGTGCTTTGACTATATTAACCCTCACAATGATTTTAAAGTAGTAAAACACCACAGTATGCAGAGTGACATCTAATGATCTAGAAAGAAAATGTAAATATAGGGCAAATACCTGTCGCTATCATAAATAATTGAAGCCGATACCATTATGTGACCTACATGGATATCGCGTTATTCACAAAAAATCAATTCGAATTGATTTCATTTACAGTAAATATTTATATTTAGAAGAAAACCTTGGGAATATTTGTTAAATCATATAATAATGGCCAAATGGAACAAATTCCTTGTTTTTTTAGTTCAGCCCAGGTATAAAACTGAACAAACTTTGCACCTACCAGCTAATTATATAATTCTATTGACGATATGGAAATGTCGGTGATTAAAACAGTTATGCATGTTCTTATTTCACACAATTTCGATAACTAAATATATGTAAAAAAAAATTCTAGACATGTGCACGAGCTCGACGCGAAAGATTTCTTAAATTAAATCGTTTCTTCAGAGACGAGCTACCTATTTTTATTGGAAAAGTCAATTATTATATTGGAGTCAATGTATTTTTATTTGTGAAAATTAAAGCTTTTACAATAGATTACATTTAATCACATTATATATATATATATATATATATATATATATACCATAATTTCAAATCTTTTTGAGAAACTTATTTTTAAATACTATAATAAAAATTAATTTTGTTCATGTTTTAAGGTAAAGCACGAAATTTGTTATTTCCTTTATACATAATTACAACCTTAATTTAATAATGCGCAAATTTGGTCATAAGTAGATTTCTCGTGGCGTCATTAATGTGTAAGTCCATATACAGGACATTTAAATTTAGTTACATAACATGTTTTTTTTTTAGAAAAACAAAATTTGCTTTTATTCACTTAAACCAAAAAACTCAACTGAAAGGTACAAATGTAACAAAAGAATAAGAAAAAATCAAAGCAAATGCTCAAATTGGCGACCCTTTACTAGCTGATAATGAGCAATGCTATTTCAAATTCGTTGGTTAACTCTGCAGAAGTGTTGTTTCTTTAAAAAAAAATGCTATACCTTTCATGTTTTGTTAAAGTCTATGTTTTGCTCGTTTTTACTTTCATTTTTTCTGAACAAAAAATAAACAAGTTGATTCTGCGTTCCTATAACAATATATCTGATAGTTGATAGACTTCAATTATATTTATTAAACAGCAAAGAATGGTGAGTTTAAATGCAGAGTTTTATAGAAAGGTAAGAAGACTATTGAAAACCAAACTAAACCGTAAAAATCTGGTTCAGCCTATTAACACCTATGCGGGTTCAGTGCTCAGTTACTCTTTCGGTATAGTTAATTGTTGCAAGACTTACATTGAACAATTATAACGAAAAGTTCGAGTTTTAATAACAGAAGCCTAAAATCACCATTCAAAGAGCTCTGTCGAATGAACAACTTTGCCACGGTATGAAGGAGGAAGAAGATTGGCAGGTATAAGCAAACTATTAGATTAATAAATTTCCATTTTGCGTAGTTATTTCCAGAAACTCGCAGAATTTTCTTATCTACACAGAGTCATATGCCAGGTGATGACTCAACACCAATACGACTGACACAACAACACGTCAAATTACACCACCATACCACTGATCAGAAACTGCTAAAATGGAAGGAGAAGTCCCTCCATGGAATACATATAAATGACGTCAACCAAGATTATGTCGACAGTGCAGAACTATCTAAAGTACATCGTTAAAACTCCCAGGTAGCAAAGGTACTCGATGAAGGCATAATACCACCTTCTAATTCAACATGGTGTCGAAAAAGTTAGACTCCTCTTGGAAACAGAAGTGGCGTGTGCTTGTTGACTACCGCAAACTAAACGAACTTAGAATCGATGACAAATACCCTATACATAACATTTCAGACTTTTAGTAGACCCAAAGGACATTGCGAAAAGCGCATTTACTGTCGTTTATGGACAATTTGAATTCATCCGCAAGATTTTTTGATTGATTAATGCTCCGTCAACCTTTCAATATTCCTATGGGAATCCAAAACGAACGGTGCCTAATTGACATGGACGATGTTATTTTAATCTGTGTCACTTAACCTCACGTTGGGCTAAGGAATTGTTATGGTTTTGAAGTTGTTCAACTAAGCTCCACGTTGGACTTAGACAATTGTAATGGTTTTGATTTCTGATTATATATTTTTTCAATTGTGTTACTTAGCTTGTAAAAGTTTTGAATGTTTGATATGTTATTTTAATTACAAATAAAAAAATCAAACCATAACTTTAATTACTTTTATGTTTTTTGGACAATAACACCACAATCGAAAAAAAAACGACGTATATTGAAGGAAAATCAAACGTTTCAAAGTCTATTCTGACTTCGTTGTCAATGGATTTATATTTATTGATGTAAATTGCAAAACGAAAATTAATGACATTTAAATTGACATTAGAAAATTCTTTGTTTTTAGATATACAGGTAGCACAAAAAATTCTAAAGATCATGTATTATAGTTAAACAGCTTTCAAATTAGAAGAATTTGAAAGAGTTGTCTTTAGAATTTATAAGTGGCATTCCTAGGTACTTTGTTATAACTTTAATACTTCCAGCTAGCTTGTCGTTAGTTATTTATTTATTGAAATTTATATTTTTCATTTATTTAAATTCTTTGTATACTAACTTTCAAAAATAAATTTAATTTATTAAATTAATTGCCTTTTTATTAAAATGAGATTCAAAATATTATTATGTATTCAAATTATATATTTTTTGCTCTATTATGTTGTGATTCAATTAATTAAGTTTTTCTGATATTCAAGTTTGTACTTACTGTGTTTTGTACTTCTGTCTGCTTTCTCTTTCTTGTTCTAGCTGAACACCATTATTTCATAAATTTATTTTTTTGATTTATTTCCATGATCAAACATCATAAAAAACCTGTGTAAATGCTTTTGTTTTTAATTGTTTCTCTCAAATCTCAGTTAACTTTCGTATTACATATATATTTTTTAAACTGTGCTTCTTTTTATAAATTAATCTGATGATTCAAATTTAAATCATTCTCAACAACTTCTGCTTATTATTTGATCAATTTATTGAACAACATGAAATTATTTCCAATTATAAACATTAATTATCAATATTAATAACTACTATCACTTACAGAACTACCCACTATTTTTGAAAAATTTCTGATTTCTTTAATTATTTCTTGAACTTTTTAACTACCTGATCATAATATTAACTACAAAAATTGTCAACCACTTGAAAATATACTACCTTTTTCACTAACCTTCATTTTTTGCTTCACTCCTGTTCCTCTTGTCTTTTCTTTAGCTTTATTCTTTCGGGATGCTTCGTTCCATTAAATAATTATTTTGTTAATGTTTATTCCATTTTAATTTTTACCACTTGTACCATTAATATTGTCCGTTGTCCATTTCATTATCATTTACCAATTTCTCATTATATTTACAAGAATCTAGTGTAATTCTAGCTTTACTTTATTTGAACCAGCTTTACGTTCACCAACTACACTTCAGATCACTTTCAACGAAATAAACACAACTAATCTATTTTGACATTTCAATTTACTTTAAATTTAGAGATTATATTGCGATTCAATCAATAAGAAGTTTTTCTTTAAAATAAAAAAATCATAATCATTCTCTAACCTTTAAAAATGTGAGTATTTATTCTTTTTCTCAAAAAGACTAACAGTTACGTTTTGTCTTGACCATTCACTCACTCTGGCTAGATTTTCATTTGTTTTCTAGATTTTTGCGTTAGATCTGGCCCTGTTAAACTCAAGTTTAGCCTGCTACATTTGCCATTTGAAATATAAAATTTATTTTTCCCTGTGTTATTATAAATTTTTAGATTGCTTAATGAATTCTAAGAACTTTTTAACTCTTACACAATTACATTTATTGGTTTCCTTTTGAAAATAATTGCTTTTAAAAATCCATCCCTAACCTTGAGTTATCCCCATTGGTCAAATTTGTTGAAAAAATTTGAATAAATAATTTTTAGTACTAGTTGTATATAATTTATTACTTCTGTTGCATAAATATTGTCTTTTTAACTGTTTATCCTGTAAAGTTCATTAAAATTAACAATGCTGTATTACATCTTATAAGTAGGTTAATGAACTCTTAAATAATTGTTGATATTACTAAAATTATTATATAAATTTAAATAAGTTTGTACTTTTGTCCATAAGCTTTGCTATTCAAAATTTTTTACTTTAATTTTATTCAAAAGTCTCTTAATTATTATTATGCTTCGTTATGAGATTATCCTACCTAGTTGTAATATTTCAAAACTAACTTTTTCTTATCTTAGTGTTTACATATAAATGTATTAATTATTTATTTATTCTTATATACGGGTAACCCCATTTACATAAAATACAAAACAAAAAATTTAGAGAAAATAACATTAAAACTAAGACTAAATCTAAAAAACACAAAACACAGAAAAACATATAAATCTAAAGTTTACATGACTAACATTTAACTCAACTTTTAGAGATAATACAAAATATAATATATAATATAGTTACTTAATATTAAAATTATAATTAAGATACATGTAGTCGCGAACAAAAGATAACACATCAAAACAAAACAAACGGCAGCATTAAATATTATAGTATAACGAGCGCTTGATTACCCTGATTGAGTTGTAAAACAGATCGATATGTGAGGAGTTCTGATTGCCTGTACGCAATAACCTAGCCATTGCTGAACAAAATCCATAATTAGTTCTATGAAATGACCCATTGAAAAGTTCTGAAGAACGAGTTCTCATTGTCGCATTCAAGGATATTCTGTCTAGTAAGCAAGTGCAGTCAAGTTCACCTGACAACAACTTGTATAGGAAACAAATATCAGCTATGTTACGCCGATTTTGCAAACATTGTAAATGAATCTGTAATAAAACATCACTATATTGATAATTGTCCCTGCTCAAACCCATTTTAAATGCTACTATACGAAGAAATTTATTTTGAACTTTCTCAATATTAGCTATATGTGTGTTATAGTGGGGGTTCCATATGACAGAACAGTACTCCAGAATAGATTGTACGAAAGTCTACGAAAAGTCAGAGAATTGTCGAAAACGACACCAAGGTCACGAATTTCACTTACTCGCTGTATCGTTTGTGAATTAATAACGTATGAAATGAATATAGGTTGTGAAATTTTTGCAAAAGTAATAATAAAACATTTATTGATATTCAGGTCAAGATCATGGCTAATACACCAGGCAAATAAAAAGTTTAAATCGAATTGGAGTAACGTAGCATCAATGCAAGTAGCAATTTCTTTAAACAGTTTCAAATCGTCAGCATACATTAAGATATTACAATGATTAATAATTTTGCCAATGTCATTAATAAATAAATTAAAAAGAAATGGTCCCGCGTGAGAGCCCTGTGGAACTCCAGAAGACACACTTATAATCCTGGAAATAATACCCCCCACTTTAACATAATGGTATCGGTCTGAGAGATAACTCTTTGTCCACTCTAAAAGTGGCCCATAAAATCCTAGAGATTGAACTTTGGCCAAAAGTATTCTATGGTTAACTCTATCAAACCCTTTAGCGAAATCCGTATAAACAGAGTCAACTTGTAGTCTATTCTCCAAAGTTTTTACTAAAAATGACTCGTAGACGGCCAAATTGGTTAAAGTAGATCTACCCGGAAGAAATCCATGCTGTTCGTTAACAAAAATGTGTTTAAATTGCCATGATAAGAATTGAGAGAAAAAGTAGTCCAATAATTTCGGGATCTCCGATTGCAAGCATACAGCTCGGTAATTCTCAATATTTTCTTTAGATCCACCTTTGTGGATTGGCCTCAGGTAGCTATGTTTCCAAAAACTTGGAAGTATTTCCGGATGACAGTGACAAGTTAAAAATTGTTTTCACAGGAAGCGCTATAGTGTAGACACAGTTTATTAAAAAATGCGATGGAATACCATCAGGGCCACACGAGAGCTTTATACGAATTTCATTAATTCTGCCAATGATGTCTGCTACAGTTACACAAAAGGAAGACAAGTTAACAGAGTTTTCATAATGAAAATGAGGCACATTAATGTTCTGATCCAATTTATAAACCGTTGAAAAGTAGGTAGCAAAAAGACCTGCAGTTTCCTCAGCCCCGTTGCTTATTTCATCCTTATAAAACATAGATTTCGGAAGATTAAAAGACTTTTTCATGCCATATACCCCCAAAAACTTCTTGGATTGTGATTTAGAGTATTTTCAATATTATTAATGTACAATCTGTAACAATTATTAGTGACATCTTTACAAATGCCTCTGATATGCGAAAAAACCAAATAATCATCATAACTATTAGTTGACTTAAACTTTTTATGCGCAGCATTCTTTTCAGCTACCAGATGACGCAGCTGACTGGAAAACCAAGCAGGATAAGGGGAAGACTTAAATCGTTTCACAGGCACGTGTAAATTAATAGCCGAATACAATTTATCATAAAAATAAGCCACAGCTGATTCAATATCCCAGTCGGACAACGGTTGCCAATTACAGCTAGCAAGAAAGTTGTGTTATAGCGAAATAATCCGCTTGTTTAAAGACGTAATAAAAATCTTCATAAATTAATAAATTAAACTATTGCTAACACAGTTAGAAGACAGTAAAATATCAATAGGTGAATGGTTAATGGAGGATGGAAGTAATATTCCGACTTTATGTGCATAAACTAAAATCATTAGTAAACACTAAATCTAGAGTCCTACCTCTTGCATTTAACACATAATTCTTTTGAAAAAGTCTATGAAATCCAAAGCAGTTTGCCAATAAAGTGGCCGGATAGTTATTTCCATTATCTATAGTTAGTCCATAATTATCGTTATTCCAAGTAACATCGGGAATGTTATAATCTCCACATAAAACTAACTTAGCATCAGGATAACAAGACAAAATAAACTCCACAGATCTACAATGGTCCTCATAAAGGCTGTAGTCTGAGCGCGGAGGGATGTAACATACACCCAATATAATCAACATTTTACCCTCTTTCAGCAAAACAAAAATTTGATTACAAGAAGTTAGTTCGCACTGCACTAATGATGAGTTGATATTTTTCCGCACGGCTATAAGAACTCCACCTCCACGACTCAAAGAATTCCCACGTAACTCTTGTCTATCTTAGCGATAAACATTGAAATTTTCAAATCCAAGTTCTGAATCAAAGTGCTGTGGTGTAAGCCAAGATTCGGTCAAACAAAAAGCATCATAAATGCTGGTTTAGACGTTTCGACGTAGATCATCAAATTTTGTTCTTAAGCCTCCGGCATTGTGAAAATAAAGTAGCATCTTATGTGAAGGATTGGCACTAACTGCGAGGTTACCTGTACCACCTAGTTTTTTTTAAGGGAACAATTTTAGGAACATTATTGATATATCTAATAGTGATTCTCTCACCATTTTCGGTTCTCTTGCGAACTTCTGTTCGAAGGTCGTTGAGATATTTGCGTTGAGCTGGAGTGAGGACAGATCCTATTTTGATGTTTTCCTGATCCAATTTGTTTTTATTTCTCAGCAGTTTCAGAACGCATAACTTTTCAGAAAAGATGCATTTTCTCACCAATCTTTCCAACACGCGAAACCTTGGTTATTTGGCTAGAAACATCATTTATTGGTCTCAATATAGCCTTCACCGACTCTACATCATCCTTAATCATCTGATCTGGGAATTGTTTACCCGATTCAGATACATTGTAAACCATCAGTTTATTTTTCCTCATATTCTGATACAAATACATTGATATTACTAAATGGATCCGCTGCATCACTCTTGGATTTATACTCTGAGCTGCTAGATTTAGATAATAAAGAAACCAAGTCCTTTACTTTATCTTCGAGAGTATTCAATCTTTTTTCAAAAATTGTTAGAAGTCTCAGCCCCTTCTCGCACGTACTCCAAAAAAATTTCAACTTTCTTTTGCCCTTCGATTGGATATACTTTAACTCTGGAGGTGCTAATCCTGTGCAGTCGTAATGAACACGACCATGACAGCCATCACAAGTGCAAAATTTATTGTCAGTAAGGTCCCCGTCACATTCTATACACCGTGAGTCGTTCATCTTTTAAATAATAATCGGGCCAGCGTACATATATCCACTTCTATTTCTTATAACAGCAAAAAATGGAACAGGATAAATAGTTTAAATAATAGTGATATCAAATTACCTTAAATTGCCATGAACCAAAGTCGAGATTCACAATTTTAGAGTCAATTTGTTCATATGTAACTTGGCCCTAACCACTTGAAGCAAAAATCAGAATTTAATTAACACTGAAAACCACTTAAACAGCGAAAGAAGGCGAGTAACAATGTTGTCTGTACTCATTTATGATGTGGAACAACTGTCTTTTAATTATGTACATTTTTGTTTTTTATTATGGATAATTATGCTTTCTTTGGTCTCTACAACTCTATTTATGGATATATTTAACTTATATGTACAGCTATTACAAGATTATAGAATATTACTTAATATAATCTTTTCAAATGAACAGTAATATCTCTGAAATTTTTAGAGATATAAAAATGAAATTTGGAAGGTGGATACTGCAGTAGATTGCCTATTTGTTTCCAGATTTTTTTATAATTTTCAACTTCCTGTTTTACCGGATGTAATGTCGATTTTAAAATTTACAATGAAACACCCTGTATAGTATTTTAATTTCTGATGCAACATTTTATTGCGAATACAAAAATATCGGGTTTGATTTTGTTTACTTCAATACCTACCGAGATATTAACAGAAAAGTAACTAAGAAAAGGAAAAATTCGATGGTAGCTAAACTCGGTCCAGATTCCATTTACGCCCGATATAAACAAACCGCTCGGTAAGGATTTGTATTTATATTGGCCAATCGGTAGCATTTTACCGTCACAGCTAACAGCACTGCTTGTTCTATAGTCGAATACATGTGCGTTTGTTTAAATCAGGCACAAATTAAATCTGAATCAAGTTTAGTAGTCCATGAAATTCATTGCAGAAGTGAGAGTAGTTGTCAAAATAAGTTATTAGTTTTTTTTATTTGAACTTAAAAAGATTGTATTGTTTTAATTTGATCGTAAAATGGCCGAATTAAGTGAAAGAGAAAGAATAGAAATATTAGTGATGATTGGGTATGGGGAGAGGAAAAGGACGCTTCAAGAAGTTTGTGTCCTTTTTACATTGTTCATCGGAATACACAAATATCCCCTTTAGTAGTGACGAAAACTTTGCGAAGGTACGACACAAGTGGAACAGTTAGCAATTTACCAAAAAGTGGACGGTTAAAAAGTGCAAGTAATGAAGGTGTAGCTCAAAATGTTGCTATATCTTTGGAAGAAAATCCTCACTTATCCACTACCGACCTCGCCAATATGCATGGAATTAGTCGTCGTTCAGTAGGAAGGATATTAAGGCGAGAAAATTATCATCCATACAAAATTCGCCTCGTTCAAGAACTCTCCGAAGACGATTTCGACAGACGTTTGCAATTTTGTGAAACGATGATGGATATTTGTAACCGTGATAATAATTTTATAAGAAATGTGGTGTTTTCAGACGAGGCTACATTTTGTTTAAATGGTACGGTTAATCGACACAACTGCCGCTACTGGTCGCAAAGTAATCCTAATTCGGTACAAGAGGCTCACACACAACATCCCCAAAAATTGAACGTTTTGGCCGGCATTTATAACAACCGAATCGTGGGACCCTTCTCTCTATAAAAAACTTTAAACTGAGATAGGTATTTACAGCTCTTGGAGAAACAAGTTATTCCGGCATTGGAGGTAAATGGACAATTACCAAATAATATCTGGTTTCAGCAGGATGGAGCACCACCCCATTACGCTCGCATTGTTCGAGATCATTTAGATAGGACATTTCATCACAGATATGTTGGAAGAAGGGGTACTTATGAATGGCCTGCACGAAGTCCCGACCTTAATCCACTAAACTATTTTCTGTGGGATTACTTAAAGTCAAAGGTTTATGTTGATAGACCAAATAAGTTGCAATAATTAGCTGCAAGAATAACTCAAGACATCCAAAGATTTACACCAGAGGTAATAGCTAATGTTACTATAGAATTTAAAAACCGAAGAAAACGGTGCTCAGGTTAAACATCTAAAGTTTAGTTAAGTTTCAATGTTTTGAAAATCACTTAGATTTAGTTAATAATTATGATTATGTATTTCTTTAATGGATATTAGATTTTTCCTATCTTTAATTACTTTTCTGTTAATATCTCGGTAGGTATTGAAGTAAACAATATCAAACCCGATATTTTTGTATTCGCAATAAAATGTTTCATCAGAAACTGAAATACTGTACAGGGTGTTTCATTGCAAATTTTAAAATTGACATTATTTCCGGTAAAACAGGAAGTTCAAAATTGTAAAAAAATGGAAACAAATAGGCAATCTACTGCAGTATCCACCTTCCAAATTTAATTTTGATATCTCTAGTAATTCCAGAGATATTTGTTTGGTTCCACACATTTGTCCATCACTGTAAAATATATATATTGTCTTGCGTACAAAAGAATGACAGCTCGAAGAGAGACACAGAATCTGGTGTTACAATTTAGTTATTATATCATTTGCTTTCGATTATGAAATTTTCAGACGTTGTTTTAGTCTGTATTAGTGAAATTATATTACTAACTTCTAAAATTTTAAAATTTGAAATATTTATGGAAACAATTCTGTTAGAAGACGAAAACTTTTAATAACATGTAATTTCTGATTTTCCTTTTTTAACATGGCCTGTTGTTATGCAACCTTTTGGTTTCAGAAAGTACAATTTAGCTTTCGCATTTCCAAATTTTATAATAATTTATTAATTTATGTTTAGTAATTTATTCCTCTACAAATTTTCCAATTACAAAATAAACATTTTGATAAAACTGTTAGGTTTCTGTTTTGACAATATTATGTAGTATTTGATAGATAACGATTACATATTAACTTTCAGTTCTATCCTGACTTTTTAATGGTTGTCTCAGTTACTCTCATTCAAATTCCATGGCAATACATATGCAGAAGAGTCCGAAAGGCAAACTTCAAAACACAGCCGGACAAATGCGAATATCTCCGCCCTGAGGCCGCTTACTTAAGATACCTTATTACAAAAGGTGGCGTAAAACGCAGTCTATCAACTTAGTGTTAGGAATATCTTGACCAAAGGCGAAACCGATAGCGCAGCGAGAACTGAAAGAATAGAATCGACCTAATGCGAGATGCAGAATCGCTTCCGTCAACATTACGAATCAAGACGCGAAGCTGAACAGTAGAATAATATGACTTTACTCCTCCATTTTATAAGTGGATTCTTAAATAAAATTTAGTTGTGTTTGAATCGAGTTTGAACAGATTTCATTCATAATTTTTAACACCAGAAGTGGGATTCGAGTTCCACAAAAAAATAATCCAAAAAAAAGTCTCATGTGTTCTAGGTGTCTTTGTATCGAACTGAGCTCCTCCAGATCAAATTGACCTGCCCACATTTAGGTCGGAGGTATATGTAGAGGAGTTTAAAAAAAGTTTAAGTGATCTGATTTATTGGTAGTGGTGAGATTGGGACCTTTATCACATTTTGTCATGTTGAAGTTAACAGGTCAAAAAAAGTTTTTTCTAACTGTAACAACTGCAGCAATGTAAGGCTCAGTGGTTTGAAAGTTTTTCAGAATTGATATCCTGTCTAACTCCAGTGATCCTCATTGTGACGAAAAGAGTGGAGACATATTATATTTCAAATATAATTCTAGTAAACCAAGCCAAATAAGGCAAAATTGCTGAACTAAAGCAAATAGTAGGTTCAGTTTTTGTTTAAAAGGTCATTCAGTTGAATGTTGTGTTATTAAATGTGACATTGATCAAAAGAAAAATATTCATAAAAATAGTGACTACCGATAAACCTGCCAGTCTTTTAACCATTAAACTCGATGGGATGTTTGTATTTTGGTATTGTAGAATCAGCTATCGGTATTTCATCAGTATCTGACACATGTTCAAACATCTAAAACTACAAAATAGAATACTGGAAGAATTTTAAGCACTAGGCTAGTCTAAAATTTAAATGAAATGTTTAGATTAATACGAAGCAAATTGTCCTAAAATGAAATTTAGACTGTTTTTATTATTTTACTTATATGTAACTAAACTTGTAAATGAGTTTAGGATTTTGACCGCTTCTGAATATATCGATCGAAATGCTTTAGTCAGATGACAGTACTATGTGTTTCTGACCGAGGAATATTTTCTTGTTAGGGTTCCGTATATACAATATACGGATACCCTTATAATATCAGCAAGTTTCTCCTTAACTTAAGATGGCAAAAATAAAAGTATTTTAATGTAACTAAACATTGTCGAAACATATCCAAATAATTGACTGAAAATTCACTTACGGAATTCATCAACGATTTTTTTAAACGATCTCCACACTGAAAATGATAACGAAATGGTTTTTAGAACCGTGGTCAGACGTCCAATGAATCACTAAACAGTATTTTTTGGCGATTTTTCACATTTTCACCAGCTCACCCCCTAATTTCACCTATACTTTTGGAATAATAATTCTGAAATAAATATTTTTTTAAATCTATGTTAATAACAAATATCTCTAGGTATCATTGAGATATATCAAACATATAAGAAAATAATTTAGTCAAGTGCGAGTTGGACTCGCATACTAAGGGTTCCGTAGCACCTTAAAGTCTCTAATATTTCAGTTTCAGACAAGCAGGGAATGAGTGCATTTTCTTATATTTACCCTAATATCTTTTAAAAGAAGCGTTTTAAATTTATAAAAAATATACACTTTTATTTTCCACACATAAACTTTTTATTTTATCTGATATATGATTCGCTTGATTTTTATAAAAATAGGTATTTAATTTTCTAACTTGGCCCCCAAAATTATTAAATCTTATAGACAAATTATTTAAAAATACAAATAAGATATATTTTTCAAAATTTTAGATAGTGTAGTTTCTAAGTGGAAATAAAGTTAGTGTTTAATATTTTTGTTAATGTCATTTAAACAAATGATTTAAAAATATGATACATTTGTAATTCAAATTAATGAGCCTTTTATTTGATCTATTACATGAAAGTTTAATTTTTATTTTCCATTTAATTTTATAATTTGTCCCCAAAATTAATATTGGGTTTTTCTACTAATTTTTGTTATAAATTGCAAGTGAGCCCTAGTACCCCTAATTATTTTCAAAATTTTATTTAGTATGGTTTCGGAAATAAACCGCGAAATAAGAATTTTTTTTATATATTTTTGTTAATATCTTGTAAACAATTAATTTTAAAAAATGGAAAATATACATTTGTATTCCTCATAATGAGACTTGTCATTTGATGTATTGCATGATGCGTTAAAAAACATTTTTTTATTGTCCGTTTAATTTTATAATTTGGGACCCAAAATTAATATTTGGGATTTTTTCGTATTTTTCCTGTAAACAAAAAAAATAGGTCTTATTGTTTGGGGAAGAAAGGGGGGAATGGGTACTTTTATAAAATATTTTTGTTAATATATTTTAAAATATTCATTTGAGAAACATGAAAAAACATATTTGTATTCGTCATAATAAGCCCTTTGATTTGATATATTACATGATGCGTTAGAAGTAATTTTAGCTTTATGTTTTCTATTTAAAGCTGTTATATGTCTCCTAAAATCTATAATAGAAGTTTCTCCTTACTTTTCCGGTAAATTTCCGGTAAGGCCCTATATCTCTTATTTTTTTCAAAATTTTACGGCATTTAGTAGGAGATATGGTAGGAGAATCGATAACTTTTGTATATTTTTGTTAATATCTTTGAAATCATTTGATATATACATGACCATGTTGTGAAAACAATATATATATATATATATATATATATATATATATATATATATATAGTTTATATTCGATCAGTTAAGCGACATGAGGCGTCACGCAACGGTTGGGTGAGAAATACAGTTCTATGGAAATAATTATTAACTATTTATTTGGCTATAACCAAATTAATAAGTATTTACCTGTTATAATATTAAAATAAAAACTATACAATGCATTTTATAACTGTTAATACTATATTATATCATTGTCTCTCAAACCAACCATCGAGTTGCGTCAGACAGGTCAAATTCTGTTAGAAAATGGCATGTTGCGTCCTCTTTAGGAGAATATACTTTACTACAGCCTACACATTACAGATACCTGTGTATTCACAACATCAACAATCAATCAAAAACAAACCTATAGATATCTATATGGTATTTTCCCTATTGTTCTAAAAAAATACTATAGATGTACACACTAGCGAAAAACCCACATTAATATCAATACAATTAAACCTTGGACTGCAGAATAATGTTTACTAATAATTTATCCTTAAAAATTAACAATAAAAAATATAAATATCAAATATACAGAGTATATTGATATACAAACATTATTGCACGGTACATTTAAAAGAAATAATAAATAGAATACTTATATAAACAGGTATATCAACGTAAACTTGGGGAGTAGACATATTGAGGCCACAAAGCATCCACCTTATAATTTGATGCCCCGAGTTCGATCTAGTCCCTGAAACCCTTTTTTACTTTTTGTCTCTTAATTGCTCCAAAGCAAATAAAATCTATTCTGAAAAAGTTAAAACTATTTGCAATCGAAGAACTTATAAAATTAAAATAATAATAATAAAATCAAGAAGATACATTCAACAATATATATATATATATATATATATATATATATATATATATATATATTTATTTATTTATTTATTTAATTGGTTGTAGACCTTCACGGATAGAAAAATGTTGTTTCCTATGTTGTATACGGTTTTTATCCGTTTCTTGGTTTGCGCTCTGAAAATAAGTTTCGGCAAACTCGCATTTGACATTTTCAAAGGTGAATTTCTGAAAGTAGAATAAAGAAATTTAAAATCTTTACTTTTATAGTTTTGTTTGAGATTGTAAATAGTATAATCGTTGTTCGGGTAGGGTGCCATTAGTGGTTAATCTGAAGCTTGTTGTTTATATATGCTGTTGTCAAACATAACATAAGCACTTTTAAGGCAGTGTCGTTATAAGTATATTATGAATGGTGGGAGGTCGTCATTCTCAGATATTTTTCCACAATAGGTTGTAGAGTACTGGCTATATATTTTTCCAAGTTGTATACTGGCGAGTTGAAGCTATAGACCGAAGTAGGACTGCGTATTTATGGATTTTGCGCAAACCGTAGAGCTTTGGGTATCGACTTGACTTTTCCCTGGGGATCAGTTTTTTCTTTATTTGTTCTTCTATGGGTAAATATTTATTTTTGGGTTTCGTTGTTTTCTCTAGGTTCGTGGTCGCGTGACTGAATGATGGTTTGTAACTAGAGTCATTGTCGAGATTTTATCCTGGTATTCTATAGTGTTCATTACGACGATGGCGTTGCCGTTTATTCAACCAAACCTCAGGCAGCACGAGATGAAAGCCCTCAAAACTACCTGCTGATAAAGGAAACGCTGTAAATACATGGCCCACAGAAATGAACAGAATGAAGATGAACATATTTTTGGAAATTTTTATCGGGAAATCAAGACTAGAGATTGAGGTATTGGCCTTGAATAGCTAAACGCGCGAAGAAATGTATTAATGTACAGAAAAGCTGGAGAGTTGATCGGATACACTTAGATAAGGTCTTGGGCGAATAGATGAAGAGCTTAAGATATTTTTATAAGAAGAATTATCTCGAAGAATTGAGAAGATGAAGAAAATTTTTAGAATTTTTACAGGGGATATGAAGCATACCTTAAGCGGCAAATGTCGATTTCCCTGATTTTTGCAAGGTACATCAGAGACGACTCTACCCCCCAGAATAATGTCGCATTCTCGACGAATAGTGTCTTTGAGGGCTTTAAGAGTCTGAGGCTTGTTGATATAGACTCGTGACCTCAAGAAAACCCACAAAACATAGGGCGCTCTTGCCAGTAATGCAAATTACCAAAACGAGTGGAGAGGTTAAGCGACTTAGTAATGCAGTCCTCAGTACTTTGATAGTGGCTCTTGCAGGATAAGCCGTGGCTCCATTCTGTTGGAACCACATATTCTAGTCCCAATTCATCTAATCGAGATGAAATAACAGTATCATAAAATTTAGTTATTACTAGAATAGTTCGATTCAAAGTAAAAAGCGTGGGGTACATTTCACTATATTTGCATAACTCTCCTCTTATTAATAGTTGCCAATAGAATAATTGTAAAATTTAATATTCCAAGCACCCCACGCTTTTTACTTTGAGTCGCATTATTCTGTTAATAACTAAATTTTATTATACTTTTATTTTGAGGTAATTTATCATGATTGATTGTCCGACTTTCTACTGCTGTAATATAAACTATTCATAATTAAAAAAAAATTTCTGCTTTTTAGTTCGGTTCGCTATTAAAGCGTTTTTTTTAGTTTTTTTAAACTATAATTGTTATCTAAGTTTTTAATCTCATAACGACGCATTTATAATTAAAAAGTTTACTTCATATTTGCGGAACCTTTCCATTTCATTACCGCAAGTTCCACTACTGCCAACTAGACGGCAGTAGTTAATAGACGAATTTGGCATTTAGGTAAGAACATTGACAAAAAGACACCAAACGGGAAAATTCAACTTAAAGAATTGTATTGTTATCGGCCCTTGACACGCGTGCCAATTTTCAACTTAATCAGACTTCTTTAAGTAGGTGAAAATTACACTGAAAGTTTCCGTTACATACATATAAGTCAAGCTACTAAAAGCGTGTTAAAATAGCTCTTATTGCTCTCAAATGTAGTTCCTTAAACTTTTTATGTTACATCAAGTCATTTACATCGGCGACATCAGCTTAGCTAATGAATTAGATTTAAAAGCTGGAAAATTAATGACTTTTCGTTTCGCATCATCTCCTATGTCATGGACACTTAATGCCGCCCCTGACACCCTGTACAGTTGTATTTTTGGAAACCTAATATTGTACAATAAACGCGAATAACTACTACAAATTTTAAAAAAGTGTTAGCAATTATGAATGAAATCTCTTCACAAGTATATTTTATTTAGAATTCCAATTACAAAAATGGTGGATGTAATGTGAAATCATTCTACTGTTCAGCTTCGTTTCTTGATTCTCCATCTCGCAGTAGGTCGATGATATTGATGTAGTTTCTCTTTCTGTTCTGGCTGTGCCAACTGCTTCGACTCAGGTTATTCACTATAGATGTTTCACTTCATATAGGTACCAAAGTCAAATATTTTTATGCGTGCCCCGACCATTGGATGTCGCCACAAAGTCACCTGTAGTTTGTAGAAATCTGCAATGAAAGAAAATCATCTCCGAAAATAGTGGATTATCATCGTCAAGTCGAGGACGTTGAAATAAAGCAATTTGTAGTGACTTGCCATTTGGTGAATTTCTTTGTGTATTTGTGTGTGTTTGGAGTCGTAAAAACTAAAAAGTGCTTGCGAGTGAACAAGTTTTAGATTTTTGAGGATTTTTAGTTAGGGTATTGCTATAAATATGAAATAGATTAAAACGTGTTGTGTCCCGGGATGTACGGACAGAATTAATAAACGCTGCCGGTTTCTTCTCTGTAAATGAAGTAAACATCTTTCGGTTATGGCTAAATAAAATTAATAATCCAACGTGAAAGCGACTGGATATTACCAATATTTATGGATCATATAGAATATGTGCAGTTCATTTCGAGACGCTGTGCCTACTCTTTATCTGTCAGGTGACATTGTAGTTTTTAAAATTATTTTTCCTCTCGTCTAGTACTATATTGCAAAAAAATGTTTACTGAACAGAAAACCAGTGATTGTCCCATTCCCAGCACCAGCAGGGAGGTACAAGCAGAAGTAGTTTCTTCTATCCTGAGAACACTATTGGAATGTGGTAATGTGCGCAGCACATACAATTGCAAATTGGGATCATGTTATGTAGATTTACTACCGTGACACTGGGCATAAAGTACACATGTAACAAAATTTAAAAAATGAAAGTTCAAATGTACCCACAAGTTTTGAGCTATACTGTAGGCAGTTAAATGGAACAGATTTCAAAATGGGGTAAGCTTTTAATATTCTGTCTTCTTACTTTGTCAAAATTAACATGTATCTTCTCTTTTCAGAAATTAATGACAAATTTAGTGTGTCCAAAGAAGCAGCAAATACAACAAAATTGATTTTGTTTTTGGATACAACACAGAAGTAGCACCTATCAGCAAGCCAATGAGGAGCAAATTAAGGTTATAAAAAGTATGAGATTCTTAAATCAAAAGAAGCAATTTGTTGTGGTTCCTTCTATAAAGAATCTCATATTTACTTTGCATGGTTTTATTCATTTAAAGAAAACGATTTTAAATACAAACAAAAAAATATTTTTGAATCGAGACCCACTGGAAAAATGTAATTCCACATTATAATTTTGTTCACAACATTTACTATAAAATTCAAATTTTCCTGAGTGCTTTAAAAATGTATGGGATGTCAGAATAAAAAATCATATATTTCTAAAATACAATTCTACATTCTTTTTTGATCTACAGTGTCTTTAAAGACCAGTTGGTTTGTTAAACCTTGATCACATACTGATCATAATAATTATCTCCAATTTTGTCATTTAAGTATTAATCCAATCACATAGTTGATTTATTTAATGATACATACTTGCTATATTTTTCTCATTTGTTGGAAATAACACCACAATTGCTCAAAAGTCTATATACTTCAAATATACCAAGTATTTCAGACCCCGTTTTTACTAGCAATAAAAAATAACACAACTGAAATTAAAATATTTGACAATTTTAATTTATATCTTAGAATTGTGCCCTTTTTAATCCGTAGTTTCTTAACCATTGACAACGGGGTCTGATCTAGACCCCAAAACGTTTGGAATATACAGCAATTTTCTTTAAACTGTGGTGTTATTTCCCAAGAAGCACTTAGACATTGAAAAATATGCCACAAGTATCATTCAGAAAACAATTAGATAGGTGATGCTATAACAGATCAATAATTTGGCATAAGAGGGAGAAACTGTAATTTATTACCATTTTTTAAAGATTATTGTATTTTCTGGCTGATAGAAAATAAAACAAATATTTATATATTGTCTTTATATTATACCTAACCTATTAAACATAGATTTATAAATGTCAACTATAAGTTTCCTGTATTACCGGCGGTTGTAAATGTTTGGTGTTTGCCCCGGGCATTGGATGGCGCTCAAAACTTTGTTACGATGTTTAACATGGGAGTTGACGCTCTAAAAGTGGATGCTTTGTGGTCATTCTGGACTTGCATTGCTAAAATAGCTCGATAAGGTTTCGCTGTCGGAACGTGTATTTCTTTATCGCTGCCATGTCTAATTCAGCTGTACCTATAATCACCAAAAAATATCAAGATATCTTTTGCATGAAAACTAAGTGTTCATAACTTAACTACTTAGTTGGTTGAAGCGGAAAACGTACATGCAATTTCTTATTGCCCAGCCAGATTGCCTAGAAATCAAATATTCCAAATTCCATGACTAAACGCTCATTTGTTCAGAGGTTAAAGTCGACCAATACAACTGCAATTATCATTGCCTAGGTAGATTGCCTGCAATAACCAAACCTATAGCTTGCCTGGAGTCAAAGATTCCGAAACAGTCAGGCACTCAACATGACTAAATCTTCGTTAGTTCAGAAGCTGAAGCTCAAAAATATAACTGCTAATTATTTATCAGTGCCCAGACATTTGGCCTGAAATAACCAATCTTGGAATGAAAGATTTACAAACCCTCAGGCACTTAACATGAGTAAACCAACATTAGTTTAGAGCAGGGGTTCTCAAAGTACGGTTCGCGGGCCAAATGCGGGCCGCAGAGCCTGTGAATGCGGCTCCCGATATCGATACGACATTAAAAGATAAAGTTATATTAAAAAATAAACAATCAAATAGTAAAATAAATAATAAATATTACGAAGAAAATAATAGATTCTTAGTTTGTAAAACTTGTTGCTTTAGTTGCATTTCTGTATTTACAATAAAAGTGAATTTACGCTCGTGTTAATAAATTGTATGAATTGTGTTGTTTTAATAAATACATATTTAAAGATTTATATTTAAATTAAATTTAGTATACTAATAAAAAAATAAAAACAAGTTAAATCTTGTATATAAATAGGCAAAGACAAAACGGTTTTCTCCTCTAACCTTCATACGATTTTCTTTTTTGTTGTTTTGTTTAGTAGCTATTGATGACCGTCAGGATAAAATAAAAAATTCATAATTTACGCTCAGATTGTAAATGCCAAACAGTGCCGCCAGATTGCTTGGAAGGAAAATAGTAAAATGAATTGACTTGAACAACAAACGTAATTAAACAAAAAACCAACAAATTTTGTTCTGTTCCGAAAGTTATTCCACATTATCACGCTATTCAGGTCTGAAAATATTTATATTATATGATAACCATTTATTTGGTCCTCGCAAGTTTGAAACTTTTATTTCTTTTTAAATATTGTTTTGTCAAATAAAATTAGAATTGTTTTATGTGCCAACTGACATCATGGTAATAATTGCAATGTTCACGGCAATCTTCGTTTTAGCTAATTTGATTAATTTGATTTCAGTTTGACATATCATAACAATGTTAGCCGTTAGGTTAATGTGAAAAGTATCAATGTATTATTTGAAAAATTCCAATACACTTACAAAATTTGTCAACATAAAAAGTATTATTTAACATAAATTAATAGCAGGCACATTGTATTTCTTTATATATTTGATATAATATAGAAATAGTCATCGCTGACTTTGTGTTTTAAATTGAAATTAATGAGATTATATATACATTGCAGTTTAAGGTGTACTAATGTGTCAGTACTTATGCATCGTAGTAATTTATCCTGCAGCTTTATAATTACTTATGAGTTGATTTCTTGCATTTCCTTCTTACAAATTGAAATAATAATTATGAATTATCTGAATATGCGTAAAGCAATTTGAAAAAACTAGTTTAAAAATATTATATTTAATATTAATTTATCATTTGATATACCATTCCTGCAAAATCCTGCCTCTTAATACAGAGTGAATAAGTTTTACCTAAAATGAACATATTGAAATTATAAATATGAGTATTTTATTTAAAATCTATACTTAAATAAGCAAATGCAAAAAAGTTCGTTACTATTTCCTTCTGTTTGTGAACCAATTTTTTTGAATTTTTTAAGTGCCAATTGACGGTCTTTAGTGTATCTATTCCATAATAGCTGAACTAGCGCCATTACACTTTCAACGGCTACAGGACAAAATTATTTCATATATTTTCTTATAATTCAAATCAAGGCTCTTTATAAAATCTTGATTTTTGTTGACGTTTTGAACTCTTAAAGTGTATTTATATTTTGATTAATATTTATTCAATAATAGTATGATGGCAGGCAAATTTGTATATTCTTTTTTATTCAAGAATTAAACGTTTTTTGATTTTGCTTATTGAACATGCCTAAGCGTCGTAGTACTTGTATATTAACTGGAACCGGAAGCCAACAAAACTGAGATAATTATCCTTTGTGAAATATTTTTTTACTTAATTATAATGGTAGTGAGCTATTTTGAATAAGCACACAAAAAGTGTATAATATTAGAAAAAATGTTGACAATATGCAAATTCATATATGCATATTGTCTTCAAACTTTTAACAGTGATTTTGGTCAAATTTCGACCACTGGGCGACCGCTAGTATATTTAAAACAAAAATTAAAACGTTCTTGTTTTATTCGCTTTTTTTGCCATTATAAATACAGCACCTCGACGTTTACCCACTACTAGACAAGTTATTTGAACCACCAGGAAACGCGTGGAAACCCCAAAACACCCCCAAACTCTTCCACCTCCAACACCAATGAGCGTTATTTCTCATGGCACAATTCTCCCCAACACTTCTCACTTCCGCCATATTCAATATTCTCACACACTTTTCGTTTTCGAAGAACTAAATAATATTGCGGAACTCAATATTTTCAGCAGATTATCCTGATCCTGAACCTGAAATTAACCAACATCAGAGTCACGCTCTAGAATATGCGGAACAATCAAACTTATATGACGAGTATCACCCATACGAAAATTTTAAAAACTCAAATTTTCAAGAGGTTCCACCCGACACCAAAACTACATAGAAATTCAAATACTTAAAAAAATTGTTAACAGATACTGGTGCAACTAAATCATTTTTAGACCCAGAAAATACAGAAAAATATTTTTCAGATTCGATTGTATAAGAACCATTTACTGTTTCCTCCGTTTTTCAAACAACCACGATAAATAACTATACAGAAATTCCTGCTTTCAAAGAATTTGATTCTTCCGAAAAAATTATTATCTATCTATTCAAATTTCATAGTTATTTCACTGGTTTGATTGGTTATGATCTTATGAAAAAGTTAGATATTCGACTTGATTTGCCTAATTCAAAATTAATTACAAATTCAAAAGTTATCCCAATAGAACATTACGAAGTAGAGAAAAGAGTTTTATTTTTCACTGAAATAGAGCCGCATACCGCCATTAAAATAAAAATTCCAGTCACCACCCATAATGGCCCAACTATTATTCCGCCATTAAAATTTTAGGATAGTTTATTTATTCCTAGTTGTCATTCAATAGCAGAAAATAATTATAAACAAAACCAACAACGGTGAGTGCTATATTTTGATGAGAACCGTGAAACTGAATTAGAAAATCTTGTAACCACAACAGATGAAAAGCAACAAAACCTTGTCATTACCATCAAAAGTGAACAGCAAAATTTAATTGAAGAGTTAGTTTTGAAATTTGAATTTAAAAGACAAGAAGAACTTAAAATATTAGAATAAAAGAGACAAGATGACTTAAAAGGCAAACTGAATTAAAAATGCAAAATTTACAATTTGAACAACTAATGCAATTAGTCGTACAAGGTAACCATGGAGATAAACTACCAAGCACTTTAAGGTTCTGTTTCTAGCGCTCCCGATACCGTACGGCAAGTTCGTATTAGACACGGACGCCACCAAGTGTTAGATGATGAAGAAAGGGTGATCGAGCACTATAGCCATGAATTCTCGAAACGAGAAAATAATTACTGTACCACCAGAATAGAATTTCTCGCAATAATCAGAGCTGCAGACCATTTTTACAAATATTTATATAGTCCATATTTTTTTAACAGAACATGAAGACACCAGAAGGGACAGCTGGCCTGGTGGATAGAGAAATTGCAGCAATCCGATTTCAAGGGTGAACACCGTTCCGGATGTTTGCATAATAATACCGATGCCTTGTCAAGAAGAATCTGTAGAGCAGATTGCGGGCATTGCCGGAAAATGGAAGAGCGGAAAAGTATCTCCATCCGACAGATTCGTATGCAGGCGAATGAGGACTGGACAACGGAAAAAGATATACAGGACCAAATGGACAACCCAGATATTGAATCAATCCTTTCACTTAGGCCACTAAGGGACAAGTTGGCTAATACTCGAGCGTCTTGGAGTCATTGTGCGTCCAATGGGAGTTCTTATAAGTAGAAAATGTAATTTTGTAGACACCTCGTAGATAGTAGAAAATGTAATGTTGAATAACATTTGGAAAACTAATTACGGCAGAGAAACTAAATCCCTAGTAGTCCCAAAGAAAAAGGTACTTGCCGTCCTGACTAATAAGATTAGCAGAGATCATCTGGGCATGAATAAGGCTGGATAAAATTCATCAATTTTATTGTGCAGCCAATAAGGGTCGAAGACTATTATCAAATGCAAATGCAACAATATAAGGTGGGTATAGCATTAGAAAGAAAATAAGATACATCTTGGTCGCTAGTGATTATTAAAGTAAATGGCCTGAGAATATATACCACACCCAATGTAGAGTCAATCACGATGGCAACGGTCCTGGTGGAACAATTATTCAGCAGGTTTGGTACCCCGTTGGAATTAAATTTGGATCAAGGGTGGAATTTTAAATCCAATGTATTCCAAAGGGTCTGTACGTTGCTGAGAATCAAGAAACTTAGAACAACACATTTGCATCTACAATCAGACGGAATGGTCGAAAAATTCAATACGACCTTGGAACAACATCTATCTATAACTGCCAAATCGGGAGACCTCCTATCCAAGAGTTTGGATAGATATTATCTAAGTGTTGTCTTACTAATAACGAGTTATGAGCAGGTGCTCCATCATGTTGGAACCACTCAATTTCTAAACGAGTTCTCAAATTCAAATTATGCAACATGTCTTGAAAAGTGTATTGCAAATAATGTAAGTAGCGCTCCCCAGTAAGTGATTCGTCATAGATAAAAGGCCCCAGAATAGTAGACCCTATGATACCACACCAAACATTAAAACCAAATTTTATCTGGGGTCGTCTTTTTTCTACATGGAAAGGGTTTTCTTTAGCCCCGATATGCTCGTTGTGTCTATTGAACATACCGCAGTTAGTAAATCTAGTTTCAACTGACCATAACACCTTTAATGGTATCTGTGGATTGTCAAGGTATATGTCTCTAAACGATGTACAGAACAAAATACGTCGATGTTCGTCACCAGCATGCAAAGTTTGAGAAACTGAAAGTTTGTAAGGGTGGAACTTGTGCGCTTTCAGTACCTTAACCACAGTTCGTTGAGCTTCTGCCGCAATCTCACGAGTTGATGTAGATGGATTTTGGTTTACCATGACCAAAACATTTATTTGTGCTGCTTCGCTAATTTGATTACGTTCCTTTGGTGGTTTAGTAAAAGATCCATATCGGCGTAAACTATAGTAAAGCCCCTTAAATGTACATTGAGCAGGTTGACGACGATTAAAATATCTATGAAATTATTCCTCAGCTGCACGAACTGAATTTTTATGGCATATGATAAAACATTCCACCATATTCAGTTTTTCTTCGTTAGAATATTCCATTTTATCACGAAAACTTGTCAATATCAACTGTCAGTTCAGCACTACTAATGGAATTACTCTCAAATGAGGAAACAATCTTTTTTATGGTTACCTAGGTTAAAAGTGAAAATAAGAGAGAAAACCATCCATAACTCCGTTATTTTTATGAATAACTATATCGAGTATTATATCGTTGAAAAGCTCTAAAAATGTCCGATTTTTTGGGGTCATAGCCAACTATGGTTCCATTCAAAAAACAATAAGTCTGTGTCCTACCTCGAAAACGAGAGCTGTCACGCAAACGAGGACATGACAATCATATTTGGGATACTATTCCCTTCAATTTTGATATTTACACTTTTTTATAAAATCAAAAACGAAGGAGCTCGAGGGATTTGACTAAATCGACAGAATTTCGTTTTTTCATAATATCAGTAAGCCGTGACTTTTTAGAAAAATCCGAAAGTGTCATTAAATTAGGCCAGTAAAACTGTAAATCTTTCCCAATTTAACTATTGCTCTACCTTTGCTAGTTACCGAGATCCCCATACTGATCATCAAAAAAACTCACCCTGTATAATCGGCGTGATTGGGAAGTCCTGTCGCTCAGCCGTTCACAATAATACTGGACTGACTCTAGTCAGAGAACTCTTTGCAAGGGAGCTGAGACTACGATGGGATTTGGTCTTTAACTCACCAGCAGAATCGTTCCCTGAAGTTATGGAGACCTGCTTCAAAACGAACTAGCCCAGTGATCGAATGAAAACAGATTAAGATCTCAAGGCAAATTCAATCGGGTTACAAGAGCGAATTAGGAAGGTGGTTCATTTGGATCGACTCGCTACCTACCATGGAGAGAATGATTCCGATCAGAATTAAAGGAGGTTATAATATTTAAATCTGCCACAACAGGCACCCTTCTAGAAATTAGTCATCTTCAAAAAAGTAATTTTGCGAATAAATAGACTGATTGTACGATCATACGGGAAGGCTCGAGGACATATCAATACTATAAAACGGCTGATGTAGAAAGGTGAAGGGTAGATAGCAACGATCATCTGTTTCAGTGTGAATCATCGTTGAAATATATTTATGTAGTGGACATTTGTATTTGGTCTAAAAATTTGTTTCGAACCCACACAGAGTTGACAATAATATATTAAGGTAGATCACGAAGTGGTCACATATTTTTTCATAGACGTGAAATTTTTTTGCAAATTGATAAAAAACCCATAACAAGAAACTCCAATTTAACATTACTTTTCATAAATTATCATACTAAACCATGGGTTTAAATTGGTGATTAACAAAACGTTGAATTCATTCTACAGAATCTTAGAACAGATATAAATTAACTTGATATTTGACTGATTATCGGCAAATTACCCAGGCATGCAAATACCATTTTCGTTCTAAAAGTTGAGAGATCAAACAAAACACCTCACAGGGTAGTGTGGACAAGTTGGTTTCCAAAAGTTGAGAAATACAACTTGGGTGACACTTTCTTTTTTTAAGTATGAATTGATAATATATAGTAACTAGTTCATCAAATTTGTTTCTTGATTGGCACCGACTTAAAAAAATATACTAGATAGTTTTGCTTTATTATTATTTTTTGTTCTATTTTGAAGTGGGTTAATTATTTAAATTATTTTTATTTCATACCTACATCTAAATTTTCTTACAATTACATAATTCTTTTTAGGTTTTCGTCTTTGGTAATTTAATCTTCAAACAGTTAATGAAAAAAGAACAATGTGATTAGATAAAATATATTTTTTTATCGGATTAGGCAGATACGTCCTAATTGTGTTAACAATTAAACTAATTTTTAAAAAGAAAAGATAAGGTGTGGCTGTATTGATGGTGGTGATATAATTCAGAAAGGGGTAGCTCGATTATTCAATGACAGTTTTGGGAATAAAATAATATGGTTTTAAAAATTACAGTGTACAAAAAAATTAAAGTTTGACCAGTTATAGTCAATAACAATCGAAAGAAGACATTTTTATTAAGGAAGATGGTGGTCCCCAACAATACATGAAAAATTTCCATAAAGATAGATGGGACGACTTACCGGTCTTAACTTAATTTTCTATGAATAAGTTTCAAAAGTAAAGTGAATATTACAAAAACTAATGGAATTACAAGGCAGCAACAGGGTTATAATTCCCGAAGTCAAGTCTTTTGAACCCACTGCTCTAGCCTCGAGCGGCTGGATCACCTGCCCAAGGTAATGACAAATTGTAAAGATTTTGTTCTCTTTCCATTTCCCGAAAAAAGAGGTTACGGCCTCTTAACATCTTGAAGTCGAGTTTCAAATGATCTTGACCGTCAAATTCGAGACAACTGAAGTCATGTTAAAATATGCAGTTGATTTCCACTAAATTAGTAAATTTGAGGGTTGCAAATACGATATATGTGTAAAATTTAGCATTAACTTAATTTTTCTTCAGTACTTATATTCTGTCACATCTTGCCCTCTTATTTAATATTTATTTTTGCTTGCGATTTACAAACCTACGCCAAACAGATATGTGTAAATGACTGACAATTACTAAAATTGAGAACTCTGGTAGTGTTTATATAGAACATTATTATGTAATGTTTTATTATTGTGAATCGAATTATATATTTGGTAATAAAATCAATTATATTACCTACTAGTTTTTACATTGTGCATTATATTTTATGCCAAAATATAAATTACTGGTAATAATGTAATACAGTTTCATGCGATTCTTCATAAAAGAATATCTAGTATAAAATAAAAAATTGCCTATTGTATAAAGTCAAATAATATGCTCCTATGTAGGTACATCTAATGAAATAATGAATGAAATTAGAAATAAGTCATACCTTGACT
Organism: Octodonta nipae; assembly: GCA_034190945.1. Classification (NCBI taxonomy): domain Eukaryota; kingdom Metazoa; phylum Arthropoda; class Insecta; order Coleoptera; family Chrysomelidae; genus Octodonta; species Octodonta nipae. The sequence goes on from CM067220.1 coordinate 58,635,348, forward strand.
TTCTTAAATAATTTAGTATAGACTTTCATTAATTGTAGTGAATGGTTTAAAACTATTAAAATTTAATATATTTCTTGTTTCATCTAAGTTAGGAGAGGTAAGACCAGTATGCAAACCATAATTAGCAGAGGTGAAATTACTTTTGTTTAATCTAAATAAACGTCAGTGTTCATCATAACGAATTTTGAAGTTTCTACAAGTCATACCTATATAAAAACTATTACACTACCAACAGGTTAACTTATAAACTCCGAAATTATATACTCGTATGTCTGTAGTATTTTTTTTTAACATTAAATAATAGGTTTGACAATTTTATTGATGATATTGTTGTAAAGTCCGTGGGTTCAATTTAACATTTTAAAACTAATATTTACTATCACTTTTCCAGAACTTTATTTACATTAAAACAGCTGATTCAAATATCACAATAATATTCCCATATACGCTAGTCCTCGCGGTATAACTGAACTCTCCAACGTGGCTTGCTTCCTTTATAAGCCCACCATAGAAAATTCTCGTAAAAATCATCATCACTCCTACAGGTGCCGAGTCTTTTCGAGAACCATTTTTTTTATCTCAAAGCGTTTGTTGTTATACTGAAATGAAACAGGGTCGACTTTGGGTAAATTTCGTAACTGCCCCCCCCCCCTTTTAATTCTGATCGTCCCGATCAGAAACATCCCCTCCATGGTAGGGAGCGAGTCGATCTAAATGAACCACCTTCAATTTAGCCTTGGGGTTTCGACAGATCCGGTAGACGACGTCATTAAGCGTCTTGACCACCTCGTCTTCATCCGGTCACTGGTGGCCAACATCTGCGTTCGGGCTAATTCGTGTATTGCCAGCATGTTATGTCGGAGCTGGTCGGCATAATCGTCGATGTCTTGGGGAGGTTCTTCGAGGGAGCCAAATGCCAAATCGCAGGGTAATCGCAGCTCCTTTCCGAATAAGCCCCTGGCTGGGGTCAGGCCTGTACCATTATGTACGGCAGAGCGATATGCCAACAGGAATAGGGGAATATGCTCATCCCAATCACGCTGGTTATTGCTGACGACCTTGGATAGGTGTTGTTCCAAGGTCCTGTTGAATCTTTCCACCATTCCGTCTGACTGTGGGTGTAATGGTGTTGTTCTCGTTTTCCTGATCCCCAACATCGTGCAGACCTTCTGGAATACAGTCGATTCGAAGTTACGCCCCTGATCTGAATGTAATTCCATCGGGACGCCAAACCTGCTGAATAGTTGTTCTACTAGCACCGTCGCTACTGTGGTTGCCTATTGGTTGGGTATCGCATATGGCTCAGGCCATTTGCTGAAGTAATCCATTGCGACCAGAATGTATTTGTTCCCCCTCTCAGACTCGGGAAACGGACCGGCGACATCGATGGCAATTCTCTCAAATGGGACGCCCACATTGTACTGCTGCATTCTGCCCTTGGTCCGGGTCTTCGGGCCCTTACTGGCTGCACAGGTGGCACAATTGCAGCGCCAAGCTCTGAAGTCTTCGAAATAATTCACCCAGTAGTAGCGCTGGCGAAGTTTGTCAAGGGTTTTATTCATGCCCAGGTGGCCTCCGGTAATCCCATCATGTACTTCGGTCAGGATGGCTGGTACCTTTCTCTTCGGAACTACCAGTTGGGACTTGGTTTCTCGTCCATCAGCGCTTTCCCAAACTCGCTTGAGCATTCCATTGTCTACTCTTAGGGAGTCCCATTGAGCCCATAACGACTTCAGCACGCCGGAGTATCTAGCTACCTCGTCCCATCGTGGCCTGGGTGCTCCTCTCATTTTGAGTGACAAGATTGGTTCGATGTCTGGATTAGACATTTGGTCCTGGATGCACTGTTCCGTTGTCCAGTCTTCATTGGCCTGCACTCGGGTCTGCCTGATGAGGATTCCCTCTCGCTGTTCCGTCCTCAGACAATGTCCGCATTCCGCTCTACAGGGTCTTCTAGATAGGGCATCGGCATTATTGTGCAAACGGCCGGCACGGTGTTCCACCTTGAAGTCGTATTGCTGTAATTTCTCCATCCATCTGGCCAGTTGTCCTTCCGGTGTCTTCATGTCCAGCAGCCATTTGAGTGCGGCTGATCTGTTCGGATTAAGAAATGACGACCATAGAGGTATTTGTGGAAATGGTCTACAGCCCTTATTATTGCAAGAAGTTCTGTTCTGGTGACGCAATAATTTCTTTCCTGTTTCGAGAATCCACGGCAGTAATACTCGATCACCCTCTCTTCACCATCTTGCACCTGGGATAGGACGACCCCCTAACCTGTGTTGCTGGCGTCGGTGTCTAAAATGAACTTGCCGAACTTTGTAGGAAAGGCTAGGATTGGGCTGGAACATAGTGCTGCCTTCAGTCGTCTGAATGATGTTTCGCAATCCTGATTCCAACGAAAGGTCTCTTTCTCAGTGGTCTGCCGATGTAGAGGGGCGGCGATGATGGCAAATCCCTCAACAAAACGCCGGTAGTATGAACAGAGGCCCAAGAAGCTTCGGAGTTCATGCTTGTCTCTTGGGACTGGCCAATCAGGGATGGCTGCTTTCTTGTCTTCGTTGGTGCGGATTCCTGACTCGGACACGACGTGGCCAAAAAACTCTACCTCTTTTTGGAACAAGGAGCACTTCTTCGGGTTGAGTCTCAGGTTGGCATTATTAATTCTGGAGAATACTTCGCCCAGGTTTTTCAGATGGTCGTCAAATGTCTGACCCATGACTAGAATGTCGTCGAGGTATACTAAGCACGTCCTCCATGTTAACCCGCTCAGTACATACTCCATTAGCCTCTCAAATGTAGCGGGTGCATTACATAACCCAAAGGGCATGACCGTGAACTGAAACAGCCCTTTACTGGTGGAGAACGCTGTCTTCTCTCTGTCGTTTGCATGTAAACCAACCTGCCAATATCCACTTTTTAGGTCTAGTGTGGAGAACCAACGGGAGCCTGCTAGTGTGGTCAAAGTGTCATCGATTGGGGGTAGTGGATAGCTGTCGTTCTTCGTGACGACATTCATCTTTCTGTAATCCACACAAAATCGGGTGGTTCCATCCTTCTTTTAACTAGCACGAAGGGAGCAGACCATGGGCTGATGGATGGCTCAATAACTCCACTCTGTAATATGGACTCGATGTTTTCCTCGACTGCCTGTTGTTGCCCCAATGGTTGTTGAAGGGTTGTGTCAATACAAACTCCTCGTTCAGGAACCGAAGAACATCGTATCTCGGGTCGAACACGAACCCATGTTGATTGATTAGGTCCATATCCAGTATGAACTTGTCCTCCACCTCCGCTACTAGAACTCTATGCCGTATTATGGTTTCCCCTATCTGTAGCACGATATCTGCCTCACCCTGTATTGATGTGGACTCGCCGGTGACTGTTCTGAGCCGGAAATTGTTTTTAACTAGCCAGATTTCCGACGATCTCGAAACCCTGAACTTGGCAATGGACACAGCGGTGCCAGTATCAAAGGTAATGGTGATTGCGCGGCCATTGATGTAGCCCCTGATGACTACGCTGCTGCTATCTCGGCAAAACCCCTGGATGGATAATGTTTTGGGTGCTGGTGGAGAGGTACCTCAAAATAATAACAGTATCTATGCTATCTTTCTGATCAAATGTACGACCGTTTAATTTATACATCACATCAATTTTTATAGCAAATTTCGATGGTTATCTCCCAGTTTGTTCGAGTATTCAATGCTAAAACGTCTTTGCTGACAAGAAGGTTTCCGATCGTTTTTTTTTACTCCCAGACTCACAGTGGGGCAACAGACCATAGGATGTGGCATAAAATTGTCAGTAGTAGAAATGGGTATACGATTTACTCCAAAAAATGTAATGAAATAGGTAAATATAATTTTATTAAAATTAATTTAAATAAACCTGAAAAGATTAAAAATTTTAATCGAATTAATTAAGAATCTCAAATCAAATTTAACGCTTTCCTGGAAATACTTTTTATTTATTTTTTGTCCTTGAGGGCTTTTGCATGTTGTAACAACATATTCAAAATATCTTGCTTTGATTTTTTATGAATACATTTTCTTGAATAGTGCCGGCTATATTTGAAATCTTTATTACAGGCTTCTTGTGCTTCTCTGCTAATTGGTCAATAGGTATTATTTCCGGTCCATGAAATATCTCGCTATGTTTTCAGCAATACCCTGAATTTTCTCTCTTGGGTTCAGTTCACTTCTTGGATTTATTTAAAAACACAGTCCAACTTACTCCAATTTATTTCCACTACTTTAACACAATTTATATTCACAGAAACTATTTACAATTTGTCTTAACTATACAATGCGACCGTCGAAAACTGAATGATTGCTATCGCCAGCTGTCCATATTCAGATATTTCTCTTGGAAATGTCTGGTAAGTCAACGAACCATCGGGAAACTTCTTTCATGAGTTCTGGAAACTTCAATGGAATTCCCAGTAACGGCAGCGGTTGGGCTGTTGAGAGACAAAATATTTCGGATTCCCTGAAGTATCGGAATAATGTCCCTTCCACGAATTGGTTGATGGCCGATTGCACCAGCTGTCGGATGAATTCTCGTAACATTGCCCCTTCCTTAAGACCATTTCGTCCCGGAATGTCTCAGAATTCTTCCCGGTGTGACGATATTTGCAGGACTCTCCATTTCGACAACGGGAAATTTGGTGGAACTAACAGTCAACGGTCTTCGAATCTGGGCTGCGAGTATTGAGACAGCATACCAGGATGTCGATGCCACTGAATCCAAAGATTGTTTCCATCATACTTCTCAACACCCTCCAATTCAGTCAATCCAACCCGCAGGCTATTTTTGGGACCGCCAATTTCATCAGATTCATCTCCATCATCAAATTCCTCAATTCTACCAGAGTCTTCCAAAGATCGCTGTATGTAGGCTTATCCTGCGAATAAAACATGTCTCTGGTACCCACTGGTTGTTTATCTCCGAGATGAAGGACCTTCCCTACCACTGGATCTTGCTCCCGTGGCTTCTGGAACTGGCCGTACATTTTGGCAAACACCTTGGCTATTCCTCTGGACATCCGTAGGTCTCAAGTCACACAATGAGCCAGGGCATATTCTATGGGCACCTCAAACAGGTCTCGGGGTTCCTCTGTGGTCACGTCGTGCTGTACTTTCTGCCCATTAGAGTACAGTGCCATAAATTGTTCGAAGGTCATCTCGTCATCGGGTGGTTGGATGCTGTGGACTTGGGCTTGGTCAACTTCGCTGTCATGACTTCCGGCATAAGGGGCTAACCTGTTGAAATGTACCACCTTTGGCTTTCGTCGAGGTAGCTTCCTTATTCTGTAGACCACATCGTTGATTTTCTTCACAATTTGGTACGGCCCCTGCCAAGATCTCTGTAGCTTGGGTGAATATCCACGACGACTTTGCGGGTTATACAATCAAACAAGATCATTAACTTGGAATTCCCCGCCTTCGGCTTTGATCTCGTAGGCTTTCTTCATTTGGGCACTGGCTTTCTCGATATTTAACCGGACGCGTTAATGGATGTCGTTCATCGTTTGACGTAGCTGGCTGACATAGTCTTCACTTGCGTTCTCTTCTCCCGGGGAACATCAAAACTTCAAATAGCATGGTAGTCTTAATTCTCGTCCCATAATAATACTGACCGGGGCCTAACCCCTGGACACTCCTGCACAGACGAACGGTATGCCATTAGAAACAAGTGCAGATACTGGTCCCAGTCTCTTTGGTGGTCAGAGACTACCTTTGACAGATGGCTGTTAGTGGTTCTTTTCATCCGTTCTACCATTCCATCAGATTGCGGGTGTAATGCTGTCGTCCGTGTTTTATTGATCTTCAAGAGCTTGCAGACTTCTTGGAAAAGAGTAGACTCGAAATTTCTATCTTGGTCTGAGTTCAACTCGAAGGGAATACCAAAACGGCTAATCCATTCCTTGACAAGGACATCAGCAACGGTCAAGGCTTCTTGATTCGGTAAGGCATAAACTTCTGCCCATTTACTGAAATAGTCCATTACCAGCACAATATACTTATTTCCGGAGTCCGATTCAGGAAATGCACTGACAACATCAATGGCTACTCTTTCGAATGGACTGCCTACATTATATTGCTTCATGGGGGCTTTTGGTCACTTCTGAGGCCCATTACTTGTTGCACAGACCATACATTTCCGGCACCAAACCTTGACATCCACTTGGCAGTTTACCCAATAGAAGCGTTCCCTCAACTTCCCCAGGGTTTTCGTTACTCCCAGATGTCCTCCAGTTGTACCATCATGTAGTTTTCGTAAAACCTCTGGTCTCCTAGTTCTGGGAACTACAATCTGTTTCCTGTTTTTTCCCTCCTCTGGGGTCTCTAGGACGCGCTTCAGAAGTCCATTTTCCAGGATGACGCAGTTCCACTGAGCCCAGTACGACTTTATTGGGAAATCTCCTGCCATGTAGGTTTGCGGTCTTCTTCCTTCCACTGGACAACCTCTTTTAGCTTTTGATCTAATTTTTGGTCTTTCTCCTCAGGTTGCCAATGGTCATCGACGGCTGTAGTTCTACAGGGAACAGTCCCTTTTTCTTCAGCTCGCTGACAATGTTTACAATCATCAGCGCATGGTCTCCTCGATAAGGCATCAGCATTCTTATGGCTTGTTTCTGCGCGATGTTCAGTCTCGAAGTCGAATTCTTGCATCCGCTCAATCCAGCTGGCCACTTGTCCTTCGGACTGCAAAAGCCAATTCAGTGCTGCATGATCAGTCCTCAGGAGGACTTCTACCATAGAGGTACTACTCCCTTTACCACAGCCAAGAGTTCCCTGCGAGTAACGCAGTAATTCCGTTCAGGCTTACTCAGGGTCTTGCTGAAATAGCCGATGACTTTTCCCTGACCGTCTTGGATCTGCGAAAGCACTGCACCAGTTCCGACATTGCTTGCGTCGGTATCCAAAACGAAGTTCCCATCTAGCAAAGAATAAATTAAGACGGGCGCAATCGTCAATGCTCTTTTCAGTGCCTCGAATGATCGTTGGCATTCCTCGTCCCATTGGTACTGCACCTTTCCTTCAGTGAGTCTAGTAAGTGGCTTGGCGATGTTATCAAATCCGGCTACGTATCGACGATAGTATGTACATAACCCCAGGAAGCTTCTTAACTGGTGGATATCTTTAGGTATCGCCCATTCCTGGACAGCTTTGATTTTCTGTTTATCAACAGCTACTCCCTTTGCGGAAACCATATGTCCAAGATATTGCACCTCTTCTTGGAACAGCTGACACTTCTTCGGGCTTAACTTTAGTCCGGAACTTCAATTACACCTTCTTCCTCCATTTCGAGGACTCTTCTGTCGGCTTCTTCTCTTTTAGCTAGATGTAGTCTTCTCGCCGACTGTCGAATAGGTTGAGGATCCCCGGTATTAATTTTATGTTTGACCAGATCAGTCCGTCCTCTTTTTCATTTTCCTACATCGAAGATATCCTGGTGGTTTCCAACGATGTCCCTCAATTTTGCTTTCTGGTTTGATTTCAAATTCTTAGATGAATCGGTGAGTTTTTCCAGTTCCTTAGATAATTTATCTGGTGTTATTTCTGCAGGCTGTGTGCTTCAGACTACAAAGGAAACTGTTGAACAATAGCCCAAAGTTGTTCCTTTCTTTAGCACAACCGAGTAATGATTCAAGTTCATTACTCTTACTGACACAGTCACCTTTGCACGAAACAAAGTCTTTCCCAGTGCGATACCTCTGCCTACATTTCCATCGTGAAGTTTGGGATCGAACATCATTACTGTTCCATCTTTCCCATCTACGCAAGCATCTACAATGATTTCAGCTCTTTTCGGAACATTTAAATCCTCTGCCAAGATTGCTCGAAGCATTATGTCGTCTTTCCCATGAAGCACCACTTCTTCGTCATTCACTCGCAGAATTCCATCTTTAAAGTTTAACTGGAATCGCTTGGAGCTCATGACATCCATTCCAAAGATGACTCGGTCTTCGATGTCAGCCACTAATGCCGGATCTTGGAATGCTGTATTTCCCAAGACCATTTCAACCTCTATTTCACCACTTTCGCTGCTTCCCCTGTCGCTGTTCGCAGTTGCCATTTTGTTGGTTTTATCATCGTCTCTAAAACGATGTTGGGCCTTATAACTGTTTTTGTCGCACCTGTATCCCGCAGCATTGCACATTGCTTCTTATTAATAAGGCCATCTACAAAGACACTGTTAACGTGGTTGGGTAGCGAAGCGACATATGCATTGATAATTGGGGCTTGTTGGCTACAGGTCGACGATGGTCCCTTTACATTGACCTTCTTCAGTTTCCCCGACGAGCAAGTTGGTACTCCGTTGCTTACCTTGCAACGACTCTGGATATGTCCTACCTTACGACACTTCCGACACCTCAGTAGTCTTTTTTCGATAAGGACTTTCTCTACCATCTTCTGATACTCCGTCAATGATTTGAACTCTGGCTTGACCTCTGCAGGTATTTTTCGCAGCCTCGAATTCCAGAGTTCGAGCCAGTGCATCCACTAATTGAGTCGGTCGAGCTAGGGTCAATGCTTGTCTCGCCCCGTGGTCCCGAAGTCCATCCAAAAACGCTTCCACGGCTAACCTTTTAATTACATTTTCTGGTGTGGCTGGATATGCAAGGCGAACCAGACGAGCAATATCAGCTTCAAACTGTTGTAGGGATTCATTTGATCTCTGGTGGCGTTTTTTCAATTGGGAGTGCTAGACGTGCTCCAAATGTATCTGGCCATACCTCAACTCTAAATGTTTGACCAGTTGATCGTAGTCTTTTTGCAAAGAGGCATTCAAGGTTTGCAAAATATCTGTAGCATCCCCTCTTAAAGCGAGGGCTTTCTCCTCTGCCGACCATCCGTTTAGCTTTGCTGCAGCCCGAATTGGCGCCGATAATTAGTCCACGACGACTTTCAATCAAATTGCGGAGGTTTCATCTTGTGTCTTGTTCCCTCGAGGCCAATTTTCGAATCAACTATTTCCATACTGTTTCTGCTTTCGATCTTTGATGGTGTTTTCCCCCTTTGTTTTGCCACTACCTGCTCTTTTATTTTGGTGATCTCGCCTTCCATTATCTGTTTTAACTGTCGTCTGACTCAGCTCTTCAAATATTGTTTGCTTTAGTTCTTCCATCCGGGTTTCATATTTGACCGTCGTCTGCTTCAAGTCTTCAATTCGGGCTTCATTTTCGACTATTTTTTTCTCTTCTAGCATTTCTGAAATAGCACCATACTTTTCAAATTTTCTTCTAAGGATGGCGTATTTTCGTGAAATTTTTGTAGCTTATCTTCTAAAGACTTCGAATTTTGTAGCAGTTTGTCTTCTAAGGCTTTAGAATTTTCTTGCAATCTTCTAGTAATTTTTCTTCTAGGGATTTAGAATTTTCTTCTAAAGTTTGTAGCATTGGCAGAAATCGCCATGTTGAATTAACTAAAGTGAAAGTGACATTTCAAAACCGAAAGTAAACGAAGCCGAACTAATCATATGACAAATAATCTCAAGTCGGAGATATACAAGGAGAGTTCATAATAAAATAGAACAAAGACAATTAAATATTGCAAATGCATATTTAAAATAAAAGTTCATCAGTAAAAAGGATGAATATGGAGCAGAGAATAACTACAAATACGTCACAATAAAAAAGTTGCAGATGTAAAAAGATCAAACTATAAAAGATCTTTAATAATGCAGTAGCGGAGCCTTGGAGCAACAGATAACACCCAAAGGAGAGAAGAGAATTTTTTCAGCTGGACGCTATAAAAGTGATAAAAGATATTTACTATAAAACTGTTATAAAATAAAACAATGATGAATGTGTCTTAATTGAATTTTGTACATATGTTTGGTTATTTAATAAGGTTTATTGTTTGATATTTCATGATTTAGTAGTTAGGTGTATATAATATATAAATTAAGTAATCTTCTAGGGTCTTAGAATTTTCTAGCAATTTCTCTTCTAGAGCATCTTTCATGATTTTAGAATTATCTTGTAATGTTTGTAGCTTATCCTGTAAAGTCTTAGGATTTTCTAGAAATTTATCTTGCAATTTTTCCTCTAGCGTTTTAGACTTTTCTTGTAATGTTTCTTTTAAATTTTCTTCAATTTTTTTTAATAGCATACTCATCTCCCCATTAACAGAAACTTCAAGCAAATAAATATCGGGATCGTTACCTTCATTTATTAGGGCATCTCGTAGTCGTTGGATTAATTCAATTTTCTTTCCACTAATTTCTAAATCCCGTTCCTCCAGTTCTTTTTTAAATCAGTCACTTTCAATTGGTTCAAATTCACTGCTTTAAACATCGTTAGTCTATTTATTTTCCACTAGTTTCACAAATACACCGAACACCTGACACCACTGTAATGTTTCTATTTTCACACTCGGGTTCAGTTCAGTTCTTGGATATATTTAAAAACACAGTCCAACTCAGTCTAAATTATTTACACTACTTTAACACAATTTATATTCACAGAAACTATTTACAATTTGTCTTAAGTATACAATACGACCGTCGAAAACTGAATGAATGCTATCGCCAGCTGTCCATAGTTAGTTATTTCTCTTGGAAATGTATGGTAAGACAACGAACCATACGGTAACTTCTTTCACGTGTTCTGGAAACTTCAAGGGAATTCCCAGTAACGGCAGCGGTTGGCCTGTTGAGAGACAAAACATTTCGGATTCCCAGAAGTATCGGAATAATGTCCCTTCCACGAATTGGTTGATGGCCGATTGCACCAGCTCTCTGATGAATTCTCGTAACATTATGCATTCTTTTAATTAAATATGTATCAACTTTTGTGATATTCGTAGATAATTCAGAATCAGTGAAAAGCCATCTTGCTGTATTTTCATTATTTGTGTTGCTGAAGCCGGTTTTCTCTCTACAGAGTTTTTGTATATTATTATTTGTTTCAGCAACAATTTCTTTATCTGTTCCTATGGATTGTCATTTATAATGGGAAGTTTGTAAGCTAAATGCCCCAAGAAAATCCATCTAAGAAATTGATAACTGTAAATTTTCGATTTTGACTGGTCTACTATAAATACTTTATCTATTTTGTTGAAAATTTTAGAAGTTGCTCCACAAATGAAACAATTTGGGTCAAAGTAGTTTCTGTAAGAGCATTACATATTTAACCATCTACCAATGCAAACATTAAATTGTGACGGGCAGTAAAGTAGAGGAGGGATTATTAAAAAATCCTAAAATCGTAATTAGAGGAGTAGAAGAAGAGTATGTAAATTGCCCTGATCAACTCATTTTAGATTGTCTAAAAGAGCAAAACGAATTAAATTAGGAAGAATTTGTGGTCGTAAAAAAATATAAACAGGCTGAAAGGAGAAATTATGGGAATATAATACTGGTTGTAAAAAATGTTGAATTAAAAGAAAAAATTTGTAATGAGGGAAGATTAAATATAGGTTGGAGGAGATGTTTAGTTCAAGAATTTTTCTCAGTAATAAGGTGCTTCAAGTGTGGAAGATATGGTCATATCGCTTCCAAATGTGAAAATGGTGATACTTGTTTTAAATGTGCTGGTTCTCATAGGACAGGTGAATGCAAATCTCAGTTTTTTAAATGTATCAATTGTTTTGAAGCAAACAAAAAATTTAAGAAATTTAATAAAACAAAAACACAATAGCAACTACAAACTATTGAACAGATAAATAATAATAGTCAACAACTCATGCCTTCAAAGGATACTACTCGCTTACTACATTTAAATTTAAACAGTATTAGGACTAAATATTTAATGACTGATGTATTATTAAGGGATCTGGATGTTGATATTTTTTGCACATCTGAGTATTTCTGTAAAGAAAATGATATTAGGCAGATATATTTTCAGGGTTTGATATTGGCTAATTACTATTGTCGTAAGGAAAATGTTGGGGGGGAACTGCCATTTTTGTAAAAAATGACATTAAATTTGATAAAATTGATCCTTGTATTGTTCAAGTTGAGAAAGACTTTGAATATTGTTGTGCAAATATTTACTTGCAAGAATTTAATTTTGTAGTTGTATGTTTATATAGATCACCAAGGGGAAATGTTGATGTATTTTTATATAGGATAGATAACCCATATGTTTCATAAGTTATTTCTTTTTGCGAAGGCTTGAACATTCCGTACGCGGGTGAAACCGTGGGTAACGGCTAGTACTATTATAAAATTGTAAGTTTGTTTGTTTGTTTGTTTGTTCGGGCATCACGTAAGAACTGATTTTGCTGAATCTTTTTTTGTTGCAAAGCCTACAGTTTAACTTAAAATCTGGTAGACATTTTATCTCCCTAAATTGACAGAAACGGTAGATATAGCGAAAAAACTTCTACCATGTTGGGTAATTTAATTACTGAATTGGATCCACCGCACGCGCAAAATATGAGATAGTGGCAACAGCTTAGCTTTTATTCAAAATTCTGAATGTGCTAATGCAACATGTTTCGATTTAACACAAATCAACTGATATAACGAGCGTAATTTTACAGGGTGTTCTGTATATAGGAAATTTAGAATGGATTTAAATAATCTAAAAAAAGTTATATTTGGTGTCCTATAAGCAGCTGCATATATACAATGTGGGAGAGTGGAAATAGTTATACGGGGTGGTCTAAAAACGTTATGTTGAGTGGGCTATAAACAGTTCTATATACCAAGTGGTTGAACAAGAGTAGAATATTTATACAGTTTGGATAAAATTTAAAAAAATGTGATATGTAAGCAGTTAGGATCTTTGAATTATGCTCATAATAAATGTTAGGAGCAGCTGTTTATACAGGGTGTTTGAAATATAAGATGAAGTGGAATTATAGTTTATGTGGTGGTTAAAAACTTGTTTTATATCCACAAGCAGTTGTTTATATGGGTGAAATATCTCGCGGAGTATAATTACAGCTATACAGGTGGGTTTAAAAAATAAGAAATCTTATGATCTACAAGCTGTTCCATTTACCATAACACTTCAGTGTTATGGTTAATTATTTAAAAAATGTTATATTGGTTAACCAATAAACAGTAGAGTATACAGGGTAGTTGTAATACATACAAGGTGATTCAGAAACATGCTGAAAAAAAATTTTTATGTACGGTGTCCAATAAGCAGTTGCGGGTTTGGTGAAATATATTGGCCATTGATGGATTTATAGTTATACAGGGTGGTACAAGAAATGTTATACTGGGTGGCCGATAAGTAGTTGCATATACAACGTGGTTAAAATAGCGGGTGGAGTACAATTATAGTTAAACAGGTTGGATAATTTTTTTTTTAGGATAGAACATGAGCTTTTGCATATATGTAATATTTGAAATATGGATCGAAGTAAAATTATAGTTCATACGGTGTGGTTGAAATACAGGGTGGAGACAAATTATACTTTCAAGGGTGGTTCAAAAATAGTTATATAGCGTCGTCCGTAAGCAGTTGCATATATAAGATAGTGAGTGGACCAGAGTTATAGTTAAGTGTTTAAAAAATTTGGTGGCCCCTAAGCAGATGCACAACAGGGTGGTTGAACTATTTTGTAGAGTAAAATTATGGTTATACAGGGTGCTTGAAAAATAAGTTGTAATCTTTTAATGTAGATGGAAGTAGAGTTAGTTATACAAAGCGATTAAAAAATGTTGAATAAAATTGTGTTTAACACAATGTTACAAAAAGCTGCATATAAAGGGTGATTAAAATATAGGGTGAAGGGAAATTGTACTTTAAAAAGGTGTTTAAAAAAATATCGGAAATAATTGTTATACAGCGTAGACCATAAGCAGTTGCCTAGCTGACATATAGGGAGTTCAAAAAGTTATATTGGCTGACAAATAAACAGCAGCATACACAAGATGGTGGCAATATAGAATGAAGTAGGGTTACAGCTATTCCAGGTGATAAAAAAATGTGGAATAAAATTGTTATATAGCGTCGCCCATCAGTACTTGCAGTTTGCGTGAAATATATTCCGAATTGGTGGATTTATAGTTAAGTAGGGTGGTTTAAATAAGGAAATTTTTTATTTAGGATAATCCATATGTTTCATAAATGATTTCTTTTTCCGAAAGCTTGAACATTCCGTAGGCGGGTGATACCGCGAGTAACGGCTAGTATTAGATAAAAGTAATGACAATCTATCACTGAGTCAAGTACATCAAGTGCACCTGACAGGGAAAACACAAGAAGCTTGTTTAAACTACACGAGTTTGAAGCCAAGTTTGCCGAATAACATGGCGTTTTCAGTCTACCCAGAGGATGTTGAAAACCAATTGGCTACAAAATGTTTTATAAAGGATATTCGAGAGATGTCGAGGTCAACAAAATCTGATACTTAGTAGTATAAGAAATAGTACTTAAGCTCTACGGGGTTCTTGGAAATTAAATGCTATCATGAACATGTTGAAAACAAGGTTACATGTAGGATAGTCCGTCAGTCAGAAAGTATCAGAGCGGTTCCTTCAAACTTTCCAAAATTAACCAAATAATCGAGGAAAAGCAAAAACGAAGAATTAGTGGCATATGTTATCGTTGTAAACAAATAGGGCATTTCCAATGTGTCTGCAGGGTAAGGTGACCAGACAGATCACCAGTCAGAGTTGACCAACGCAACTATACAACCACCAGTTCAGTCAGTATAAGGAGGCAACCGCGGAGTAATCCACCACCAGGTTCCTGGACAGTACCTGTCTGGCAGGTGAGGGAAGACTGAACTACAGAGCAATGTGTACAGGAACAATTTTCTGCACCCAAACCACGATGGGACGAGGTTGCGTCCTGAAGTCACTGTGGGAGTAAAGAATAGAACATTGAAGAGACTCTGGGACAGCAGTGAAACCAGAAAAATCAAGTCCCAACTGGTAGTCCCAAAGGAAAATGTACCCGCCGTACATAATAAGATTACCGGTCATTTGGGCATGACTAAAACACTTGACAAAATTCGCCAACGATATTAATAGGCAAAATACTTCGAAGACGTTAGAGCCAGGTGCTAGAGACGTGACATCTGTGTAGTTAGTAAGGGCCCAAATCCCGTACTAAAGTAGAATGCAAAAATGCAGTGTGGGCATACCATTTGAGAGAATTGCCATTGATGTCGGCGGTTCATTTTAGGAATCCGAAAGGGGGCGCAAATACATTCTGGTCGCAACAGATTACTTTAGCAACTGACCTGAGGCATACGCTAAACCCAACCAAGAGGCAACCACGGAGCGACCGTTCTGGTGGAAAAGCCACTCAGTAGGTCCGGTGTCTCGTTGGAGTTACATTCGGACATAAAGCGGAATTTCGAATCCAACGTTTTTCAGAAAGTCTATATCATTCTAGGACCTTCGAATAACTTGTATAAAATTAGTCAGCAATAATTAACGTTATTGCGATGAGCTGACTCTAGCCAGCAGACTATACGAAAAGGAGCTGAGATTACCATGTGAATTGGCCTTCGCCTCACCAGAGGAGCTATCCTTTGAAGTTAACTATTCTGCCAGCCAATTACGACAACGCTTCCTCACCACACACTAACTAGTCCGGACGCAGATATTGGCAAACAGCGATAGAATGTAGAAACGTTATGGTATTATGGCAAATTCGGTTAGGTTTCAAGAAAGAGATAAAATATGGCAAGGGCCTTAGGAGTAAAGCAAGTCTCCAAAGATCACACCAGCCTGAGATTGTCCATACGATATGGTAAATAAGATCCATGAAGTTATTCGCCGAAATCCGAGGGCTAAGATGAAGGTGGTTCAATTGGATCGATTGGCCCCTTTCATGGAAAGGATAATTTCTATCGGGACGATCAGAATCAAAGGGAGGCAGTGTTAACAATTTAGTTTACTCTGCCAACATAAGAACCCTTCAAGAAAATAATGGCCTTGAATAAAAATTAATCAAGAATTTTCAATCCATTTTGGAATTAGAAGTTATACACGTTACCCTACCAAAAGCAAATTGAGAAATCATTGCGCCCAACTATAAGGGTATAAAGGCGGTTGACGGATAGAAGGAGAAAAGTGGAGTAGATTGCATCGTAGCGATCATGTTTAGGTATGAACCATTGGTGTTGAAGTAAATAATTGAATTATTCGCACGTATGGTGATTTATTTTGGTGCAAATAAACACTTTTATATTGAACGTAATTTGTAATGAACTCATAACAACATAATGCGTAAGAAAAAACACTTATCTATGAAATCTAGAGTTTATAAGTTAACATGTTCAGAATGTAATAGCGTTTATATACGTATGAAACTTCAAAATCCGTTATGGTGAACACTTACGTTTATTCAGATTAAACAAAGGTTATTCCACCGTTGCTAATCATTTTTTAAACGAATCACTACAATTTTATTCTTAAAGATCAATTAGACGTAGACAGGAGCATAGTATTTGATTTATTCAAATAACCAATTTTTTGTCTTTTACTATATATTCTTTTACCCAGAATCGTATGATACATTTTTCCTTTATTAATTTATATTTTCTTTTAAAATGCCATGCCCAATGTCGAAATTAGGCATTATATAGTAATATAAATGTTATTATTACAAAGTATATAATTTGGTTCATTATAATGATCGAATACGACAAATTAGCTGTTTTGTTTAGTTTTATACGTTCAATTAGGTTTCATTTCTGTTAAATTCCTTGCAGATATAATAGATTACAATTGTGTAAAAACTGGGCAATTTGAAAAAGATAATTTAGTTTTTATTAATTGTACATTTGAAATTAAAACTAACAACTTTTTACTACCAGTTACTCATGTTTTATATTTTTTACTTTATTTTTGTAAAATATGCGATATAGGAGAAAACACTCAGTTCAAAATTGCAGAACTAATATTTTTTATAGTATATATATTGAATAAACTGTCCAACATCACCCCTTTTAACTTCGTCATCCGGATAATTTCAAAGCTTATGACTTATTCAAAATATGAAGTGAACTTCGACCCCAAAATATTCTAACATATGTAGATATCATTAAATTATAATATAATAAAGTATCAACTGGTACGCCTTTATACCCATAGCGGAAACGTTCTATTGTTTGGGGTCTTTGTTGTGACAATCGTTATAATATTGTATATGTTGTAATTGTAATAAGTTTGAAGGGACTTATGAAGCTTTATCTACCCTATTCTGGTTCTCTGCGATATTTGGCGTGTGTCTCTATATGCTCATAAAATATGTTATAGTGAACTACAGGGACAAAGAATGGTGATTATATTACTAAATTTGAAATGGAAAATGTACTTTTGAATACATTTCATGAAAACATTGTGTTTCGATCAATGAAATTTGATTTAATATATGTATTAAAGAATGAAGTGGTGGTCATACGAACACAGAATATCATTTATGATTCTAAAACAGTATAAACACAAGGTTGTGTATCCTAACACCAAACCTTCATTTTTTCACTCAACGCATGTTTCAACAGCAATACAATCTGCTAAGTAATAGAGAATTATGCTAATACAATAATCTCTGAGTACCTGCCTAAGCTTACAACATAATCGCCTAATTGAATTAAATAAACCTAATTTCTTAAGATACACATTTCTAGGATTTTTTATGTAATAAATTATACAATGGGCTGTTTGGGATTGGTTTTTTGGCGCAACATTCTCCTTACGTATGAGTCCAGTTCCTTTCAATTACAGGCTTGTCTAACTAATGGTAACGAATTTAAATCTATAAAGTGTTTATGTTCCACAACATGATGTGCTGCACTAGACTTTTCAGATCTTACGTATATTATATGTGCGAAATTTTATATAAATCCGGTTCTAATAGCTCTACGTGTTTGCCCATATTATTTTAGATTCCCGACTTTTCGAAATCGTCAAGTTTAGCTTTAGGATTGCACAATAATTTTGTAAAGTTTTCTTTGTTTTGTTATACTACCGTATAATGTTTTATCACGATCCCTAACTAGCGGTCGCCCAGTGGTCGAAATTCGACCAAAATCATTGTTAAAAATATGAATATTATTCAGGGTGAGTTTTTTTGATGATCAGTATGGAGATCTCGGAAACTAGGGGAGATAGAGAATGGTTAAATTGGGCAAGATTTGCAGTTTTACTGGCCCAATTTAATGACACTTTCGGATTTTTGTTAAAACTCATGGCTTAGTAGATATTTTGAAAAAAACGAAATTCTGTCGATTTAGTCAAATCCCTCTAGCTCCTTTGTTTTTGATTTTATAAAAAAAGTGTGAATATTAAAATTGAAGGGAATTGTATTTCGAATCCGATTGTCATGTCCTCGTTTGCGTGACAGCTCTCGTTTTCGAGATATGACACAAACTTATCTTTTTTTGAATGGAATCTATAGTTGGCCATGACCTCAAAAAATTGGACATTTTTAGATCTTTCAAAGATATAACTCGATATAGTTATTCATAAAAATAACGGAGTTTTGGGTACTTTTCTCTGTTATTTTCACTTTTAAAGTAGGTAGCCACGAAATAATTGATTAATAACTATTCCAAAAAACGTTGAACGATTTTTTTATAAGGTATATCAGATATAACAAAAAAAAACTAAATAAGTAGGTACTTACTAAAAACTTAAGAATTTAAAGTACATAACAATGGTTACAATTTATGTTCGAAAAGCCAGCCACTGTTATTTAAACAAAAATTGCATCTTTTGAAGATTGACATTACCGCTTTCCTCACAGACCGCCTATCAATTTCTTCAATTGCTTGTAATAGCGCCTCCTTTAGGTGACCAACTGTCTCATACTTTCTTTTGTATAATCAGATTTTTAGCACCCCATGAATAGAAGTCTATAACTGCCAAATCGTGAGACCGGGGTGGCCATTCGCGTGGGCCATTTCTTCCTATCCAAGAGATTGGATAGATATTATCTAAGTGTTGTCTTACTAATAACGAGTTATGAGCAGGTGCTCCATCATGTTGGAACCACTCAATTTCTAAACGAGTTCTCAAATTTAAATAATGCAACATATCTTGAAATGTGTATTGCACGAAATTTGAATTATTAGAAAATATATGAAATAATTTTGTCCTCTAGTGGTGGAAAGTTTAATAACGTTAGTTCAGCTATTATGGAATAGATGGGGCATTAACTGTTACTAACGAAAAATGTTGACCTTTTTAGGGTTCTGTATATACAATATACGGATACACTTATAATATCACTCTGGATTTCTGCCTCTGTCACATCATAGCAATTTTCTCCTAAACTACTGGACAGAAGAGGTTGAAATTTGGTATGAATATATAGTTTGGTGACCCGATCAGGAGTACATATCGTAAAAGAAAAAAAAAATACTTTTAGGGGTACTTCTGGGGTGAAAACTAAAAAAATCGACAGTTCCCCCCCATCTCCGAAATTACTGAGCCTAAAATTTTGAAAAAATAGGAAATATAGAGCGTTGCCCGAACTTTACAGGAAAATAAGGAGAAACCATTAATATTAATTTTGGGGGGCAAATTATAGAATTAAATAAAAATAAAAAAAAAATTTCAAACGCATCATGTAATATATCAAATGAAAGGTCTCATTCTGAGGAACACAAATATATTTTTTCCATATTTAAAAAAAATATGTTTAAAAACATATTAACGAAAATATACCAAAATTTACCCATTCCCCCCCCCCTTATCTCCGAAACTATAAAACGTAAAGTTTTGAAAAAAATTAGAGGTACTTCTGACCTGAAGTGGAAAAATAAGGAAAAACCTCTACTTTTAATTTTGGGGGGCAAATTACAGAATTAAATGGAAAATATAAAATTAAAATTGTTTCTAACATATCACGTTATATATCAAATGAAAGGGCTTATTACGACGAAAACAAATATATTTTTTTCATATTTTTAAAATAAATTAAATAAAAGATATTAACAAAAATTTTAAAAAAATACACATCCCCCCCCTTATCACCGAAACCATAAGCTGGAAAATTTTGAAAAAAAATGAAGGTATAGCCCCTCACCTGAACATTACTGGACAAATAAGTAAAAACCCCTAATATTCATTTTGGGGGGCAAATTATAGAATTAAATGGAAAATATAAAATTAAAATTGTTTCTAATCCATCATGTTATATATCAAATGAAAGGGCTCATGATGAAGAAAACAAATATATTTTTTTCATATTTTTAAAATAAATTAATTAAAAGATATTAACAAAAATATTTAAAAATTACCCATTCCCCCTTATCTCCGAAACCATAAGCTGGAAAATTTTGAAAAAAAATGAAGATATAGCCCCTCACCTGAACATTACTGGAGAAATAAGTAAAAACCCCTAATATTCATTTTGGGGGGCAAATTATAGAATTAAATGGAAAATATAAAATTAAAATTGTTTCTAATCCATCATATTATATATCCAATGAAAGGGCTCATGATGAAGAAAACAAATATATTTTTTTCATATTTTTAAAATAAATTAATTAAAAGATATTAACAAAAATATTTAAAAATTACCCATTCCCCCTTATCTCCGAAACCATAAGCTGAAAAATTTTGAAAAAAAATTGAAGTATAGCCCCTCACCTGAACTTTACTGGAAAAATAAGGAGAAACCCCTAACATTAATTTTGGGGGCCAAATTATAAAATTAAATAGAAAATAAAAAATTATAATTGTTTCTAACGGGTCATGTAATATATCAAATCACAGTGTTCATTATGACGAATACAAATATATTTTTTAAATTTTTTTTTAAATGAATGTTTTAAAATATATTAAAAAAATATTTAAAAAAATTACCCATTCCCCTCGTTATTCCCCAAACTACTTTTTGTTTATTGGATAAATATGAAAAATTCTATTATTTGGCCCCCAAATAATAGAATTAAACAAAAAATAAATTATTAGAAAACCCCCATAGTAATTTTAGAGACAAATTATACAATTAAATGGAAAACAAAGATTCAATTTTCAAACGCATCATGTAATATATCAGATAAAAGGCTCATTATGTGAATTACAAATATATCATATATTTAAATCATTTGTTTAAAAGATATTAACAAAAATATTAAACATCGACTTAATTCCCACTTTAGAAACTACACGATTTAAATTTTGAAAATTATATTTTATTTGTATTTTTTAATAATTTGAATAACAGATTTAATAATTTATAATTTAAATTGACCTATTCTGCCCTTTATATTCCAATCTAGAGAGCCTCAAAACTCAGACAGTAGATTATAAAAGACTTCTCTGAAAGTTTATTAGTAAAATAAAACTCTAATGTTAATTTTTGGGCGCCAAATTAGAAAATTAAATACATATGTATTCTGATAAAAATCAAACGAATCCTGAAGCAGATAAAATAAAAAGTCTATGTGTGGAAAATCAAAGTGGATATTTTTTATAAATTTAAAACGCTTCCATTAAAAGATATAAGGGTAAATATAAGAAAATGCACTCATTTCCTGCTTGCCTGAAACTGGAATATTGGAATCTTGAAGGTGGTACGGAACCCTAAGTATGCGAGTCCATCTCGCACTTGACCAAATTATTTTTATTAATGACACTAAAGGCTGTCAATTTGCAATTAAAAAACTCGAAGAAATGGGCACCAAACTTTTTTGCATTTGCATATTTATGTAAACATTTTTAACAAAATTACACATATTTAAAATGTCAATATGTTCATTTTAAGTCATTCACTCTGTATTAAGAAGCTGGATTTTGCAGGAATAGTATAACAAATAATAAATTAATATTAAATATAATATTTGTAATGTTTAATTTTTCCAAAACCAACTCATAAGTAACTATGAAGATGCAGTATAAATAACTACGATCCATAAGTACTTACATAATAGTACACCTTAAACTGTAATGTATGTATAATCTCAATTATTTCAATTTAACACACAAAATTAGCGAAGACTGTTTCTGTATTTTATCAAAATTATAAAGAAATTCAAAACACCTTGCTATTAAATTATGTTAAATAATACTTTTTATGTTGACAATTTTTGTAAGTGTATTAAAATTCAATTATTTCAAATAACACATTGAAAATTTTCACATTGAATTGAAAAGGTTCCTACGTTAACCTAACGGCTAACAATGTTATGATATGTCAAACTGAGATAATCAAATTCGCTAAAACGAAGATGGACGTGAACATTTATTTTAAATCTCACTAATTGTATTCATATCATGGGCTTTGTAATCTTAGTTAAACTATATGAAACTATTAGGCTTTAAAATAGAAACAATGTTAAATTAAAAGCAACATGTTAAAATAATGAAATATGATCGGAAACACAATGATCAGCTGCCACACAATACACAATTCTAATTGTAGTTAACAAACCATATTTAGAATGAAATGAAAGTTTCAAACTTGCGAGTACCAAATAAATGGTTACTATTATATCATATAAGTTTTTATGTGTGAGATCTGAATAGCGTGATAATGTGGAATAACTTTCGGAACGCATCAAAATTTGTTAGTATTTTGTTTAATTAAATTTGTTTTTCGAGTCAATCCATCTTACAATGTTCTGTCCAACAATCTGGTGGCACTGTGTGGTATTGACAGTGTGGGCGTAAGTTATGATTTTTGTATTTTATTTTATTTAATGAATGAAGGAATATTATAAAAAAAATTAAGCATTCTGCACTGAATGTTTTCAATAGCTACTAAGCAAAACTAAAATAAAGAAAATCGGTTGCGAGACAGGGGAAAAAATGGTAGCGAACCGTTTAGCCTTTGCCTATTTATGTATAGATATTATTATGATATTCTTGTTTCTCGTTTCGAAAAATTTATTTATTCTTAGCCTAAGCTGTTTCTTTCTCATCAGCTTCTTTTCATTCTCGAACCTCTCTTTGTTAAGAGGGAATGTCAGCAGTCCATGACGAGGAAATTGATCCATGCCATTTGTGGTGTTGACAGTGAAAAAGTGAAAAAAATTAATAGGTGAATGAGCTGATATCCTTTCTATATACAGAAATTCTATAATATTATTAGCATTCTTTAAAACACATCTGAAAATGGGCTACTAACTTTATTTTCTAATTCATACGTACATTTAATAGAAGGAAATTTATTATTGATATATAAGACATTATTAATATTAAAGTTATTCGTATCAAAAACAGCTAATACATCATATACAAAGGGAAATTTTAGAAGTACTTCTTTGCCTTTATAAAACGATGGAGAGAAACTACTTTAAGGACTACGTAACTCGAATAAAGCCAAATTTAACAATTAGAAATAAGGAAGATAGAAATACTGCCGGTTGTTAAAACGGATTAATTTTTGAATAGTTACAGTACTTGAGAATTTACTTTGACAATAAACTTCCCCGGTGAAACAGCTTTGGACGAATTGTTTCGAATTTTTGGGGAAGAAGTCATAACATTGCTATTATAATTATTATTATAGTTTAACACAAATAATGGAATAACTAAACATCTGCCGAATCTCAACCGAACTTTTTTCCCGTAACTCATGCATATTACAAATATATATTAACGAGGTGAATGTTGTTCACACGATGTAGAGTATATTTCAAGATAAAATAATACATTCCAATTCATATTTACAGTTTGTTTAAAATGAGAACCACACTTGAAAGAAGTCTGTAGATTTCAGTTACGTAGACAATGAGATCTAGTTTAGAGTTTGAAACGTTTGGGAGGTATTTAAAATAAAGTTCAGATTCAGTCATGGATGTAATGCCGAAAAACTGCAAATATAAAATAAATAATGCTTCCGAGCACAAAGTATGTACTTTTAGTAAATTTCTTATCCACTTATAAAATATTAAATTGAATATATCGTAATAGATTCTGTAAATTCAAATCAAATTTACACAAATATTCATTATCATTTTCAACGTTTTTAATTTTAACAAACAAATCCACTGTTTACAAACACTATCAGTAATACTGCAGCTGAGTTCTGTCGATTTAATCCACTTCCATCGAAATTTCGGGATGTGTTGCGTTTCTAATCGACTTCAAAAAGAAGGAGGTTCTCAATTCGGCTGTATTTATGTTTTTTTTATGTTTGGTCAGCGATTACTTGAAAACGATCAAGGAATTTCGACCGTTTATACTGGATTCTGTTTCGGGGTATCCTGATGTGGTCCCATATTTTTTCAAGGACATAGCTCATACTGTTTTCTTTAGAAAATCGCGAAAAACTTTTTTACCGACTATATTATATAGTAAGCTTTGATGGAGGTGCTGGTATTATAATAAATTAATTAAAAAAAAAACCGACTTCAAAAAAAAAACTAAAAAGCATGAAATACTTTTTTTAAATGTATTTATTTTACAATTTTTAGTGAAGCAATGGCAAAATTGTATTCAGTTTTCAAATCTAATTAACTTTTTCCATATTGCCTAACATAAGGTATTTTACTTTCATTTATAAGCTTGACCAACTTCGTTTATTGTAGAATACACACTGTATATAGAAACCAACTGAGAACCTCCGCTTTGTATTTGATTAACTGAGATTTAATTCGACTTATTTCCAATGAAATTTCAATTTATTACAATTTTTAATAATACAGCATAATTGAATGCAGTTTTCAGTTAGTCAGCACTTTGTTTGATTACAATTTGAGATATTATAAAAAATAAGGGCACATTACTATTAAACAAAATTAATATATCTTTTGAAACCTAGTATATAGTTGGAAAAGTTAGAGAAATACTTATTACAATTGTTAGTGCAATGGCATAAGTACATGCAGTTTTTAATTCTAATTCCTTCCATTTTATAACAATTTTAGATCTTAACAAAAATGAAGATACTTTAATTTGTAATCAAAATTCCTCATTGTTGACAAACCTCATCTACAGTTAAAAATAAACACTGTATATACATATTAAATAAATAAGACATTACATGAATAAAAATTGTAAAATAAATACATTTAAAAAAACAAAGACCGACTTAAAAAAATAATTTAACTAAAAAGTATGAAATAATTTCTTAATGCAACAATTAAATACTTTTTCTGCAGTTGGTGACAAGCTAACGTGAAAATAATTTGGAAAGAACATATGTAAGTTGTACTTATCAACTTTGCTGTTCAACTTAGCACCGACTTCAGAAAAAGTATATAATTGTTGTAGTAAAAATTTATTTCATGTTTTTAGGTAAGTTACTTACTTTTTGAAGTCGGTTTTTTTTAATGTATTTTTTATTATTTCAGCTGATTTTATGTTTACGTATTGGCGCGTGAAATAATTTTTATAACAATATCTTAATAATAGGATTTCGTGGGTCATTTTAATGTTGCAATGCAGTCTTTATACATATGTTTGTTGAATTGAATAAGATTTTAAAAATTGTCCCATATCCTAGGTAATTTGATTCAACAGCTGCTGTATTTTGAATTGAACTTTGAAATTGTAGGAATTCTTTCATGTACGTTAGATATGAAGGAATTAAAGATATAGTATGAACCTGGGGCTGTACTATTACGTTATTAAACTAAATTATTTTTTAGAACATTGTAATAAATTTTTATAAAAATCATGATTACGTATGCAAATTTTGTAATGAATCTGTCGTTCTACGTCACAATTTTGACACGTCCATTAGTTAGGTTTATGTTGGATTGAATTAAAAATTGAGTTGTGGAAACCGTTACTTTGTGAGAATCAATCAAAATGATCAAATGAAACTAATTTCTTTGTTCCAGTGATAGAAAACAAAGAAATTAGTTTAATTTGATCATTGGACTGACTTATTCTAAAAACATATAGCTTCCAGTTATTGACTCAACAACCTAATTAGTATCTATATATAAATAGGCAAAGACAAAATAGTTCGGTACCATTTTGTCCTCTGTCCCTGAACCGATTTTCTTTATTTTTGTTTTGTTTAGTAGCTATTGATCAGCTTCAGTGCAGAATGCTTACATTTTTTTATAATTTTGTTTCATTCATAAAATAAAAAATTCATAATTTACGTCCACACTGTCAATGCCAAACAAGCAGGGTGCCTCGTATTTTTTTATGCTTTTGATATAATACAAAAATAGTCTAACCATCGTCGAGTGGCAATGTTAAAAATTTAATGATAATAATATATTATATGAATTTTCATATTTCCAACTCTTTTTTTCCGACTATTTACCACCATTATAATTAAGTAAAAATTTATATCACAAAGGATAATAATTTCAGTTTTATTATCATATGCTTCTAGTTAATGTAAATGTACGAAGCTAAGGCATATTCAATAAGCAAAATCAAATAACGTTCTGTTCCTGAATAAAAAAGAATAAACAAATTTTCATGCCGTCATAATATTATTGAATAAATTAAATACCACTTGGAGAGTTCAAAACGTTAATAAGTATTATTATTATTTGTTGTTTTAAAATTAAGTAAATTGTAGAATAAAAATGGATCTTTAAAACTGAGGAAGATGGAATTTTCAAAATTAGTGTTATAAGTGCATAATAAATAAATAAATGTAGATAATAATCAATAAACGGATGTTCTCAAGCCCTAATGAACAGATAAAAGGTTTTATGACATTTCTTTAACAATTTCATTGCTACTTACAATTTTATGTTAGGAGAATTTTTATTTGCCTTGATGACTTTATAAGGGTAAATTCAATTCAATATGAGCAACAATAATACTGTGACAAATTGGTGACAACAGCATTTGCTACCTACCATATTTGTCTGAATAATAAAAAGGGAAATAAGGGCAATATTTTCAAACAGTGTCGACAGTTTTACAACCTGAGTCCGCAAAACAGATAAGCCGGCGAAATAAACAGTGAAGCTGGGATGAAATCAATTAGTTACACTTTAAGAAAATTGGATCTTAAGGTAAATATTTGATTAGTTCTTCATATTTGTTCCAGAAACCTGTGGACAAAGGCAAGAAATATATCTTTATACTTCAATGATGTTGTCTAATATTTGTGTTAAACATTTGATTTATTAAAGTCTTTCACACCGAGTAATTAAAGTAAGAGATTACTGTAGAAATGTTGCACGTCTTAATGTACCATCATTGTATGAATAAGTTCCATGGACGAGAAACAATTGTCGCAGTTTTAAATAAACTGTAAGTTTGTAATCAGTTGTATACTTAATTCAACTGAATGGCAACATACACCAAGTAATAGTCAACTCAATCCAACTGTTTTGTTTTACCTATGATTTATAATAATTTCGAAAAAAATAGTGTTCGTTAAAATTTTAAATAAAAGCCAGATATCTGATTGTGGAAATTTTAGATTAATAATTGATATTACATTCAGGCTTACATGTTATCCTGTAAAAACTGTGTTATCCATTCATTTTCAAATAAAGTTTTTTCTTAAAACGTTTGTAGAATTGGAAATAATAGATATATTCAAACCTTACATTTAATTATTTAATTATTTTTTTTAATTCCAACTAATCAATACAACACATGGACGTCCGCACGAGGTATAATACTTGTGCACGGACTTGGAATCTTAACCCTCAATCTGAAACTACTCAGCAAATTTAAGACAAAATTTTCTTACATTTTCTTGCCATAAGCAAATAACAATCGTTAACTAATTGATTAATTAGTAACAGCCATTAAATTATTTCTAAAGTAGTTAACTTTCTATAGGCTCCCATAAATTCTTTAACATTTAATTGTTGAAATAAGTTTTTATATTCACATTAGTTTTATTCATTTTCAGGTTTGTTGTAATTTGGCATTAAACTAGTGTCTCTTTTTGTCCACATTTAATATATTTTCTGAAAATTTGATCATTTATTCTGGTAATATATAATATAGCGTTATGGTAAAATGCTTTTAGTTTTTCATAGGTACAAATTGGAACATTCAATTGACAATTTCCATAATATAGTTTAAATAAGGTAATAGCGTTTAGAATTTTACTGAGTATTTAAATATAAAATCCAGATAAAATTTTTGCTGTATAGCATTAATGAAAAGAGCAATTCATAAATCTATTAAAGTCTAAGCTATAATATTTGGTATGATTAATTTTCTAACACATTCATCCCATTTATGAAAGTTATGAAAGCACATTTTCCAGATTTGCTTTGAGCTGATTTTTTTTTTATTTTTTTCTAGATATTACCATGAAATAAAATATAATAGTTTTGGCTGTGCGTTGACTATGAGTGAATCAGTCAGGAGTTCTGCTTTCATATGTAAAGCTTTAATAAAAAGATAACTTAATTAAAAAAAAACTGTTTACAATGTTTAAGTGAGATTGTAAAGGAAATAAGGGTCTGTAAGTATAAACATTTATCATAAACTTAAAAATTCTTTGGATTCCCATTCATATATGTCAAAAGCGGGGCTACAGAAAACACAGTAACTGATAACTTGTATATTTGAGTTCCTTACGATATCTGGTATACGGGTCAGTCAATAAATCCCATTACTTATAATTTGCAAACTTTGATACCAACAACGCCTGTACCATTTAACTCAAATTATAGGTTATAACTTTAGATAAGTAAAAACACGGCTATATCAGTTAAAACGTCTGATTCAAATTTAAAAAATGTGAAGGTTTGATTATAACTATTCATATAGAATTGGGTTTTTAGATACGACAAAAAAACTTTTGTACCTAATAGGGTAGATAGGTATGTAAATTAAAATGTGACAGATCCAGAGTGTGAAGTTAAAAAATACACCACGAAAGAATAAAATTATTTACCGCTGATCATAACCAACATATACAAATCTATTAAAGTATCATAATAAAGCAGAATAGTTACTTTAAGGAATAATGACATACAAAATCGGAAATAATAGTTGCCATAGACAACGTTCAATTTTTAAAACAGAATAACACAGCAAAATAGAAAAAATCCAAATGGGAGTTATTTACTGCTTAATAAAGGCTACGTGTCACCTAAATAGCTAGAGAATTAAGCGATCGGTTTAATTTATCGACGCTAAATTACTGTCAATAAGTCCATCACGGTAGCGGCTCCGGTAGCGGACGTTAACGCTTTAACGCCATTGAGGCTATAAACTACATGAAATTAAAACGCGACGAGACTTTATTGAATATATCCAGTATTATTAGAGTGCTAAATCACAATGGGGATACTAACAAGTAAACATGAATCAGTGTAACTTACATTGTAATTGTGTTATGAGTACGAATGAATTGATTGTTCCAAACTGTTAATTTCATTGAATAAATATTAAGTGAATGTTTTGTAGTTGTAGAAAAGTTACTGCTATGACATATACATATTTGCCCTCAGAAATAGCGATAATCTTCAGCGTCTGATCCACAAATCAATACCTCTACTAGAGGGAGCCATATCGGGTAGTTCCTCAACTAGTAATTGTCTCTTAGTCTTAAATTTTAACTATTAAAAGCAATAATCGAAGAAATCACAAAGAATTTAAAGTAAACTAGCCTGTGGTACCTGGAATATCCAATAATAAAGAGCAAAACCCAACGAGGTAATTGATGAATTTAGAAAATGCAGTTGCAATGGTAATAATGAAATAATTTGGCCAAGTGCGAGTTTGTTTCGTATACTACTGCTTCCGTATCACCTTTGAGTAGTAGGAAAATCAAAGTTTATATTTTTCTAATATTCCAGTTTCAGAAAAGCATGTAAGAAGTGGATTTTCTTATATTTTTTTAATATCTTTTAAACTAAGCGTTATAAAGTTGTATTTTCCATTTAAATTTATAAACTAATGTTAGAATTTGAATTTTACTTTTCTTGTAAATTTTGAGTGAGGCCCTGTATTCTCAATTTTTTCGAAGGATTTAAGTTCAGTAATTCGCAGATATAGGAGGTATTGGATCGAATGTTAGATATTTTTTAATTACTTTTAAACAGATTATTTTAAAAATATGAAAAAAATATATTTGTATTCTTCATAATGAGTTCTTTCAGTAGATACATATATTAAATGATGACTTTGAAAAAAAAATTATTATTTTTTATTTAATTTTGTAATTTAGCCCTCAAACGTAATCTCAGGATTTTCTCATTTTTTTCTAAATTTTAGGTAGTATAGTTTCCGAAGTAAAGGGTGGAATAAGTAATTTTTTATATTTTTGTTAATATATTTTAAACAAATTATTTTGTGTTTATCATAATGAGCCCTATATATATATATATATATATATATTATGACTTTGTAATTTTTTTTTCGTTTATTTCTTTAATTTGCCTCCAATTTTAAGATTCAAGTTTTGGTTTTATAGTTTCGAAAAAAAGGGGGTCAATGGGTAATTTTTATAGTTTAGTTAATATCTTTTAAACAATGCATTTTAAAAGCATGAAAAAAGATATTTGTATTCCCCATAATCTGCTTTTTCGTTACATCTTTTAGTGCAGAAATAAAGGTGTGAATTGCTACATTTTCTTAAATTTATATTAATACTTTTTAAACAATTTATTTTAAAATTATGAAAAAAATAAATTTATGTTCCTCCTTTTGATTTCATATATTACATAATGCGTTTGAAACAATTTTAATTTTAAATTTTCCATTTAATTTTATCATTTGGCCCCCGAAGGGTTTTCTCCTTATTTTTCCTGTAAATTTCAAGTGGGACCTTATGTCTCCATTTTTGTTCCAAAATTTAGACTCTTATAGAATTGGAGATAAAGGGGGCGAATAGGTCAACTTCTGTATATTTTTGTTAACATCTTTTAAACAAATTATTTTTAAAATATGAAAATAGTTGTGTTCCTTAGAATGAGTCCTTTCATTTAATCTATTACGTGCTGTGATTTAATTCTTTAATTTGTCCTCCAAAATTAATTTTAGGGGTTTCTCCTTCCTTATTTCCTGTAAACTTTGGGCAGCGTTCTATATTCCCTATTTGAAGTTTTATGCTGTATTTTCGGAGCATAGCAGTACCTCTAAAATCAAATTTTATACATTTACTATATATACTCCTTATCGGGTCACTAAACTATACACTGTGATTTGAAAGGCGGGGAAATCAGGAGTGATTTTATAAGGGTTTCCCTATGGTGGATATACGGAACCCTAAAAAAGAAAAAGGAACGCAGGACAGAAAAGCACTGTACTTCCCTGCTGGAGTTGTGTTCAAAATAATATAATAGCAAACTCGAGTATTAAAGAGAAACATTAGCTAGCCATTGGCATAGTTAGTTTAATTCTTGACAAAGCAGTGGCGGCTCCAGCCATAAGTCTCGGGGGGACACTAGAATGCCAAAAGAGGATATCGATGACTCAAAATCGCAACTTCGGAGGTGGGGGCACCACAAAAATGAATCGTGTATGTACGTTATACACGGTTTCCCATGAAAGTGAGCGGTAACCTATAAGTAGAAAAAGCGATATTAAAATTTTTAAAATTTGGCAAGGTAGGTAAGCCGATAGGTTCTATGTGACTGAATTATTTTCAGATCTATGGCACTTCCGGTTATAGCGGAAGTAGACAGCAACTTTCTTATATCAAAAGAACACCCTGTATGTTATTGGATGTTTGGGTGCTACGATAAATTCTAGATAAATTTTATATACAATATATGTTATCTCTAAATTTAACCATTCTCAAGATATTTGCATTTTTATGTTAAAAATTATAGATGCAGTCCTGCCGGTAATCGACAATTTTCACTAAACAACCATCTGTTTTAAATGTTTTAAAACAGTTTTTTGGCATGTCTTATTGGAAGACTCAAGCCAGCAGCCAGCACTGACAAATCACATAAATAATTATTCGAGAGTTCAATCAGTTGAGGGGAGCACAACTGATGAAGTTTCTCGACTAGAAACAATATATTGTCTTGGGTTCAATGGATTGAAAAAACGAAAAAGTTAGGATCTTAATTTCTTTGACAGGTTTTATTAAACCTACGAAATTTTTCGTGTGATTTCTATCCTAAGAATCAACAGAATCACAAGGAATACATTTCGTGATAAAATAAATAAATTTAGTTATATGTACTACATACATAAATAATTATACGAGAATTCAATCAGTTGATTGGAGCGCAACTGCTCGACCAGGAACAATATATTGTCTGGCGTTAAATGGATTGAAAAATCTCAAAATGTTAGTATTGTAATTTCTTTGACAGGTTTTAGTAAACCTATGAATTTTTTTGTGTGATTTCTATCCTAGGAATCACAGGGCAACGTCGTTACACACAGACTCCCGATTTGGAGTCTCTATGAGCTAGATTTTCCTGAAACTCCTGGATGTCGGAATACACTTCGCGATAAAATCAATAAATTCAGTAACATGTACTATATACATAATTTATTATTCGAGAATTCAATCAGTTGAGAGGAGCGCAACTGATGAAGGTTCTCGTCTAGAGCAATGGATTGAAAAATCTTGAAAAGTTAGTATCGTAACTTCTTTGACAAATTTTAGTAAACCACGATTTTTTTCGTGTGATTTCTATCTAGGAATCACAAGAAAACGGCGTTACACACAGTGCGACTCTAGATTTGGAGTCTCTGTGAGCTAGATTTTGCTGAAACTCCTGGATGTCGGAATACATTTCGCGATAAAATAAATATTTAAAATATATCGAACGCGTTGAACAGTGTTTAAAAACGTAAAATTGTGGAAATTGAGTTGAGGTTTATAACAGGTAATGGATATTTCAGCCAAATCAGTTGTTATATTATGATCTTATACTTACTGATATTTTTTGGTATGCTACGGTGTGCTTGTTTTGTTTTGCCTACTATAGTAGGCAAATTAACTATGCTTGCTTAAAAAATACAAATATTAAGACACTAAACTCCATTGTTCTAGTGAAAAATGAACAAACGGCTCGGTATTCACTTACTTTCATAGTTTTCGGGCAGGCCATCAAAATCCCTTTATAACAAAAAAACGATTAGTAAATACATAAGAGACTTACTACTATTTCAAAGTAGACTTCGAAAATTCTACTTACCAAAACAGAAAACCAAAGAAGGTTTCGATCAGCACTTCCGTCAAACTGCTCAAATACTAAATTTATGACAAAGTTTACGTCAAGAATATCCGATTAAAGACAAATTTCACAAAAAATTCAACTGTCCATTCCAACTTATAGAAATTCACAATAGTTCAGCCACACACACAGTGGTTTAGTTGTTGACAGTTGTTGTAAAATATATCGAAAGGCAGTATTTATAAACGTAAAATTGTATTAATTATGGTTGTAGTTGATATGAGTAATTTATAGTGAATTTACCAGTATCGACCGAATCAATTAAGTATTTGAAGAAAGCTGATACCAGCTTTGTTACCCTGTGGTATTTCAAACTACTTCAGAGAAGTTCTTCCACCACCCTGAACATCTGGTTTTACAACATATGTGCAGAAAATGATGTAATACCAAGATACATTCAGCGAAAAGCAGAAAATAGAATTCTATCAGCACAGAAAGGGATGAAGAAATGGATGTATGAAGACCGCAAACTCCAATACCAAAATTGTGTAATTAAAAGAAAGTCATACCGAATATTATCTCGATTACATTATTTCCATTTTTGATACCGGATTTCAGAAAAAACCTAGGCAACCATTGAATAACAAACCAAAATATACAGACCACAGTAGTTTTTTGTTAGATTCAAGTATTTGACAGTTAGTTTAGTTCTGTAAAATATATTGAAACGTATTGAACAGTGTTTAAAAACGTAAAATTGTGAAAATTACGGATTTTGTTTTCCTTGAACTTCTATAATCTTGAAGTGGTTGATCTCACAACGTTTCAATAGCTTTGGATCTGCTATCGTCATAAGATGATGTTCTGGGCCAAGTTCCTTGGATTCGATGTTTTGGACAAAATGGTTTGAATCCTTGACGTGCTATGACGTGTTGCCCTCCAAAGGTTGGATGATAGGTAGAAGTAATTTTGATTATTCCGCTGTTGGTGAGTAACGAGCTTGTAATCGGTCTGATGTATCTTGGGTAGTCAATAAAGATCTGGTGATTTGCTGTGATCTGGCGTCAATTTTCTCCTTGTTTCGGGTGGAATGTATTCAGCATGATTTCTCAGAGTGTTGTAAGTTTTCCGTTCTATTTTGGCCATCAGATAAGTTGGCAATGGCTTGTATTTCCCCTTCGAGAGTATGATGATAGATTTGTCGTTCTTAAGTGTTTCTATGATCCTCCTTTCGAATTATGTGTTATTTCAACTGCATTTCTGACTTTCCATAGAAATTCCTCTAGTGACGGTATCTCTTTGCTTATTGCTGATTCTGAACAGCATCTTTTTGGGAGCTACAGCGTAGTTTATACCCTAAGAGAACGCTGTTTCCTAAACTGAGAGTTCTGGATGACACGTTCACCACTGTATTCTTGTTGGTTGTATCCTTCGGCAACTGCTTTCTAGTAAGTTTATTGAGTTTCTCAGTATTCACCTTTTGGCCGATTCGTCTGATGTTATCACTATTTCTTGGATTGAAGCGAAAAGTGGCATATGATTCTCCTTTCTTCGGCGTCCTTCAGGAGTTGAGGTTTCTTCCAACGATGATGGTTGATTTTTGACCTCAGTAAAGCATAACTGGCCTTGTCAAGTATCTTCTGTGCTTCTACACTGGGGAGACTGAGTGACCACTGGACATCAGGGTTACGGACCGAACACCGTAACATCAACTGGGATCAGGCAAGGGTAATTCACAAAGAAGAGCACTGGTATAAAAGAAAATTCATAGAGACGGCATTCATAATCTCGAATGAGTATATAATTAGTGAACCCAGCGTCCAAATTAAAAACGTTTGGACACCTCTTCTTGAGCCACTGCCGCTACGTATTAACGACAACCAATCGCCAAGTACGGCGACGCTGATTGAATGAGTCAGGGGATTAAGCGATCCAATGAGCATGACTGGTTAAAGCTATAAATACGACGAATAATCATTCACCTGTTGACGATAGCAGATCCAAAGCTATTGAAACGTTGTGGTATCAACCATTTCAAAACGATGGAAGTCCAAGGAAACTTTGAGAAATGAGTTACATGATTTTTCTAAATGAAAGCGTAAATGTAGGAATTAAAATTCGTAGGTATATAAAAAGAGAAATTAATGTAGTAATAACCAGCTTCAGACTAACAAAAGAACGTTTCGATGAACACCTTTCCGTCAAATTGTTTGAATACCAAATTTATGACAAATTTTAAGTCAAGAATATTAGATTAAAGACAAATTTCACAATTCATTCAACGGTCTATTCCAAATTATAGAAAATCACAATAATTCAGCAATACTTTAACAAACATTTTTAAGTAACCCATAGTTAATCTGGACAGACAAATACTATATTCTAAAAACTCTTCAATTAAATTTCTAGTGTTCGGATAAACAGTGTGAAAGTTCAACAATAGGCCGATTAACACCACCCTCGGGATCTATCATCACCATCAAACTTACAAATGGACATTACTAGTTCATGATAACCTGCCATTAATAACAACAGAATTCGTTAGAATTTACGAACACACTATCAATCCCAGACCAGATTTAAAATCTCATAACTCTTAATTTCCAATTCGATTAAAACAAAGGCCTTTGACTGTGTAAATTACAAATCTCAAAGCTCAGTGGTTGATCGAATCGAATTGTCGAAACACATCATCACCCTATTAAAGCAAACGAGACCATGTTCAATTATATATCATATATTTAAGCTCCACAAAGGTACGGCAGGGTGCATATGTGAATTTTAAAGCCAATAGATAATAAATATATAGTGAGACGAGCTTTGCAGTTCTTCTAAGAAGGAGTTTTAATAGACGGCAGGCGAATCACAAACCTGTGATGCGCAGATAATGAAAAAAAAAATGTTGACAATGGTGTAGAAAATCACAACTGAAAGCACAAAATAGGTCTAGAAGTTATAGAGGCAAACCTTATAAGATCAAGATGATAATAATAGGTAGGAGTAAATTCGTACTTAAAAAATTAATATAGTTAACAGCCTTAAAAAGCAATCATGGTGGATGCGACAAAGACATTAGAAAGCATATTGTAACCTGAGCAATATATGGAAATTCGTCCAAGTACCAGGAATCATTTTCAAACTTCATGTATGTTGCGGAGATACGGACAATCAATATATTTTGTACACGGTGGGCAAATAAGAATGGCCGCAATCTATATCTCAGGAACGGCTCATAGTACAGCTTTGGAGAAACATATTCTAGACTAAAGTGGCCATGAGAAAATCCTGGAAATTATTTAGAGTGCTATATGATGACCGCTATAGGGCGCAACTGAACACCTAAAGTGAAAATCGCTCATTTTCTACAAAATTTACCTAATTAAAGTATTCCAAACACAAGAAAATCGTAATTTTAGAAACATTCCGCATACTTTTTATTTAAAGTATTTGGTTCTATCTTGTCAAGTAAACGGTAAAGGTGAGTGGGAAACTTGTTGAAAACCAACGCACATCATTCTGCTTAACCGATTTTCATAAAATTCAGCTTTTTTGAACTATATATTAAAACAATTCCAATAAATTACCGAAACGCTAGAGGGCGCTATCCGATTTTTTTTAGAAATGATTTTTCTAAAAAAAATTAAATTCAAACATGTAGTTTGGACAACGGAATCGGAAAGAAGAATATATTATCAACAATCGAGTGAAAACCGCATATCGATATAATTTTCCAATCTCGAGATATGTTACAAAATGTGATGGGAATTTTTATTTATTTTCCGAGTGCTCCGGTTTCCCCCAATATAATTGTCTAAGGTTGGTTGCGTTAGGATTTACTTCCAATGGCCTTTAGATAGCAAGTTAAATTTTTCCAGTATTACTTTTACCGTCCGAACTCGGTGGCGATAACGAAATATAAATAAAAAATACCATCACAAAAAATAACTGATTTCTATTAATCCTTATTCAATATGAGACTTCATTAAAGTTGAGATGCTAGTGAGAAACGCTTTTCGATAAATTTTCAATACAAATGTAATATAGCAAATTAAGAACTATTTTGTGAAGTAAACGGTAGGGGTGAGTGGGAAACTTCTTGAAAACAAAAGCTCGTCATTCTGGTTTGACCTAACCGATTTTTACGCACTTGAGCTTTTTGGAGTCGTCTTTTCCCCACTAATCTATGGACTATATGTTAAAGCAATTCTAATGAATAACCGAAACGCTAGAGGGCGCTATCCAATTTGTTTTAGAAATCATGTTTTTTTTAATATTAAATGCAAACATGTAGTTTGGACAACGGAATCGGAAAGCAGAAAAAATGATCAACAATCCAGTGAAAAACATATATCGATATGATTTTTCAATCTTAAGATATGTTACAAAATGTGTGGATGATGAGAATTTTTATTTATATTTCGACTATTCCGGTTTCCCTCAATATAATTGAATAAGGTTGGTTACGTTAGGAATTACTATTTATGACCCATAGATGTAGACTAAAATGTTTTCAGTATCATTTAGAAAATTTTATATTATAAAATGGAATAGAATAGTGTATCTTATTTAATATGATAATGAGAACAAATTAGCAATAAATCAGATAATGCTGATTAATAATATCGTTCCAACACTTTAAGCATAGTGTTATATAAGGAAAATTTTCCTATATTAATATATCAGTTTTCCCCGATAGTAATTCAATATAATTGTCTATGAGAAGTTTTTCCTTGTTAATTTAAATTAGAATGAAATGTATATATATATATATATATATATATATATATATATATATATATATATTAAGGTAAAAGTAGATATTGCGGCAAATGTACACATTTTCCGGTAAATGTGCACATTTGCCTCCTCGTTTGGGTAATGTGCATTCAACTAACATTTACAATTTAATTTCAAATAAGGGAAATGTACATTGAATTCACAATGACCATGTCGTTTTGGTAAATGTAAATCGAAAGAAAAAATTTCCTGCTTCTGTGATTGGTGCCAATGTTAGAGTTTCCATTGCAGGCGTTGATCGTGGTAAATCGAATCCAAAAAAATTTATTTGCATTGTTTTGTCTAGAGATGACGATAAAAATTTATATCAATTAGGAACTAAACAGGGAGTTTTAAAACAAGTTTATTGTATGCATGAATTCGCCGTTTACTAACAAAAGTTTATATCATACGAAGATGTTCCTCAAGATGTTGGGAAATCGGTAAGAGAAACTATAGAAATGCAGTCAATTACTGGTGGACAAGGCTTTAATAGATGCATCTGTAAAAGAACATGTTCCTCAAAAAAATACAGATGTAAAATGCTGGAATATTATGTAATTCCAAGTGCGACAATAGCAATTCTTGTTCAAATAAATAAAACTTTTTTCATTATGAAATTTCTATATGATCCTTTATAGTTTTATAAAATTTAACTGTTAAAATAAAGAAAAGTAAGTTATTATTATTATTTGTTTGATAACCTACGACATATTATATAATATGCAAAGAAAAGTATGTTTTGTTTGTCATTTACATTTTTTAATTAAAATAATTTTCGTTATTAAAGCCGTTTGTATTATGTTTATTTAAATAAATATTTGTTTATTGCCACAACATTTTTAATTTATTTGTATTCCAACGTTTCTTAAAACATGAAGGTAAGAGTACACATTTGCCGGGAAATGTACATATACATTAAATTCAGCTCACATATACCTAACTTTTTGGGAAATGTACACATTTTACGGTAAAAGTGTACATTTCCCAAGAGTCTACATTTACCGTAACATTCACAGATCGGGATAGGATAAATAAATAAATAAATAAATAAATGCTTTATTGTCCAACAGTCTCCCATTTACAGGAGAATTTAAAGATACAACATTGAGGTACTAACTAGATGATTTATACTACTTGTAAAAATATCACAAAATTTGCATATACGATTAAAATTATTGCAAATAAAATATATTGGTGATTTCAACAAAATGTTTATTCTGGCTATTGGTGGCCTTAGCGCTTAGTGTTTCCTTGAGTGAAACGTAGGTACATTAAAATTAAGTTGATTTAACAATTCCGAACAGTCTACCATATTATTTACTAATTTAAACAAGAATACAACAGATGCACAATTTCTCCTTAATTGCAAAGAAGGCAGCTGAAAGCGTTCACATAACTCATCATTAGGTATATTCCTTTCTGGATATAATCCATCACTTTTGAGAACCAAATATTTCAGGAATTTTCTTTGAACCTTTTCCACACGTTTGCTGTGAATATCATAGTATGGATGCCAAATAATACTTGCATATTCAACTTTAGAGCGTACGTACCCGAAGTATAATGTCTTCAATGCGGAAATATTAGTAAAGTCTCGGCAGTTTCTCAATAGGATGGGATAGAATCTCATTTAAAAAGAAAGGCCCAATAATTTGTGCACCCAGAAGTCAAAGTTTGGTGAAGAATCACATGATATGGGTGCAACCTGTAAGATTGTGGTTGTCAAATATTTCTCAATAATTATTGAAACAAAAACAAGTGACCCAAAATTCGCCGTGATAAATCTTTGTTTTCTCGGTATAACACAGATATTTTAGTTATAATGAATCAAGTTAATAGTTACCTGTGTTCTGCTAGAATATTACGATCTGTGCTTCGACATATTCCAACACCCTAGCTAATGTTATTGTGATAATTAGTGGATTAAAATTCACATCTTCCTTGTGTTCGGTATACAGCACTGTACGTACGTTTCCTGTGGTACGCAAATGATGGGTCAAATGAATTAAACTTTTCTTAAATTATGACGTCTTTCTGGGTAGGTATTTTTCGTTATATAATCAAGCAGCAACAGTTGAATTTTTCAGACATTGGAAATAAATTTCCGATTTGTTAAATATTCCTTAATGTGCTATATAACATTTCCCATCA
The DNA here is from genome assembly GCA_034190945.1 of Octodonta nipae. Taxonomy (NCBI): domain Eukaryota; kingdom Metazoa; phylum Arthropoda; class Insecta; order Coleoptera; family Chrysomelidae; genus Octodonta; species Octodonta nipae. The sequence goes on from CM067220.1 coordinate 58,675,139, forward strand.
CTGACACATTTTGTAACATCTTGAGATTGATTGAGATTGTTGATAATATAATCTTCTTTCCGATTTCGTTGTCCAAACTATATATTTGAATTTAATTTTTTTTTAGAAAAAACATCATTTCTAAAAAAAATTGGATAGCGTCCTCTAGCGTTTCGGTAATTTATTGGAATTGTTTTAATATATAGTTAATAGATTAGTGGAGAAAAGGTCAATTTCAAAAACCAGAATGACGAGCATTGGTTTTCAACAAATTTCCCACTCACCTTTACCGTTTACTTGACAAGATAGAACCAAATACTTTAAATAAAAAGTATGCGGAATTTTTCTAAAATTACGATTTTCTAGTTTTTCGAATACTTTAATTAGGTAAATTTTGTAGAAAATCAGCGATTTTCAGTTTAGGTGTTCTGTTACGCCCTCTAGTGGTCGTCATACAATACTCTAAATAATTACAACGAGCTGTTCCTGAGATATAGATTGCGGCCATTCTTATTTGCCCACCCTTTGTATACCATGAGTGATGCGAGAAAGGTGGATGAAAGAAGACCATCATGCAAATAACCAAATAGGTGGATTGATCAAGTAAAAACTATCATATGCCCACTTCTACCCAACCTACTGAGAGAAAGACAAGATTGACAAAAAAAATCATGAAACCAACCAAGAAGAAGACAGCAAGACAATGTCTAACAAAAGGACTGTGGTGCTTTTGTTGTATTCACGCACAACGTCAAAAATTTGTTAACATTTCTGACAACTCATACCTTGCTTTACTTCCTTAAAGCTGTTGAAATTTTCATCGTAATAAAATCGATATTCCAGAACTCAAGCCCCTCAAGTTAGTTGATTTGAACAAGTACTAACTCTATATAGCCAGCCACAAATTAGACTCGTATTAGAGAGACCTTGAAGTCCTCATCAACTAGCCAGATGTAATCAAGAACTATCCTGGTTTACGTACACAACAATCACTATAATTATAATTATTTTTGTTTAATACGTTACAGCCAAAATTATATAGCACTTCAAAAAGAAAAGAAGACCTTAAAACTTTAACCCAGAACGCATGGGGAGCTTTCTGAAAGTATAATTTAAAAGTTCATGGTATAACATCATTTTTATTTATAAAGGTGAGATACTAACTACAAGTATTATACACTTGTTTGATACCATGCGTAATATTACGCTGACCGTTTCCCAGAATTCCCTCTTTAATGTGGGAAACTTCGAAGTGATTTTTTTATACTTTCTTCGAGGTGTCATTCCTTTGTACGCAAGACAATGTATATAATATATATTGTTTCTGGTTAGGGATCCTTCATCAGTTGCGCTTCCCACAATTAAATGTCCTCTCGAACACTTCTTTATGTACTTGATACATTTCGTTAAATTTGAAGACGCGAGATGTAAGACCGACATCTAGGATTTTCGAGAGAATTAGCACACAGAGGTACCGAATCTGGAGCCGTTCCGTATAATTGCTGTTCTCCCTTAACTCCTGGGACAGAATGTCACGATGAAATTTTCAGGTTACTTCACCTGTCAGAGATATTGAATACTCTCTTCGAGGTGTCATTCCTTTGTACGCAAGACAATATATATAATATATATTGTTTCTGTTTAGGGAACACTTCTTTATGTATTTGATACATTTCGTTAAATTTGAAGACGCGAGATGTAAGACCGACATCTAGGATTTTCGAGAGAATTAGCACACAGAGTTCCGAATCTGGAGCGTCTTCAAATTTAACGAAATGTATCAAATACATAAAGAAGTGTTCGAGAGGACATTCAGTTGTTGGAAGCGCAACTGATGAAGGTTCCTTAACCGGAAACATTATATATTATATATATTGTCTTGCGTACAAAGGAATGACACCTAGAAGAGAGTATTCAATATCTCTGACAGGTGAAGTAACCTGAAAATTTTATCGTGACATTCTGTCCTAGGAGTTAAGGGAGAACAGCAATTACACGGAACGGCTCCAGATTCGAAACCTCTGTGTGCTAATTCTCTCGAAAATCCTAGATGTCTGTCTTACATCTCACGTCTTTGAATTTATTTTGTCTACCAAATATTTATTTAATAAATATTTAACAAATTATTATGGTAATGTTTTAATTCTTATGTTTAAAATCCATTATATAAAATCTATATTGTGTTTGGAAGCTAACAACACACTTTTAGTTTTCACAATCTTGTTTGACATAAAAATTAAGTTTAGAATAATTACTTTGATAGGTTTCAGTTAACCTACTAATTCTTTCGTATGATTTCTATCGTAGGAATTTCAGGGAAACGATGAAACTTTCAACACACACCTAGAGGTTGATATTCAATTCGGGTTATAATATGAAAATTAGTTGTATGTACCTACTATATAAATAACTATTCTATATTTCAATCAGTTTAAGGAAGCCCAACTGGTGAAGGCTCTCGACCAGAAAGAATATATTGTCTTACGTTCAGGGGATTACAAAATGTCGAATAGATAGTATCATAATGTTTTAAAATAAATATAATAATAAGTTAAATTTTCTAGTATTTGTTGTTTATGTATTTCAAAATTTGAAATTACAACTGATCTGCCCTACAATTTTTATGTTGTTCAGGTTAGCGTAATTTTGTAATGTTTAGGAATTAGATTTAATAATCATGGTTTTCATATTATAGCTATATGTAGTAACAGATATCAATAATTAATATTTTATATAAAATCTCATCGTACATTTATCGATGAAAATGTTATACAATAAACGTACGTTTTACTAAATTCGTTTAAATCTTGTTAGTCTAAGAGCAATGGAAATAGCCTGGATATGGAGTGGGATTCCCAACAACGTTTATATGCATGTAATCTAGTCTGCGAAATAAATAGCTATAATAAATTGTGAGCAAAACAGGGAAATAGCATCTGAGCGCAAAATCGATTTGCGAACGTTTCTACAGGAAAAGGAGGGTTAAATCGACGCTGTCCCAAAACCATGATGAATGGTTTTATTCTTTTGAAGTTAACTCTACCTCTTTAATTCCAACTAGATACAGCAAAAACAATTTAATTTTTTAATGTAGATGTAAAATGCGAGTTAAAATAGAAAAGTACTGGAAACAATTGCCTCATTTTGGTTTCACTATTAAATTTTATGTTATTTATGCGATAATTATAAGAGATCAGCATCTGACCTTCAGAAACATTCATTTTGTTCCGTAAACAGTGTTATTTATTACAATTTCTACTCAAAAATAAAAATCATATATAATATATATATATATATATATATATATATATATATATATATATTATAAAACAAAGTCCTCCGCCGCATCTGCCTGCCTGTCTGTTCGCGATAGACTCAAAAACCGTCGCACCGATTTTCATGCTGTTTTCACCAGTGGATAGATTGGTTCTCCAGGAAGATTTTAGTATAGGGTTTGTTAAGTTTTTATATAAAGTGGCTGAAATATAAGGATATTTGTTGGAGGTGTCGGAAAAAAATAAGCCATCTGGGACCTTTCAACGAAAACGGTACCTAAACCCTTTGAGATATAACAAAATAGTGTATGGTGAAATTGTGTATCTTATAGAGGTCTCCAAAAAAGTCAGATGGCATATGTCTATCTCTTCAGTATAACATGCTATACTCATTTGAATAAAATAAAAATGGGCAATTATAAAGCGGTAATTGAACGATATTTAGACAAATACGATATTAATCCTTATCATCTTAAATACCTTAGTAGGCTTGAGCATTTTATGAAGAATATTTTTTCTCTTGCACCATGCTAATGAAATGAATACCTTCGGAGATATAGCAAAATCAAAATATGTAACGCGCAACGAAATTAATTTCGTGTCGCAGTGATTCGACCGCTCCCCCTGACCCCGCGCCACGTGACGGAGCCAAAGATGTTACTCTACGTAATAACATGCCCTACTTCTTTCAGTAGTATTTGTATTAGAGTAAGTAGAGGGGAGGAATAAGATAATTTTGTAAAATTTTAATTTTAAAATATCGGAATTTCAGCAGTCTTCGTACTTTTCAAGGTATAACTTATGAAACCTTTCAAGGGCTTTGTAAACCAATGTGTCTGTTGGAAGACGACTTTTATTGGGAAAGTATGCTTTCTAAAGCTTTATTTGAATTGAATAAACAAGTGGAATCTTTGTCAGGAAAATCTATAAAAGTTTTTGATTCACCTTGCAACAATCAATACAGAGTATTTACGAGACGCTACCTTTAACCATTTGAGACTTTTAGAAGTCATTCAAGATGAATGTCATTTGAATGCTAAACAAAAAAATTGTTATGAAGTAATACTATCCTCAAATAATACTAGTAATGAAGGTAATTTTTTTTAGATGTCCATGGAGGCACAGGCAAAACATTTTTAATAAATCTATTATTAGCAAAAGTACGATCCGACAGAAAATTTGCCCTAGCTGTGGCATCGTCCGGCATAGCAGCCACACTTTTGGAAAGTGGACGCCCATTCCACATTCAAACTGGCATTAAAAATATGTAGGAATGACGTCACCAGCATTTGCAATATCTCTAAACAAAGTAGTGCCGGAAAATTAATGGGGGAGTGCAGTTTGATTATTTGGGAACAGGCTTCTATGTCTCATAAAGCGGTTGAGGCACTGGACAGGACAATACGAGATGTGCGCAACAGTAAGTGCCCAATGGGTGGTTGTACTGTTTTATTCTCTCGAGATTTCCCTCAAATTTTGCCAGTTATAACTAGGGGAACGTGAGCAGATGAAGTCAATGCATCGCTCAAAAGATCGCATCTTTCTCACTTATAACGAAATGTGAACTTAGAAATATAAGAATTTTATCGTTTAGCGAAGATAATTGGCAATTTTCTAACGACTTAGTTCAAATGGGAAAAGGTGAATTTCAAGCAGGAAATGTCTATGTAAATTTTAACAATATTTGTGTTTTAGTACAAAATGTAGAAGAAGTTATTGAACAATTTTATCCCGATATTAGTAACATATCCACGAAGAAACTAAATTGGTTTAAAATTAATAGATATTAAAAGTCGGTGCTCCTATTATATTACTAATAAATTTGAGTTCACTTTTTTTTATCCAAGTATCATATTAAATAGGAACGCAAATGGTGAAACTGTTTTTATACCAAGAATTCCCATGATACTCTCAGAATTTCCATTCCAATTTAAACGGCTACAGTTTCCCGTAAAAATAGCGTTTGGAATGACATTTGATATAGCGCAGGGTTAAAGACTAAAAGTTGCTGGGGTCAAGACCGTAGCCAGGAGATTTTTGCCAGGTGGGTTAAGTATTAACGTATTTCCAGGATATATAAAATTGTATAAATATAATATTTATTCTTATGAAAAAGATTATTAACAGGTTAAAATGTAATCTTAATAACAAAATTTCCAAAATTTCGGGAGTAGTTTGAACCCCCCTGGCTATTTGCTTGGCTTGGCTTGGCTAAGCACACAGCGGTTTTCGCAAAGGCAATTGTATGTTGCCCTATCACGTGTTACTTCGAAACAAAATTTGTTCGTGTTACAAGTGATCAGGTTATTAATGTCGTATACAAAGAATGTACTTAGAAACCAATCTAAATGTTTTCTGTTTTGTTTGCTTCATAAATAATTGCCACTCAAAAAATAATCTGAATTAATATTATGTATAACGAGGAAAGATGATCGATTTTTTGTTTGTTACGATTTCACTCAAAAACTACTCCAATTTTACCGAAATCTGCATCTCCTCGGAGTAACAAAGGGTAGTTTATATTTTCTGTAAAGAACCCGTGCGAAGCAGGGACGGGTTGCTACTATATATATATATATATATATATATATATATATATTGTAATGTAATTTTTACTTCGTGGTGATGATTGGATTATATTTATTTTATTTTCAAATTTGTCCACTTGGTAAAAACTCCACACAATTTTCTTTTCTTTGAACAGACTGCTCCAACACTTGAGACTCCTTTTTTTTTCTGAAAATGTTAATATGCGCCAATTGACCCTTTGTCAATAATAAAACCTAACCTAACCAAATTTTTTTTATTATATATTATTAAACTTTTTCAACTGCTTCAAATTAAAAATATAAACGTTAAACAAAATTAAACACAAAGAATAAATCAAATCAACAAATAACTTTCAAAATGTAAATACCAAAACACCTTATAATTAAGGTTTTGATTAATCTAAAAAAATTTGACTTACGAAATGAAAAGTTATTTGCTACAACTAAATTCCAAGGTCAATGATCACTCAAATGCAATTTGTTATATCCAAAATTTCTACCGTTAGTACAATTATTATTTCCCAAATTTATGTGTTAAAATCTAATTGTCAATATAATTGAAAATCAAAATAATAAATGGTTTAAAAACTTCAAAAAGTAAATACCTGATTCACTTTCAAACTTTCAGTAAAATGTATTCACTTTGTTCCTCCAAATTGCTTTTATTGATGACTGCTGCTTCACCTTATTATTTGCTGCTAATAATCCCTGCTAACAATATGAATTTTTACTATTTACTGCCAATTATATCTGCTGCCAATATGAAGCTTTACTGCCAAATTATATTTGTTCCCAATGTAAAATTTTACTGCCAATGTTGTGAAATGTTTTATTTACTTTTAGCTTCTCAAAACTGTATTCTTTACTTGATGTTAATTACTGATATTTTGGATACAATTATTTTTGTTCAAATTTCAATCACTTTTCCATCAAACTTTTGAAATAATAAATTTTTAACTTTTTGACAATAGCTATCACTTTGTACTCGTTAACAATGTTTACTGCCACACTTGCAAATTTAGACTGTCCTTTTACATGCTGTCAGTTCATGCTTTTAAAGTTTCTAATTTGACATAGAACTGCACATTTTATTTTTTTTAAATCAGCAATTTTGAAATCCTCTTATACTCATTCTTTATATTCAATTTCCTATCTAAACAGATTCCTCAAATACCTTTTACTTTTCATTAAAATTGCAATTTTGACTTTGTGTATTGTGCTCATCATTTGCGCACCTGCTGTTTTGGTTTAACCTGTACTAAAATTTTAATAAAATTTTCATTGTTGGCACGAAACATATTATCACCTGATTCCCCGTTCTGTATTTGCCTTGTACTATGAATTTCAACGTATTTCGATCAATAGATCTGTCAAAATCTTGCTCTAAAATTTTATCCTGACATTTTATTTTGAATTGGTTATTTGGTGTAGAAATAATGTGTTTTTAAAGTTTATTTACCCCAAAATACTTTACTAAGATCCTAAAATTTTGAATTATTGCCCCTACTGTGTCTAAAATGTGAAGTTACTATAAATCTGGACGATAGCATTTTTCTCGTATCAGATGGGTTATTTACTCCTCGAATTTGAGGTAAAATTTTATATTTTCTTTTCGTTTCGTTTTCATTGTAATATATCAAACCTATAGATGATTTTTATATGCTCATTTCAAATCCTAATTGCTTTTTTTAATAAATTTATTTTAAACTGTCACATTTTTTATTCTCAAAAATGTATTTGCAATGCGGTTTTAGTTGTATAAATCATTTCCAAATTACTAGTTTATGGTCTAGTTTTACAATTTAATCATTTTTATTCATGTATTGATCTTTAAATTGCATTTGATTTATATAGCTCTTTTACAGTACTTGAATCATTTTACAAAATTTCTATTGCCTCCAATATTGGTTTATATGTTACAATGCATTATTTACTATCTGTTAATATACTATTGCATTCATCTAAATATAATTGTTGATTTGATTTTTATTTTTGTTCTATGTTCATTTCCATTTCAATATATATCCTTAATATTATTGAACCAGATTATTAACTATGAGGTAACTATGTCTTGGGATGTAGAGCTCAGGTATAACTAAAACAATTTAATCCTTATATTACAACGTTTTGGGGTTTGTTTATTAATTAATAATTTACCCCTTCATCAGGTAATGTGATTGATTATATGTCTAATACCAGCGTAGTGTTTACAGATTATATAAATGTGTTCCATTAAAAAGACAAAAGACTTTCTTATGGTATTTAAAATACAATACTAAAATATTTTTTACATTTTTTTCATGTTGACAACACAAGTTGACATGAAACAACATAAACACAGATCATACACTCATTCCATAGAGAAACATAAACAGACATTAGCGGTTTCCATGAATAACTTCAGAACTCTTAATACTAGAGGAGTCAATATTAACATATAAAATGTATATACAAATTGATGACTACAGTAATTGCACATAATGCAAAATATGGATAGTTACCACTGACAATGTAAGATTTCTTAACAACAATATGTACATATATATATATATATATATATATATATATATATATATATATATAGAACAAACATAGAACAAGGCCACTTATAAAAACGAGCTTAAACTGATTATGAACAATAAATGATTAAAAACTGGAAGTTCTTTGTTGATTTTCATGATTCTCAGTGGGTAGAAATGGTTATGTGGAGTGCGGGGCCTGTCCGTTGTCTGCTTTAGGGAGTGGTTTATTTCTTGATTTATTCATTTGAATCAGGTGCGAATAGATGGAAGTCAGATTATTTATGTCTGTTTTCGCATTTAGATCATTGTTCTCTTGAGCTATCCTCCACTATTCCAGGATAGTTCTTTTTTGGGATTTTTTTCCGTGTCCAACACAGTAATTTTATCAAAATCTGAACTTCCATTTTTTAATCATTTATTGTTCCTAATTATTTTAAGCTAGTTTTTATAAGTGACCTTGGTCTATGTGTGTTCTATATATATGTTAGGCGTAAATATCATGCACGTGTAAGATACAAAGTATCATATTTCGCTGACCAGTTTCGTGATTCACTATGTAAACGTGGGAACGCATCGACTTGACCGTCCTTTTGATTTATCAGCTTTTTAATGTTATAAATCAGAGCGACGCGGTCCCACGGTCGTCATTTATTGTTAGTATACTTGTACCATTTAGTTAGTTCATTTTTAATTTTCAATTTAATGTTTTATTCAAAGTTTTAATTTTTGTATTTCAATAAATATACTTTTTAAAAAACTCAAAAGTGATATAAAAGACATAAAATTGGCGCAGTCAGTAGGATTGTCCAACACAACTAGAACACGTGTACACTCACTAGTTGTGTCGATTTCCAAATCCTTGTGGACAAGAACTTCCAGACCGAGACAACAACTGTGGTAGCGAGAACCCGGAACACGCAACCTTACAGCTAACCAGTCCTCAGCTTCTCCAGAACAGTCTCATGCCTAGGGTACTAATAACGTATGTAGAAACATCTCGTTTTTGATTCAATTATTTATCAATTGAAACTATTTTTATATTTATTTTTATTATTATCAGTTCTCTCGTTTAAAATTTCCATATATTATTCCTTTCAACCATATTTTTAAGCTATTGAATAATTTTTGAAACGTATTTATTATTATTCTCCATTATTTTACCTCGCTTTATTTTATTTTATTTTCGCAAACTGCTGAATTTATTTAATCAATTTATTCATACTACAATTTTAATATTGATAATTTTGTGCGACTTTGCTTACTTCCATTTTACTGCTTTATTTAATTTTTATTTTTCGTAACACTTGAATATTTGAAATGGCAACTACAAGACAAGGTGCTGCGACTCCTACTGTAGAGCCATACAAAATATCAGAAATTTTCGCAATAATTCTGGAATATGACGGGAACCCTATATTCTTAAATACTTTCATTTCTTCATGCCAAACTGCATATAGTATGGCAACTGACTACCAACAAGTACTTCTAATATTGCACATCAAAAATAAACTTCGCGGCAGAGCAGCCGAACTAATAAATTCTCGAAACCCGACTCAATTAACAGAAATTCAGACACTCTTAGAGAATCACTTTGGAAATCCTAGAGATCTGTCAGCCTTGATTCAAGATCTTCAAAGAATAAGGCAATTAAACACCGAATCCCCCATAACATTTTCAGCCCGACTACAAACCCACCAAGCAAAAATGCTTGCTGCGGTTAACAAACAAAACTTGACTCAAAAAGAAAAACAGGCACAAATCGATTTGATCGAATCCATGGCACTAAATAGCCTACTAACAGGTTTAGAGCCAAAGATAGGACAACTAGTTCGTGCTAGCGATCCTAAAGACATTCTCACCGCCGTTTCACGCATAAAACGTGAACTCCAACTCCATCACTTAGAATCTCAAAAATTTTCAAATTTTAGAAACCAAGGCCCACCTTCTCGAAAGCCCAACCAATTTCCAGTACAAAAACAATGTTCCTTCTGTAAAAGAATGGGGCATACTGTTAACGAGTGTCTCACCAAATCGAGACAAATGCAACAAAACCAAAATTACGGACAAAACTTTTTGAACATACGTCCTAACCCATTTTCACAACAACCGGGCCAATTCCAGAATAGGCCACAATTCCAACCCAATACTCAAAATTTTCAGCAGAACAGAAACTTTTAACCACCTCGTCCTCCGACAAGTGCACAACCCCAAAGTTCAGGTCAATATAAACCTAATCAAAACTTTTTCCGGCAACAACGAACACATCACTTGAACAACTCTTATAATTATGAGTACGACCAACCCAATACTAACGTATACGAAAGTCAATACCAAAATACTGATTTCGGAAGTTACGACCAAGACTATTCCGATTCGACACAAACCGATTACGACTATTACTCAAAAACAGATAACGCAGATTGTGACAACTATGTCGAAAATGAACACGAATTTTCCTCCGTAAATTTTCAGAACCTCCCTTTCCAAACGGAACCCCCGGAAATCACAGAACTTCAGACCCGAATTCAAACGCTAAATCTAGACAGTTTCGACCCGAATTTGAACTTCCCCGAACAGAGCTTTCTATAAGACCGCTTCTGACCGTAAATTCTAAAAACCTATACTACATCACAGATTCCTCTAACACATATAAACTCCTAATAGACACCGGTGCTGGTCTTTCTATTTTCAAACCCGACACTTGCACACGTTTCAGAGATAGATTTCAGGAAAATGTGGTAATTCAGGGAATTACCAACCAGAAAATCCTTATAAATGAATCGACCCTCGTCCCTTTTAATATTAAAGATCCTCACAAGGTTTACATCTGCAACCTTGATATTGAATTCGACGGTTTGTTAGGCTCTGACTTTCTAGAGCACTACAACTGCATTATAGACTTTGACAAAAAACAATTAATAAGCAACTTTAAGACACTTCCGCTGTATAACGTTACAGACGAGTCAATTAATGCCACTGAATCTATGCAATGTCACCCCTCCTATACTTCCATTAATACTATTATAATCGAACCTCGTATAGAACAAATCTTTAAACTCAGCTGTAAACTAAGAAACACCGAAGCCTTACTAACAGGTATGGAAATCGAAAAAGTTCACCTCCCTAATGCTGTTGTTACAGTAGACAACAAAGGTCAATTTCTTACATCGATTCTAAATGCGAATGCCATCCCTAAAATAGTAAATTTTTCAATTTTAAAACTCGAACCGTTACAAAACTTTTCTGTGAATTCATTCTCACAAAATACTCCTTTGGACTATAACGAACCCGGCAGACAAGAAGAAATCGTTAAACAACTCCGACTAGAACATTTAAACGACGAACAGTCAGACTTAATCTTACAATTATGCCTTGACTTTTCAGACATATTTTACCTTGAAGGCGATCACTTATCATTCACAAACGAAATCAAACATAGTATTGATACCAACAACGCGAAACCCGTTTATACAAAATCATACCGTTATCCCCAAGTACACAAACAAGAAGTTAAGCCACAGGTAGCAAAAATGCTCGACGAAGGCATTATACGACCCTCTAATTCGCCTTGGTCCTCTCCCGTTTGGGTGGTACCAAAGAAATTAGACGCCTCTGGAAAACAGAAGTGGCGTGTTGTAGTAGACTACCGCAAACTTAACGAACTTACAGTCAATGACAAGTACCCTCTACCCAACATCTCAGACTTACTAGACCAACTAGGCAAATGCCAGTACTTCACGACTCTTGACCTCGCCACTGGTTTCCACCAGATAGAAATAGACCCAAAAGACATCGCGAAAACTGCATTCACTGTCGAGAACGGACATTTTGAGTTCGTCCGGATGCCCGTCGGATTGAAGAATGCTCCTTCTACCTTTCAAAGGGTGATGGATAACATTCTTATGGAAATCCAGAATGAAAGATGCCTGGTTTACATGGATGACATAATCATTTACTCGCCTACAATACATGACCATCTATCACGACTGACAGACGTATTTAAAAGACTCAGAAAGCCTAACCTTAAAATACAGCCAGACCAATGCGAATTTCTCGCAAGGAGGTCGCTTACTTAGGACATCTTATAACTAAAGACGGTGTAAAACCCAATCTATCAAAAGTAGACTGTATTTTAAACTTTCCACAACCAAAGAACCCTAAAGACATAAAATCTTTCTTAGGGCTTGCTGGTTATTACCGTAGGTTCATTTCTAACTTTGCAAAAGTCTCCAAACCACTAACGAAACTATTACAAAAAGACCAACCGTTCAATTTTAATTAATGAATTAAAACGAACATTGATTTCCACCCCTATACTCATTTACCCAAATTTTGATGAACCGTTTATACTGACTACAGACGCCAGCGCTTTTGCTATCGGCGCCGTATTATCTCAAGGGCCAATAGGTAAGGATTTACCGATTGGGTATGCTTCTAGGACCCTTTGTAAAGCCGAAACCCGGTACTCCACCATTGAGCGAGAGCTCTTAGCCATTGTCTGGGCGGTTAAGCATTTTCGTCCGATAATCTATGGCCGTAAGTTCCTACTACTGACCGATCATCGCCCGTTAACCTTGCTATTTTCTATAAAAGATCCCGGTAGTAGGCTTGCCCGATGGAGACTCAAACTAGAAGAATACGACTATGAAATTATTTACAAGCCTGGTAAAGTTAACAAGAACGCTGATGCTTTATCACGGTTTAAAATCAACCATCTTGACGAATGTTCATCATTTCAGTCAAAATCAAAACTAACACCCTTCAAAGTCCTACCCCTAAACGACGAATCTGAAGACGACAGTCCTGAACCCGAACAAAATGAAATATCTCTTGAAACTATGTCCGAAGAATTTAAAACCTTTATAGAACGTTATAAAACTACTTCTTTAATTGACTACAGCAAAATTGAATTCTCCAACTGTCAACTACTAGAAAAAACAAATAAAAACATTTTAATTTTCCCCCAATCGTCAAATCTTCAGGAATTTCATCATTACATCTTCGAAGATATTTTTTGTCGAAAACAATCTCGATCTTCCAATTCTAGAGATGCTCTCTTTCATTTTCGCTGAAAAGGAAATCAAATGGAAAACGTTACAAAAACCCCCGAAAAGGACGAAATACCGCTGATCCTTGAACGATATCATAACGGAAAAAATAACTTGCACCGCGGCATTAACGAAACCGTCCGCCGTATTAAAGAAATGTACACCTGGCCAAGTTTCACAAAAGACATTGAAAATTTCCTTAAGAACTGCGAAAGTTGTCAAAAAACTAAAGCGTGTAGCAAAAACCTAGACAATCCCCTCGTCATTACGGAAACGCCTAAAACACCATTTGATCGAATTAATATTGACATACTAGAAATACCTAACTGAAACTATATCTTATCTGTAAGGGACGAACTAACAAAATACTCACAAGCTTATGCTTTGGCAGACAAATCAGCCAAATCAGTTGTCAGTACTATGATGTTATACTTCCAACATTTTGGTACACCATTGCGTATCCATTGTGACTATGGTAGAGAATTTGACAACGCCATATTGAAAGACTTGTGTAAACTGTACCACATCAAACTAACTTATTCAAGCGTAGGACATCCGCAAACAAATGGCTCTGTAGAACGATTTCATTCTACTTTGTTAGAAATGATTCGAATCTATAAAGCCGAAAATCCAGATGAACATCCCCTAAATGTACTCCCGTATGCGGTTATTGCTTACAATAACTCGACAAACAAAACTCATGGCTTTTCGCCTTACGAACTAGTGTTTGGACATACGTCCAGCAGACCACCTGAAACCACTTACAACCATAAGGAACTGATTAGTAAATATATACGATACTTGAACAATCGGATTTCCTATTACTACAAAGTAGCCCGCGAAAAAACTGACTTACAAAAACAAAAGGCTAAAGAACGTTTTGTTAAACACGTTTCGGACAAACTTCCCGAATTTAAAATTGGTGACAAAGTTTACGTCAAGGAATCCTAAATTAAAGACAAACTTCATAATAAATTCAACGGTCCATTCCAAATTTTAGATATTCACAATAATTCAGCCACACTCTTAAATCTCAAAACAAACCAACGAACGAAAGTTAACTTCGACAGAATGAAACTCTATTCTGAAAACGAACTTTCTTTTCAGGTTACTACTGCTGTTCGGATCAGCAGTCTCACAGTTCAACATCAAACCAATAAACAACACTCTTGGTATTTACTATCACGACGAAACTAGAATAGTCATCTCCAACTATAAATGGACATTACTCGTTCATCGTAACTTGATGATACTTAAAGAAATCTTTGAAAACAACAACAGAATCCTCAAAATATTAGAAAACACTGTCGATCCTATCCCAGGTTTCAAATTTCATGACACAAGTGCATTCCGAATTGATGTACAAACTCACATCAGTCTCCTATCCCAAATTTCAGATTCAATTAAAACTAAATTTTCAGAAATATTCATGGGCACTAAAAGATCCAAACGAGGAGTAATTAACGGTGTAGGAACTATCTTTAAAGCCATCACTAGAAACCTTGACGCAACCGATGGCGCATTCTTCACAGATAGTATCAATAAACTTAACCAGGGACAATTAAAAGTAGAGAATCTCCTAAAAAATCAAATAAGCGTAACTACTTCTGTTATCAAAACTTTCTATGAAACCGTTCAGAAACTCCAAATTGACGAAGCAAACTTTAACGAAAACATTGACGCAATCAATTTGGCAATACATACTCTAAACGACAAAATAGCCCTTATCCAAGCAAAACAGTCATTTTTAGGAATATGCGAAAAACTAATGGCAAGCTATTTATTTCTTGAGGATAACCTCAATAATATTTTAAATTCCATAAAATTTGCTCCCTTAAAAATAATTCATTCTTCAATAATCATTTAATAAAGTCATTACAGGAAATTTCGCAAAATCTTGTCAAAAACAATTTACTGTTACCTGTCAGATATTCAAGTGTCGCCCAATATTTGGAAGTAATCGAATTAGAAGCGTTTCAAACTAATTCAGATTTAGTCTTTATTTTGAAAATTCCTCTTGTAGAGCAACAACTCTACACCGCCTACCACTTATATCCTATCCCAATTTTAGATGATAGAACTGGTTTTCATCATATTCTTTCATTCACACAAAAATATATTGCGCGAAATGATGATTCTCTTATGTACATAGCGATCAAGGACTTGAGTGCATGCAAACAGCTGACTCCACTCCGAAAACTGTGCTACGATTTATACGCGTATCCCATAGACTCAAATGCACCCTGTGAGGCGCAGCTCCTGAAAAACATTCGTAGTATCCCCGAAACTTGTGAAAGTGCCATCGTTTTCAGTGAAGGGTATAATGTTCAAAAACTTGAAACAAATGCGTGGATTGTGATCATATCGGAACCCTTACATGTGACGGTTAATTGTCCAGGAATTGACGCCAAAACTTTAGTGCTAACGAACAATTCTATCATTCGGTTACAAACGGAATGTAGTGCTTTTGTTGGGACTACAAAAATCCAATCCGAACCGAAAAAATTCATAAACATTTCAGACAATTCTCATCCAGTTTTAATTCCATTCAATTGCTGCAATTCTCATCCTGAGAAACTTACAATCCCGAATCTTGAACCGCTTAAACTGGACGATTTAAACATGGAAGAACTATCCATAGCCAACCACAAGTTGGACCAGTATTCAAGGGATCTTGACGATCTCATCAATCAACACTTTGTTAATAAAAACATTTCCTGGTTCACATATGCTACAATAATTATCATTGTAACAATTGTTATTGTATACAGCTCATTGAAAATCATAAGGCACGTTAAGAGACCTCCGAAAAACGACAACTCTAATCCAGAGAGTCTGAGACCCTTGGCAAAACCGTTCTCCAGGCTCATACCAAAACTGAGGCCCCACATCGGAGAGGAACCAGAACATCCAGACCTATAGAAGTGAGAACTTTTATTGATACGTTTCTATGGACTAATTTCTTTTTCTGTGTTTAATATAGTTTTTTGTATTTTTATGTAACCTATTTAATCTTAATCATTATGTTCATTTTACTTTTATTTTATTTCCATAATTGTATTCTTTTGCTTATCTAGCTAGTCCAGTAAATTCCAAAAGTTGATGTTACAGCATTAACTTTTCTTGGTAAAGGGGAGCTGTTAGGCGTAAATATCATGCATGTGTACGATACAAAGTATCATATATAAGACATTTAAATTTTAGAACTATTTTAAAATATTTCACTCTAATGCTTTTAAATACTCGTATATCCACATTTTTTAAATATATCAT
This sequence comes from Octodonta nipae, assembly GCA_034190945.1. Classification (NCBI taxonomy): domain Eukaryota; kingdom Metazoa; phylum Arthropoda; class Insecta; order Coleoptera; family Chrysomelidae; genus Octodonta; species Octodonta nipae. The sequence continues at coordinate 58,691,785 of CM067220.1, forward strand.
GAAATGCAAAATATTACATGAATATTTCATAAAATACTTAAAATAAGGTTTTGTCGCTGATATAGCTATATTTCAGAAATATTTCTAATCAATCACTTCAGACGCCACGGAGAGTAGACCAAGCGAAGAACGACCTAGCCGACGATCTTGGATACGAAGTAGTCCGGAAAGGTCCGAACCTGCAGCCATCCTTCGTGTTGGAAGAAGAGGAAAAGCCTTATGAAAATGCCAAGTGAGATTTTGGCGAAAAGTCAGGCGACCGTTCCTTTACAGGGACAAAACTTTCAACGGACGAACACCCGGAACATCAAGAGAGCTAAATATATATATATAGATATATATTACTAAATAACTTTTCTTAATTATATGGAATCTTTTTCAATAGCATTCTAACAATAGTGGAAGCTGGGTCTAAGTAGGTAACTTATGGAGATACTGAAGAACAAAGCAAAACCAAGACCGTGACTGTCTTGGTATTGGTCTTATTTTTGCTTATCTGACCTAGGTAATATGGTCATACGAAAATCTTCAAATGCAGGTCTTGGTGCTGATCATTTAAATATTAATGCACACATAAGTTTATATACGAGCAATAAAAGTGAAATAGATAAAACTCGGAACCATTATTGTCAAAAAAATCTGCACATGGTTTTGAATATAAAGACTGATGTATTCTTAACAAGAGTATTTTACACAATATTTAGAAGTAACTTACATTTATTTCAAGTTTAACTTAGCACAGAATTTTTTCTTTGGATGCTAGTTTTAAACTCCCTATAAACAATATTTAACCATACACGAGAGAATTTAAATATTTACCGAATACTATTCAACTACCCTATAGTCGCTGTTTATGAGGATTTATTTTGAGAGAGATTGCTGCGGCAAGTGTTTATCAAGAAATTCTATATTTGAATTTTTGGTTTTATTTTAATTGTTTTCTATTTTTCACAAATCTTTCACAAACCGAATGATTCCTCTTTTGTATTAACTGTATTTTTTGAGTATTTTTAGACATACGACATTGTACAATTTCACTTATGAAGTTTGTTTTTAGACTTACAACTCCACCATTTTAATTTCTATTTTTGAATAATAGAGGTTAGCTTGAGTACGTTCCTTTCCAAAACCTATTTGCGGTAAAATTGATATGTAATTTGAAAGTTTAAATCGTAAAGAATGTAAACAGGTAACCAACTATAAGTTGATGTTATCTTAGGGTTTTATATTCGTATGCAATGAAATCTTTTGTCGAACTTATTGTTCAATGTAACGCGACAAACTCTAAAATTTTGAAAGCAAGGATTATTTGCTTCAGACACCCTTTTTAAAGGAACTCCATTTTTAAATACCTTTACAAGTTTTTCATATCGACAAAAAGAATATAATTAAGAAAATATATATTTATTCATGCATGCTCATCGTTGCTCGAATGAATTTAGACAATTTCTTGATTCTTATTGTGTTATCATTTAATGAAACGTATCTTGGAACTAATTGCTATTTACTAACTTTTTAAATAAATTACTGACAGATAATAATAAGCTTTGGTCTTTAGGGTAGAGTCTTGCTTATTTGGTCTTCCATAATCGATTTTGACCTTGTTTATCCGGTCCTCAGTTCATGTTAAGTATGTTGCTCCACAGTTATCACCTTATTTTGTTTTACATAAACAATTTACTTGAAAATGCCTGTCAGGCATGAAAGTTTGAGTCAAACAAGCTTAGAAAGGTCAACCTAAGGTATTCTACGGAATGTATTTGCTTGTATTTCCTCAGTTCTCTTACTACTTACTTTTAATGTTGCCATGTTCCACTGAAATCTATCGCATAAGCAAATGCTTAGTCTAGAGATATTTACCTCCTACTGAACATTTATCACAAAGGACATGCAAAAAATTGAAGTAGGTTAAATTAAGTTAAAAAATATTCTATTGGTTCGTGTTGACAATAATGTGGTAACTTTATCTACCAATATACATTCTTCAGTTAGTTATGACCCTTAATGTTTATAATCTAAATAACACATTTTGAAAATATTGTAAAAAAATGGATACCTAGTTTTGATGTGTTGGTTTATTATTTCAGTTAACTTCTGCATAAATCTGGATTAGTATGCTGTACTGATTTCATTTACAATCCAGTTTTTCAACTAATTGATTGAATACTACTACATTTTTTTTAAATTTCTACAATAATCATATTCTACCTAATATTGCACATACAGTAAAAAAGCTATATTTCGTTAACTTTATTATTTACTAAGCCAAACCTACTAATCGCGGAGATGCCGTCAATTAAATGACCTTAGATACTTAAAGTAATGGCGTGAATCTCAATAGATAAACTTTTTTAACTGAATTTATCGAGCGCCGTGGATTTACCGAAAAACAAAAATGTGCTTTATTGGCAAAAATTAAGTGCTGTTGCAAATTGTTTTCACAGTGTACTTGAAAACTTAACTGTTCTGACATAAGGCACAGCATATTTTTGAGAACTATACTTTTTTCAGGATAAAATTCAAGTGAATAACGTTATGGAAAGAAGTACTACTACAGACCCACTTAAATAGGTAGAAATAGATTTTTAATATATTTTCCAAATGTTAGTTTACTGTAATAAAACGCAAACATATTTCCAAATATTGTGTGCATGGGTAGTGATAATTCTGTAATAATGAAATAATAATGTACTCTTGGCAACAGGAACTCCAAATTAGAACTCCTTAAACCTATCTGTCACAAACGAACTAAAATTCAGCGCGGCAGTCTTATATTATCGATTGATAGAGGCATGTAAGAATAATGACGACTTGACTATTTCTCTCTCGAGTTTCCTCGGAATCAGTTTGTATAGCTTTTTCCATTGTCATTTTCCCGACCAATGGCATGCGGCGTCGCCTCTTTCCACGACCAATAAGCAGCGGCGGTGCAACAATAAAAATACTCCTGCTCCATTATCGGCCATGATAGCGAGGGGTCCCTGCATAAATCCGGCATGGGTCGTATAAACCGTCGTGCAGAGGGTGAACGGATGCACGATTTTATTTGCTAAAATTCTTGGCGTGTTTCCTTTCTTTCTTTTAACTTGTTACATGTGCCACCATAGTTGTTATAGATTCATATGAAATAAATTCTTTATTATATATATATATATATATATATATATATATATATATATATATATATATATATAAAATTCTAGAATATATATATATATATATATATATGAACTAAGCTAGGTTCCGGGTGAGAACCGCGTCTGAATTTATTAAATACTCGACGTTTCGACTCCTGCTTTGGAGCCATTATCAAGAGACAAAAAGTGAAAAAGAGTTTCAGAATCTAGATCGAACTCGGGGCCTCAACCTGCCTACTCCCCAAGAGTCACTAGGTAATTGAACTGAAGGTAAATCTGCACTGCTTCTTTTATTTATAGTTATCGGTCGATTAGGAGGGGATGTCGCGTGATGAAGGGGCTGTGCGGTGATTGGTTGGGTGTTGGTGGGCGTGTCTGGTCTGTTTATCTGGCAATTACGGAGGTCCAAGCTGTGGGAAGGCGAGTACTGTCATCACGTCTATTTAGACAGAGAGGTCTTTTCTCTATTTCGATGGCTTCGCGAATAGTGGATGCCCTAAGAGAATTGAGAGATATGATAGTCATACTGTCCTCGAAGTTGATAGACTGCCCTGTTTGGATATGGTGATGCGCGAGAGCTGAAGTCGTATCTTTTTTACGAACTGACAGAGACTGTTCATATACTCGATGGTTAATGCGCCTATTAGTACGACCAATGTAGCTTTGTGGGCAATCGCGACATGAAATTTCGTAAACTCCTCGATCCTCGTTAGGTACTTTGTCTTTGGGGTTACCGGTTAAGTTGCCTATAGTTTGAGTGGTGTTGAAGGCAGTCTTTATTTGATGTCTGTGTAAAATCCGTGCTATTTTGTCAATATATGTTTTTTGTAGAAAAGAATCTTGTAGGATAATTACAAAACAGCATTCTTCAGTCATTTTAAATAGGTTGAAACCTACATTTAATGTAAGTTCAAAAATATTCGATTATCCAGTTATCGCGCTTGAATGGAATAATGATATCGATTTTAAAGTATCTCTAGAACTAAATTTCGCATTAATTATATGAAAAAACATTGCATAATATCTTACTTGACATAGAAAAGCGAAGAAATGAAATTTATATCACAGCACAAAAATTTGACGTTCATAATTATGGACATTTTTAACCGACTTCCAAAAAGGAGGAGGTTATCATATATCATATATTGTTATCATTTTGTTGTATGTATGTCACCTGATTTCTTCTCCTGTTGTGCACCGATTTGAACGATTATAGTCTTGTTTAATAGAGTATCCGGATTGGTAAAACTTGAAATTTCCGAAAAGAATTCTATTGGTAAAGTGATGAAATTTGTGAATGAACACAAGCGCATATAATATCCCAAACATATTGGCCGATTTTTCCAAAACCTCTTATCAATGTGTACAGTTTTTTTTAAGTATAATCTATTATACAAGATCCCTAGGTGGTCTAACATACTTTTCTGCGACTTGCAACATGCAGTTTTCCTGAAAATCGCCAAAAATCCAATATTCTTATCAAAAACTCCATCGAAGTGATATTTCCTCATAAATATTGTTACGAAAAGTTATATATATATATATATATATATATATATATATATATATAACTTTTCGTAACAATATTTATGAGAAACTGTCAGTTCGGGAGACATCTACATAGTTCGATATTAGCGCCATAGAGTAAACTCGAAGACTCTCGAATGTAAAAATTTATATAAATAGATGTTCTGTTAGCGTTATAGTCGGTCTCATTCATAAGTTCAGTGATTATAAGTTGTAAATTCAAGTATTGTGTTTCGTATTGTATGATTTGTGTTTCAAGAAATTTGTATTTAAGTTTAAACTTTAAGGATTTGTTCTTACCTTAGATCATGATATAGCCTGTCATGCAGAAATGTCGTGGTAAGACTAAAGAGAGAGAGGGCTAAGTGAGGGCAAAAGGCTATTTCACTCGGTTGGGAGCTGCTTCCAATGAAATACGTTCAGCATGTTGTTCATTGGCTGCTTTCACCCACTAATAATAGCCTGTTACTCTCTCTGTTGCCCTCTCTTTCTAGCGCTGCCACGATTTTGTGCTTAACAGGCTATATCTAGGAGGTACATGATCTAAGTTTTTCACAGCAAATAAAGGAGTATTAATTGTACAACAGGTGTATAATTGAACCCACGGCAATCCATAACAATTGGCGTCAGGGTGGGATAATAAAATATTAATGGTGAATACAGGATCCCAACAAAAAATGCACAAGCAAGGCGAAGAGATTTTGAATAAACTTAGTGCCAAATTAGAAGAGGCCATACAAAAAGAACAAGCACTACTTGAAGAGAAAAGACAAAAAGATCAAGAACAGTTAATTAAATTATTGGAGAGGCAAAAAGAGCAGGAATTACTTGAAGAGAGAAGACAAAAAGAACAACAATTACTTGAGAAAAGACAAAAAGAACTAGGCCAATTAATGGAAGTTCAACAAGAACAATTCCAACAATTAGTGCATCTAATAAAAAGCGCAAATGAACTAGTTGACAGTAAATTAACATAAATAAGATGTGAAGTTGATAATAAAATTCAAATAGTAAAAGATTCTGGTTGTTTTCTGAATGATACTTGTGGCATATTTTTCAATGTCTATGTGCTTCTTGGGAAATAACACCACAGTTTAAAGAGAATTGCTGTATATTCCAAACGTTTCGGGGTCTAGATCGAACCCCGTTATCAATGGCGAAGAAACTACGGATTAAAAAGGCACAATTCTAAGATATAAATTAAAATATTTGACAATGTGTATTATTTGATTTTTGACGTAACTAAGAGAATTTTATTTGTAATATACAGGGTAGCACAGAAATTTCTAAAGATCATATAATCATAAAGTTCCTTACAAATTGGAAGAATTTGAAAGGGAGATCTTCAGAATTTTATGTGGCGCTCCTAGGTGCGAAGCTCTACTGCGTGCTTTGTAAATTGAGGCAGTTATGAATATGTCAAAGCCAAAAGTAAGGCTACCAAGAATGCACAAGTAACATGGAAGGCATGCTTAATAAGTTCCTGTCAGAAATGAAAAAGTTGTTAGAAGACACATCCCGGAAAAATAATATCAAGCCTACCAGTGTGAAATGTTTCCGTTGTGGAAGAACTGGACATCTAAAAAGAGACTGTAGAGTTAGGCTGCCTCCTCAATCACTATCTAAAGACAGAGACAGCCAAACCAGTAATGCCAATAACCAGGAAAACTCCGAGTAGTCAGCATGGAGGAGCGAATACTGACTAGCCATCCACCAGCCCCCAGGACAGTATCTATCCGAGGATCTTGTAAAGATGGAGGCAGTTTACTCATTCAAGGTATCATTAACGGCAAGAAAATCACAATTACATTTGACACTTGTGCTGCTGTCTCAATAGTTAAGTAAAAAATTCTGCAGGAAGCTGACATCCATCCAATATCTGAGTGTATCAGGCTAAGAACAGTCACAGGTGAATCAATGACCGTACAAGCAGAAGCCGAAGTTGAGCAGAAGTTGGGAGAATCCAAAATCAGACAAAAAGTGCTGGTAGCAAACATCGATGATGAATTTATCCTAGGTATGGACCTTATCAGACAGTATGGCTTCATGTTTGATCCAAGTTACGACGTCTTGAGGTTCCTGAATGAAGAATTTGTGTTAACAACCACCAGTGATCATATGGCTTCAATAAAAGTCTTAGTCAAATCCACTATGAGGGTGCCGGATAGAACTGAACAGATCATCCTCGGTCAGCTATATAAAAATCCTGGAAGCTGTGTTGGATTGGTAGATCCCGGCCAGACATCACATAACTACCTGATTGGACGAACTTTAGTAAAAACCGGACATGACATACCCATTAGATTGTTGAACCTCTCGAATAACGATATCCATATATCCAGCGGAGAAAAAATCGCTTGTTTTGACTCGATAGAGACCATAGTCAACTGTGAAGAGGCATATATGATATCGACAGCCAAAATTGAGCCAGATAGAGACATTATGGTAAGATTTAAAGATGGGTGGAAACACCTTATACCATCTGAACATAAAAGGTAAAACAGTTTATCGCTGATAACTGGGAAATTTTCAATAGCAATGATGGAGTTACCGGCCAAACCAATATCGTGAAATATAGAATCAATACAGGAAATGCCCAACCCATACGGCTACCACCTAGACGATTACCACTAGGTCAGCAACAAGCTGTTGACGAGGATATATACACTATGCTACAAAGTGGAATTATTGAACCATCCATTAGCCCTTGGTCTGCGCCAGTAGTGCTAGTTAAGAAAAAGGACGGTACCACCAGATTCTGTGTCGACTACAGGAAACCGAATGATGTTACCAAGAAAGACAATTATCCGCTTCCCCGTATAGATGACACACTCACGACTTTATCGGGAATCCACTTGGTTCTCAACGTTGGACCTAAAAAGTGGGTATTGGCAAGTTGATCTTCAAGCTGATCATGCCTTTTTGGACTCATGGAATTTGTATTAAGTGGATTAACCTGGAAGACATGCATTGTTTATTTAAATGACATCTTAATTATAATGCCGATCACCTGCAAATCTACGCGAAGTAATCGGGAGGATTAAAAATGCTAACCTTCATCTTAATCCTAAGAAATGTTTCCTGTGCAAAAGGAAGTAGAGTTCTTGGGTCACATCCTATCAGAGACAGGAATAAGAACAAATGAAGACAGGATGGAAGCTATTCGCGACTGGCCTGTTCCCAAAGATAAGCAAGAATTACGGAGCTTTTTGGGACTTTGCTCTTACTACAGACGATTTGTGAAGGATTCGCTACCATCGCCGCTTCACTACATAAGCAGGCAGCCGAAAAAGAGTCGTTCAAGAGATTGAAAGCAGCCCTGTGTTCAAGCCCTATTCTGGCCTTCCCAAGAGAACACGGCAAGTTTATTCTCGACACAGATGGCAGCAGTAATGCGATTGGTGCCGTTTTATCCCAAGTCCAGGATGGAGAAGAACATGTAATAGAATACTACAGTCGAGGATTCTCGAAACCAGAGAAGAACTACTGGGTTATCAGAGATGAATTGTTGGCAATAATCCGAGCTGTTGATCACTTCGACAAATATCTTTACGGTTATGAAATTCTCATAAGAACTGACCATGCGGCTCTCAAATGACTCCTGAATATGAAGGCACTAGAAGGACAGTTCGCCAGGTGGATGGAAAAATTACAGCAGTATCAATTCAAGATCCAGTACCGTGCAGGCCGTATTCATAACAATGCCTACGCTTTGTCGAGAAGACCCTGCCGTGAAGACTGCGGGCATTGTAGAAAAATTGAACAACGAGAAGGCATCCTCATCAGACAGATTAGAGCCACTGCAAATGACGATTGGACTACTGAGCAATGCCGAACAGACCAATTACAAGATCCTGATATCGAACCGATTTTGATGGGAAGAAATATCTAAACCCTAAAAGCGTTGTGGGTCCAATGAGATTCTCTTCGAGTCGAGAATGGAGTTTTGAAGAGAATCTGGAAAAGTGCCGATGGGAAAGAAACTAAGTCTGAATTAGTCGTACCCAAGGAAAGAGTATCCGCCATCCTGAAGGAGTTACACAACGGCATTTCTGGAGGTTACTTCCCTCGATAAGGTACGAGAACGATTTTACTGGGTGAACTATTACGAGGACGTAAGAGAATGGTGCCGTAAATGTAACGTATGTGCAGCCAGCAAGGGGCCCAAAAATAGATCAGTTGGGGATTGGGATTGGGATTGGGATGAGCACATACCTCTGTTCCTGCTCGCATATAGATCCGCTGTACATGAAAGCACCGGGTTAACACCAGCTAAGGATTTGTTTGGAAAGGAAATAAGGCTTCCATGTGACTTGTGACGCTACATGAATCCCCTGTGGTAGTTAAAGTTAATACGGATCAATTACGGGAAAGACTACTGGCTACCCATGAATTGGCAAGGAAGCGCATGTTAGCAACAAGTGCCAGGATGAAAACCCGGTATGACTTGAAAGCAAATTCGACCGGATTTCAGCAAGGTGATAAGATCTGGTTGTACAATCCACCAAGAACTAAGGGCAAATCATACAGAAGTTGTCACCGACATGAGATGGACGCTACGAGGTTATCAAGAGGATAAATAACGTAGTGCACCGCATCCAACGCAGCCTAAGGACAAAGATAAAGGATGTATCTAATCGGGCAGTGTAACTGTCAGTTTGGGAGACATCTACATAATTCAATATTAGCTCCATAGAGTGAACTCGAAGACTCTGGAATGTAAAAATTTATATAAATAGATGTTCTATGAGCTTTATTGTCATTCTAATTCATAAGTTTAGGGATTATAAGTAGTAAAGTCAAGTATTGTGTTTTGTATTGTATGATGTGTTTCAAGAAATTTTTAATTAAGTTTGAAGGCTAAGGATATGTTTTCACCGTAAATAAAGGAGTATTAATTGTACAACAAATGCATAATTGAACCCACGGGAATCCGTAACAATATTTTAATTCCAACATAATAGCGCCGGAATTGTAGGCACTGGAAGATTTAGTGGCGAATTTGAAAATTTTCTATGTATATCCCAAGCATATAGGTAGTATAATATAGTATTTTCGGCTTCTTAAATCAATGAGTACCAAGCTCATTTTGTTTGTATACTTGGCAAATACCGATTTAATTGAAAATTTTTCAATTTTGCGAAGACGCTGCTTTTGGTCTCACCTAATCCTGACCTAATAGAAAATTCAGTAACAACATATGTCAAGCTCCAAACTGGTATTTGGTGTGATTATACATAGGGTGTTTAGTTATAGCAAACAAAACTACAAAGTAAAGTGATAAAGCAATAACAATAAGTGTTTGTCCTTTAAGTCATAGCAGTCAGTAATAATTTTAAAAGTTCAATTTAATATGGAGTTGTTAGACTGTTATGATTGACTAATGTATGGTATACATACACATACATACAGACAAAATAATTATATACGATAGCTATCAGTAGTTGAATATATTAGATAGTGAAATTATAGGGCGGAGTAGAATAGTTGTTAATTAGTGTGGCTAACAAATGTTAAAATAAAGCTATACCTATAAGGTAGACCATTAGCAGTTGAATTTACAAGGTGCTTAGAATATGGGTCAAATTTTTATAGAAAGTTTGGACTTAGTTAAACATATTTTTGGCTTATTAAATCAATGCGTATCATTTCATTTCGTAAACTTTTACTTGTCAATTTAAATGACAATTTATCGTTCTGTAATGTTGGGTCTTTCGATGTTACCTGGTCCTGGTCTACTCAGGTTATAACTACAAAATAAAGTATAAAGAATAAAAACTACCGAGTTCAAAAAACTAAAAAGTTGAAAATAAAACGTTTTTTTAAATATAACCGACTTCCAAGTATAACTAAAAAGTTGAAAATAATTATAACAAAATATAACTCTAGACCATAAATACCACATTCAATGTTGTTAGGTACCTACATACTAAGTAAAAAATTTAAACATTAAAAGGTGCTCATTCTGTACAAATTAATTATCTAGCTATCCAGTATATTTTTGAAGTCGGTGCCAACCAATAATCAAGTTTGATGAAGTTGATGATAAGTACTCAAGGCTTATTAAGTCAAGGCGTACCAAGTTCGTTTTGTTCCTGTAATTGTTATCTGCCAATTTAACACCGAAAATAAATAAATAAATATATATATATATATATTACTACGCGGATGAATTCCCGGAAACCATCTAATACATTTAGTGCCCGCGAAAACTTAAAAACAAATATAGTGAATCTCTACGGGGAGAATACTTTTCATTTGTGTAAAACATTTGAGAAATTATGCGCGAAAAGAAGCAAACTTTATTGCGATCTACATTTTTTACAACGATGCCGCGATGAAGGAGTTATTCCGAAAAACATGACGGTAAAGTTCTGGAAGAACAACAGAAAAACAAAGAATATCTTATGGAAAGCTAGTTGTGCCCTACTTAGGGAAGCCATACGTGATGTCATAAGAGATTTGGATGTTCTCAATACTAAACTCTTAGATATCCACCTACAAGTAAGCAATACACTCCACCCGATAATATGGGATAAATTCGATGAAATTAGCGAATTTAGGGCCGAAACGAATGCAGAGTTGACAACAATGCAACAACAGACAAAATTTAACAAAGTGAAGCTCCAACAGAAGCCCAAAAACGAATTTTTCTCGGAAAATAACGGTTACAGTCTAACCTCAATTGGAAACGAATAGAACTGTTTATAACTTACCTTCGGTCCAATTGAACTCTACCTCGGTTGGCGTGTTGGCTAAGAGATTCAAATACGCTATTGCTCCCTCTCACATACCAACAGAGAGCATAATATGTGGCGTGGAAACAGCGGTTTCAAAATTAGATGTGAACACCGCTGAAATAATTAGACACGATGTGTCACATGTTCTAAGAAAGTCTAAACCACCCAAAAGGAACCTATCTATAAAAAAAAATGAGGCCTTGAAACAACTTCGCCTCAACAAGGACATTGTCATTCTACCTGCTGATAAAGGAAATGCGGCTGTAATTTTAGATACAGCGGATTATTCAAACAAAATTCAAACATTGCTACAAGATCCAGCATATAAACAAATTACTACTGACCCAACAACTTATCTGGAGAAAACAACCAAGGCCAAAATCCAAGCAAGTAGGATCGACAAAAATCTCCAACTGAAACTCATTTCGCGTGAAAAGTCATCGAGATGTCCAAAATTCTATGGGTTGCCAAAAGTACATAAAGAAGGTGCACCTTTGAGGCCAATAGTAAGTTCAATTGGATCCCCAACACAACAGCTAGCCAAATACCTAGCCCAACAACTTCAACCGTTTGCAGAGGGGGCAGACTCAAATGTCAAAAATTCGACACATTTCATCGAAATACTTATAAAAACTGTTTTACAACCTGAGTGTCTTCTTGTCAGTTTTGAGGTAGTGTCCCTTTTCACCAACATCCCTATCGACGAAGCCTTGGATATCTTAATAGAAAAATACAAACCACCTCAACACATTGTAGACTTAACAAGGCACTGCCTGATGAACACCTATTTTGTTTAGGAGAACCAACGATACAAACAAGTGGAAGGAGCTTCAATGGGATCGCCACTCTCACCAGTTATAGCGAACCTTTTTACGGAGAGCTTTGAGGAGTTGGCACTGAGAACAGCAACTCTTAAACCCAGTTTATGGTTGCGATATGTGGATGATACTTTTGTGATTTGGCCTCATGGGAGGGAACACCTCAACACATTCTTAGACCACCTTAATGGCATCCATCACAAAATAAAATTCACCATGGAGGTTGAAGCCAATAATCAACTGCCATTCCTTGATGTTCTCATAAATAGGAATGAAGATGGAACCCTTCGCCATACAGTATATAGAAAAGCAACTCACACCAACAGATACCTTCATGCTAATTCTCATCACCACCCAGCCCAACTAAAAGCCGTCGTCAAAACTTTAGTAACCAGATCACAAACACTAGCTGACCAGGACAACATCAAACAGGAAATGGACAGTTTAAAAACAGCTCTGAGGCAAAACGGATTTACAGACCGAAATATTCAAAGAGCCCTAAAGTCAAAACCGAGACGAACAGACGAGAAACATAAGACACCAATAACGAAGGCCTATTTACCGTATGTCAAGGGTACCACGGACAGTATTGCAAGAATTCACGGAGACACAATATCGATACTATTTTCAATACAGACAGAACAATAAGCACAGTGTTGAGAACTCCGAAGACAAGGATCCCTTTAGAGCAACAGGGAGTGTATGAGATTCCATATGCAGACTGTCATAAAACCTATGTGGGGCAAACTAACAGAAGAATTTAAGCTAGACGTGATGAACACCAGAACGCTGTAACAAAGCAGGAAAAAACAACATCCATTGCGGAACACGCCACCATGACGTCACACCGAATAGACTTTGAGAACACCAGAGTACTGGCAAACATAGAACATCCGAAATCAAGACTCGTAAGAGAGGCAATTGAAATAGCGAAGAGGCCTCACAGTCTAAACGCACGCAATGAAATCCAGAACTTATCGAATTGTTGGAAAATTCTATTAAACACCGTACCAGCCCGGACCCGTCCAATAACAACTCAACCGGAAATAACAAATCAGCAGGCGGGAGGCGTCCCACTGAGCGCCCAGGGCCAATCACACGCAGCCGTTTACGGTGCCAACCAATAGGCGCCGAGCCGCGACTATATAACACCGTGCGCGCTCCTGAAAATATCAGTATTCGAGTAACTAGAAGCGAAAGCAGAAGGCTACGAGAATTATGCGAACCGATCTGAAGAGGGCAGATGTGACTTTGCCGAAACGTCGTCATTTTACCATCGATCCCGGCAGGGATCAGTTATCAACTACGCGGATGAATTCCCGGAAACCACCTAAAACATTTAGTGCCCGCGAAAACTTAAAAACAATATATATATATATATATATATATATATATGTGTGTTATATGAGAAGTGCACTAACTTACAATTTACACGTTAAAGTTACCATAGGTGCTTGAACCGTAATTGATTTCACACAAGTATCATATTACAACTTCCTAGAATTCTTAGAAATCAGGTAGATGCTTTGTTCACATGAAAACTGATGACATAGCGTCAGCATTTTTACGTTATAAATGTAACCGAAACCAATTCTCAGTGTTCATTATCTTCATTTAACTTCATTCCTATAATATTGTCTTTGTAACTTAAACATAGGATTTTTTTTGTAACCAAATCTAAAATTGGCACAGTCAGTAGGATATTCCAGACGTAATTAGAACAATAAACATTCTAACTAATTACTGTGATTTCCTAACCTTCGCGGATACAAAGAACCTATTTGGACACCAACTACCGAGCTCAACAAGGGAACAAGCAGCGGCTAACCAGTGTTCAGTGACGGATAGAACAAGTCCTATGATAGGAATAATCACGTAAGCGTTTAAAAAGTTATAATATTTAATAATTGTTGAATAATCAGTTCTATCATTTTTTTTATTTTAAATGAACCATTCTAAATATTTACCCAAGAACGAATTTTGAAATTTTATTTTGATAGTTTAAGATATTCTAAATATTTATTTATGTTTATACCTTTATTTAACTTATACTTATTATAGAACCAGTAACAAAAATTTATTTCTTATATTTTTCTTCATTTTAGTTACAATCACAATTATTTACTTCGCTTTTCCCAAGCTTTGTATTTTCCTAATATTGCACAATCTTGAGTAAAATTACAAAATGCCAGAAACTAGAGCTGTAGCACAAAATGTAGAGCCCTACAAGCTCTCAGAAATGTTCGCCATTATTCCCGAATACGATGGGAACCCAATATTTTTAAACACATTTATCTGTTCTTGCAATACCGCATATAATATGGCATCTGATAATCAACAAGTTCTGTTACTTCTCTGCATTAAGAACAAGCTCCGTGGACGAGCGGCTGAACTAGTTAATTCACGTGTGACCCCTGCCATTTAGCAGATATTCAAAGTCTATTAGAAAACCATTTTGGAGATCCAAGGGATCTCTCCGCCCTTATTCAAGACCTACAAAGAATGAGGCAATTACCCAACGAGTCTTCATTGACATTTTCAGCTAGGCTTCAAACGCACCAAGCAAAAATGTTATCAGCTGTCAATAAACAAAAAATTTAACTGTGAAGGAGAAAGAGGCTCAGATTGACTTAATTGAGTCAATGGCTCTAACTAGCCTACTTACGAATCTAGAGCCGAAAATTGGCCAAATTGTGCGAGCCAGTGATCCCAGAGATATTCTGACCGTTATTTCCCGTATTAAAAGAGAATTACAGTTGTTTAATCTAGAAACTCAAAAATTCTCAGTCAACCGAAATGCACCCCAACCGCCTCGTAAACCGAATAATGGTCCACCCCCAAAACAATGTTCGTTTTGCAAAAAGATTGGACATTTCAGCAGTGAATGTCTCATCAGAATGAGACAATCCCAAATCAAACATTCAATAGACACTAATTACGCGAAACCTTCTTTCACAAAGTTATATCGGTATCCCCAAATACACAAACAAGAGGTAAAAGGTCAGATATCCAAGATGGTTGACCAAGGCATTATACGTCCGTCTAATTCGCCATGGTCATCCCCGGTTTGGGTACTACCCAAAAAACTAGACGCATCTGGCACCCAAAAATGGCATGTCGTCGTCGATTATCGTAACCTAAACGAACTTACTGTTGACGACAAATACCCCCTACCGAACATTTCGGATTTACTTGACCAACTTGGCAAATGCCAATACTTCAATACTCTCGACATAGCTTCCGGGTTTCACTAAATCGAAATCGATACTAAAGATATCCAAAAAACAGCATTCACAGTTGATAATGGTCATTTTGAATTCGTTAGAATGCCCTTCGGTCTTAAAACCGCTCCATCCACCTTCCAAAGGGTAATGGATAATATTCTTTTAGGTGTTCCAAAACAAGAGATGTTTAGTCTATATGGACGACATAATCGTTTATTCTCCGACTATACATGAGCAAATAGCCCGACTTTATGAAGTTTTCCAACGATTGCAAAAAGCTAATCTAAAGGATCCAACCCGACAAATGAGAGTTTCTTCGCAAAGAGGTCGCGTATCTTGGCCACCTTATAACTCCTGAAGGCGTGAAGCCTAACCCCTCAAAGGTAGATTGTATCTTAAATTTTCCCCAACCAAAAAACCCAAGAGGTATCAAGCCCTTAGGGTTAGCTGGTTATTACAGGCGATTCATCCCG
The DNA here is from genome assembly GCA_034190945.1 of Octodonta nipae. Lineage (NCBI taxonomy): Eukaryota > Metazoa > Arthropoda > Insecta > Coleoptera > Chrysomelidae > Octodonta > Octodonta nipae. The sequence continues at coordinate 58,707,704 of CM067220.1, forward strand.
AATTTCGCCAAGATTTCGAAAACTTTGACAAGATTATTTCAAAAAGACATACCTTTCCAGTTCGATTCCGTATGCGTCAAATCTTTTGACGAATTAAAAAGAGCCCTTACATCTACCCCCATATTTATATACTCTAATTTTGAAGAGCTATTTATTCTTACAACCGACGCCAGTTCATTCGCTATCGGCGCAGGCAGTGCTCTCTCAAGGCCCCGTAGGTAAAGATTTGCTCGTAGCCTATGCCTCCAGAACTCTCTGCAATGCTGAAACTAAGTATTCAACTATAGAACGAGAACTCCTTGCAATAGTGTGGTGGTTAAACACTTTCGTCCAATAATTTTTGGCCGTAAGTTTCTACTTCTGACCGATCACCGCCCGTTAACTTGGCTGTTTTCTATAAAGGATCCTGGAAGTAGACTTGCAAGATGGCGCCTTAAGCTCGAGGAGTACGACTATCAAATAATTTACAAACCCGGCAAAGTAAATAAAAATGCCGACGCTATCTCTCGCATTAAAGTTAACAACTTTAATGAATACATATCATTTCAAGCAAACAATCACCTAACACCATTTACAGTACTCCCAACAAACGAAACTGACGATGACTCACAAGAACCCCAAACAAGAAGTCCCATTAATCTCCAACAAATCTCTGAAGAATTTAGAACTTTTGTCGAGCGATATCAAACCGTCTCACTCATAGATTACGACAAAATTCAATTTTCTAATTGCCAACTCTTAGACCGAGGAAACAAAAACATCCTAGTGTTTCCCCAAGGCTCTCTCATGAAAGATTATCACCATGACATCATCGAAGACATTTTTGAGGAAAATGCTGATTTCCGTACCCCTAGAGTAAATGTCTGTGCCAGCAAAAGTGTCAGAAAAAGACGCTATTACATCGTCCCTCTCCCTTCTGACCCAGAAGTAGTCAACGAAATTCTTTTCGCATCTTTGTATAATAGTAGAGATGTGTTCACTGAAAACCAAGTATTCTGTGTTGAGAATAACATTCAACTGCCCATTTTGGAAATGCTTTCGTTTATCTTTTCCGAAACCGATATCAAATAGAAATTTTGCCAAAATATCGTCCAAACGGTTGAGAAAGACCAAATACCTATCATTCTCGACCAATTCCATAATGGCAAAAATAATATACATCGAGCTATCAATGAAACTATCCGCAGAATAAAAGAAAAATACATTTGGCAAGGACTGACTAAGGACGTTGACAATTTTATCAAAAACTGTCAAACTTGCCAGAGAGCAAAAGTTTACCGGAAAAATCTCGACAGCCCACTTGTCATTACTGAAACCCCACGGACACCCTTTGAACGTGTCAGCATCGATATCCTAGAAGTCCCGACAAGAAACTACGCATTGACTATCCGGGACGAACTAACAAAATTCTCTCAGACCTACCCCATAACAAATCCGGAAAAACCGTTGTTAGTACTTTACTACTATATTTCCAACACTTCGGTACCCCATTACGGATACACTGTGATTATGGCAGGGAATTCGACAACGCTCTGATGAGAGATTTGTGTAAACTATTTGATATCAAACTGTCCTATTCTAGTGTGGAACATCCCCAGTCGAATGGTTCATTAGAACGATTCCACTCGACCTTACTAGACACGATTAGAATCCACAAATTAGAAAATCCCGACGAACACCCCTTCAACGTCCTTCCTTATGCAATCATTGCATACAACAACTCCGCAAACAAAACTCACGGATTCACTCCTTACGAACTTGTTTACGGACATACTTCGAGTAGGTCTCCCGAAACTCTATACAATCAACAATCATTGATAACTAAATACATCCGAGATCTCAACAACCGTATCACACACTATTATAAAATCGCTCGTGACAGAACGGAAGTTCAAAAGCACAATGCGAAAGCCCGATTCTATAAACATGTTTCCGAAAATCTCCCGAATTATCAAATAGGCGATAAAGTCTATATCAAGGAATCCCAAATCAAGGACAAACTCCAAAATAAATTCAATGGTCCTTTCGAAATCCTGGAGATTCACAAAAATTCCGCGACATTACTAAATCCAAAAACCAAACAAAAAACTAAAGTAAATTTCGACAGAATGAAACCGTTCTCAGAAAGTTTATTTCTGTTTCAGGTTGTGCCTGCTGTTCGTATCAGCAGTAGCCCAATATCAAGTCGAAACTATAAATAACACATTAGGGATATACTACCACAACGAAGCCCGAATAACCGTTTCTAACAATAAATGGACACTTTTGGTCCACAAAAATATTTCTGCCTTGAAACACGTTTTCACGACAAATAATAGACTTTTACAAACATTTATCGAAACTATTAAGTGTTAATCTTTCGCAATGAATTACTTCCGCTCAGATGTACAAACTCACATAAATCTCCTAAACCGAAATAAATATGGACACCAAAAGACCAAAACGCGGCATACTTTAACCTAACCTTTACTTGGAAGATAGCCTAAATAATGTGCTAAATTCAATTACTTTCGCGCGACTTAAAATCATACATACATCTATTTTAACGAGTTAGAAGCTTTCCAAACAAACTCAGATCTTATTTTTGTCTTAAGAATTCCATTAGTAGAACAACAACCATACACCCTTTTCCGGTTATACCCTATCCCAATTTACGATGACAGAACTGGGTTACATCACCTTTTGTCTTTCACTCAAAAGTAGCTCGCGAAAAACGAAGACTCTTTAATGTTTATTTCAATCAAGGACTTGAGCGCGTGTAAACCGCTTGCTATCGGAAGAAAATTGTGTCCCGACCTATACGCCTATCCTATAGACTCTAACGCCCGTGCGAGGTGCAACTTCTGAAAAGTATTCAAAATGTGCCGGACAATTGCAGAAGTGCAGTAATTTTTAGTCAGGGTTACAGTGTCCAAAAACTTGAACAAAATATGTGGCTTATCGTGACCTCCGAACCTTTACGTGTTGTGGTGACTTGCAATCAAAAGAACTCAACTACTTTAACTCTAGTGCGCAACTCCATTCTAAAACTTCAATCGGAGTGTAGTGCCTTTGTAGGTGTTACTAAGGTCCAGGCTGAGTCTGGAAAAGAAACAGCCCTTTCCGAAGTCTATCACACAGTTACAGTACCTTACAACTGTTGCGATACAGTTCTAGAAAAGATACAAATTCCCGAGCTGAAACCCTTCGACATAAGCAGCATCAACGTGGAGGAACTGGACGTTGCGAACCATAAGTTAGAACAGTACTCCAGAGACCTAGATGGCCTTATAAATCAGCCTTTCCTAACCAAGAACATCTCTTGGTTTACGTATACGACAATAGCTGTCGTCATGATCATTTCAGCGATCATCATTTTCAACATCATCACAAAGAAAATTGAAGAGCGCCCAAAAGCCCAAGGAAATACCGACCAACCGACGACGCCTTCATCGTTTCTAAGAATGCTGCCTAAACTAAGGCCAGTATTAAAACCAAACCCGATCACAGAGACAACTGTATAACCATTTCATTTATAAGAATGTATTTTTTGTTGATGTAAAGCATCAACTTTTCATGTATAATGGGAGTTGTTATATGAGAAGTGCACTAACTTACAATTTACACGTTAAAATTACCATAGGTGCTTGAACCGTAATTGACTTCACACAAGTATCATATTACAACTTCTTAGAATTCTTAGAAATCACGTAGATGCTTTGTTCACATGAAAACTGATGACATAGCGTCAGCATTTTTACGTTATAAATGTAACCGAAAACAATTCTCAGTGTTCATTATCTTCATTTAATTTCATACCTATAATATTGTCTTTGTAACTTAAACATATGATTTTTTTTGTAATAAATATATTTTTTAAAAAGTGAATTTAGTGAAACCAAATCTAATAAATATATATATATATATATATATATATATATATATATATATATATATATATATGTTTGAATGGCAAAGTAAGATTTCTGTACTAATGTTACTTGGCCATGTGCAAACCTTATTCCAGTTTTTTGTGGACTACTATTGATATAAACTTTTATTCTTCCTCTTGGCAGAAGCAAGAATATGTGGAGATATTATTACGTTTCCTGACAGGGTCACGTGCTTGTATCAACCCTCTGACTAGATGCAACACTCATGTCTATCGTATTTTGATAATTGGCTGGATCATAGAATTCATTTGGTCAACAGGGAAGAACCACGGCAGACGCGAGAAAATTGGAGGAAAACATCTTGTTTTCGGAAAATGAAACTAGAGTTTTTCCATTGTTAGCCAGGCGGACCTCTCGCAAATTTCGCTCCGTTATATTGAATAATAACCCAATTTTCAAACCCCTTCGAGGAACAAGCGAGAACAAGGTGGACCAAAATCTGTCACTAGCTGACGGGCTATAAGCATAATGAGACTAACAGACCATATTAATCCTTGCTAAGACCTGAAAAACATACCATGTTTACCTGTAACCGAATTTGAAAACTAGTCGGTTAAGGTCTGCTCTGCTATTGTACATTAGTACAAATTTGAAAAATTGTTGTTTTTATTTTCAAATAAAAATGTAAAATGACTCTATAAATTAATATAATAAAGAACCGAGCAGGCTATTACGTTATAAGAAATTTCCTATTTTACCAAAAAGGCAGCTTTTGTAATTTAGAATACTGTAGTATTCCAGTAACTAGAAGCGAAAGCAGAATGCTACGAGAATTATGCGAGCCGACCTGAAGAGCACAGATGTGACACTGACGAAACGTCGTCATTTTACAACTGATCAGTTATCAACTACGCGGACGAATTCCCGGAAACCACCTAACACACACACACACACACACACTCATATAGACACACCCAACCTCAACCATTACGAAGCAGCCCAAGACCTACTGGTACAGCGGGTGCGGGAATTGGATTGCGACGTAGCCATAATCTGCGAGCAGTACAAAAACTTCGACACCCTGTCCTGGGTAAATGACACAACGGACAGAGCAGCGATATGGGCTTGCGGTAAACTTCCGTTCCAACAACTCCCAAATACCCTCAAACCATGGCTTGTGAGAGCCAAAGTGGGAGGGGTTCACTTCTATAGCTGCTATGCACCTCCTAGTGCACAGCTCGAGGAGTTCGAGTTATTCTTGGACACCTTGGCGGAGGATGTACGGAAGCGTGAATCGGTCGCCATCGCAGGAGATTTCAACGCCTGGGCAATTGACTGGGGATGCCGGGAAACGAGCGCGAGAGGACGAGCTCTCCTTGAGACCATGTCTTCGCTTCACCTGGTACTCCTCAACACAGGAGACGTAAGCACATATCGCAAAGGCTCCATTATCGATGTGACATTCGTTAGCAGCAACCTAATTAAAGGGGGCTGTGAGTGGCGGGTCGATGAGGAGTTTACTAATAGCGACCACCAAGCTATTATATGGGAAATCAACACCACTCCCAAACGAAGATTGTGTGTCAGTCGTGCGAGGTCACAGCCAGTCGGTTGGAACAAAAATGCTTTCGATGCTGATTCATTCGCCTTGGTTATGGAGCAGGAACCATTGTCAATAGCAACAAGCGCAGAAGCCACTGCCAAAGAGGTAATGACAAGCGTTGTCAAGTCCTGCGATGCTTCCATGCCAAGGAGACGGCAGAACAACAGCCGCCCACCAGTTTACTGGTAGAACGACACGATCTCACAACACCGACGAGAGTGTCTCAAAGCACGAAGGCTGCATCAACGAGCACGGAGACGCGACAGGGTCACAACAGAAGAACTAAGGCTCGACTATGAGATCAAAAGACAACAACTACGAAGAGCCATTCTCTCAAGCAAGAGATCCTACTGGAAGGAGTTGTGTGACGAAGTTAATCAAGATCCATGGGGAAAACCGTATAAAATCGTGATGCATAAAATTAAGGCCCCTCCCATGACATCAACGAACTGCCCCGAATCATTGCACCGCAATGTCACTCACCTGTTTCCTGCGAAGCCTGAGCTACACGCTTATCCTTCGTGGCAGGTGAGGGACGAAGATATACCATCAGTGACTATGAATGAGCTGATGGGCGCGTGCAACCGGCTCCAAAACGGTAAGGCTCCCGGTCCAGATGGCATACCTAACATCGCGCTAAAATGCGCCATAGCCAATAGGCCTGACATGTTTCTACACATGTATGAGACCTGCCTAAAGCAGGGGGTTTTCCCGACTAAGTGGAAAAAGCAGAGGCTTGTGCTCCTCCCTAAAGGGGGAAAGAAACCTCCCGACGAACCGTCATCATATCGTCCCCTCTGTATGTTGGACTCTGCGGGAAAACTCCTTGAAAGGATAATAGCAGATAGGCTGGAGCCCTACGTTGAGCCGAAACTTTCCACCAACCAATTCGGGTTCAGAAAGGGGAGATCAACCATCGATGCCGTGACACTCGTTACCAACATCGCCAGAGAGGCTATCTCGGGAAAGAGATGGAGAAGAGGTGGAAAAAAGTACTGTCTAATAGCCACCCTGGATATCAAGAACGCCTTTAACTCGGCCCGCTGGGACCGCATTTTGGAGGCTCTTGCCAGGATGGAAGTTCCGCAGTACTTGCGCAGAATGGTTTCAGCGTATTTCAAGGACCGCATCTTGTTGTACCAAACTGAAAATGGGCAAGTAGACTATAAGATCACAGGAGGTGTACCTCAGGGCTCTGTTCTTGGCCCCCTCTTATGGAACGTAATGTACAACGACCTGCTCCTGCTCGGTCTGCCTGAGGGCGTCAGGCTAGTGGCATTCGCCGATGATGTGGCATTGATCATAGTGCGCAAGCACATAGAGGAGATACAAACAACCTTCTCATTCGCTATAGCCACAATTCAGCATTGGATGCTCGCAGCGGACTTGAGTTTAGCAGAACAAAAGACCGAAACACTTCTTGTTAGCAGTCGAAAGGCAAGGGAAACCATCACCCTCAAAATAGGCGACACCTACATACAGTCGCAGCCCTTCATCAGCTATTTGGGGGTGCTCCTGGACGCACGGCTCAACTTCAAAGAGCACATAATCGCGGCCAGCAAGAAAGCAGCTGAGGTACAGGGGGCATTATCTAGAATAATGCCGAATGTCGGAGGCCCTAGACAGATAAGAAGACAGCTACTGGCAACAGTAACTACTTCTGTTTTGTTGTACGGGGCACCGGTATGGGAGAAATCGCTCGAGCTACTATCGTACCGCCGGAAAATGAAATCAGTCCAGCGGCTCTCAGCGATTCGAGTGGCATCATCCTACCGCACTGTGTCTTACGAGGCGGTGAGTGTGATTGCCTCTACCCTACCAATCGACATCCTGGCTGCAGAAAGGGGACGGCTTTATCGCAGAAAGTTAGAGAAAGACCAACCGATAGGAAACAGCGATGAAAGAGCCATGAGTCTAGGGCAATGGCAGGAGAGGTGGGACAGCTCTACTAAAGGCCGGTGGACATATCGATTGATACCTAACATCAGTCGTTGGGTCAACCGCCAGCATGGGGAGGTTGGGTTCTACATCACTCAACTCCTGACTGGACATGGATGCTTTCGAGCATACCTGCACAGGTTCAGGAGGGCAAACTCCCCAAACTTCCCACACTGTACGGACGTTATAGAGGACGCAGAACACGTGTTCTTCTCCTGTCCCCGGTTTCAGGATCAACGTGCTGAAGTGGAGAGGATTCTGGAGACTAATATCGTTCCAGAACAAATAGTAGAAGCCATGCTGAAGGGCCCCCAAGTCTGGAACTTGGTATCAGATTACGCGGAGACTATCCTTAAAGAGCTCCGCAATACCTTCGAGGAGTAGGCTTTAGAGGCTTCCAATGTAAGAGCAGTTAACATCTGCAATGAGCCACCCTTGCGAAGTAGTATTGACAAAGAGTGCCGCAGGGGACCATGGTTGTAGGAGAAAGAGGTTAGGGTTTTAGCGGGTATACGGTATACTGGTTTCAATGCAACGATTTACTCTTGCTTTGCAGTCATTGCATCGGGAGTCCCGCACAACGGCTAGCACGTGCTAGTTAAGTACGCAATGTATTTCCCCCCTCTTCGGATAAAAAAAAAAGACACACCCACACACACACACAGGGAGATCTACTTTTGTTATTCGCCAAGGCAGACGCTCAGGAGATGGAGCGCTATTGTAACGCCATCAAGAATAAGCTCCCAAGCGGGGCCACTGTACAATCTCGAATACCGCAAATCGAGATTGAAATTAAAGACTTGGACGAGATCAGTACCAAGGAAGACGTAGTAAACCTGCTCAAAGATAATATCGACGGCCTGGCAGAGATCACTGAGGAGGCAGTGAAATCACTTCGACGGGCATATAGATCAACACAAACGGCAGTTGTTTGTCTCCCAGAGGTCCAGGCCAAGAAAGCCATCGCACTTGGAAAGCTGAAACTTGCGTGGGGCACAGTACGTGTTCGCGAGAGGATCAGCCTTCGACGGTGCTTCAAATGCTGGCACTTTGGGCACAACGCCCAGGCGTGCAGAGGCAAGACTGACCGAAGCAGTTGTTGTCACAGATGCGGAGGCGCTGGTCACAATGCCTCGGCTTGTCAACAACCTGCCAAGTGCTTACTCTGCAAAGAGAAAGATAGTAGGTCAGACTGCCGGCACGTCGCGGGTAGTTGGAAATGTCCGATCTACCAACAGGCGATGAGAGCAGCACAAGCCCGTAAATGAAAGTACTGCAACTCAACGTCAACCATTGCGAAGCAGCCCAAGACCTACTGGTACAGCGGGTGCGGGAATTGGATTGCGACGTAGCCATAATCTGCGAGCAGTACAAAAACTTCGACACCCAGTCCTGGGTAAATGACACAACGGACAGAGCAGCGATATGGGCTTGCGGTAAACTTCCGTTCCAACAACTCCCAAATACCCCCGAACCATGGCTTGGGAGAGCCAAAGTGGGAGGGGTTCACTTCTATAGCTGCTATGCACCTCCTAGTGCACAGCTCGAGGAGTTCGAGTTATTCTTGGACACCTTGGCGGAGGATGTACGGAAGCGTGAATCGGTCGCCATCGCAGGAGATTTCAACGCCTGGGCAATTGACTGGGGATGCCGGGAAACGAGCGCGAGAGGACGAGCTCTCCTTGAGACCATGTCTTCGCTCAACCTGGTACTCCTCAACACAGGAGACGTAAGCACATATCGCAAAGGCACAGCCAGCTCCATTATCGATGTGACATTCCTTAGTAGCAACCTAATTAAAGGGGGCTGTGAGTGGCGGGTCGATGAGGAGTTTACTAATAGCGACCACCAAGCTATTATATGGGAAATCAACACCACTCCCAAACGAAAATTGTGTGTCAGTCGTGCGAGGTCACAGCCAGTCGGTTGGAACAAAAATGCTTTCGATGCTGATTCATTCGCCTTGGTTATGGAGCAGGAACCATTGTCAATAACAACAAGCGCAGAAGCCACTGCCAAAGAGGTAATGACAAGCGTTGTCAAGTCCTGCGATGCTTCCATGCCAAGGAGACGGCAGAACAACAGCCGCCCACCAGTTTACTGGTGGAACGACGCGATCTCACAACACCGACGAGAGTGTCTCAAAGCACGAAGGCTGCATCAACGAGCACGGAGACGCGACAGGGTCACAACAGAAGAACTAAGGCTCGACTATGAGATCAAAAGACAACAACTACGAAGAGCCATTCTCTCAAGCAAGAGATCCTACTGGAAGGAGTTGTGTGACAAGTTAATCAAGATCCATGGGGAAAACCGTATAAAATCGTGATGCATAAAATTAAGGCCCCTCCCATGACATCAACGAACTGCCCCGAATCATTGCACCGCAATGTCACTCACCTGTTTCCTGCGAAGCCTGAGCTACACGCTTATCCTTCGTGGCAGGTGAGGGACGAAGATATACCATCAGTGACTATGAATGAGCTGATGGGCGCGTGCAACCGGCTCCAAAACGGTAAGGCTCCCGGTCCAGATGGCATACCTAACATCGCGCTAAAATGCGCCATAGCCAATAGGCCTGACATGTTTCTACACATGTATGAGACCTGCCTAAAGCAGGGGGTTTTCCCGACTAAGTGGAAAAAGCAGAGGCTTGTGCTCCTCCCTAAAGGGGGAAAGAAACCTCCCGACGAACCGTCATCATATCGTCCCCTCTGTATGTTGGACTCTGCGGGAAAACTCCTTGAAAGGATAATAGCAGATAGGCTGGAGCCCTACGTTAAGCCGAAACTTTCCACCAACCAATTCGGGTTCAGAAAGGGGAGATCAACCATCGATGCCGTGAAACTCGTTACCAACATCGCCAGAGAGGCTATCTCGGGAAAGAGATGGAGAAGAGGTGGAAAAAAGTACTGTCTAATAGCCACCCTGGATATCAAGAACGCCTTTAACTCGGCCCGCTGGGACCGCATTTTGGAGGCTCTTGCCAGGATGAAAGTTCCGCAGTACTTGCGCAGAATGGTTTCAGCGTATTTCAAGGACCGCATCTTGTTGTACCAAAGTGAAAATGGGCAAGTAGACTATAAGATCACAGGAGGTGTACCTCAGGGCTCTGTTCTTGGCCCCCTCTTATGGAACGTAATGTACAACGACCTGCTCCTGCTCGGTCTGCCTGAGGGCGTCAGGCTAGTGGCATTCGCCGATGATGTGGCATTGATCATAGTGCGCAAGCACATAGAGGAGATACAAACAACCTTCTCATTCGCTATAGCCACAATTCAGCATTGGATGCTCGCAGCGGACTTGAGTTTAGCAGAACAAAAGACCGAAACACTTCTTGTTAGCAGTCGAAAGGCAAGGGAAACCATCACCCTCAAAATAGGCGACACCTACATACAGTCGCAGCCCTTCATCAGCTATTTGGGGGTGCTCCTGGACACACGGCTCAACTTCAAAGAGCACATAATCGCGGCCAGCAAGAAAGCAGCTGGGGTACAGGGGGCATTATCTAGAATAATGCCGAATGTCGGAGGCCCTAGACAGATAAGAAGACAGCTACTGGCAACAGTAACTACTTCTGTTTTGTTGTACGGGGCACCGGTATGGGAGAAATCGCTCGAGCTACCACCGTACCGCCGGAAAATGAAATCAGTCCAGCGGCTCTCAGCGATTCGAGTGGCATCATCCTACCGCACTGTGTCTTACGAGGCGGTGATTGTGATTGCCTCTACCCTGCCAATCGACATCCTGGCTGTAGAAAGGGGACGGCTTTATCGCAGAAAGTTAGAGAAAGACTAACCGACAGGAAACAGCGATGAAAGAGCCATGAGTCTAGGGCAATGGCAGGAGAGGTGGGACAGCTCTACTAAAGGCCGGTGGACATATCGATTGATACCTAACATCAGTCGTTGGGTCAACCGCCAGCATGGGGAGGTTGGGTTCTACATCACTCAACTCCTGACTGGACATGGATGCTTTCGAGCATACCTGCACAGGTTCAGGAGGGCAAACTCCCCAAACTGCCCACACTGTACGGACGTTATAGAGGACGCAGAACACGTGTTCTTCTCCTGCCCCCGGTTTCAGGATCAACGTGCTGAAGTGGAGAGGATTCTGGAGACTAATATCGTTCCAGAACAATTAGTAGAAGCCATGCTGAAGGGCCCCCAAGCCTGGAACTTGGTATCAGATTACGCGGAGACTATCCTCAAAGAACTCCGCAATACGTTCGAGGAGTAGGCTTTAGAGGCTTTCAATGTAAGAGCAGTAAACATCTGCAATGAACCACCCTTGCGAAGTTGTATTGACTAAGAGTGCCGCAGGGGACCATGGTTGTAGGAGAAAGAGGTTAGGGTTTTAGCGGGTATACGGTATACTGGTTTCAATGCAACGATTTACTCTTGCTTTGAAGTCATTGCATCGGGAGTCCCGCACGACGGCCAGCTCGTGCTAGCTAAGTACGGAATGTATTTCCCCCTCTTCGGATAAAAAAAAAACACACACACACACACACATATACATATATATATATATATATATATATATATATATATATATATATATATACTGGCTAACAATGGAAAAAGATGTTTTCCTCCAATTTTCTCGCGTCTGCCGTGGTTCTTCCCTGTTGACCAAATGAATTCTATGATCCAGCCAATTATCAAAATACGATAGACATGAGTGTTGCATCTAGTCAGAGGGTTGATACAAGCACGTGACCCTGTCAGGAAACGTAATAATATCTCCACATATTCTTGCTTCTGCCAAGAGGAAGAATAAAAGTTTATATCAATAGTAGTCCACAAAAAACTGGAATAAGGTTTGCACATGGCCAAGTAACATTAGTACAGAAATCTTACTTTGCCATTCAAACATATATATATATATATATATATATATATATATATATATATATATATATATATATATATTTATTAGATTTGGTTTCACTAAATTCACTTTTTAAAAAATATATTTATTACAAAAAAAATCATATGTTTAAGTTACAAAGACAATATTATAGGTATGAAATTAAATGAAGATAATGAACACTGAGAATTGTTTTCGGTTACATTTATAACGTAAAAATGCTGACGCTATGTCATCAGTTTTCATGTGAACAAAGCATCTACGTGATTTCTAAGAATTCTAAGAAGTTGTAATATGATACTTGTGTGAAGTCAATTACGGTTCAAGCACCTATGGTAATTTTAACGTGTAAATTGTAAGTTAGTGCACTTCTCATATAACAACTCCCATTATACATGAAAAGTTGATGCTTTACATCAACAAAAAATACATTCTTATAAATGAAATGGTTATACAGTTGTCTCTGTGATCGGGTTTGGTTTTAATACTGGCCTTAGTTTAGGCAGCATTCTTAGAAACGATGAAGGCGTCGTCGGTTGGTCGGTATTTCCTTGGGCTTTTGGGCGCTCTTCAATTTTCTTTGTGATGATGTTGAAAATGATGATCGCTGAAATGATCATGACGACAGCTATTGTCGTATACGTAAACCAAGAGATGTTCTTGGTTAGGAAAGGCTGATTTATAAGGCCATCTAGGTCTCTGGAGTACTGTTCTAACTTATGGTTCGCAACGTCCAGTTCCTCCACGTTGATGCTGCTTATGTCGAAGGGTTTCAGCTCGGGAATTTGTATCTTTTCTGGAACTGTATCGCAACAGTTGTAAGGTACTGTAACTGTGTGATAGACTTCGGAAAGGGCTGTTTCTTTTCCAGACTCAGCCTGGACCTTAGTAACACCTACAAAGGCACTACACTCCGATTGAAGTTTTAGAATGGAGTTGCGCACTAGAGTTAAAGTAGTTGAGTTCTTTTGATTGCAAGTCACCACAACACGTAAAGGTTCGGAGGTCACGATAAGCCACATATTTTGTTCAAGTTTTTGGACACTGTAACCCTGACTAAAAATTACTGCACTTCTGCAATTGTCCGGCACATTTTGAATACTTTTCAGAAGTTGCACCTCGCACGGGCGTTAGAGTCTATAGGATAGGCGTATAGGTCGGGACACAATTTTCTTCCGATAGCAAGCGGTTTACACGCGCTCAAGTCCTTGATTGAAATAAACATTAAAGAGTCTTCGTTTTTCGCGAGGTACTTTTGAGTAAAAGACAAAAGGTGATGTAACCCAGTTCTGTCATCGTAAATTGGGATAGGGTATAACCGGAAAAGGGTGTATGGTTGTTGTTCTACTAATGGAATTCTTAAGACAAAAATAAGATCTGAGTTTGTTTGGAAAGCTTCTAACTCGTTAAAATAGATGTATGTATGATTTTAAGTCGCGCGAAAGTAATTGAATTTAGCACATTATTTAGGCTATCTTCCAAGTAAAGGTTAGTTTCTTGCATAATTCGAGCAACATAAGTTTCGTTGCGATGTAGCCGACTTTATCGTTAATTTTTCCGATTGTGGTTTCTAGTTTTATCATATTGCTGTTAGAGAGTTTTTCGTCAATTTGAAGTTTTTGGACGGTCTCGTTGAAGTTTTTAATGACAGAGGTAGTTACACTGATTTGGTTTTTGAGTAAATTTTCTATTTGTAATTTACCTTGATTGAGCCTATTTATACTATCAGTAAAATATTTACCGTCATCCGCGTCTAAGTTTCCGGTAATTGCTTTGAAAAGAGTACCGGCGCCATCAAGTATGCCGCGTTTTGGTCTTTTGGTGTCCATATTTATTTCGGTTTAGGAGATTTATGTGAGTTTGTACATCTGAGCGGAAGTAATTCATTGCGAAAGATTAACACTTAACAGTTTCGATAAATGTTTGTAAAAGTCTATTATTTGTCGTGAAAACGTGTTCGAGGGCAGAAATATTTTTATGGACCAAAAGTGTCCATTTATTGTTAGAAACGGTTATTCGGGCTTCGTTGTGGTAGTATATCCCTAATGTGTTATTTATAGTTTCGACTTGATATTGGGCTACTGCTGATACGAACAGCAGGCACAACCTGAAACAGAAATAAACTTTCTGAGAACGGTTTCATTCTGTCGAAATTTACTTTAGTTTTTTGTTTGGTTTTTGGATTTAGTAATGTCGCGGAATTTTTGTGAATCTCCAGGATTTCGAAAGGACCATTGAATTTATTTTGGAGTTTGTCCTTGATTTGGGATTCCTTGATATAGACTTTATCGCCTATTTGATAATTCGGGAGATTTTCGGAAACATGTTTATAGAATCGGGCTTTCGCATTGTGCTTTTGAACTTCCGTTCTGTCACGAGCGATTTTATAATAGTGTGTGATACGGTTGTTGAGATCTCGGATGTATTTAGTTATTAATGATTGTTGATTGTATAGAGTTTCGGGAGACCTACTCGAAGTATGTCCGTAAACAAGTTCGTAAGGAGTGAATCCGTGAGTTTTGTTTGCGGAGTTGTTGTATGCAATGATTGCATAAGGAAGGATGTTGAAGGGGTGTTCGTCGGGATTTTCTAATTTGTGGATTCTAATCGTGTCTAGTAAGGTCGAGTGGAATCGTTCTAATGAACCATTCGACTGGGGATGTTCCACACTAGAATAGGACAGTTTGATATCAAATAGTTTACACAAATCTCTCATCAGAGCGTTGTCGAATTCCCTGCCATAATCACAGTGTATCCGTAATGGGGTACCGAAGTGTTGGAAATATAGTAGTAAAGTACTAACAACGGTTTTTCCGGATTTGTTATGGGGTAGGTCTGAGAGAATTTTGTTAGTTCGTCCCGGATAGTCAATGCGTAGTTTCTTGTCGGGACTTCTAGGATATCGATGCTGACACGTTCAAAGGGTGTCCGTGGGGTTTCAGTAATGACAAGTGGGCTGTCGAGATTTTTCCGGTAAACTTTTGCTCTCTGGCAAGTTTGACAGTTTTTGATAAAATTGTCAACGTCCTTAGTCAGTCCTTGCAATTGTATTTTTCTTTTATTCTGCGGATAGTTTCATTGATACCTCGATGTATATTATTTTTGCCATTATGGAATTGGTCGAGAATGATAGGTATTTGGTCTTTCTCAACCGTTTGGAAGATATTTTGGCAAAATTTCTATTTGATATCGGTTTCGGAAAAGATAAACGAAAGCATTTCCAAAATGGGCAGTTGAATGTTATTCTCAACACAGAATACTTGGTTTTCAGTGAACACATCTCTACTATTATACAAAGATGCGAAAAGAATTTCGTTGACTACTTCTGGGTCAGAAGGGAGAGGGACGATGTAATAGCGTCTTTTTCTGACACTTTTGCTGGCACAGACATTTACTCTAGGGGTACGGAAATAAATCAGCATTTTCCTCAAAAATGTCTTCGATGATGTCATGGTGAAAATCTTTTATGAGAGAGCCTTGGGGAAACACTAGGATGTTTTTGTTTCCTCGGTCTAAGAGTTGGCAATTAGAAAATTGAATTTTGTCGTAATCTATGAGTAAGACGGTTTGATATCGCTCGACAAAAGTTCTAAATTCTTCAGAGATTTGTTGGAGATTAATGGGACTTCTTGTTTGGGGTTCTTGTGAGTCATCGTCAGTTTCGTTTGTTGGGAGTACTGTAAATGGTGTTAGGTGATTGTTTGCTTGAAATGATATGTATTCATTAAAGTTGTTAACTTTAATGCGAGAGATAGCGTCGGCATTTTTATTTACTTTGCCGGGTTTGTAAATTATTTGATAGTCGTACTCCTCGAGCTTAAGGCGCCATCTTGCAAGTCTACTTCCAGGATCCTTTATAGAAAACAGCCAAGTTAACGGGCGGTGATCGGTCAGAAGTAGAAACTTACGGCCAAAAATTATTGGACGAAAGTGTTTAACCACCACACTATTGCAAGGAGTTCTCGTTCTATAGTTGAATACTTAGTTTCAGCATTGCAGAGAGTTCTGGAGGCATAGGCTACGAGCAAATCTTTACCTACGGGGCCTTGAGAGAGCACTGCCTGCGCCGACAGCGAATGAACTGGCGTCGGTTGTAAGAATAAATAGCTCTTCAAAATTAGAGTATATGAATATGGGGGTAGATGTAAGGGCTCTTTTTAATTCGTCAAAAGATTTGACGCATTCGGAATCGAACTGGAAAGGTATCTCTTTTTGAAATAATCTTGTCAAAGTTTTCGAAATCTTGGCGAAATTCGGGATGAATCGCCTGTAATAACCAGCTAACCCTAAGGGCTTGATATCTCTTGGGTTTTTTGGTTGGGGAAAATTTAAGATACAATCTACCTTTGAGGGGTTAGACTTCACGCCTTCAGGAGATATAAAGTGGCCAAGATACGCGACCTCTTTGCGAAGAAACTCTCATTTGTCGGGTTGGATTTTTAGATTAGCTTTTCGCAATCGATGGAAAACTTCATAAAGTCGGGCTATTTGCTCATGTATAGTCGGAGAATAAACGATTATGTCGTCCATATAGACTAAACATCTCTCGTTTTGAACACCTAAAAGAATATTATCCATTACCCTTTGGAAGGTGGATGGAGCGGTTTTAATATATATATATATATATATATATATATATATATATATATATATGAACTGAGCTAGGTTCCGGGTGAGAACCGCGTCTGAATTTATTGAATACTCGACGTTTCGACTCCTGCTTTGGAGCCATTATCAAGAGAAAAAGTGAAAAAGAGTTTCAGAGTCTAGATCGAACTCGGGGCCTCAATCTGCCTACTCCCCATGAGTCACTAGGTTACTGAACTGAATTTGAGTCTGCTCTGCTTCTTTATTAATAGTTAGCGCTGGGTTAGAAGAAGATGTCACGTGATGAGGCTGTGTTGTGATTGGTTGGGTATTGGTGGGCGTGTCTGCTTTGTTTAATCTGGCAAATACGGAGGTCCAAGCTGTGGGAAGACGAGTGCTGTCATCGCGTCTATTTAGACAGATAGGTCTTTTCTCTATTTCGATGGCTTCGTGAATAGTGGATGCCCTAAGAGAATTGAGAGATATGATAGTCCTACTGTCCTCGAAGTTGATGGAGTGCCCTGTTTGGATATGGTGATGCGCGAGAGCTGAAGTCGGATCTTTTTTACGAACTGACAGAGAGTGTTCATATACTCGATGGTTAACGCGCCTGTTGGTACGACCGATGTAGCTTTGTGGGCAATCGCAACATGATATTTCGTAAACTCCTCAATCCTCGTTAGGTACTTTGTCTTTGGGGTTACCGGTTAAGTTGCCTATAGTTTAAGTGGTGTTGAAGACAATCTTTATTTGATGTCTTTGTAAAATCCGTGCTATTTTGTCAGTGACTCCTCGAATGCATGGAAGTACGGCTTTTTGATGTTGTTGTTCTGTTTCTGACGGGGTTGGTGTGATTGGGATTATTAAGTTCGTTTTGTCTATTGTCAATATCTGTTAAACGAATAGATCTAAGAGTCAAAGATTTCATTACAGAACTCAATTGGGCAGAGTGGTGGTGTGATTGGGCATTTAAGTATCGATTGGTATGGGTTGGTTTTCTATAGACGGTATGTGAGAATCTGTCATTGTTGGTTTTTGTTATGAGGACATCAAGAAACGGGAGAGAAGAATCGGGCTCGATTTCCATTGTAAATTGTATATTAGAGTGTATACCATTGAGGTGTTGTCGGAAGAAGTCTAATGAATCTCTGCCATGAGGCCAAATGACAAAAGTATCATCTACATATCTAAGCCAACAGGAAGGTTTTAAATTAGACGAGTTTAGGGTCTGGGTTTCGATTTGTTCCATGAAAATGTTAGCAAGCACTGGAGAAAGAGGTGAACCCATGGGGGCCCCACGGACTTGTTTGAACAGAGTGTTTTGAAATGAAAAATAAGTGTTAGAGGAACAGTGTTGTACAAGTTTGATGATGTCAGAAGAGATATTGTATTTTGTTCTTAAAATATCTAACGTTTCTGAAATGGGGACATTGGTGAAAAGAGATACAACATCGAAGCTAACTAGGATATCATTTTCTGAAATTCTGTAAGCACTTAGGATATCTAGGAAGGAAGAAGAGTTCTTTACGTACGAGGATGCTTGCTCGGCTAGAGGTTGAAGGGTTTTGGCTAAGTACCGGGCTAATTCTTGGGTCGGGGATTTTACCGAACTGACAATGGGCCTCAGAGGAATGTCCGGCTTATGAATTTTGGGTAGTCCGTAAATTTTCGGAATTTTAGAAGACTTTTTACGAGGAATGATGATCTTTTTGAAGTCAAGAGGAAGTTGTGTCCTGTTGATGATTTCCTTAGTCTTTTTCTCTAAGTAAGTAGTAGGATTATTGTTCATTATTTCGTAGTCTGCAGTGTGGAGTAGGGAATTCATCTTGTGAACATAGTCCTTAGTATTGAGAAGAACAGTCGCGTTACCTTTGTCGGCAGGAAGAATAGTTATGTCATCGTTGTTGCGTAGTTGTTTTAGTGCATGTCTTTCGTTAGAAGTTAGGATTGATTTTGGTGGCTTTGATGTGCGGAGTACTCTAGCAATGTCTTGACGAGTATCTTCAGCCTCAATATCTGTTAGTTCAACCAAAGCTACCTTAACTTGAGAAATGATTCTTTCAATTGGAATAGTTTTCGGCGTCACTGCGAAATTGAAACCTTTGGATAGGACGTGTAAACTGGTAGAGTTTAAGGGGAAGTCAGAAAAGTTATGGATGGTCGTCTGAGGGGGTGAGGTGACAGCGGGTTGTTGTTTTGTAATAAGTCGTGTTAGCTTAAGTTTTTGAGTGACTGTTTTCTTTTGGGCCAGGTGTTCGGCTTTATCGCTCGAAATGCGATTAAAATTGTCCCACAGAATTGGATGAGAGTTGAAAGTATGTAATGATGAATAACAGTGATACAAATTTCGGTTGGTTTGGTCAAGTTGATATCTGATTGAATGGATGGAATTTCGTAAGAGGGCCAAACTTGCTTTGTCAAGAACACTGGAAACTGAACGTGAAGAGGTGTGATGTTTTAGTTTGAAAGTATTTGGAATGACGTTATAAGTTCTACAAGATTTGAGGAAAACAAGATCACAAAGAAGCAGAGATATTCGAATAAGAAGTTTGCTGTATGTTTTGGTGAGTTGGAAGAAATCCTCCCGTAGAGGCGAATGAAATGTTCTGAGAGGCTTCCGCGGTCATTATATATATATATATATATATATATATATATATATATATATATATATATATATAAGACCCCCGGTAGCGCAGAGGGAATGTGCTCGAACATCCAAAATTTCACTAATCCGGAGGCTGAACCGAGTCTCGGACCCGGGTTCGAATCCCAGCAATGCCACGGCTTTTAATTAATAAAAAGTCATGACGTCATCTCGGGGGGTACGGTCGTCTCTGGTAACTGGCAAAATCCATGAGAAAGAGAATCATTGCTCCTTACCAACCCGCATTGAGGCAGCGTGGTAAGGTATGCCTCAGAACCTCAAACATGTCGAATTACAAAACTCACGGAATTGTACTCCAGGTGGGTAAGCAATCCCACACCGGAAAACCGGTCTGCCTCAAAGATTCTGGGGGAGGCAAACATTCGACTACACTACATCTAGCAATATATAACTGCCGAACACTCTCAAACAAAGCTAGAATTGTAGAATTAGAACAAGATGCAGTAAAAATCAAGTGAGATATCATTGGCATAAGTGAAGTTAGGAGGAAAAACGAAGAGCTAATAACACTTGAATCAGGCAACCTCCTATACCACCGAGGAACACCAACTGGAAGAACTAGCGGTGTTGGATTCCTCATACATAAGAGATGGACCGATAAAATTATAGGCGTGTCCGGAACATCAGACAGAGTCGCTAGTCTAACATTGTCGCTTTCGAAAAGATACTCCATTCAAGTAATACAAGTTTACGCCCCAACAATTAGCCATTCTGACGAAGAAGTCGAACAACTATACAGCGAAATCAAAGAGGCATTAGATGCAAACAACAGCCATTTCAAATACATTATCGGCGACTTCAGCGCGAAAGTAGGGAAAAGACAAGACCGAGAAGGATCAGTGGGGAACTTCGGGTTCGGTGAACGAAACGAAAGGGGTCAGAGATTAGTACAGTTCGCGCACTATCAGAACATGTACATATCAAACTCCTTCTTCAAGAAAAATTCAAATAGGAAATTGACTTGGGAAGCTCTAAATGCGTCAATTAAAAATGAAATTGACTTTGTCCTGACAAACAAGATTAATACCATCAAAGATGTAAGCACGCTAAATAAATTCAGGACAGGAAGCGATCACAGACTTGTCAGAGCAAGAATTGCCCTTAATACGAAACTGGAGAGATTTAAACTTAATAGAAAGACGCCCGCTACTAGCATAGACATTAACAACCTGAAAGAAAACTCTGAAAAATATCAGACGCTGATAGAAGAGAAGCTCCGGGAACAACAAGACAACACACAACAAATGAATACAATACTGACCTGTGCTATAGAAATAGGCGGAACCCAACAACGAAACGAACACAATAAGCTTAGTTCGGAAACAAAGGCGTTGCTTCAGAAAAGAAGAGAACTGAAAAGAACAACACACATCCAACGCATAGAATACAGTGAATTATGCAAGACAATAAGAAAGAGAATTGCAGAGGACATCAAAAAATACAATGAAAAAATGGTAGAAACTGCAATTGAAAATCGGAAAAGTTATAAAAACGCTAAGAAAGCATTGGTAATTGGGAAAAGACAAGTAATCGCATTGACAGAAGAAAATATCAGAATAACGGATAGACACAAAATAATGGAGCATGTCACGAAGTTCTACAAGGATCTATACAAAGCCCCCGAATCTCTGGAAATGCAGCTGACGAAAGAAGAAATACCTGAAATACTCGTGGAGGAAGTGGAATGAGCGGTCAAGAAAATGAAAAATGGTAAGAAGACAGGTAACGACGCAGTAACGGCTGAACTACTAAAATACGCTGGTAGAGAAGCATGGAAACGCCTAGCCAAAATATATACGAATTGCCTAAGAACCAGACACATCCCAGAAAAATGGAATAGCGCCCTCATATTATTAATCCATAAGAAAGGCAATAAAGAAGACATTCGGAACTACAGACCGATAAGTCTCCTGCCGGTAGTGTACAAAATATTCACTTAAATCATACAAAACAGAATACAGAGTACACTAGATTCCGCTCAACTCCGAGAGCAAGGCGGATTTCATAGTGGCTTCAGCACAATCGATCACATACACACTTTAAGGGAAGTTATCAGTCGAACTAGAGAATATCAAATACCACTTGCCTTGGCCTTCATTGACTTCGAAAAAGCGTTCGACACTATATATCCTAAGGCGGTAATCAACGCTCTGAGTGAACAAGGTGTAGATAAGCCATACATAGAAACGTTGGCTAATATATACAAGGAAGCCAAAGCCAAAATCAGAATATACGAAGGCAGCCCCGAATTTCCTACTAACAGAGGACTCAGACAAGGTGACTCAATATCACCGAAGCTATTTACAGCGGCATTAGAGAGTATCTTTCGAGGATTAAACTGGGACCACAAAGGACTGAACCTAGATGGAGAATATCTGAACCATCTGAGATTCGCCGATGACATTGTCCTAATTGCCAATAATGCAGGAGAACTACAAAATCAAATAAATGAACTTAGCAGAGTAAGTAAGGAAATAGGCCTAAAAATAAATATCGGAAAAACAAAGATAATGTACAACGAACTAGTAGACACGCAAGACGTCACAATAGATAACACAATTCTGGAAATAGTAGAACAATATATATATACCTGGGTCAATTAATACACATATCAGATTCGCTACTACCAGAAATAAACAGAAGGATCAAACGTGCATGGATGACGTTTGGAAGAAACTCCATAATCTTCAAGTCACGAATGACATTCCGCCTTAAGAAGAAAGTATTTGATCAGTGTGTTCTACCAGTACTGACATACGGTTGTGAAACCTGGATTCTGAAAACCGAACTTACAAGAAAACTTCAAGTAGCACAAAGGTCTATGGAAAGATGCATGATCGGAATAACGAGAAGAGATCGGAAGAGAATAGAGTGGATAAGGAACAAAACCCAGGTAATAGATGTTATCCACAGAGTAAAATCTCTGAAGTGGCAGTGGGCAGGACATTTGGCAAGAAGACAAGATAATAGGTGGTCAACAAAAATCACGCAATGGTATCCTAGGGGTGTTAAAAGACCAAGGAAGCGCCCCAATGTAAGATGGGACTATGACATCAAGAAAATAGCAGGCATAACCTGGTCCCAAAAAGCGTACAACAGAACAACATAGAGAGAAATGCGAAACAAATATGTAAGAGAAGCTACACCATAAAATAATGGTCGAAATTAGCTGAACATGATGATGATATATATATATATATATATATATATATATATATATATATATATAATATCATCAGTAATTAGAGTACCTCCATCAAAATTTTCAACAATTTAATGGTATTTCAACATTTCATTATATACAATAAATTCATTAACGCTGTTAATAGATTCTGATTTAGGTGACTTATATACTCCAAGTATCTTCATATTTACTTATAAACCGCAATCCTAAGTGTCCGAAGTTACTTTGTGCCATAAAACTCACATAAAGATTTACATAATTTATTCGTTGATCCAAGCACCAGTTCATTATTAATACTATCAGTGACGGTCCAGTACGTTCGTTGTAGAGTATAATATATAGAAAATTTACACACTATAAATCGCCAAAAACTTTAAAAATTCAAAAACACCATTCTGTTTCTGTTGGTACGTTCGATTCCACACGTTACGGAAAGATAACTGTATTTTATAGAATAGTATTCTTAAAACGTTCGTATTTGAAGACTAAAATTGTGTACCTACACAATCGACAAATGTTATTTTTTACTGACTGTGTCTGGCGTGACATGGTCTCAGTATACTCTAAAATCGATGTTTATCTAGCCTTTGGGAAATCAAAGGAAGCTATGACACTCGCTTCAAAGAAACCAGTGAAATCAAGCTTTTCTGGTCCTTATATACTACCTGAAAATATTTATAATAGATGTACTTTATCCCGTATTTTTCAGATTAATATTTATATTTAAATCGAACCGAATAATTAATCTTTTTTTCAGCAAGGACAATATAATGTATGTTCATAATTTTTTACGCAGTCAAATAGTGGACGCTATAGACATGATTTTTAAGGTAATTGTTTGTAGTTACATGAACTTTGAAATGGGTTAATAACCAAATATCTTATTTCTATTTTATATTTTATTGAAGATAACTTATATTGTTTGGATACATTTTATCTAATTAATAATGTGGAAAATAATTTTTTATCTTTTTTTAGTACAAGTTATTATGTGGTTTATTTAATGCCTTCTTGACTAGGATTGCCAGTCAGCTGGTTTTCAACCTTGACTGGTTCTATAGAGGTAAGCCAAAGATATGAACTTAATTGAGATTTTTCTATTCCATAGCATATACTCGATTTATACTAAACATTTTGCTCTCCTTATATTTTTTGAGTAAGTAAGATTGTGCATGTTATAACGAATGTGACATGGACGGTGCTTCATTTGGAGCATATTGTATGGGCTCATTGTATTCGGAATAATGTCTTGAAATGAAAAATGGCCACATATTTTAGATTCGTACGTTACCAGTTAGAGAAGTTATTGACAAATTCTGTTTAAAATATATTTTTTTCAAAAAACTTAAGAGCAACTAATATTATTGAAACCTGTCGAAATATTTAAACAGTGGACTTATTGTAATTCGCTCTGACTATATTTTGTTGAAGGCAAATGTCCTCAGCAGATCCAATTTTGCCATCGAACTACAAGGTTTCTAGACAAATCATTCCCATAATTTTGAGACAACGATACTCTTCAAGTTATTGTTGTTACTATTATTAGTTCAGAATTATTCGTTGTTTTCCTTAAATTCATTTTAGAGTGGGATTGTATTTTTTATTTAGAACATGCAATCATCAAGATGTAAGATATATTTTATTTTTGTTAACTGTTACCCATTGTGTTACACTTTCCATTTTAGTGCGACATCTCTTGTCTGCTAGTGTAATGATGTAGCAAGTGTAGCAAAATAACAATCTATATTAGGAGCAGGGACTCTGGGTAGTTTTTTTCATTTTTGGCTGCTGGACAATCACCCACGGTTTCTTGGCAAATATTTGTTCAATTAAAAAATGCATGTTTGAATCTTAATCCAAAGACGTGCAGAATTCTTCAGAAGAAATATTATATTAGAGACAGGATTAAGTACCAATGCAAACTAGGTAGGTATCGTAAATGGCTGTGTAGTTGGTTCCGTAAAGATATTCAAAAAGTAAGTGTTCATAGAATTGATTAGAGAGACAATAGAGCAATACCTACAATTCAGTCAAATCCTTCGAAACAATCATTTGAATTTCGTTAAGTGTCCCAGGGCTCATCTAAACGGGCTGAAATTCTCCTGTTCGTTTGTCCGACGTATACCTTGTCGCACGTTCCACAAGTTATACTATGTACTCCTCAGTTTTCAAGTTTAACTTTTGGTTTGGGATTTCCTAAACTTGTGCCTATGGTCTGGTGTGGTTTGTATGCTGTCGCTATGTCATGCCTTCGAAGAATTCGGCTAATTCTGTCCGTTGTCCCTTTGATGTATGGTAAGACTGCTTTTGGTTTTTCGGTGAGGTCATCATTTGGTTTTGGCTCAAGGTGTTGTTGTGCTATTGCCTTGTTGATTGTGTGGTTTGTGTATCCGTTTTGCCGTAGAGCGTTAGTTATGTTTCAATTCGTGTGTTTCGTTATTGTCGTCGGTCAGTCGTATGGATCTGGAAACTAGCGTGTTGGCAACTCCCTGTATTTGCGAAGGGTGGTGATGGGATTTGTAGTTTAAGTATCTGTTTGTATGTGTTGGCTTTCTACATACGGTGTGGTCGAACTGCCTATTCTGGGGTTTTTTTCTTACGAGGACGTCAAGAAAAGGCAGCTGGTTGTTTTCCTCAAGTTCTACTGTAAATTGAATCCATAAAAAAGTCATTAAGTTAAAGACTTTATCACATTACAAAAAAAAAATAAGAAACACATCAATAACTTCGTATGCTTACAAAAACTTCTTTATTTCAACCCCTTTCCAACGATATATCGCACGTATTGGAAAGCAATCAGTATCACAATAAAATTTGAGATTGTAACTTACAAGGTTAGAACTAAACATACACCAAAAAGCAATAATTTGTTATAAATTTTGTTCAAACCGGCTTCTACCACTACGGATGCAATAACATCTTTTTCTGACTCATACAGTGGTAGTCTCTAGTCGAATATCATTCCATATTATTTCAAAAGCAACATTTATTCTTGCTTTTAACTGCTCCATGGGAGTCAGATCTGGCGACTATAGGAACAAGTTTAAGAAATCACAAACCAAAAGTTACACTTGAAAACCGAGGGGTATATCGTATAACTTGCGGAACGTGCGACAAGGTACACCGTCCCCGTAGAGGATTTCTTCTAACTCACTAAAATATACAGCAAACTTCTTATTCGAAAATCCCTGCTTCTTTATGATCTTCTTTTCCTTAAATCTTGCAGAACTTATAACAACAATCCAAACACTTTCAAACTAAAACATTACAGTTCTTCACGCTCAGTTTCTAGTACTCTTAATATTCTTAATACACCAAGTTTCGCTCTGTTGCGAAATTCTATTCTTAAGTGAGATATCAAATTGATCAAACCAGCGCTGATTGTTGTTATAATAGGTATACTGTGTGAATCAGCCAAATGGAGTAAATTCTTTATTTCAGATATTTTACATGTTTATTAAAGTTTCCGAAAGTCGTCAATTTTTGGGGATATGAATCAAGGAAAAAATGTTGTTCCTACATTGAAACCTGTTCGACTGATAGTTATTTTCCCAAATTGTTTAAGGGGCTGGTAAAGAATTGTAATATATTATGAGAGAGGTCTATATTCAAAAATGTTAAAGTTTTTAGATTTATTGCAAAATTAAAACATAAATCTGATTTCCTAAATTAGCTACAGCATCTCCAGAACTTTTTTCCCGTCTATTACTTCATGATGAAAATGTAATAGCATAGTATTTTTACTTTCGAAACGTATTAATAAAAAAAGTTTTTAAAATTACCATAGCAATGTTGATTTTCTTCAAAATAATCATGTTCCAGGGCTAACATCATATTCACATTTGAATACTATAAAAGATATATAACATCCAACGTTTCAGCCTGCATGTAAAGCTCATGGCTTGATAGATGACAAGCATTGTCATGTAGCATCAAGAAGTCGATAAACTTTTAAAATGCGGGAGTTTTTGGGTATAATGTTAGTATTTTGTCTTATGAATGATACTTCTAATAATAATAAGTTTTTCACAAAGTATAGAGACAAACTTTAAGCAACAGCAATAATGTAACAGATATTGAAATATACAATACACGTTTGATATTTCTTTCTCACTCTTCGTGTGCAAAATATAAAAGAATATGGTTTGCCGATACCCTGAAGAGTAGGTGGACCTTTAACATATGGAGAGTATGTAAGATAAACCAGTTACGATATTGCAGCTTTGAATAGGGGTATGTTAAGAAACGAATCATCATTAATGGATAAACATTACTACAACTCTACTATATGGTGGAAAGACTCCACATTACGCCTCAAACTTAACACTATCGAGACTCTTGCATGGAATATCAACAGACAGACAAATATGGCTAAAATATAATAGCAGTACAAGCTTATTATTTGGGATGAGCCCATGTCACATAAAAAATGTGTGTTAAGCTAGCAGAGCCATTTCATAACGTCCAAATGGTACCTACTCCAGAATTTATTGCTAAATTATTGCTAATTTATTACGCAAAAATTAAATTTATTGCTCCCACCCCTCCCGAGAAACAGTGGCTATGCTAAGTTTAAACTAAAGTTAGCATAGCCATATTCTATATCTCCGGAACGAACAGCGCTACCGAGATGATGTTGGTGGCGTATTTTATTGCTAATTAATTGCTATCGAATGGCACTAGAGCAAATAACCAAAAATACCCCTTCATCCCTTACTGAATTTCTCACCCCCTCGACAATAAAGAAAAAAAATTTGTTTCAATATTTTGTGTCGTATAAAATCAGTAGATTTTTAATTGCTGAAGTTTTACCCTCATTACGATTTCATTCCTCCAACCGCTTCCGAGAAACTGTGGACACGCCAACTTTAGACTAAAGTTAACATAGCCACATCTATATCTCCGGAACGAACAGTGCTACCGGGGTGATCTTGGGGGCGTATTTTATTGCTAATTAATTGCTATCGAATAGTACCAGGGCGAATACCCAAAACCTACCCCTTCATCCCCTACTCAATTTCTGACACTCTGACAAGTAACAAAAATATTTATTTCAATGAATTTCGTTATTAAAATCAGTAGACTTATAATTGTTAATTAATTGCTGAAGGTCTACCTTCGTTACGATTTATTGCTCCAACCCCTTGAGAGCCAACTTTAGACTAAAGTTAGCATAGCCATATTCTATATCTCCGGAACGAACAGCGCTACCGAGGTGATCTTGGTGGCGTATTTTATTGCTAATTAATTGCTGTCGAATGGCACCAGAGCAAATAACCAAAAAATACCCCTTCATCCCCTACTGAATTTCTCACCCGCTCGACAATAAAGGAAAAAATTTGTTTCAATATTTTTTTGTCGTATAAAATCAGTAGATTTTTAATTGCTGAAGTTTTACCCTCATTACGATTTCATTCCTCCAACCGCTTCCGAGAAACTGTGGACACGCCAACTTTAGACTAAAGTTAACATAGCCACATCTATATCTCCGGAACGAACAGTGCTACCGGGGTGATCTTGGGGGCGTATTTTATTGCTAATTAATTGCTATCGAATAGTACCATGGCGAATACCCAAAACCTACCCCTTCATCCCCTACTCAATTTCTGACACTCTGACAAGTAACAAAAATATTTATTTCAATGTATTTCGTTATTAAAATCAGTAGACTTATAATTGTTAATTAATTGCTGAAGGTCTACCTTCGTTACGATTTATTGCTCCAACCCCTTGAGAGCCAACTTTAGACTAAAGTTAGCATAGCCATATTCTATATCTCCGGAACGAACAGCGCTACCGAGGTGATCTTGGTGGCGTATTTTATTGCTAATTAATTGCTGTCGAATGGCACCAGAGCAAATAACCAAAAAATACCCCTTCATCCCCTACTGAATTTCTCACCCCCTCGACAATAAAGAAAAAAATTTGTTTCAATATTTTGTGTCGTATAAAATCAGTAGATTTTTAATTGCTGAAGTTTTACCCTCATTACGATTTCATTCCTCCAAACCCTTCCGAGAAACTGTGGACACGCCAACTTTAGACTAAAGTTAGCATAGCCATATCTATTTCTCCGGAACGAACAGTGCTACCGGGGTAATCTTGGGGCTTATTTTATTGCTAATTAGTTGCTATCGAATGGCATCAGTGTAAATATCCAAAATCTACCCCTTCATCTCCTACTGAATTTCTCACCCCCTGACAAAAAAAACAAAAAAAATTATTTCAATGTTTTTCGTTGTTAACTTCAGTAGACTTTTATTTGCTAATTAATTGCTGAAGCTCTACTTTCGTTACGGATTTATTGCGTCAACCCCGTCTGAGATACTGTTGTTATGCCAACTTTAGACTAAATTTAGCATAGCCATATCTATATCTCCGGAACGAAGGTCGTTATCGGTATCGAATGGCACCAGACCAAAAACCCAAAAACAACCACTTCATCCCTACTCAATTTCTCACCCCCTCGACAATAAAGAAAAAAATTTGTTTCAATATTTTGTGTCGTATAAAATCAGTAGATTTTTAATTGCTGAAGTTTTACCCTCATTACGATTTCATTCCTCCAACCGCTTCCGAGAAACTGTGGACACGCCAACTTTAGACTAAAGTTAACATAGCCACATCTATATCTCCCGAACGAACAGTGCTACCGGGGTGATCTTGGGGGCGTATTTTATTGCTAATTAATTGCTATCGAATAGTACCATGGCGAATACCCAAAACCTACCCCTTCATCCCCTACTCAATTTCTGACACTCTGACAAGTAACAAAAATATTTATTTCAATGTATTTCGTTATTAAAATCAGTAGACTTATAATTGTTAATTAATTGCTGAAGGTCTACCTTCGTTACGATTTATTGCTCCAACCCCTTGAGAGCCAACTTTAGACTAAAGTTAGCATAGCCATATTCTATATCTCCGGAACGAACAGCGCTACCGAGGTGATCTTGGTGGCGTATTTTATTGCTAATTAATTGCTGTCGAATGGCACCAGAGCAAATAACCAAAAAATACCCCTTTATCCCCTACTGAATTTCTCACCCCCTCGACAATAAAGAAAAAAATTTGTTTCAATATTTTGTGTCGTATAAAATCAGTAGATTTTTAATTGCTGAAGTTTTACCCTCATTACGATTTCATTCCTCCAACCCCTTCCGAGAAACTGTGGACACGCCAACTTTAGACTAAAGTTAGCATAGCCATATCTATTTCTCCGGAACGAACAGTGCTACCGGGGTAATCTTGGGGCTTATTTTATTGCTAATTAGTTGCTATCGAATGGCATCAGTGTAAATATTCAAAATCTACCCCTTCATCTCCTACTGAATTTCTCACCCCCTGACAAAAAAAACAAAAAAAATTATTTTAATGTTTTTCGTTGTTAACTTCAGTAGACTTTTATTTGCTAATTAATTGCTGAAGCTCTACTTTCGTTACGGATTTATTGCGTCAACCCCGTCTGAGATACTGTTGTTATGCCAACTTTAGACTAAATTTAGCATAGCCATATCTATATCTCCGGAACGAAGGTCGTTATCGGTATCGAATGGCACCAGACCAAAAACCCAAAAACAACCACTTCATCCCCTACTCAATTTCTCACCCCTGACAAGTAACAAAAATATTTAGTTCAATGTTTTTCATTATTAAAATCAGTAAACTTTTTATTGTTATTTAATTGCTGAAAGTCTGCCTTCGTTATGTTTTTATGCTCCAACCCCTTGCGACAAACTGTGACTATGTCAACTTTAGAATAAAGCTAGCATAGCCATATCCATATTTCCGGAACAAACGTCGTTATCGGTATGGTCTTGGGGCGTTTTTTTATTGCTAATTAATTGCTATCGAATGGCACCAGACCATAAACCCAAAAACTACCACTTCATCCCCTACTCAATTTCTTACCCCCTGATAAGTAACAAAAATATTTAGTTCAATGTTTTTCGTTATTAAAATCAGTAAACTTTTTATTGTTATTTAATTGCTGAAAGTCTGCCTTCGTTATGTTTTTATGCTCCAACCCCTTGCGACAAACTGTGACTATGTCAACTTTAGAATAAAGCTAGCATAGCCATATCCATATTTCCGGAACAAACATCGTTATCGGTATGGTCTTGGGCGTTTTTTTATTGCTAATTAATTGCTATCGAATGGCACCAGACCATAAACCCAAAAACTACCACTTCATCCCCTACTCAATTTCTCACCCCCTGATAAGTAACAAAAATATTTATTTCAATGTTTTTCGTTATTAAAATCAGTATACTTTTAATTGTTAATTAATTCCTGAAGGTCTACCTTCGTTACGACTTTATTGCTCCAACACCTTGCGACAAACTGTGGCTATGCTAACTTTAGACTAAAGTTAGCATAGCCATATCAATATCTCCGGAACAAACGTCGTTATCGGTATGATCTTGGGGCGTATTTTATTGCTAATTAATTGCTATCAAATGGCACTAGAGCAAATAACCAAACAATACCCCTTCATCCCCTACTCAATTTCTCACTCCCTGACAATTTACAAAAAATTGTATTTAAATATTTTTCGCTGTTGAAATGAGTAGAATTTTAATTGCTAACTAATTGCTGAAGGTCTACCTTTGTTACGATTTTATTGCTTCAACCCCTTGCGAGAAACTGTGGCTATGCCATCTTTAGACTAAAGTTAGTATAGCCCTATCTATATCTTCGAAACGAAGGGCGCTATC
Organism: Octodonta nipae; assembly: GCA_034190945.1. Taxonomy (NCBI): domain Eukaryota; kingdom Metazoa; phylum Arthropoda; class Insecta; order Coleoptera; family Chrysomelidae; genus Octodonta; species Octodonta nipae. The sequence continues at coordinate 58,739,145 of CM067220.1, forward strand.
GGTATGGTCTTGGGTGCGTATTTTATTACTAATTAATTGCTATCGAATGGCACCAGAGCAAATACTCAATAAGTACCCCTTCATCCCTTAGTTAATTTCTCACCCACTGACAATTACCAAAAATATTTATTTCAATGTTTTTCGTTGTTAAAATATGTAGACTTTTAATTGCTAATTATTTGCTTAAGGTCTACCTTTGTTGCGATTTTATTGCTTCAGCCCCTTGCGAGAAACTGTGGCTATGCCAGTTTTATACAAAATTAGTATAGCCCTATCTATATCTTGGGAACGAACGGCGCTATCGGTATTGTCTTGGATGCGTATTTTATTGCTATCGAATGGCACTAGAGCAAATGCGCAGAAACTACCCCTTCATCACCTACTCAATTTATTACCCCCTGACAATAACAAAAATATTTATTTCAATGTTTTCCTTTGTTAAAATCAGTAGAGTCTTAATTGATAATTAACTGCTAAAGTTCTACCATTGTTACGATTTCATTCGTTCAACCCCTTCCGTGAAACTGGCTATGCCAACTTTAGACCAAAGTTAGCATAGCCATATCTATCGGGGTGATCTTGGAGGAGTATTTTATTGCGAATTAATTGCTATTGATTAGCACCAGAGCAGTAACTCAGTAACTCTACCCCTTCATCCCCTACTCAATTTCTCACCCCCTGACAATTAACAAAAATATTTATTTCAATGTTTTCGTTGTGAAAATGTGTAGACTTTTAATTGCTAACTAATTGCTGAAGGTCTACTTTTGTTACGATTTCATTGCTTCAGTTAAGCGCGTATTTTTCGAGGACATTTGTATGATTTGTGTCCTGGTCTCAAAAATATTATATGGCCAACGTATTATTCATGGACATTTGTATGTTTTGGGGAACAGGATTCAAAAAAATATTATACATGTACAGATTCAAATAGCTTTGATTCTAGACTGCAAAGACCACTTCATCCGTTGCAGTTTAAAGCCATTTAAGTATTATTATAAGCAAAGGTTCTTATTTGAACATAACAACAGGTCTTAATACAGTTTTGACCTTGATTATTAGGAAATTGTTGAGGAAAACATAAACTAATTAAAGGACCATTCATTCAACCTTACTCATGAAGTTATTACTGCATTAAACGGTATGCAAACGAAAACCCGGAATAATGTTTAACGAAAACTTTTAAAGAAATATTTGCATACAAGTTATTATTTGAGGACATTTATGCATCCAAAGTATCATTTGAGGACTGTTACTATCTCATCTCAAATCAACATGAATACTAAGCATGCCATCATTAGCTCGCGTTTAAATGAGTTCTGCTAGGTAGGACTATATGGAATGACATTTTATACTTAAAAGGTTGATAAATATACTCTAACATTTGTCGGTGAATAAGTAGTAAAACATCATTAGTAGAAGTATTGAGATGCAAGACATAGTAAAGAAGTAAAAAAGAACAATTAATTTAAACAAGTAAAGTATATTTTCAATAATGAAAAAACATCCGACATACTATTAGGAAAGAATGAAAATAATTAAACTTGAGCTCAAACCTTCGGTTTTACAGACCTTCAACAGAAGCAACTATCGACACTGTATGATATATTTTTCAAGCACATAAATTATTCACTGTTATATCAAACAGATTAATTATGAAATGTATCATTCATTTAAAATTGTTAATATTGGAACCCATGAGAGAAATTGAATGGAATTAATGTTAATTATACAATAGCGTCTCAAGGAGTTTAATACATTTTTAAATTAAGAATATTTATTGTTTATGGACAATCTTTTGTTATTGTGAATTAATTATCTTTATCCTATTTTAATAGTATGCAAGTTCAGTTCGACAACGATGTTCGTTCGGGGAAACCGAAGAATGGCTTGAAACGTTCTTGTTATTGTTTTGCAGCGAGTGGATAGTTTTTTGGGTGCAAGGTCCACTAAATTCACGGAATCGGACTCGGATGTTTCGTTTTAAATACTAAAGAAATTGAAATTGAACACTTGTGAACAATTTAGTAAATACGTATTTTGATTATCAAATTTTGTTTTCTTCAGCATAGAGTCTGTGAATGTCATTTATAAAGAACTAATATCAATGTAACTATGATTACTTTTATATTTTTTGGGCAATAACACCACAATCGAAATAAAACGACGTATATTGAAGGAAAACCAAACGTTTGGTGTTATTGCCCAAAAAACATAAAAGTAATCAAGAATATGCACAAACAACGTTTAGAAAACAATGTAACTATGATTACTAACATATTAAGGGTTTCGCTATTAAGGATTTGTTTACGTGTTATGAAAGAAAACAGATATTTTTTGAAACATTGCCTAGATACTCTTTAGTTCTGCAACAAACTTTTCGGCAATCTGAGACATCGAATTGGAACTATATTTGTAGTATCAATTATGTAACGGTGTTGTTTAGGATTGATTCATATGTTCAAAATTGATCAATACAACTATTTACATCGAAGTATCAGGGAATTATGAAGTCCAAATATTATGTTCAAATGATAACTTTACCAAAATATTCACTCTAAGGTACTAGGTGTTAAATTACACATCAGTTATTTTCATTGTTATATGCAATATCAGATTTTTAACCACTTTGGTAAATAAGACCACCATACTTGAAATTACTATATTTTTCCAAACATTTCGGGGTCTCGGCCAGACCCATTTATCAATGGCTCAGAAACTATGAAAAAAGGCCCAATTCTAAAATTTAAAATTAAAATGTATGGCAATATTAAGTGACGTATGACGTAACTAAGAGAATTTAATTTGATAAAATACAAGGTAGCACAGAAACTTCTATAGATCATGTAATAATAACCTGCATTTCACATTTTTAGAATTTGAATGGGTAATCTTCAGAATTTTATGTGGCGCTCCTAGGTGCGACTTTGTTATAAGATTCGCCAAAAAAGCGATCAAAGAATTCTAATAACTCATTGATCCCATTAAAATCATAAAGCAAAACCAAGGAAAAACCTTATGAACTATACCAATACTGAGTTGTTCACAACGACAGGACCATTCATTTTTCTCATAGTTTCTTTTCCATTGACAACGAGGTCCGACATAGACCCCGAATCGTTTGAAAAGATACAGTTATTTTGAGTATTGCGGTGTTATTTCCCAAAGAATGCTTAAACATTAACTACATAACTCACAACTATCCTTCAGAAAACAAATATTATCAGAAATGCAATTTATTTTTCGGTTTCAAACCGAATCCTTGATAGTTCTCCCCTTACTACAGGGTACATATATGGTTTGTCACTAACCGTTCGTATGAAAACAAAGAATAATATAATACCTACTTAACATTCAACCAAGGTTAGTTTTTTTATTTGATTTCACACTCCTCACAATGGCTTCTGAAAAATATAGATAAATTAAGTATTTGAAATTGAAGATGTAGTATCTAATAGCAATTGAATTAATTAATTAATAAATCAACTGACATTGAGAGAAAAGTCTCTATACATATTGGTTCAAACAACATTGTTCGACAACGATTCTTGATAAGGATAAAATGTCACATTTCACAGGTAAGTAAAATACACAATGCATTCACTCTATTATACAGGAAAACTTAGTTGGCAAATCCGTTGACCTACTTTCGGTCAGTTAAACCCGCCAGAGTTTTTTTTTAAAGGCAACTAGTGTTCCCGACAGTTTCGACAAAGTGCTCTTAGATACTACACCTTTTCAATTACTTTTCTGCATTTTACAGAAATTATTGTTTCTATAAGCAATGAAAACCCAAATGAGCATTCAAAATAACTATTTGCCTCCTCAGTCATTCACAAAAAAAAAGTTTTATAAAATTTAAACATTTCCATTTTCTAAGGTTTAATTTCTTATTCTATTATTTTCATTACTTCATAAATCCCTATAGAAACGGGAAAAATAACAAACAGCTCGCACTCCAGAAGTTGCTAGAAAAAATGTTTAGTTTATTATAACAATAAATTGATTCCGTAATTATTTGGCAAACTTCTTTTAAATTTTATGCTAAAATCGTATATACCGTACAAAAAAATAATATAAGTTAAGAATTGTCTTTTACATATTTGTAAATTGTTTTGAACTGTGCAAGCAAAAGTATATTTTTAACCGACTTCCAAAAAGGAGGAGGTTATCAATTCGTGGGCACTTTTTTATGCATGCTCAGTGATTATTCAAAAACGGCTTGGGCAAATTTGATGATTTAAACGCCATTGTATTAAGGAATATTACAGAAAGGTACCATACAATATTCTGCAACTTGAGATTTACGGTTTTCTAGAAAATCAGAAAAAACTGTAATTAATGGACTACATTTCAGTGAATTTCAATAAATAAAAAACGGCTAAACCAATTTAAATATTTTTAATTGTATTCTACAAAGAAATGTTCCAGCTTGACTCCCAATAATTATTTATAACGTAAAACAAACCGTTTTCCAGAAAATCATAAAATATTTGCAAAAACACGGTAAACCTTAATGTAAATAACAAATTTTCATCATAAATATTGTTACGAAATTTACCCAAAGCCGACCCTGTTGCATTTCAGTACGACAACAAACGTTTTGAGATAAAAAATGGTTCTCGAAAAGACTCGGCACCTTTAGGAGTGATGATGATTGTTACGAGAATTTTCTATGCTGGTTTTGTAAAGGCCACGATAGCGAATCAGTTGATGGAGCGAAGAGCTTATATGTAACATTGTTATTGTCATATTTGAATCAGCCATTGTACATTCGATGTAAATAAAAGTTTCTAGAAAAGTGAAAGTGAATATTAGTTTTATAATTTTAAATTGAACCCACGGACTTTACAACAATATTTAGCTTAAATGTCAAGATATGCCATTAAAGTATATCGTACAGGGTGTTTGCAACGGTTTTCATTGCAGTCCAGTGAAATGACAATTCCATTAGTGTATCAAAAAGAAAATTTTTTAGGTGAGCGATGTTTTCTATGTGGTTTACGGTGGTAGGTATATGCGTGCATGGAAATTCAAGCAGCAACGTGCGCAGTTGAAATAAGAGTGAAGTAAAACTACAGTTATACAGAGTGGATAAAAAACTTTAAAAATGGTTAAATAAGCATATGTAGCGAGGATATTTATATTAGAGGACGGAGGGTTCAAAAAATGTTAGAAGCAGTTGCATATATTGAATATTGAAATATAAGGTGAAGTGGAATTATAGTTATTCAAGGTAGCTAAAAAAATGTTATATAGTCTGGAACACAAGTAGTTGCTTATACTTGACACATTGGGAGAAGTAAAATTATAGCTATACAGGGAGATTTAAACAACAGAAAAACATAAACAGCCAATAGGGTGGAGAGGATTAATACTTATACAGGGCGGTTGAAACATCACGTAGAGTTGAATTATATTTGTACAGGGTGATTCAGAAAATGATAGATAAATAATTTATATTGGGTGACCAATAAACAAAAACATATACTGGGTGGTTGCAATATAGGGTGAATTAGAATTACACTTATAGAAACTGGGTCAGATAATAAAACAAACAAAAAGTTAAAAAAATATGTGGATAATATAAAAAATAGAAATTAGAGGGAGAGGGAGAGATAAGAATTCGCTAACATAATCAATAGAATTGTACCGTAAATCAGATAAAAAAAGAATGTATGTCAGAAAATAGTTATTAATTTTACACGGTTTCTAAACGGTTTTTATTTTAAGCCCGTTGAAGTCGGTTCTTTTTTAAATATAAATTATAAAACTTTACGGTGCTATATATGCAGATTGGTGCACTTACATAAACATTTTAAGACAAGAGTACATTTGTACTTAGTAATGTTTAAGAATGTATAATTGAGTGAGATTGGTTCATAGAAAGTGTTTTTCTACTGTTTGTTTTAGTTACGATGAACATCAACAATTAGTTATTTAAACGCCGATTAAATAATGATATCTAGAAACGTTGTATTTTATTTTGATTTGAAGCAGACTGGGATATTATTATGAAAATACAAGAAAATGCTTGATTGTGAATTCTTTAAACTATGAATATTATTATCTAACCTCAACAATTGAAAACTACTCAGCATATAGGTATTTGGTTAATATAGGGTTAGCATATACCTAGGTAAAGAGACAAGATTTCGATTTCGAAGTTTGAATGTTTATTTATAATAAATAGTATAAATATCAGATGCTAATCATACTGAACAAACGGAGACAACTCATATTAATTTTTTTGTTAATTTTTGGCTCTACTTGAATATGTTAGGAGATAGAAGGTCTACTTCACCATACTCTTCAACAACTAATACGAACTATCATGTGTCCTGGAGTTTAATATTTTAATAAGCGGAATTAAAAAATTTCTCCAAATTGCGGAATAATTTAAATTGACTATCGGCCTGAATATAGAAAATTTCCATAACTGTTAAAAAAAATGTTGAATAATTAATATTCACTCAAAAATTACAGTTAGTAACATCCTAACAAGTCAGATATTTGATCGAATTGTTTCATCGAAATTGTTTGTATTTTAGCAAAAAACCTTAACCAAATCTAAAGATTAAGTTACTAAACTGAATTCTACATAAACTTTATCAAAAATCAGAAGTTGAAACAGATAATTAAATAAAATTCCTTCAATAAAAAAAACTAATTAACTGTAAGATTTTTTCTATACCAAACTATATTACTCTATTTGTTGAAATCAATATTAATTTAAAGAAACAGTTAAAAATATGACATTGTTTTTACGTGTATGACAGATTATCAATTAAAATAGAATACTTATCGAGAATTGAAAACTAACTTCGTTTAATTTTGAGACACACTGTATCCCATTTCAGTAGAGCTTTTGCCTTAAATGCGTGTTTTATATCTTTCGGGCTTCAGCAAAACAACAAAATAAGAAATGAGCAAATCAATTAAAACCTTTAACTTCAATTACTTAATTTTAGTTTGGTAAAATCATTACTTATATTATTCAGTATATGTATATTTAACATTAATATTTCTTCTTTTACAAAACAGATCAATCACGATTAATATTATGTTCGATTGTTCTTGTAAACTTTTAATAATAATGAAAATAATTTAACATAATAGGCACGCATTTGTTGACGTACTGTTGAACATAATATATTTAAGGATAAAATACTACCAGTATTCATGTTTCTATGAATATTTTTATGCACCATCGGTCGACGGAAGAACTGCCTTAAATAATCATTCTAAGAAAAGTTGGTAAATAAATACTCAAATTACAGCATTATCATCAATAGTCTTTCCTATATATTTTCATTTTTTAAATACTTTCAGTGAATTAATAATCATTAAGCAGTTTGCTACACACACAATCTGACGGGGAATAAAAAACTGTAAAAGTTCATTTCCTTAACCAAATTTCCAGAACGTTTTCAAACTCAGACTATACATGATGAAGATTTTATTTTTAATTCTTCATAAATTGGAAAGTGTTTTACATATTTTCAGATCAGAAAAAAGACTGTCCCAAATACTTTACATAAAACAATTTATTGAAAGTTAACTACAATTGTCGGAAAATACAACATGCATAATAAGGTGAATAATGATAATAAGGTGAATAATGACTCAGTTAGTTAACTTTTAAGTTAAATCCACCTGCATGTCGATAATTTTGACCTATTATTCGTAGAGAAACTTAATATTTTTTCGCAGTAATGTAAATTCCCAATATTAGATCGAGTGTTTTAGAAGGTTGTCAAACGTTCTGATTTGTATCGGAATATTAACGATAAGTGATTTAACTGTTTTAAACTTTATCTTAATAGTATGTTTTTAAATAGCGTTAAATAAATGATGTTTTAGTGTGTCTTAGCACTGCCGAAATTATAATAAAGTTTTTATTTCTTATAGGTATCTTCCTACATTGCGTATTGTTTGGTATATTATGTTACTTACATCGAGTAATCAATAGCACTATTCGTACACTCTGTGCAGTTCATTTGAAATAGCATTTTGTTAGATTAGGCCATTTGTATAGGAAATTTAAAAGCCAGGCTTGAGAGTATCTAAATGAATTTTTTTTAAATAAACTGACTAAAAATAAATAAGAATCGCACAAATTCTAAATTCAATCTTGAATATCGATTATAACAACAAAGTTCCAATTGCAGTAAGGCTCGAGAAAAAATTACCATAAACGGGATTCAGAAAAAATAAGTAGGGTAATGTATAATTTGAGAACATTCATGGATACATAGTATTATTCGACAACCATCCTATAATTATATCTATAATTAATAAGTATAGTTTTATTTTTCTAATCATATACAGTCTACTGATTTTAATAACGAAGAACATGGAAATAAATATTTTTCTTACTTGTCAGGGGGTGAGAAATTGAGTAGGTGATGCAGTGATAGTTTTTGAGTTTTTGGTCTGGTGCCATTCGATAGCAATTAATTAGCAATAAAATACGCCCCCAAGACCATACCGATAACGACCTTTGTTCCGGAGATATGGACATGGCTATGCTAACTTTAGTCGAAAGATGGCATAGCCACAGTTTGTCTCAAGGGGTTGGAGCAATAAAATCTTAAGGAAGGTAGAGCTTCAGCAATTAATTAACAATTAAAAGTCTGTTGATTTTAATAACGAAAAACATTGAAATAAATATTTTTGTTACTTGTCAGGGGTGAGAAATTGAGTAGGGAATGAACGGGTACTGTTTGGGTTTTTGGTCTGGTGCCATTCGATAGCAATTAATTAGCAATAAAATACGCCCCCAAGACCATACCGATAACAACCTTCGTTCCGGAGATATAGATATAGCTATGCTAAATTTAGTCTAAAGTTGGCATAACCACAGTATCTCAGAAGGGGCTGACGCAATAAATTCGTAACGAAAGTAGAGCTTCAGCAATTAATTCGCAAATAAAAGTCTACTGAAGTTAGCAAAGAAAAACATTGGAATAACAATTTTTGTTTTTTGTCAGGGAGTAAGAAATTCAGTAGGAGATGAAGGGGTAGTTTTTGGATATTTGCTCCAGTGCCATTCGATAGCAATTAATTAGCAATAAAATACGCTACTAAGATCACCTCGGTAGCGCTGTTCGGTCTGGAGATATAGAATATGGCTATGATAACTTTAGTCTCAAGTTGGCTCGCAAGGGGTTGGAGCAATAAAATCGTAACGAAGGTAGACCTTCAGCAATTAATTAACAATTAAGAGTCCACTGATTTTAATAACGAAATACATTGAAATAAATATTTTGTCAGGGGGTGAGAAATTGAGTAGGCGATGAAGGGGTAGTTTTTGGGTCTAGTGCCATTCGATAGCAATTAATTAGCAATAAAATACGCCCCAAGGCCATACCCATAACGACGTTTGTTCCGGAGATGTGGATAAGGCTATGCTAACTTTAGTCTAAAGTTGACATAGCCACAGTTTCACGGAAGGGGTTGAAGGAATGAATTTGTAATGAGGGTAGAACTTCAGCAATTAATTAGCAATTAAAACTCTACTGATTTTAACTACAAAAAACATTGAAATAACTATTTTGGTTATTTGTCAGGGGGTGCGAATTTCAGTAGGGGATGAAGGGGTAGGTTTTGGGTATTCGCCCTGGTACTATTCGATAGCAATTAATTAGCAATAAAATACGCCCCAAGATCACCTCGAGATATAGAATATGGCTATGCTAACTTTAGTCTAAAGTTAGCATAGCCACTGTTTCTCGGGAGGGGTGGGAGCAATAAATTTAATTTTTGCGTAATAAATTAGCAATAAATTCTGGAGTAGGTCCCATTTGGGCGTTATGAAATGGCTCTGCTAGCTTAACACACATCATAAAAAACCTTTCAAAGCTCTAAATGACTGTCAGAAAGACATCAGAAATGTAAATAAAGTTATTGGAGGAGTTCCCGTCGTTCTAACTAAAGTTTTTCGCCAGACTTTATCAGTTGTTCCTATAGGCACTCGAGCGAATGAAGTCCCAGCATGCATTAAGTGGTCTCAAATAACTCAACTACACCTTCCAAAAAACATGAGAGTACATTTAGGAGACAGAACCGCTGGTCAATTTTCTAAACCTCGTTTAGAAATAGAAAAATGACACTTATTCTGAATCTGCAGAAAAAGTTCCTTTGTATACAAGATTAGGCATAGTGGTAAGTACTTTATAAGATCTTATACAGAATATTTATCCTGATATCGAAAACGTTAAAGGTAAATTAATGGACTGGCAATTTGAAAAGGCAATTTTGCCTGCAAGAAATAACCCAACTATTGAAATTAATAAGATAACAGGTTCGTTTCAAATGGAAAATATAACATACAGATCTGTAAACTCCTTGTCAGTTGATGATGCGGTTATTTTTGCAGTTTAATTTCTAATTTCTCAAAATCCTTTCGGATTTCCATCACATTTTAACTTTAAAAGTCGGTTCACCAATTTAAGAAACCCTTGTTCGCTAAAATTATGCAATGGTACAAGTTTTCGCCTAACTACTCTTCAAATTTAATCCAAGCTGAAATTTTCACTGGATGTGCTAAAGGCGAATCAATTTTTCTCCCGCCCATCCCAATGATACCAGCCCACATACTGTCCAGTTTAAGACTTCAATTTCCTTTAAAAGTATTGTACTTATTGTGGTTTCAAAATTAAATTAACACAGATATTCACTTTCACTTTCGATGACTTTATTTACACAAAAAATAAATTCACTATTTATAAACAATGAGTAATACTAAACAGCTGACTGACTATCGATTTAAATTCACACAGCAATAAAAAAATAAACTATACTACACGGCATGTACAACAGTCCTATTTATAGTCAATATAGAAATGACTGGGAAACCAAAAATTTCTTTGTTCTCGGAGCGGTCTTCAAAAAATTTCGGGTGACATTTTTTATACCCGTCGAAATGTAAGGATGGCCAGCTGGTTGTGTGTTTACGTTTACGGAACGATTAAGTTTCTTAGTATTTCCATTTTTTATACCACTATGTTTTGCCATGACAATTATTAAATCACAGGGTCAATCTGTGAAAGTTAAAAGGATAGATGTAAGAGAAGAGTGTTTTTCACATTGACAATCTTATGACATGCTTTTGGAGTCAGTACCCCCTCAAAACTATTTATATTGGTGCCAGAAAGAAGGACTTCTAATGTGGTTTACAAAGAGTTTCTAAAATCATTAAGTTTTTTAAGGTAAAAAAGTTATTAGAATCCTTTTATTATTATATTCTGTCATAATTGTTTTAATTCATATAAACTTTTTTTAAGTAGTTTTTTACATTTTTACTATGTCTTGTTAAATAGAAAAAATCTGAAAAAATATTTATGAACCTTTTATTATTTTTATCAAGTACAATACTCAAGATACAGTAACAAAACTATTGTCAATTTATTTTCTGTCAAACACTTAATACACGAAGATGATAATTGTTAATGACTAAAATCATCTGTTTCGGGAACTTGGAGATCTAAGACAGATAAAAGAAGCAATACGAAATGGTCCCAAATTGGATATATCTGAGCTGCAGGAAAACTCACATCGAGTATTCAGACTGCAGCCTCATTTGCAATTAGCCAGTCATCAATTCCTCTTTCTAAATGAAAACAAAATGCATCCCCATACAATGGTACTAACTCAGAAGCACATAGAATTAAACTTTTACAAAGCAAATGATTTTTGAACAACAAATGATGTAAATGTTATGTAATATTATTTCCAATTAGAACATGTTGTTTTCTGATTAGTGCACTTTTAAACTTTCCAGTCTTGTTAATCGTCAAAACCACCGTTACAATTTTGGTAACTTTCTTTTCTGATACAGCCAACCCAGTTGTAGCCAACATGAAATTATTCTAGCAACATTGAGCATCGTCACCATACCAATGTCCCGCAGTACCCAAACCAAATATTTCCAAATCGGTGGATACGGACTCTAGAATCGGTAGACTAGCCAACACGATGACGTGATTTTATGTTTATTTATTTATTTTATTTATTCTTATATACGGGTAACCCCATTTACATAAAATACAAAACAAAAAATTTAAAGAAAATAACATTAAAACTAAGACTAAATCTAAAAAACTCAAAACACACAAAAAACATATAAATCTAAGTTTATACAAAATACAAAATATAATATAGTTACTTAAAATTAAAATTATATTTAAGATACATGTAGTCGCGAACAAAACAAAAACAAAACAAACGGCAGCATTAAATATTATAGTACAACGAGCGCTTGATTACCCTGATGGAGTTGTAAAACAGATCGATATGTGAGGAGTTCTGATTGCCTGTACGCAATAACCTAGTCATTGCTGAACAAAATCCATAGTTAGTTCTATGAAATAACACATTGAAGAGTTCTGAAGAACGAGTTCTCATTGTCGTGTTATCAGAGTTTTTATGGGAAGATGTGAAATGTGCAATATACAAAACTTAACCCATTGATTTAGCTGACTTGTGAAGAGAAATAACGCTTGAGATTATAAGCGGTCGCTGGAGATTTTGAAAACATTTATGTTTATCACTTGGATGCTGCCAAGACATCCACCGCCAATATTTTAAACATCTCCTTCATTGACATTCCTATTTATTTTCATGTCTAATTATAACTAAGGCCGGTTTTACATTGTCAAATGTAAATGCCAGTGATGGTTTATTATTTTTTCAACGCGGTAAGCAATAACAAATGCAATCTTTTATAAAACATTTGATCAAAATGGGGAATGAATGTATATTTATGCTTGTTTATTCTACTGTATTTTGTTTTTATGGCTACACTTTCAATCAAGAAAAAGTAATGGGCGCCTAGAAAGATATAGTTTATCAGTAGTGGGCCTGATAAGTAAAACTGTTAGTAATTTAACCAAAATTTTAATCCTACGATTGCTACTGGATCAATTGTTTGATTGTTTCAATACGGGCGTAGGTTATCGTTCGTAGAAGAATTAAAAAAAGAATGGAAAAAGAATTATTTTTGAATGGATTGTGCCACATTATAGATGTTAAAACTATAATTATCTATTTTAATTGCTAAAAAAATACACTAATATAAAAATGGTAGTAGTATAGAGAGTCTATACCTACATCATTTTAGTAGAGTACAACACTACACTTCATTATCTATATAGACTTGTGATATGATTTATGGCTCATTATTCAACAACACATAAAATTAATTTAATTTTTTCGGTATATTTACTAACTTTTCATTCAAGGGTATTCATACTCAAATCATAAAAATATTTGACAATGTAATAGCGGTCTTAGGCACGTCAAGAATGAAAATAGGATTCGAGAAGAAACTTAAAATTAATATTTTTTAAACTATAAATAGTTCCAGATGTGAACTAGGTATAATTTTATTGATTTCTCAAAGCCTTTAAAGGATATTAACATTTTCAAGAAACTTATTCTAAAATATCTAGTATTCATACTGAAGCATAAAATTTAAATAAAAGAATTTTAAATTATTATAGGAAATAACTTCTTTATTGTTACACGCTTATTTCAATTTATATGTTTTTTTGCTAACAACTTGCTACCTTCATAATACTGTCAGTATTTGGACACGGTTTAATTAAGTTTTCCGTTTCTCAAAAGCTAACTACCTGCAGCTAAACTATTGTGACGAGTTTTTCGGAAGTCAAAATATTGAGCATTGTTGTCGCAAAGTATCACAAACAAGTCAACACCGTATCTAACACAATTGTTAATATCCCTTAGAAATGTGCACCTAATCAATTTTAACATTCTTCCTAACATTTACCGTATCGCATTATATGAACGAGATTGGGCAATTAAATAACAGCAATAAGTCTTTTGACGATGCACAATTAATACAATAATGTAAGCTTTGAATTTACAATAAGATTCATACAACAGGTAATCATAATCTGAATCATAAATAGATTACGAAATACGAGAAACCATATGCACCATGGCACATTAAATTGTGCACTAATACAAAATTGCATTTCATAAAAAAAGTTAGCAAGGTTTGTCATTGTTCTCAAAAATATATTATGTTTCCTCATGGTAACAAAACATCTTATTTCAGGCTATGACGTCAACATCCTTAATTGGAGACTACACTGAAAACATATTTAAATTATATTTTGCATCAAATAGATAACGCTTCCTTCAAGCTCCTATGATGTACACGGTAATGAATTTCTATTTCAAACTCAATTCCATTAAAAAACATATAGAAAGCTGGCATATTAATTTTTAATTATTTTAAATGTGTTATTTTTTAATATTTCATTTTCAGCTTTTTAGTTCTATTTTGAACTTCCATAGCTTTTATTCTTTATTTTTTATTTTGTATGTATAACCTCAATAGACCGGGACTAGGTAACACCTAAAGACACAAGATGACAGAATATATATATATATATATATATATATATATATATATATATATATATATATATATATATATATATATATAAACTTTAAAATAAAAAGTTTTCAAAAAAAAAATAACGAGACAACGATGAAGTCTTGTGAGACAAGTTTAATATAGCAATAAAACCAGTTTTTTCTCTAAATTTTAATGATTTACAAAACATTGCACTTAATAAAAAATTTATTTTTGAAAAAATATATCAATGTTGTAAATAAGTCATAGTTAGCAATTGTTTTACGTTTTCTTATAAAATACCTATCAAGGAACTGACAAGAGTCCAATCTTTTTCCATCGATGCAGCAGTACAAATCGATCAATTTTTGTTAAATTAATCAAGTGAACAGTGAAATAAACAAAAGTGCACCAAATTTGTTGACATTAGTAGCCATGTCAAATATACAACGAAAGTGACAATTGACAATTAAACACGAATTTCAACGAGGCGAACCATAAATGCAGTGACCTCCAAAGTTATACAAGGGTAGTCGAAATGAACTAAATATTGAGAAAAGTAAATCTTTAAAAGTTCATATAAAATTCATCTGCCAAAAAGATGAAATGTGAAACACAGATAAAATAACAATAATAGACAATAAAAAGTAGCAGACAGGAAAGATCACATATTAATGATCTTAAAAACTACAGGAGCCGAGCCGAGGAAGTATTAGAACACGCCCAGAAGATGGGAGTGCAGCCGGACGCTAAAAACAGAGGGAAATAAGGTATTTACACAAAAACTGAACTTCAATAAAACTGATGAGTACTGTGTTTAATTTTGAAATCTGTATATATGTTTATTGTTTGATGTTTTCTAATTTTAGTAGTAAGTTATATAAATAGTAACATAAGTGGTATGGGTAATTTTTTTTGAAAACTCCACTTTTCTGAATCTTTTTGAATTGATAAAAATAATAATGATTTACATAAACCAAATAGATAAAGATCATGTAGTTGAATTGATAAATAATTTAGTTGTTGTTATATAAAGTTTGATTTGTTTGATTGTTTAATAATTTATTGTGGTAATGGTGTCAATTTAATTTAAAATAAAAATAATATTGAAAATTTAAAAATTTGATATAAAGTAAATTAATTTAAAAAAAGGTAAGATGAATAATAAAAATAAAATGAAAATCAAAAAAACATAAAACAAAAGTTTAATTTAAATGAAAATAACAACAAAGTACTAAAAGTTCAATAACAATTTATTTAAAAGGCACAATAATAAATACAATAATTTTCACAATTTTAAAAGATAACAATTAGCTAGCCCAACGTGGCAAGAATAAAAAATACAAATTAATAAGTGAAGTTAATAATAAATAAAAAAAACACTTTTTAAAACCTTTATATATATATATATATATATATATATATATATATATATATATATATATATATATATATATATAAACAGAATAGTTAGTTAGAATACTGTATTCTAGTAACTAGAAGCGGAGGTCTAAGAGAATTATTCGAGCCGATCTGAAGAGGGCAGATGTAACTCTGCCGAGGCGTGGTCATTTTGCCATCGATCCCGGCAGGGATCGGTTCTCAACTACGCGGTTGAGTTCTCGGAAACCACCGAACATATATATATATATATATATATATATATATATATTAAGTGAAAAGGAAACAATTGTTTTACCTTTCAAATGGTTCTCGGTCCTCGGTTTATATATTTTTGATAGAGAAATCTTGGGTATTTGGGACCATTGAAATAATTCTAATTTAGTTTATCGTAGTAATTATTATATTTTACGTACGTTTCGACCAGTTCTTGGTCTTTTTCAAAAATTAATATATTTTTCTCGTCTGTAAATTAATGATTACACAATTTTACATATACTTAAACACTGTAAATAAAATTAACATATTTGTAAAGTATTGAGCCACTACAACCAAATTTATCTTATTATCCTGACTTGACTATACACTGTATGGCAGCACACTCCCTCTAAGACACGCATAGCATACCTTTAGGGGAAAATTCGCTAAACCCCAGATATACTATATATCAAAAGCGTTTAGCTCTGTGGGAGCCCTTGCCAGGTTATCAGGTACGTGTTTGGCGTCGTGGCTGCAGTTTCCCATGAATTTTCTGACCGTCCGGGCTGATCCTAACAGGACGGCTTTTTGCATCAGTTGGTAAAGATGTTCGTCCAGACCGAGGTATTTCAAATTGTTTAATAGAAGTTTTGGGACTACTCCTGTTGTTGACATAACAATTGGCACCATTCGAGTGTTGTTCATGTCCCATTGTCTCTGTATTTGAAATTCTAAATCCCTGTATTTGGCTATTTTTTTAGCCTGCTTAATGTTTACATTATTGTTGTTCGTGATTGCTATGTCAATTAAGGTTGTTTTTCTACAGAATTTATCTACCAAAACTATATCTGATCTATTGTGAGCAACAGTCCGATCGGTCAATATCGTGCGGTCCCAGTACAGTTTGTAGTTGTTATTTTCTAAAATAGGTTCTGGTTTGTATAAATAATAGGGTGTTCTGACCGACTGTGATAGCTCAAATTTCAGGGCTAGTTCCTGGTGCAGTATTTTTGCCACAGTATCGTGTCGTTCTTTGTATTCAGTTGCAGCGAACGCTTGACAACCTATTGTAATATGCTGGATAGATTCAGATGTTTGGCAACCATATCTGCATCTGCCGTTGTTGATAGAAGGGTCTTTGACGATGTACTTTAGAAAGTTCTTAGTTGGAATTACTTGATCTTGGATTGCCAATATAAAGCCCTCCGTTGCAGGAAACATATGACCAGAGATCAACCAGTAATTCGACGCTGAACTGTCCACATAATCTTGGTTGACGTCATTTATATGTCTTCCATGAAGGGGCTTCTCTTTCCATTTGAGCAATTTCTAATCAGTTGTCAGGTGGTATACTTGAACTTGTTGTTCTGTCAGTCGTGAGGTGTTGAGTCATCAACCTGACATATGACTCTGTGTATATCAGAAAATTCTGCGAGTTTCTGGAAATGATTACGCAAATTAGAAATTTGTTGATCATGTAACTTGCCTTTATCTGCCAATCCTCTTCCTCCTTCACACAGGGGCAATATTGTACGTTCGACACAGCTCTTTAGATGGTGATTTTGAGCTTTTGTTAGTAGTACCCGAACTTTCCGTTGTAATTGTTCATTGTCGGTCTTGCAACAGTTAACTACGCCGAAAGCGTAACTAAGCAGTGAACAGGCGTAGGTGTTAATAGAATGAAACAGATTTTTACTGTTAAGTTTGGTCTTTAGCAGTCGTTTTACCCTTCTATAAAACTCTGTTGTTAGGTCCTTTTCCATAGTGGTGTGAACAGTTCGTTGAGCCTGCTTTATTCCAAGGTATTTGTAAGTATGGCCTTCCTCCATGGATGCAATTGAGGTGCCATCTCCCATTTCATAGGGCCCTTGCTGTATTTTGCCTTTAACTATATTAATAATTCGGCCTTTGTCTAGGCCAAATTTCATATTGATGTCACTAGAGAACCCTTCTACTATTTTAAGAATATCATGCTTCTGTTGTTTCGTAGCTGCCATCAACTTTAAGTCGTCCATGTATAACAAATGGTTTATTTTTAATGCTTGTACGTTGTTGTGCTTGAGACTGAACCCAAAGTTAGTCGAGTTCAGTTTGTGTGAGGGTGGGTTCATGGCAAAGCAGAACCATAGCGGGCTAAGAGAGTCTCCCTGGAATATACCCCTTCTGATTGGAATGGGATCAATTTGTATCGACCAATTGGCTTCATTTAGTGAGATTTTGGTTGCTTATTATTATTGTTATTATTTTATTTATCCAGATAGATAAATTTGGTTGTAGTGGCGCAATACTTTTCAAATATGTTAATTTTATTTACAGTGTTTAAGTGTATGTAAAATGTTGTTGTCATTAATTTACAAACGAGAAAAATATATTAATTTTTGAAAAAGACCAAGAAGTGGTCGAAACGTACATAAAATATAATAATTACCACGAAAAACTAAATTAGAATTAATTCAATGGTCCCAAAAACCCAAGATTTCTCAATCAAAAAACATATATATTGTTACGAAATTTATCAAAGCCGACCCTGTTTCATTTCAGTACGACAACGATCGCTGGGATATAAAAAAAGCTAGAAGGTTCGGAAGGGAGAAAAACTTATCTCGATCATAACTCGACAACTGTAAAATTGACACTGGATTATACTAGAGAATTCGACGATGATTTTAAAAGGAGAACCCATCCTCGCAGGAGTTAGTTATACCGCGACGACTAGCGTTCTTTTAAATTTGATGTAAATAAAAGTTCTAGAAAAGTGAAAATGAATATTAGTTTTATAATTTTAAAATTGAACCCACGAACTATATTGCAATTTGGTGTCAGAAGTGAAGGATTAAGTGCAGTTAAAATCGTAATTTGATTGATGGAAACCCGTAGCATGGAAAGAATGGACGAAACTACCAAAAAAACAGTCAAGCAGGTTACGGAGGGACTAGACGAATAAATAGCCCAGATTCTAGAAAAACGTGACAAGAAAGAAAAACAACATCAAGAAGAAATTCAGCAAAGGTTAGTAAAATCTTTTGATGAAAAACGTAAAGAGAATTAGAAAATCTTGTAACTACGATGAAAAATGAACAACAAAATTTAATTGAGGGATTGTTCTCGAAATTTGTGGAAAAAAAGATCAAACTGAATTGACGAGACAAAATGAATTTAAATTATTTGAAGAAAATCAAGAACAAGTTGAATTAAATGAATTTAAAATAACTGACGAAAAAAGACAAATATAATTTGAACAACTAATGCAAATATTATCACAAGTTAATCAAACAGTTAATGAAAGAATGCAAATAGTACAATCAGATATAAAAGATATAAACGACGACATAAAGATCTTAAAAAATAATGTGGAGGCCCTTGAAACTAAAGTAGATGACATCGATTCCATACAGAGCCAGTTGAAATTTGAAATCAGTGCTATTCAAAACAAAGTAGAAACAGAAACTAAAAAAATGCTGTTGCAAATCTCCCCCTCTCTGCAAATCCAACAGGATACCAGCACACCGTGAGTACCAAAGGTTCCTGTGGTAAATCACTCACATTTGATGGCAGTTCATCTTGGCCCATGTATAAACGGCAATTTGAGGCCGTGGCTACATCTAATGGATGGGATAATCAAAAAAAATCTACTTCTCTGGTAATTTCGTTAAGAGGTCCGGTTCTAGAACTCCTCCAAAGCATTCCAGTCGATGAACAAGGCAATTTCGACAAGATCATCGCCATCCTGGACAAACGATACGACAATCAATCCTTGAGCCAGGCATACCAAGTCCAACCTCCAAGAATTCGAAGCAGAGATTAGACGGTTAGTTCACTTGTCCTACCCAGACCTGCCAGAGGAAACGAAAGACCAGTTGGCCACACAGTTTCATAAACGGCATCAGAGATGTGGAAGTACAACGAAATCTAAGAGTAAGTGGCGTCAAGAATAGTAATGAAGCTCTACTTCGGGCTTTGGAAGTAGAGGCCGTCATGAACATGTCCAATCCGAGGGTCCGAGCAGTTTCTTTTAACCAGGAAGAGTCAGAGTCACCATTTCAAGAGCTGCTGGCTGGTCTGAGCAAAATATTAGAACGATCATAAAGAACTGGTACCAGAGGGGCATGTTACCGCTGTGGACGGACAGGGCACTTTCAACGTGATTGTCGAGTGAGGTTACCTGAACGATCACCGACCAGGGGTAACCAACAGAACAGCCACATGTCCAGGGACTGTCAGGCAGTCAGCATAAGGGGGCGAATGCTGACTGACCCTCCACCAGCCCCCAAAAAGTTAACCATCCGGGGATTTGGCAGAGATAGCAGCAGCCTAGTCATCAGAGGCACCATCAATGGGCGAGCAGTTACCATCACCATCGATATCGGCGCAGCTGTTTCCATTGCCAAGTCCAGGGTTTTGAGAGCATCAGAAATTCGGCCAGTTACCAATAAAATTCAGCTCAGAACAGTCACCGGCGAGTCCATGTCAATACAGGGTGAGGCAGATGTCGTGCTACAGATAGGGGACAACATCCGGCATAGGGTCCTAGTAGCGAATATTGAGGACGATTTTATACTGGGAATGGACCTAATTAGCCAGCATGGATTTATGTCCGACCCGAGATATGATGTTCTTCGGTTCCTAAATGAGGAGTTTGTATTAACACGGCCCGTCAACAGTTCAGTCACCCCCATAAAAATTGTGGCAAAGTCTTCAGCTAGAATATCCGGTCGAACGGAACAGATTACTCATGGGCGGCTAGACAGCAATCCTGGGAGCTGCGTTGGAATGGTGGAGCCCGTACACTCAGCTCAGGACTACTTAGTTGGACGGGCTATAGATAAAACCGGACAAGATATACCAATCAGGGTCCTGAATTTGTCCAACAATGACATCAGAATTGCCAATGGTCAAGAGATAGCTTGTTTCGAGCCAGTAGAGACCATCATCAATTGCGAAGAAGAGTACCAGACATTGGTGGAGGAGACAGGGCCCAGCAAAAAGTTCCTACAAGAGTTTGCTGACCATTTGGCACACCTGACACCAGAGAACCAGAAGAAAGCCAAGCAATTTATCACAAAGCACTGGCAAATTTTTAACAGTCAAGATGGAACAACCGGTCGCACCAACATCATCCAGCACCGAATAGATACCGGAAAGGCTCAACCCATCAGAATACCACCTAGACGACTACCAATGGGGCAACAAAAGGCAGTCGAGGAAAACATCGAATCCATGTTACAAAATAGAGTTATTGAACCATTCATCAGCCCATGGTCTGCTTCCGTGCTAGTTAAAAAGAAGGATGGAACCACCCGATTTTGCGTGTATTACTCAAAGCTGAATGACGTCACGAAGAAAGACAGCTGTCCACTACTCCGAATCGATGACACTTTGACCACACTAGCAGGCTCCCAATGATTCTCTATGCTAGACCTAAAAATGGATATTGGCAGCTTGGTCTACACCCAAACGACAGAGAGAAGACAGCGTTCTCCACCAGTAAAGGACTGTTTCAGTTCACGGTCATGCCTTTTGGGTTATGTAATGCACCCGCTACATTTGAGAGGCTCATGGAGTATGTACTGAGCGGGTTAACATGGAGGAAGTGCTTAGTATACCTCGACGACATTCTAGTCATGGGTCAAACATTCGACGACCATCTGACAAACCTGAACGAAGTATTCTCCAGAATTAATGACGCCAAACTGAGACTCAACCTGAAGAAGTGTTCCTTGTTCCAAAAAAGAAGTAGAGTTTTTGGGTCACGTCGTTTCCGAGTCAGGAATCCGCACCAACGAGGACAAAATAAAGCCATCCGTGATTGGCCAGTCCCAAGAGACAAGAATGAACTCCGAAGCTTTTTGGGCCTCTGTTCCAACTACAGGCGATTTGTTGAGGGATTTGCCACCATTGCCGCACCTCTACATCGGCAGACCACTGAGAAAGAGACCTTCCGTTGGAATCATGATTGCGAAACATCATTCAGACGACTGAAGGCAGCACTATGTTCCAGCCCAAACCTAGCCTTTACTACACAGTCCAGCCAATTCATTTTAGACACCGACGCCAGCAAAACAGGTTTGGGGCCGTCCTATCCCAGGTGCAAGATGGTGAAGTAAGGGTGATCGAGTACTACAGGCGTGGATTCTCGAAATCGGAAAGAAATTATTGCGTCACCAGAAAAGAACTTCTTGCAATAATAAGGGCGGTAGACCCTTTCCACAAATACCTCTATGGTCGTCATTTTTTAATCCGAACAGATCATGCCGCCCTTAAATGGCTGCTGGGTATGAAGACAACGGAAAGACAACTGGCGAGGTGGATGGAGAAATTATAGCAATACGATTTCAAGGTGGAACACCGTGCCGGCCGCTTGCACAATAATGCTGATGCCCTACCCTGAAGACCCTGTAGAGCGGACTGCGACCATTGTCTGAGGACGGAACAGCGAGAGGGTATCTCCATTAGGCAGATCCGAGTGCAGCTCAATGAAAACTGGACAACGGAACAGTGCATCCAGGACCAAATGGCTGATCCAGACATCGAACCAATCTTGTCACTCAAAACGAGAGGGGACCCAGGCCACGATGGGACGAGGAAGCTAGATACTCCGGCGTGCTGAAATCGTTATGGGCTCAGTGGGACTCTCTAAGAGTAGACAATGGAATGCTCAAGCGTATTTGGGAAAGCGCTGATGGGCGAGAAAACAAGTCCCAACTGGTAGTTCCGAAGAGAAAGGTACCAGCCGTCCTGACCGAAGTACATGATGGGATTTCCGGAGGCCACCTGGGCATGAATAAAACCCTTGACAAAGTTTGCCAGCCAGTGGGTGAATTACTTCGAAGACGTCAGAGCTTGGTGCCGCAAATGTGCCACCTGTGCGGCCAGTAAGGGCCCGAAGACCCGGACCAAGTGCAGTGTACAATGTGGGCGCCCCATTTGAGAGAATCGCCATCGATTTCGCCGGTCCGTTTCCCGAGTCTGAGAGGGGGAACAAATACATTCTGGTCGCAATGGATTACTTCAGAGAATGGCCTGAGGCATATGCGATACCCAACCAAGAGGCAACCACGGTAGCGACGGTGCTAGCAGAACAACTATTTAGCAGGTTTGGCGTCCCGATGGAACTACATTCAGACCAGGGGGTAACTTCGAATCGAATGTATTCCTGAAGGTCTGCACGATGTTGGGGATCAGGAAAACGAAATCAACACCATTACACCCACAGTCAGACGGAATGGTGGAAAGATTCAACAGGACCTTGGAACAACACCTATCCAAGGTCGTCAGCAATAACCAGCGTGATTGGGATGAGCATATTCCCCTATTCCTGTTGTCATATCGCTCTGCTGTACATAATAGTACAGGCCTGACCTCAGCCAGGGTTTTATTCGAAAAGGAGCTGCGATTACCCTGCGATTTGGCATTTGGCTCCCCCGAAGAACCTTGCCAAGACATCGACGATTATGCCGACCAACTCCGACATAACAT
Organism: Octodonta nipae; assembly: GCA_034190945.1. NCBI lineage: Eukaryota > Metazoa > Arthropoda > Insecta > Coleoptera > Chrysomelidae > Octodonta > Octodonta nipae. The sequence continues at coordinate 58,762,609 of CM067220.1, forward strand.
GCTGGCAATACATGAATTAGTCCGAACGCAGATGTTGGAGGAAGACGCGTTACGACCTCAAGACCAATTCAGTCGGGTTCCAGGAGAGGGACAAAGTCTGGCTGTACAACCCCCAACGGAGCAAGGATAAATCCCCAAAGCTTACACCCTCCTGGGATGGTACATACAAGGTGGTCAAGAGGCTTAATGACGTCGTCTACCGGATCCGTCGAAACCCCAAGGCTAAGTTGAAGGTGGTCCATTTAGATCGACTTGCTCCCTACCATGGAGAGGAAGTTTCTGATCGGGACGAAGGAGAACCCATCCTAGCAGGAGTTAGTTATACCGCGACGACTAGCGTATATAGTAATGTTATTGTGAATCAGCTGTTCTGTTTAAATTTGATGTAAATAAAAGTTCTAGAAAAGTGAAAGTGAATATTAGTTTCATAATTTTAAAATTGAACCCACGGACTATATTGCAATATGTATTTGGTCGTTTCCGTGAATTCATCCGCGTAGTTGATAACTGATCCCTACCGGGATCGATGGTAAAATGACGACGTTTCGGGAGAGTCACATCTGCCCTCTTCAGGTCGGTTCGCATAATTCTCGTAGCCTTCTGTTTTCGCTTCTAGTTATTCGAATACTAAGATTTTCAGGAGCGCGCAAGGTGTTATATAGTCGCGGCTAGGCGCCTATCCATTGGCACCGTGAACGGCTGCGTGTAATTGGCCCTTGGCGCTCAGTGGCCACACCTCCCGCTTGCTGATTAGTTATGTCCGGTTGAGTTGTTATAGGACGGGTCCGGGCCGGTACGGTGTTTAATAGAATTTTCCAACAATTCGATAAGTTCTTCATTTCATTGCGTGCGTTTAGACTGTGAGGTCTCTTCGCGATTTCAATTGCCTCTCTTACGAATCTTGATTTCGGGTGTTCTATATTTGCCAATACTCTGGTGTTCTCAAAGTCTATTCGGTGTGACGTCGTGGTGGCGTGTTTCGCAATGGATGTTATTTTTTCCTGCTTTCTTATAGCATACTGGTCTTCATCACGTCTAGCTTGAATTCTTCTGTTAGTTTGTCCCACATAGGTTTTATGACAGTCTGCACATGGAATCTCGTACACTCCCTGTTGTTCTAAAGGTATCCTCGTCTTCGGAGTCCCCAACACCGTGCTTATTTTTCTGTCTGTATTGATAATAGTATCGAAATTGTGTCTCCGTAGAATTCTTGCAATACTGTCCGTGGTTCCCTTGACATACGCTAAATAAGCCTTAGTTATTGGTGTCTCATGCTCCTCGTCTGTTCGTCTCGGTTTTGACTTTATGGCTCTTTGAATAGTTCGGTCTGTAAATCCGTTTTGTCTCAGAGCTGTTTTTAAACTGTCCATTTCCTGTTTGATGTTGTCCTGGTCAGCTAGTCTTTGTGATCTGGTTACAAAAGTCTTGACGACGGCTTGTAGTTGGGCAGGGTGGTGTTGAGAATCAGCATGAAGGTATCAGTTGGTGTAAGTTGTTTTTCTATATACTGTATGGCCAAGGGTTCCATCTTCCTTCCTATTTATGAGAACATCAAGGAATGGCAGTTGATTGTTGGCTTCAACCTCCATGGTGAATTTTATTTTGTGATGGATGCCATTAAGGTGGTCTAAAAATTTGTTGAGGTGTTCCCTCCCATGAGGCCAAATCACAAAAGTATCATCCACATATCGCAACCATAAACTGGGTTTAAGAGTTGCTGTTCTTAGTGCCAACTCTTCAAAGTTCTCCATAAAAAGGTTAGTTTAGGTTAGGTTAGGTATAATTGGTGAGAGTGGCCATCCCATTGGAGCTCCTTCCACTCGTTTGTATCGTTGGTTCTCGCAAACAAAATAGGTGTTCATTAGACAGTGCCTTGTTAAGTCTGCAAGGTGTTGAGGTGGTTTGTATTTTTCTATTATGATATCCAAGGCTTCGTCGACAGGGATGTTGGTGAAAAGGGACACTACGTCAAAACTGACAAGAAGACACTCTGGTTGTAAAACCGTTTTGCTAAGTATTTCGATGAATTGTGTCGAATTTTTGACATATGAGTCTGCCCCCTCTGCAAACGGTTGAAGTTGTTGGGCTAGGTATTTGGCTAGCTGTTGTGTTGAGGATCCAATTGAACTTACTATTGGCCTCAAAGGGGCACCTTCTTTATGTACCTTTGGCAACCCATAGAATTTCGGACATCTCAATGACTTTTCACGCGCAATGAGTTGCAGTTGGAGATTTTTGTCGATCCTACCTGCTTGAATTTTGTCCTTGGTTGTTTTCTCCAGATACGTTGTTGGGTCAGTAGTAATGTGATTATATGCTGGATCTTGTAGCAATGTTTGAATTTTGTTTGAATAATCCGCTGTATCTAAAATTACAGTCGCATTTCCTTTATCAGAAAGTAGAATGACAATGTCCTTGTTGAGGCAATGTTGTTTCAAGTCCTCATTTTCTTCTATAGATAGGTTCCTTTTGGGTGGTTTAGACTTTCTTAGAACATGTGACACATCTTGTCTAATTATTTCAGCGGTGTTTGCATCTAATTTTGAAACTGCTGTTTCCACGCCACATATTATGCTCTCTGTTGGTATGTGAGAGGGAGCAATAGCGTAATTGAATCCCTTAACCAACACACCAATCGAGGTAGAGTTCAATTGGACCGAAGATAAGTTATAAACGGATTTATTCGATCCAATTGCCGTGAGGTTAGACTTAGTCACAGTCTAACCTCACCAACCAACCACCAAATACATTTAATGCCCGCGAAAACTTAAAAACATATATATATATATATATATATATATATATATATATATATATATATATATATATATATATATCAAGAATTTATAATATAACAAGGAGTAAGGACACTGGTGAGGGCTCTTTTATAGACAACGTATTTGAAAAATCAAATAAAATAGTAACAATCGCATATAAGTTAGAGTATAAGTTTACGTTCATAATCCGCTGGTTGTAATGATAAATTTTAGATTGAAAAAATTGTATTTTTCTGACAAAAATACTAGAAGTGTAATTAATTACAAAAAGTTACATACCGTAGAGAAATCAAATTGACAGAGTTTGGGCGGTTTAAATTTTGAGTCTTATATTAGAAATTTAACTGAACATTTCACAATAAGGGTATGTATACAGGAATCTAGTGGTCCTAAAAAAGATAATAAAAGTAAAAGAAAATCCTGGATTACATAAAGGCTGATGACCTTGGGCAAAAATAAAAATAGCGTTTATAAAGATTGGCAGAGATCACTATCAAATAATGGTCTTAAAATAAAATATAAAAACTGTTCAAACAAGCTTCTCAGTCTTATTACAGTGGCACAGAGAATTTATGACGAGGATAAAGTATGTAAAATAAAAAATGACAATAAAAAGATCTGGTATTTTGTCAACAATAAAATTGGAAAATGTAAATAAAAAGAGAAAATACTGATTATATTAAACACCAAAATGTAAATGCGAAAAAGCGCTGCTGCAAGTATTTTTGATATTTTTTTGGAAAAATAAGCTAACTAAAAAATAACAGTTAAACCAGAGAACGATCCCGCCAGTAACTGTATTACGGTATCCGTCGACTTTCTTTTTCATCCCCACATGTGAAATGGAGGTAGAAAATATAATGAATAAATTAAAAAATAAAACTGGAGGCGTTGATAAAGTACATCCTTTTACATTCTAGAAAATCAGCCCATTTATTAAGAACCACTAGCTGAAGTATTGAATATGTGCATCGAGAAAGATATCTAGTCAAGTGTGTTGGAAGTGGCTGAGGTATTACCAATTCCCAAAATTCGAACGAAGATTAACCCAAAGACTTACAGAGCTATTTCACAAGTGTCTAATTTAGCAAAGAAAAATCAGAGAATTTTTTCCACCAAATTATACGATTTTTTGAAAAAAAAATTAAGTGAGAACTGTTTTAGGTTCACAGTTATTTTTAAATTATGTTAACGATTTACTTTTAATAATACCTTATAACAACATTATTGCTTATTCTGATCGCACTGCTTTTATAAGTTCATGGTCTCAAGCTGTGCCAATAATATATTTCTGGAAAAAATAATAAAATGGTTAGCTATAAACCAACTTTAAATATCAACAAATCTGTCTATTAATATTTTCTTGCTACAATGACATGTTGCCAGATCAAATGAAAATACCAAATGGCACCTACACATTAAAATGATTACTAATAGACTTTGATATTTGTTATATCTTAAAAAATAACAAGTATAGAGACTATACTAACAATCTACACTCGTATACTTAATAGTTTGGCAATAGAGGTATGGAGTTCTGCATATGCATCACTCCTCAAGCCACTTTTAGGTAAATCTGCTGAAAGGAATTATTAAACGTATCGCAATAATTGTCATCTTAGTCTATTTAGAATTGGTCAAAGCTATAACTATAAAATCCTACTACATTATTTTGAGTTTTTGAAATGAAATTTCGTTACTGGAAATAGTGTCACCAGAAAAAATATATTAAAAAACCCAAAACCAAAAAAAGTTGGTAAAAAGGGCTTTATATAATGTTATTGTTGTTTTTAATAAACTACCAAAGTCGTGTAAATATTCAGTATTTAAAAAAGGATTTAAAACAATGACTGATGAATGATTCTCAACTTAAGAGATGAAATTGATTAAAATGCACCTTACTTGAAATACCTTATGATCAGTTTTTCTTCTGTTTCAATAAAGTCGAATTTTATTTAACGACCTTTTTATAAATTCATGTAATTACCTTTTTTACTTTTAAATTTTAAGCCCAAAATTTTTATCTCATCACTTCCACTTTTTACTTAGATTTAAGTTTTAGTACAAAGCTGGATGTAGCTCTATATCGATGCATTGCTATGTAATTTTCTATCTGGTTAATAAATAAATGAAAATAAAAAAAGAAACAAAATGGTTTGTCTTCATCATTAAATAAATAATTCATTAAATAAACTTTAATCAATTGTTGTTTGTTTTGTGAAAATTCATTTTAATTTTTATTAAAACAAACTCACTTATATTTATTTACTATTCACAATATTGGTTGACCAGGTTACTGGCTTCTTCAGAATACTAAGTAAAACTAAATGCAAAATACCTAAAACTAATTACAAAGAAATATAAGGATGCAATTGCAGAGACGATTAAGATACCAAATTATATCAAAGTGTCACATTTATCGGTTTTCCCTATCAAAAAGTAGCCGAATGTTTATTAAACAAGAACATTCATACAGCATTTAAACCGAATAACAACTTAGGAAAACATAAAAAACAATTAAATTGAGAAAAATAACAACTCGAGTGTCTACAAGTTAACATGTGGTGGTTGCCCTAGTTTCTACCTCGGTCATACGGGAAGATCATTCAAGACAAGATGGGATGAACATACTAAAGCTTTTGAGAACCACAATTATAATAAGTCAACCTTTGCAGATTTCTTGAATAAAAATCATGTACATCTGAATATGTTTCAAATATTCCAGTTACAACAAAAAATTAATAAATATATCTTTAGAGTCACTAGAAAATAACAATAATTCACCATACCTCTTGAATGATCAAACCCAAACGAATAGAATCAAGGATTCTACTTTGTATTCTGAAGAAGCCAGTAACTAATGTTAGTCTGAAGCTGGTAAACAATGTAACTCGTTCCTCGAAGTTTCCTTAGACTTCCATCGCCTTGAAATGAATGATCTCACAACGTTTCAATAGCTTTAGATCTGCTCTCGTCATCGTCATCAGGTGAATGATAGGAAATTCAGATTATCCGTCGTATTTATATCCTTCACCGGTCATGCTCATTGGGTCACTTAATCCTCAACATGGAGAGAGAGAACTTTACAGGTACTTTTGGAGCATCTAGACCAATCAAAACCATCCATCTGGTTCACCATGGAGAGGGAAGAGAGTGGGTGCCTACCATTCCTTAATGTGAAGTAACAAAGGACTAGGCCCAGAATCGAAACAACAGTGAACAGGAAGGCTACACATAAAAGGGTTATACCTACATTACATCTCTAACCACCCATTAACAACGAAAAATGGCATCATCAAAGAAAAATAAATCAAACTTAGAGAAGACCTTTTGACAAATAGATATCCGGAAACCATCATTAACAAGGCATTTGAACAACTGGAGAAACCACCTAGGCAGGAAGGGGAAACCGCGATAGCAACCTTATTACTACCATACACTTAAGGCTTGTTGGAAAAACTTAGACGTATTGGACGCCGATATGGAATCAAAATTCAACAGCAACACCTTAAGGAGCATGATCATAAAAACAAAGCCGGATAATCCTGCAGCACCAAAAAATATATATTGTTATAAACTCCGTGGGTTCAATTAAAATTTAAAAACTAATTTTCACTCTCACTTTCTATAAACTGTTATTTACATCTAATATACTCAAGAGCTGATTCGAATATCACAAATATAATACAACATAAGCTCTTCGCCGCACTAACTGCCTGCTGCGATGAGGGGCCCCTCCTTTTAAAATCAGCATCGAATCCTCTCGTACAATCCAGTATCAATTTTACAGTTGTCAAGTTATTTCGAAATAAGTTTTTTTCCCCATCTGAACCTTCAAGCTCTCCTTTTTTTTCTATTCCAGCAATTGATGTATCACGGAATGAAACAAGGGAAGGACTGGCTAGATTTTTATAACACTGCCCTCCCTTTTATTCTGATAAGAAACATCCTCTCCATTATAGGGAGCGAGTCGATCTAAACGGCCCACCTTCAACTTAGCCCTGCGGTTTCGACAGATCCGGTAGACGACGCCATTAAGCCTCTTGACCACCTTGTATGGACCATTCCAAGCGGGTGTAAGCTTTGGAGATTTACCCTTGCTCCGTTGGGGGTTGTACAGCTAGACTTTGTCCCTCACTTGGAACCCGACTGAATTGGCCTTGATGTCGCATCGCGTCTTCATCCAGTCACTGATGGCGAACATTTGCGGTTCGGGCTAATTCGTGCATTGCCACCATTTTATGTCGGAGTTGGTCGGCATAATCGTCGATGACTTTTCCGAATAGGACCCTGCCTGGAGTCAGGCCTGTACGGCTGAGCGATATGCCAACAGGAATAGGGAAATATGCTCATCTCATCACGCTGGTTATTGCTGACTACCTTGGCTAGGTGTTGTTCCAAGGTCCTGTTGAATCTTTCAACCATTCCGTTTGACTGTGGGTGCAATGGTGTTATTCTCGTTTTCCTTATCCCCAACATGGTCCATACCTTCTGGAATACATTCTCGAAGTTACGCCCCTGGTCTGAATGTAGTTCCATCGGGACGCCAAACCTGTGAATAGCTGTTCTACTAGTACCGTGGTGGCCTCTTGGTTGGGTATCGCATATGCCTCAAACCATTTGCTGAAGTAATCCATTGCGACCAGAATGTATTTGTTCCCCCTCTCAGACTCGGGAAACGGACCAGCGACATTGACGGCAATTCTCTCAAATGATACGCCCACATTGCACTGCTGCATTTTGCCCTTGGTCCGGATTTTGTGCCCTTACTGACTGCACATGTGTCACATTTCCGGCAAAAAGCTCTGAAGTCTTCGAAGTAATTTACCCAGTAGTATTGCTGGCAGATTTTGTTTAGGGTTTTGTTCATGCACAGATGGCCCCGGTAATCCCATCATGTACTTCGGTCACGATGTCTGGTACCTTTTTCTTAGGAACTACCAGTTGGGACTTGATTTCTCGGCAATCAGAGCTTTCCTAAACTCGCTTGAGTATTCCATTCTCTACTCTTCGAGAGTCCCATTGGGCCCATAACCATTTCAGCACGCCCGAGTATCTAGCTACCTCGTCCCAGCGTGGCCTGGGTGCCCCTCTCCATTTGAGTGACAAGATTGTTTCTGCTGGATGCACTCTTCCGTTGTCCAGTCTTCATTGGCCTGCACTCGGATCTGTCTGATGAAGATACCCTCTCGCTGTTCCGTCTTCAGGTAATGTCCGCATTCCGCTCTACAGGGTCTTCTGGATAGTGCATCGGCATTATTGTGTAAACGGTCGGCACGGTGTTCCACATTGAAATCGTATTGCTGTAATTTCTCCATCCATCTGGCCAGTTGTCCTTCCGGTGTCTTCATGTCCAGCAGCCATTTGAGGGCGGCATGATCTGTTCGGATTAAGAAATGACGATCATAAAGTTATTTGTGGAAATGATCTACAGCCCTTATTATTGCAAGAAGTTCTTTTCTGGTGACGAAATAATTTCTTTCCGATTTCGAGAATACACGGCTGTAGTACTCGATCACCCTCTCTTCACCATCTTGCACCTGGGATAGGACGGCTACCAAGCCGGTGTTACTGGCGTCGGTGTCCAAAATGAACTTGACGGGCAGTGTAGGAAAGGCTAGGATTGGGCTGCCTTCAGTCGTGTGAATGATATTTTGCAATCCTGACTCTAACGGAAGGTCTCTTTCTCACTGGTCTGCCGATTTAGAGGTGCGGTAATGGTGGCAAATCCCTCAACAAATCGCCTGTAGTGGAAACAGAGGCTCATGAAGCTTCGGAGTTTATGCTTGTCTCTTGGGACTGGCCAATCACGGATGGTTTCTATCTTGTCCTAGTTGGTGCGGATTCCTGACTCGGAAATGGCCCAAAAACTCTACTTCTTTCTGGAACAAGGAACACTTCTTCGGATTGAGTCTCAGGTTGGCATTATTAATTCTAGAGAATACTTCGCCCAGGTTCTTCAGATGGTCGTCGAATGTCTGACCCATGACCAGAATGTCGTCGAGGTATACTAAGCACGTCCTCCATGTTAACCCGCTCAGTACATACTCGATTAACCTCTCGAAAGTTGCGGGAGCATTACATAACCCAAAGGAAATGACCGTGAACTGAAACAGCCCTTTACTAGTGGAGAACGCTGTCTTCTCTCTGTCGTTTTTATGTAGACCAACCTGCCAATATCCAGTCTTTTGGTCTAGTGTGGAGAACCAACGGGAACCTGCTAGTGTGGTCAGTGTCATCATTTCGGGGTAGTGGATAACTGTCTTTCTTGGTGACGTCATTCAGCTTTCTGTAATCCACGCAAAATCGGGTGGTTCCATCCTTCTTTTTAACTAGCACGACGGGATGTTTTCCTCGACTGCCTGTTGTTGCCCCAATGGTAATCGCCTAGGTGGTATTCTGGTGGGTGCTTGATGAAGTTGGTGCGACCGGTGGTTCCATCTTGACTGTTACAAATTTGCCAGTGCTTTGTGATAAATTGCTTGGCTTTCTTCTGTTTCTTTGGTGTAAGGTGTGTCAAATGGTAAGCAGACTGTTGTAGGAACTCTTTACCGGGCCCTGTCTCCTTCACGGATGTCTGGTAGTCTTCTTTACAATTGATGATGGTCTCCATTGGCTCGAAACAAGCCATTTCTTGACCATTGTCAATTCTGATGTCGTTGTTGGACAAATTTAGAACTCTAATTAGTATATCTCGTCCGGTTTTAACTATTGCCCGTCCAACAAAGTAGTCATGAGCTGAGTGTACGGGCTCCACCATTCCAACGCAGCTCCCAGGATTACTTGCTACCTGCCCATGAATAAGTTGTTCCGTACGAACGGGAATTCTGGCTAAGGATTTTGCTACAATTTTTATGGAGGTAGCTGAACTGTTGACGGGCCGTGTCAATACAAATTCCTCATTTAGGAACCGAAGAATATTATATCTCGGGTCGAACATAAATCCATGCTGGCTGATTAGGTCCATACCCAGTATGAAATCGTCCTCAATATTCGCTACCAGGACCCTATGCCGGATCATGTTGTCCCCTATCTGTAGCACGACATCTGCCTCACCCTGTATTGACATGTACTCGCCGGTGACTGTTCTGAGCTGGATGTTACTGTTAACTGGCCGAATTTAGGATGACCTCAAAACCCTAGACTTGACAATGGACATGTGGCTGTTCTGTTGGTTACCCCTGGTCGGTGATCGTTCAGGTAGGCTCACTCGACAATCACGTTGGAAGCGTCCTGTCCGTCCACACCGGTAGCTGGCTCCTCTGTTATCAGTTCTTTGGGGTCGTTCTAGAAGTTTATGAATTCCGGACAAGACTGCCTGGAGGGATGGTTCTGGTTCGTCCTGGCTGAAGGAAACTGCTCGCACCATCGGGTTGGACATGTTCATGACTGCCTCTACTTCCAAGGCCCGACGTAAAGCTTCATTACTTTTTTTGACGCCACTTAATCTTAGATTTCTTTGTACTTCCACCTCTCTGATACCCTTATGAAACTCTATGTGACCAATTGATCTTTAGTTTCCTGTGGCAGATCTGGGTAGGACAAGTGCACAAAACGTCTAACCTCTGCTTCGAATTCTTGAAGGCTCTTTTCCGATTTTTGTATTTTCCCACTAAGTTGCACCTGGTATACTTGGCTCAGGGATTGATTGTCGTATTTCTTGTTCAGGGTGGCGATGATCTTGTCGAAATTGTCTTGTTTATCGACTGGAATGCTTTGGAGAAATTCTAAGACCGGACCTCTTAAGGAAATTACAATAGACGTAGATTTTTCTTGGTTATCCCATCCATTAGCTATAGCCACGGCTTCAAATTGCCGTTTATATATGGGCCAAGAGGAGCTGCCATCAAATGTGGGTGGTTTACTAAAGGAACCTTTGGTACTGACGGTGTGCTGGTATTTCACTCTCTGCAAATATTGTTGTAATTGTTTAATTTCTGTTTCCATTTTGTTTTGGATGGCACTGATTTTATCTTGTACTACACTTTGTACTGTGTTTTTAATGGAGCTGATTTCAAATTTTACCTGACTCTGGATGGAATCGATGTCATCTACTTTGATTTCAAGAATCTCTACATTACTTTTTAGGATCTTTATGTCGTCGTTAATTTCTTTTATGTCTAATTCCACTATTTGCATTCTTTCATTAACTGTTTCATTAAATTGCGATACTATTTGCATTAATTGTTCCAATTACAGTTGTTTTTTTTTCTTCAGTTAGGCCTTGTTTTTCTTCAAATTTCGAGAATAATCCCTCAATTAAATTTTGTTGTTCACTTTTCATCGTGGAAACTAGATTTTGCTGTTCGCTTTTCATCGTAGAAACAAGATTTTGTTGTTCGCTTTTCATCGTAGTGACAAGATTTTCTAATTCTATTTTACGTTTTTCATCAAAGGATTTAACTAACCTTTCTTGAGTTTCTTCTGGATGTTGTTTCTCCTTCTTGTCAGGTTTTTCCAGGATCTGAGTCATTTTTTCGTCTAGTCCATCTGTAACCTGTTTGAATATTTTTTTGGTATTCTCTTTCATTCTTTCCATAAATCAAATTATGATTATAACTTCACTTAATCCTGCACTTCTGATCACCAATTTGTTATAAACTCCATGGGTTCAATTAAAATTGCAAAACTAATATTCACTACCACTTTCTCGAACTTTTATTTACATGAAATTTACACAACAGCGATGATGGGCCGCTCCTTTTAAAATGAGCTTTGAATCCTCTTGTACAAACCAGTATTAATTCTACAGTTGCCGAGCTATTTGAAGATTTTTTTGTCCTCTCAGTGATCGATGTCCTGTTGGAATGAAACTATGGCCGGCTTAGGTCAATTTCGTAACATTATGTTACCAGATCATCAATGTTAAATAACTTCCTTTTATGGCTAACTGTCTTTGTCAAAGATTTATTACTTATTATGACCCTATTTTATACAATAAATTACCAAATAATATAAAAAAAATATTAGTGAACCAAAAACAAGTATTAAAATAAAAGAGCATTTACCTAAAAACCCTACAAGTTTTGGTATAATTTTTAATTAATACAATCCTTATGTCTAATATATCAAATCTCCCACTTGTCAAAATTGTACCATTGTCAGCTTTTCTTTTTTGAGAAGGTATAATAATTGCATGCAAGAAGTTTCTTCTTGGCAATAATCTTTCTCACTAGATTTGTAATATTTACCTGTGTCTTTTTATTTACTTTACTCATATATATATATATATATATATATATATATATATATATATATATATATATATATGTTTTTAAGTTTTCGCGGGCACTAAATGTTTTAGGTGGTTTCCGGGAATTCATCCGCGTAGTTGTCAACTACGCGGATGAATTCCTGGAAACCACCCTAAAACATATATATATATATATATATATATATATATATATATATATATATATATAGACATAATTTTTGCTTCTTGAGACATTCAAAATCATATCGGTATTATTTATTGTTGTATAACGAGGTAAATACAATTTCAAAGATATATTTCCGTTAAATTATTTGGAGCCGCCTTTTACAAGATCTGAAAATCTTGTTAAATTGTCATGATAATTTTAACTAACAACATTTATTATTTAAGTGGATAACATGTTTCAACAATAACTAATACTTCTTAAACCTTTGGGTAATTGACTCTAGTAGCTAAAATACAAGGCTCCCAAAAGCTGCGGGAGATTTTCTCTTTGGAACCGCCGAGGGTACATTGTAAAAATTATTGGCACTATAAAAGCGCCAGTGCAGTACCCGTTAAACTAAACAAACAATTTACTTATTTCTTGTAATTTTGAATAGTGTATATATATATATATATATATATATATATATTAGATGGTTTCCGAGAATTCATCCGCGTAGTTGAAAACTGATCCCTGCCGGGATCGATGGTAAAATGACGACGTTTCGGCAGAGTCACATCTGCCCTCTTCAGGTCGGTTCGCATAATTCTCGTAGCCTTCTGCTTTCGCTTCTTCACTGCTTGGTTACGTTGCATATATATATATATATATATATATATATATATATATATATATGTTCTGAGAGGCTTCCGCGGTCATTATTATGAACTAAGCTAGGTTCCGGGTGAGAACCGCGTCTGAATTTATTGAATACTCGACGTTTCGACTTTTGCTTCGGAGCCATTATCAAGAGACAAAAGTGAAAAAGAGTTTCAGAGTCTAGATCGAACTCGGGGCCTCAATCTGCCTACTCCCCAAGAGTCACTTTTGTCTCACTTTTGTCTCTTGATAATGGCTCCGAAGCAGGAGTCGAAACGTCGAGTATTCAATAAATTCAGACGCGGTTCTCACCCGGAACCTAGCTTAGTTCATATATATATATATATATATATATATATATATATATATAATAGGTACGCTTTAAAAAAGTATAATAATTTCTTATAGGTTAGTAGAAAAGGCGAAGATGTCCCTATAATACGGAAAAATATTCCCATTAGATTTTCTTGAACAATTGCCTTCGAAAGATGCCTTAGTATGCAACTATTGTTTTTTAATTGTTATTTACACTTCAACACGTAACATTTCGTTAACTATTGAAATAATTTAATAATTTCTATAAATTAATGATGATTTTAGTATTTGGTGTAAACACAAATGTAAAACAAATGCCGTTATAAGCAACTAAAAACTAATAGTTATAAACTGCATAATTTCTGACTGGTCATTAGATAGGGGGTATTTAAGTTTATTTTAAAAGTTTGATTAATATGAAAAAATTTCATATTTCGTATTGTATGTAGTAAACTTCGAAAATGGTATTTTTGCGCCTTTTCGAAAAAACAATAACAATATGGTTTCTTTATTTTTAAAGCGTAGGCATATATTTTTTGTTGTTATTAGCATATTACATTTATTATTATTTTTTATTATTTTTAAAACAAACTAATTTTAACAGTAATGTAAGTACAAAAAACTACAACTTCAAACGTGCCAACTACTTGACGATGTACCATGAGTTTAATAATGTAAATTGGGATTTTCTGGAAAATTCTTCAAACTGTGACGACGCTTTGCAAAAGTTTTATGATAAGTTTTATGAAATCCTTGATATACATGTCCCTTTATATAAAAATTTCAAACATAATTATCCCACTTGGTATACAAGTGAACTCATAAAACTTATTAAACACAAAGCAAAGGTACATAGGAAGCTGAAGCAAAGTAGTAATAATACTAGTTATACGGAATTTAGTAAATTAAGACAATTAATTAAACGCAAAATAAAAGAAGCATATACAGTTTACTTGGATAACATACAAACTAGTTTAAAAGATAACCCTACATACTTCTGGTCATTTGTAAATAAGAAAAACAAGTCAACTAGAATTCCAGGAAATATGTCATACAATAATAAAGCACTAAACAATCCTCAATCAATTTTAAATGCATTCCGGGAATATTTTGAGAGTGTATTCTCCCCTCCCAAAATTCAAAACGATCCTGTAGATATAAATTTAAATATTCATTCTAATACCTTGTCAGTTATTAGCTGCGAATTTATTACTGAAACAGAAATTCTAATTGCAGGAAAAAAATTAAAAAATAAGTTCACTTCTGGTGCCGATAAAATACCATCCTTTCTAATAAAAGATTGTTTGCGGGTCTTACTACGTCCGTTACAAATTATTTTCAACTTGATCCTAAAGACATCCGTATTTCCGGATACCTGGAAAGTAGCTAAAGTCTGTCCTATTTACAAGGCTCAAGATCAGAAAGATGTCACTAATTATAGACCTACATGTATACTGAACAATTTTGCCAAAGTTTTCGAGACCGTGCTTTATCGTCGAATATACCAATCAGTTAAGAATATATTATCTACTCAACAGCATGGATTTATGAATTCTAGATCAACAGTTAGCAACTTAGCTATATTTAGTCAATATCTTTGTGAAAAATTAGATAATAGAGGACAGGTGGACGTAATCTATACGGACTTCTCGAAAGTTTTTGACAAAGTGAGTCATTCCAGACTTCTACGTAAATTAACTTGTTTGGGTTTCAGTGATAACTATCTGGGACTTATAAGATCTTACTTGGATCAACGTAAACAATATGTATTTTACAATGGTTATTGTTCAGACGTTTATCTTGCAACAAGTGGAGTTCCCCAAGGATCAAACTTAGGACCACTATTATTTTTATTATTCATAAACGATTTATGCAATGTTTTAGAATGTAACAAATTACTGTTTGCGGATGATTTAAAAATATATATGTCGATTTCTTGCCCAGAGGACTGCATTAAATTACAAAAGCAGATTGATATGTTGCAAGACTGGTGTCTGAAGAATCAACTGTATTTGAATATATCTAAATGTAAGATCGTAACGTATTGTCGTAAGAATACACCGGTGAAACATCCATACTCAATTAACTATATTGTACTAGAGCGCACGAATACAATCAAAGATCTAGGAGTCCATTTTGACAATCAACTTAAGTTTAATGATCATATTAATATCACCGTTAATTCTGCTTATCGTACTTATGGTTTTATATATAGAAACTGTAGAAATTTTGACAACCCTTCGGCACTATCTGCCTTATACATTAGCCTAGTAAGGTCAAAATTAGAGTACGGAGGCATCATTTTGAATCCAATATACACACAATATGCAGATGGTATTGAGAAAGTGCAGAAAAAGTTCTTAAAATTCCTAAACTTTAAAGTAACGGGACACTATCCACCAAGAGGAAGCAACTATCTGAACTTGCTTCATAGGTTTGGCTTTGTCTCGTTGTCTAATCGTAGATGTCAAGCATCAGTTACATTTCTACATAAATTGTTGAAAGGTAATGTGGATTGTCCACAACTACTATCTCAAATTAATATTTTAGTCCCTAGATTGAATTCGAGACGAAGTGATACATTTTTATGTAAAACACCTAAAACCAATATATTATTAAAATCACCTTTGAATTTAATGTGCAGAAATGCAAACAAGATATCCAATATTTGTGACATTTTTACATGCAACTTACATGATTTGAGAAAGGCTTGTCGTATTACATTTAACTAATATCTCATATTAAGAAAAAAGTTCTTTCACTAATTTTACATTTTGAGTCAAGCAGATATTTCTTAGTATATTATTATCATCAATATCTTACTCGTATTAAATTATTATCATCATTATTTTACTCTTATTAAATTACTGCAACCAGAAAATATTATTGTTTTTTATCTTGTTTATACTTATTGTTATTAGGTCTGTTTATTATTACGACACTACTGTCATCATAATTATATTATTATCTATTTTAGTATGTATGTTTTTTACATTTTTTATTTTAATTTAACTTTTCTATATTGTTAATATTTTTATATTTGTATTTTAAATTAAGATTTATTTATTTTTGTTCTTTAATTTACTATTTTATTGTAGAATTATTTCATTGTAAAATTACTCTGTAAATGGGAAACTGTTGGGCAATAAACGCTATTATTATTATTATTATTATTATTATTATTATTAAATGTCGATTTTTATATTCAAAATTAAAATAACATATTGCCAATTATTTGTAACTAAGATGATGAAAAAAGAATAGAGATCTCAAATATTTAATGATATAAATGGTGTGATCCATATTTATTTTCCAATATTTTGCAATACATCCGACGCCACTGACTTTTACGACTTGAAGGTACGGTAGCACTAATATTCTTATTAGGGTAATTTTATATATTATCACTATAAATCTATAAACTTTACAGCCGAGTATTACCCAGTTCGTTGAACTAGTTTTATGAATTTATTGTAGTTTTGCCAAATTTTTCACTTGTTAGTTGGTCGTACTCATGGAGTTAACGAGAGGACTGGTTATAAAAATTATCTTAGTCATTACAACAGTTATAGCATTGACATAAGTTAAAAAAGCGTGAATAAATAAATAAATTTACCAAGAATATATGCAATATTTAATTATATCTTTTACATTGTGTAGTGTTTTTTAATAAAAGAACGATCAATTGAAAAAATTATATTTGTTCAATGTAGATAATAATTTAATACGTTTTAAATTATTGATATTGCTTAGACACAATATTTGCAGGAAGGTTTTAATTTCAATATAATTTTGATTAAGGTATAGCAATGATATTTAGGACATAATCTTGAAATTCCTTGTATTAAATCGATCCTGAATGACAATTGTCTGAAGAACATGTCCTAAGTTTTTGAACTTTTCGCTAAAAAGTAAGGCTTTTTATTTGTTGGTAGAAATTTTTTTCAATTGATTTATATATCTCTTTAACGCAATGTTGAATATTAGGATGCTAAGTTTTTTTTAATATTGGAAACTTATAGCAGAAATACTTGAAACATTTTTCATTTACACACTCTACAGCCGGCAAACCGGTATTGTTATATTATATACATTATATTATATATATATATATATCTCTCAAGATAGAGACAGTATAACTAATACATAATTGTGCAAAACTAATTATTACCATTATGTCAACCCAGACGTGGACAATAATTTTTTTTCAGTTAAGTTTGAGACTTCATTGTATCATTGTATAAAAAGTATACCTAAACTACTATGGCAAGTTATTGCAAAAGTGGGCACAACTAATGAAGTTTGTAAAATGGTAAAGTACTTCTTCCAGAATTCCCGAATAAAAATTCATGTAGGTACTTTTCTGAACTAGAATGGACTATTAGTCATTTCAAAATTCTCGACGGATTTAAAATTAAATGAATGTGAAAATTGAAATAAACGGATATGATAACTTTATTACTAACGCTAGAGCAAATATTCAAACTGTTTGCCACCAGCATTATTAATACATACACGACATTGTCTTAAAACAATCTTTTTACCCATCCTACATAATATCGCGAACTGATGTGTTCGGCAGTATCCCAATCTTTGACCTAATTCACCAATGGTTGATATGGATTTCAAATAAACTTTGTCTTTCAGGCCACCCCAGTAAAAATGTCCAATGAGTTTAATGAGCATTTTGGTACCACATTGTACTTAATGGTACATCCTCGAGCAGATGCGGCAGATGGTTTTGCAGAAAAGCTAGATAAATTTCACAATTAAAATTTCCTAGCAATTCAAAAGGTCCAGTATTACGGCCAGGGAATTTGAATATTGAAATTATCTACATTTTCTGGAAAACCATCTGTCAAATGTGCTGGAAGATGTGCGATTAAATATTACCTTCAATGTGGTGCCAAAATGCCGGTTGCCCTGCTCCTTATGTCGGTTTTGTGCGCGAATATCTAAACAAAGAGTATGCATACCATTGGACTGAGCGCCTTGGTCGAACTTTATGGCTACCAAGCTCTTTCGATTTAAACTTATTGGATTTTTTTCATCAAGACACTGTGTTCAAACAAGTGCGTAGGGCCCGATGAGCTCATCTCTTTCTCCAGTGTTTGCTAACATTTTCATGGAACAAATCGAAACCCGGGCCCTAAACTCGTCTAATTTAAAACCTTCCTTTTGGCTGTTGGCTTACATATATTGATAACACTTTTGTCATTAGGATTCATAGCAGAGATTAATTAGACTTCTTCTGCAACACCTCAATAGTATACATCTTCTCTTCCGTTTCTTGATGTTCTCATAGCAAAGTTTATTTAGAACGAAAAAGAGTAGTTCTAGAGAACTCTTGTTTTAGAGGGTAGTTATATATACACAAGTCAAGAAGAGATCAGACATTTTGGAAATTGGAAGAAATTGATGATAATTGAGGACTGTAAATGCAAAAGCTATATTATCCACTTTTTTAAAAATCACAGACACACAGAAAACGTTATAAATTACTTCTACATTTAGCAGTACACTGCAGCATGTATAATGTCCTTTATGAAAAAGTATTCAATGTGCAACTTAACGAGTATAATGTAAATTTTGACGTAAAATGCTACTGCTACAAGATGCATATTTACTTCCACAATATGGCTGTACCAATAACTCAATTTAATAATTTATATTTAAAAAGAACCGACTTCAGCTGACTTAAAATAAAAACCGTTTAGAAACGGTGTGCAATCAATCACTATTTTCACACATCCTTCATTTTTATCTGATTTAAAGTTGAATATTTTAGCGTATTCTTATATATATTTCCCTGTCTCTAATTTGTATTCCTTTCCTATATTTTTCAAATATTTTTTTTTAACTTTTGTTATTTGGACCATTTTCTATAAGTGTAACTCTAATTGACTCAATATTCACACTGTATATGCTTTTGTATATTGGCCACCCATATATAACGTATTTGTCTATCATTTTCTGAACTACCCTGTTCAACTATAATTTAACTCCACACAATATTGCAACGGTCCTAATATCTTTAAAACCACCCTCTCCTCTCCACAATATTGCCTCTTTCTATTTTTCTATTGTTTAAATTATTCCTGTATACCTATGATTTTATTTCGCCCCATATGTCTAGTATTCCATTTATGTAACCGCTCATGGTCTACCCCATATAACAAAATCCACATTTCTGAACCACAATTTATGATTATAATTTTACTCTACCGTTTATTTCAACCACTCGGTATATGCAATTGCTTCTAAATTTTTTTGAACCCATGTCTATAATTATGTTATACCCCGTCCTATAATTGAAATATCCTACCTACGTGTGCTTATTTAACACCCGGAATAACAATAATTTTACTCCATCCTTATACTTCAAATACTTGTCTAAGCAACTACTTATGTTTCACACTATATAACTTTTTTAATCGCCGTATATTACTGTAATTCTACTCCACCTTATATTTCAATCATCCTGTATATTTAACTGCTTCTAACATTTTTCTGTATAACTGTAATTATACCCCGTCCTATAACGCCAATATTCACTCTGTATAACTATAGTTTTCTCCACGTTTATTTCAACCACCTTGTATACACAAATACTTATGTGCCACCCATACAATATTTGTTTAACCATCCTGTAAAACTATTTCAATTCCAACTTATATTTCAACCATCCTTCTATACAACTGCTTATGTACCACATAATATCACATGAACGCACGCACACACCTACAACCGTATACCATACAGAAGCAATAGCCGGCATAACACATTTTCGTTTCAATAAACTAATGGAATATTTTCTGGCATTTCACGCGACTATAAGCCCCCTAACTTAACTTCGTCTTTAAAAGAAACTGAATTCAAATGAAAACTATTACAAACACCCTGTACGATATACTTTCATGGCATATCATGACATTTAAACCAGATATTTATGATCAAAATTTGACATTTACCATGATGTTTACAGTTTTTTTTGCATATATTTTTTCCATTTTCAGTAAAATGGTATGTTTTACGTTATAGAAATACACGGAATCAAGCTGGAACATATCTTTGCAGAATACAATTTATAATATTCAAATTATTTGAGCAGTTTTAGTGAAAACGGTGAAGATTCATTGAAATTCACTGAAATGTAGTCCTTAATTACTGTTTTTTTCTGATTTTCTGGAAGACCGCAAATCTCACGTTATAGAAAATTGTACAGTACCTTTCTGTAATCTATATATAAATAGGCAAAGACAAAACGATTAGGTACCATTTTCTCCTCTGTCTCTCAACCGATTTTATTCATTTATGTTTTGTTTAGTAGCTACTGACGACCTTCAGTGCAGAATACTAATATTAATTAATAAGATTGGTTCATTCATCAAATAAAATATAATAAAAATTCATTATTTACGTCCACATTGAGTAATTATATATAGAAGGACCAATGCTGTTATATACTTAGAGCATGTACTTCTGGAAGTGGCATGCAAGCGTTGTTATTGTTTAGTGGTAAAGTAATCGTTGTATATTATAATTATACAGGGCGATTCCAGATATGTTAGAAATCATTTTTTTCGTCGGTGGCACATAAGCAGTTGCATATATAGGGTGTTTAAAATATAGAGTGCAATTATAACTAATAAATTAAATATATAGGGAAGACCATTCGCGGTTGAATTTACAGGGTTCTTGGAATAGAAGGTGCATTGGAATTACAGTTATACAGGTTGGTGCAAAAAATATTATACAGAGATGCATATACAGGGTGGCGGAAATAGAAATACAACATTTCGTAACCCATAAGCAGTTGTATATATAGGGAAGATGAAATATAGGGTGAGAGGAATTATAGATATACAGGATGATGATAAGAAATGTTAGAAAAGGAAATGATTTATAGAGTAGCCCACGAAGAGCCCCATATATATGATGAATGAAATATAGGTCGGAGTAGAAGTATAGTTACAAAACATAGTTAAAAATTTTGTAAACAAAAAGAGTAAATACAGTGGCTCATAGGCAATGTCATATACAGAATGGTTTACCGGGTGGTTCAAAAATGTTAAAAAATATTATGCTTGGTCCATGAGCAGTTGCATATACAGGGTGGTGGAGATATATAATGAAAAGGAATTATTATAATGAGGATTTTAATAAATGTTAGAGAATTGAATGCAATTATAGGTATACAGGGAGGTTAGAAAAAAATAAATATGTATGGTAGCCCATTAGCGGTTGAATTGTTGTCATATTAAATTAAGAATTACGAATTTGAACACAAATAAAGTCCTATGAATTATATCTGAAAAAACTTGAATTTCGTTACTTATTTGTAGAAACGAGATGTAAGACCGACATCCAGGATTTTCGAAGAAACTATCACACAGAGGTTCCGAATCTGGATCAGTTCCGTGTAATTGCTGTTCTCCCTAAAGTCCTAGGATAGAATGTCACGATAAAATTTTCAGGTTACTTAACCTACCAGAGATATTGACACAATGGTGGAATTTCGACCACTGGGCGACAGCTAGTATTCTTTAATACGTTTAAATCATCAAATTTGCACAAGAGCTTTTTGAATAATCACTGCGCATACATAAAAAAAAAACGTGACGACTAATTGATAGCCTCCTCCTTTTTAGAAGTCGGATAAAAAAGGGGATAATGTACCTTTTGCATCTACACGCCTCAAGTTGAATATTTTGATAGAAATAATCTTTGAAGGCTATAGTGATAACATAACATAAAATAACGAAAGAAGAACTAAAGAAAAGAAATACTTCGTCAGTTCAGAAGGTAACAAGCCAATAGGGATAGCTAAAAATATATAAGTAATTTATAATCATGTATTGGAAATCAAAGGTGTGAGACGAATTTGAAGAAGGTGTTTCATATAGTTATAGTATCAGAGTGTGAATTAAGAAACTAGCTGTGGAAAGCTGATGAAATGAATACATAAATTAAAAAAAAAACGACTTAAAAAGAAAATTAACTAAAAAGTACGAAATAATTTATGCTACAACAATTAAATACTTTTTATGAAATCGGTGCCAATCGAAAGTGAAAATATTTTGGGAAGTACATTGATGAGTTGTACTTCGCAACTTCGCTGTTCAAATTGGCACCAACTTCAGAAAAAGTATTTAATTGTTGTAGCATAAATTATTTCATGCTTTTTAGTTAATTTTCTTTTGAAGTCGGTTTTTGTTTTTTTTTAATTTATTTAATTAACAATTTTTACTGTTGCAATGGCTTTATTGGATGCAATTTTCAAATCTAATTAACTTTTTCGATATTGCCTAACTACGGTTTTTTACTTTCATTTATTAGCTTGACCAACCTCGTTTACTGTTGAACAGAATGACTTGTTTTGTAGATATGTATATGTATTAAAACTTTTGTATATGATTCTGACTTAGGTGGATCCACCACCTTGTATAATTGTAACTCTGCTTCACCGTATAGTGCAAGCATTCTGTATATGTTACTGTTTATTTGTCACCCAATATAACATTTTTTAATTGCCGAACTATATATAGTTCGACTCCACCCTATATGCTATATGACAATTATTTCTGATAACTAGCTGTCGCCCAGTGGTCGAAATTCGACCAATTGCGTCAATAAGTATCGAAGTTCAAATTCTTTAGCTACTCCGTATATACAACTTTTTTAACATGTTTTAATCCTACTTCGCCCCATGTTTCAGATATTGCATATATGCAACAGCTCATGTTCTATCTTAAAAAAAATGTAGAACATTCTATCTATCTGTGCAACTGATTATGAGTTATACGCTATTTCAAAGTTTTTCCTCATATTTTTTAAAGCACATTATAAAATATAATTTCTCTTCATTTAAACCATCCTTCATTTGAAAACTTTTCTAACCTCCTTTGAATCTCACTGTGTAACTATAACTTGACTTCGCCCCATATTTCAGGTACTCCATATATGCAACAGCTTATGCGCTACCCAATATATCAAAATTCTTCTAACTTTTTTTACTCACACTGTATAATTATTATTCTGCTCCGCGCTATATTTCAGCAACCTTGTATATGCAAATACTTATAGGCCCCTAAATATAACATTTTTTAACCACTCTGTATACTTAGAATTCTAGTCCACCCTATATTTCATCTATCCGGTATATGAAACTGCTTTTGCATCATAACATTCCTTTAAAATATTTTTTAAACCTTCCTGTATAGCTGTAACAATACTCTGCTACATATTTCAACCATCCTATAATATGTTACTTGAAAACTTGTGAACTACTTTATAAAACAATTTTTTTCAACCCCTTTGATTACTTTAATATTAGCTCAAGAAAATTCAAATATCCTAACTGCTTACATAACATACATTTTTATCCACCCTGTATAAATAATAATCTTTATAATTGACATAGCAATTCGTAACAACAATAATATAAATATCAAGCAGGCTGAGAAAATAACCAAATATAGGGATTTGGAATTTCAAATAAAGACTCAGAGGGACATGAGCAACACACGAACTGTACCAATTGTTATGTCAACGACAGGACTAGTTCCAAAACATCTATTAAACAATTTAAAACACCTCGGTCTGGACGCACATCTTTACCAACAAATGCAAAAAGCCGTCCTTTTAGAAACAGCCCGGACGGTCAGGAAGTTTATGGGAAACTGCTGCCACGACTCTAACCACGGGTCTGAAAACCTGGCAAGGGGTCCCACAGAGCTAAACCCTTTTGACATCTAGGATATCTGGGGTTTAGTGAATTTTCCCCTAAAGGCACGCTATGCTTGCCTTAGAAGGAGTGTGCTGCCATACATTGTATGGTCAAGACGGGGATCTCTATACGTCAATTAAATCCATGGAGGAAGGCCATACTTACAAATACCTTGGAATAAAGCAGGCTCAACGAATTGATCACCTCACCATGAAAAGGACCTAACAACAGAGTTTTATAGAAGGGTAAGACGACTGCTGTACACCAAACTTAACAGTAAAAATTTATTTCAGGCTATTAACATCTAAGCGTGTTCAGTGCTTAGTTACTCTTTCGTTAACTGGTGCAAGACCGACGTTGAACAATTACCACGGAAAGTTCGAGTACTACTAACAATAGCTCAAAATCACCTTCCAAAGAGCTGTGTCGAACGTACAACATTGCCCCGGTATGAAGGAGGAAGAGAATTGGCCGATATAGGCAAATTACGTTATCAACAAATTTATAATTTGCGTAATCATTTCCAGAAATCGGAGAATTTTCTGATCTACACAGAGTCATATGTCAGGTTGATTACTCAACACCTCTGCGACTGTCAGAACAACAACTTCAAGTATACCACCAGACAACTGATCATAAGCTGCTCAAATGGAAAGAGAAGCCCCTTCATGGAAGACATATAAATGACGTCAACCAAGATTATTTCGACAGTTCAGCGTCGAACTACTGGTTGATCTCTGGTTATATGTTTCCTGAAACGGAAGGCTTTATATTAGCAATCCAAGATCAAGTAATTCGAACTAAGAACTATGTAAAGTACATGGTCAAAGACCCTCCTATCAACAACGACAGATGCAAATATGGTTGCCAAACATCTGAATCTATCCAGCATATTACAGGAGGTTGCCAAGCGTTCGCTGCAACTGAATACAAAGAACGACACGATGCTGTGGCAAAAATACTGCACCAGGAACTAGCGCTGAAACTTGAGCTATCACAGTCGGTAAGAACAGCCTACTATATAAATATAAACCAGAATCTATTTTAGAAAATAACAACTACAAGCTGTACTGGGACCGCACGATACTGACCGATCGGACTGTTGCTCACAATAGACCAGATATAGTTTTAGTAGATAAAATCTCTAGGAAAACAACCTTAATTGACATAGCAATCCCTAACAACGATAACATAAATATTAAGCAGGCTGAAAAAGAGCCAAATACAGCGATTTGAAATTTCAAATAAAGACACAATGGGACATGAACAACACACGAACTATACCAATTGTTATGTCAACAACTGGAATAGTCCCAAAACTTCTACTAAATAATTTAAAATACCTCGGTCTGGACGAACGTCTTTACCAACTAATGCAAAAAGCCGTTCTGTTAGGAACAGCCGGGACCGTCAGAAAATTCATGGGAAGCTGCCACGACTCCAACCACGGGCCTGATAACCTGGCAAGGGCTCCTACAGAGCTAAACCCTTTTGATATCTAAGATAACTGGGGTTAGTGAATTTTCCCTAAACGCACATTATGTGTGCTGCCATACACTGTATGGTCAAGTCGGTTATCTTTATTACCCAACAGGACAAATTCCCATTTATAGGGTTACATAAAAAAAGTGCAGAGGATCAGAATATATAACTAGTTATTTACCTAGTTGTAAATAATGTCAAAACCGTTCTCTTAGACATGTTATTATGTGATTTAGAGCACTAACATTAATCTCACAAATATCACAAATTTTATTAAACGCGCTACACGTATTATAAAACGGCGACTTTATCATGATGTTGGTTCTGGCAGTTGATATATAAAAAAGCGTGAAGTTATTAGTCCTTATACAAGATCTTGGAACATGAGAGTTAAGATTGCTAACAAATCAGGACAGTTTATTTTATTATGCATAAAATTGTATAAGAATTTAACTGATAAAAATGCTCGTCTAAGTTCTAACCTGTCGACATTAAATAATCTTAATAAAGTGACCTGATCATAACTTCTTTCAGGATACACATTATAAATAAAAAAAATAGAAATTTAAAAAAATTTCGCTGTACGTTCTCCAATGTTTAAATATAAATATTATAAAAAGATATCCATATTAGCGAGCAATATTCTAACCTAGATCTGACATAAGCAAAAAATAGTGTTTTCTAAGCTAATATGTTGTTAACGCCTTTACAATTACGAATTATGAAACCCAATAATTTGAGAGCTTCCTTTGATTTGTCATTTATGTGGTTTACAAAGGTTAGTTTTGAGTCAAATGTGACTCCCATGACATGATATTGCATTTTTTGCATTTAAGTGTAAATTATTAATTGAGCACCACTGAGATACTTGTTTACATTTGACTAAAGTTTTTGGCAATCAGTTGAACCGTATATTATATTATATTTTTTTAAATCATCAGCGTACATCACTCGTTGACAGTCCAATAAGCTGCATAGATCATTAAGGAATATTACAAAAGTAATGATCCAAGATTGGAAAAGCCATAAGCACCAAGCTTTTTCTATAAGATACTATGGCCCACCCGGTCGAACGCCTTTGAAAATTCTGTATATATAACATCAAACTGCGGTTGAGAATCAATTGCTTCAGAGACATACTGAGTGAAAACTGTTAAATTTGTTAGCGTAGATTTGTTAGGAATAAAACCATGTTGATATGGGGAAACAACGGAGTTGACTTGTGGATTTATCCTATTAAACAAAACTATTTCAAAAACCTTTGCAAAATTGCAGAGCATGGAGCTTGCTCTGCAATTATTGATTTCAGTGATATCACCATTTTTGTGTATTGGACATATTTTTGCGTTTTTCTATTTTTCCGGAAATGTCAATGTTTTCAACGATAAATTATACAATATTGTTAGAGGAAGAGCCATATGCAAAATCTTTAACTAGAAAGGACGGAATTAAGTCTGGTCCCGATGTAAGCTTATCTTTTAATTTTTTATAGCAGGTAACACTTCAGTTTCGGTCAAATTATCGATATGTATTACGTTATTGTAGCTATTAAATTTACATTCATAGTTTAAGCTTTTTTTCGTTGCTACAGTATAGCATTTCCAAAAAAATTAGCAACTGCATTGTTTATTTCCTGGGGATTTGAATATTCATTACCATTCTGATACATTTTACCGGGAATTCGCGATACTTTCTTTTTAGAGTGAATGTATGACCAAATAATTTGGTCAAGTGCGAGTTGAACTCGCATACTTAGGGTTCCGTACCACCTTCAAGATTCTAATATTCCAGTTTTAGAAAAGCAAGGAAGTAGTGAATGTTCTTATATTTACCCTTAGATCTTTTAAAGGAAGCGTTTTAAATTAATAAAAAATATACACTTTGATTTTCCACACATAGAATTTTTATTTTATCTGCTTCAGGATTCGCTTGATTTTTATCACAATACACATGTATTTATTTGGCCCCCAAATTTTACTAATAAACTTTCAGAGAAATCTTTTATAACCTACTGTCTGAATTTGGAGGCTCTGTAGATTGGAAGATAAAGGGCAAAACAAGTCAACTTTTAAATTATAAATTATTAAATCCGTTATTCAAATTATTAAAAAATATAAATAAAAGATTTTTCTCAAAATTTAAATAGTGCGGAAGTGGGAATTAAGTCGATGTTTAATATTTTTGTTAATATCTTTTAAATAAATTATTTAAAAATATGATATATTTGTAATTCACATAATGAGCCCTTTATCTGATATATTACATGATGCGTTTGAAAATTGAATCTTTATTTTCCATTTAATTGTATAATTTGTCCCTAAAATTACTATGGGGGTTTTCTAATAATTTATTTTCCGTTTAATTCTATTATTTAAGGGCCAAATAATAGAATTAGGGATTTTTTTGATATTTTTCGTATAAACAAAAAACTTTAGCTCTTATAGTTTGAGGAATAACGGGGGAATGAGTAATTTTTTTTCAATATTTTTTTAATATTGTTTAAAATATTCACTTTAAAAAAATTAAAAAAACATTTGTATTCGTCATAATAAGCCCTGTGATTTGATATATTACATGACCCGTTAGACACAATTATAATTTTGTATTTTCCATTTAATTCTATAATTTGTCCCCCAAAATGAATATTAGGGGTTTCTCCTTATTTTTCCAGTAAAGTTCAGGTGAGGGGCTATACTTGCATTTTTTTAAACATTTTTCAGCGTATGTTTTTGGAGATAGGGGATGTGTAATTTTTTTTATATTTTTGTCAATATCTTTTAATTAATTTATTTTAAAAATACGAAAAAAATATATTTGTTTTCTTCATCATGAGACCTTTCATTTGATATATAACGTGATGGATTAGAAACTATTTTAATTATATATTTTAAATTTAACTCTATTATTTGCCCCCCATAATAAATATCAGGGGTTTTTCCTTATTTTTCCAGTAAAGTTCAGGTGAGGGGCTATACCTTTTTTTTCAAAATTTTCCAGCTTATGGTTTCTGAGATAAGGGGGGGGGGATGGGTAAATTTTTTTATATTTTTAAATTAATTTATTTTAAAAATATGAAAAAAATATATTTGTTTTCGTCGTAATGAGCCCTTTCATTTGATATATAACATGATGGGTTAGAAACACTTTTAATTTTTTATTTTCCATTTAATTCTGTAATTTGCCCCCCAAAATTAAAAGTAGAGGTTTCTCCTTATTTTTCCAGTAAACTTCAAGTCAGAACCTATACCTCTAATATTTTTTCAAAACTTTACGTTTTATAGTTTCGGTGATAAGGGGGGTGGGGGAATGAGTAAATTTTGGTATTTTTTCGTTAATATCTTTTTAAATATATTATTTTAATATGAAAAAAATATATTTGTATTCCTCAGAATGAGACCTTTCATTTGATTTATTACATGATGCGTTTGAAATTTTTTTTATTTTTAAATTTTTATTTAATTCTATAATTTGCCCTCCAAAATTAATATTAATGGTTTCTCCTTATTTTTCCTGTAAAGTTCGGGCAACGGTCAATATTTCCTATTTTTTCCAAAATTTTAGGTTCAGTAGTTTCGGAGATCAGGGGGGGGACGGTCGATTTTTTAGTTTCCCCCCCCAGAAATACCCCTACATTTTTTTTTCGTTTACACTATGTACTCCTGATCGGGTCACCAAACTATACATTGACACCAAATTTCAACCTCTTCCGTCCAGTAGTTTAGGAGAAAATTGCTGTGATGTGACAGAGTCAGAAATCCGGAGAGATATTATAAGGGTATCCGTATATTGTATATACGGAACCCTAAAAACAGTGGGATCCTCGGTAATAAACGATTGTACATCTTTTAAATAGTTTGCGTAGGCTCTTTCAGATTGTAATTTTCTTAGAGGTCTCAATGGCTTGAATTCAATTAGATGACGTTCTAATTATAGGTTTTTAAATTTTTTGAGGATTCTAGCTTTTAGTTTAATGTTATATATAAGCTCAGCGGGGTACCATGTAGGAAACTTTCTTTTAAAATATTTATATTTAGGGACATAGACGTCAAACTGTGAATACAGAGCTTTATAAAAACTTTCTAAGGCTGAGTTTGCATTATTGTATTGTTTTAGAAACCGACCGACCATTTTACTCTAATTAACTCATTTTATAGTCCTATGTAATTATCTTTCTTAAAATTATACATTTCACCGTCACTACCAGAAACTAAATTGGCTTGTGTAACAGTCAAATTTACATTTATGAACAAATCAGAATGATGCACATCCTGTTCTAATAGCTGTACATCATCTCTCAAAACTGAACAATCAATATTAGCCAAGATCAGATCAAGATATCTATTATTTACGTTCATGACAGTATTAAATTGATCTATTGAATTAAATTGATTAATTGAATGCTTGAAATTCGCTTATTACTAAAACTTTAGAATCCAGACTATTATTTATGTTAATATAATTTAGTATATTAAAATCACCTAAAACTATAGAGGGCTTAGCAAAAATGTAACTTAACTGCTCAAAAGATTCAAAAAATAATTTGTAAACTTCTACGCTCGTTGGCGGCCTAATATATATGACAAATACAAAAAAAGTATTATGCTAAATCCAACATTTGCAACATACCAAATCTATATCCGGAAAACCATCAGTGACTAACGGCCCACCCACTCGTTCTGGCTTTAGATCACTTTTACATGCCAGCAACACACCACCACCGGTTTTTAACCCCACTGTGCCTAAATTTCTATCACATCTATGCCCTGTATATGAATCAGGAAACAGTTCACTACTAGAGACTCCATGCTGAAGCCATGTTTCCGCCAAAGCTATAATATTATGGTCATTGCACAAGACAGAGGAATAAAACGAGATCACTTTGGTGTTTGGTGAGCCCTTGGACATTTTGATAGTAAAGAAGAATATCATAGTTGAAGTTTTCGATGTTGGGAGTACTTAGTTTAAATTTCTTGTTGTCCCTATCCTAGGGGTACCGTTGATATCTTTAATTTTGCAATTCCTGTCACCTGCATTTTGACGATCGGTAAGCTGCTGTTTTATGTATTTATAATGTGAGATCTGCCTTGGTGTTCTGTCAAAGATACGTAAACACTTTTGTAAGGTTCATGCTCTCTGATGCTGGTAGAATTTGTTACAATTGCTTTAGCCTGATGTTCATCTGTTAGGGTTATTTTGATTGGACGAATTTTGTTTTCTGAGTATTTTTCTAGTCTTATGGGTTTTATGTTATCGAATGTAACGGATGAATCGATTTTGTTTATGACTTTCATAACTTTGACTTTGTCAGCCTCATTACGCGAAACCGCCTTCTGATTTTGGTCAGGCTCATTGATTCCAAAGAGCACAATATTGGTTTTACGACGGTTTCTGTCAGCTAGTTCAGCAACAGTATCTTCAAAATTAACAGCATCACATTGATGAGATTTTACGTTTTCAGCTGATTGGGTTTTTAAAGATCTCACTACTTCTTGTAGACTAAAGATTAATGCCTTCAGCTCGATCATATCACTTTTAAAGACTCTGCAGTTGATGCAAGGCCAATCATAACCTTTATTTACGTTATTCGTAACTCGCACCTCCGATTGGGAAAGATCAACACAGCTGTTCTTATACAACTGTTTACATACCGAACAATGGACGCATCTTAGCTTGTTTATTGCAACAAGAACAAATCAAAATCTTTTGGCTCATAACTGGCATAATAAGATTGTGTTAAATCAGCTCAACACTGTTCACCCAATTCACGGGACGCCTATGGCATAAGTACCAAATAATATCAAAATAACAAAAAAGCGTGTTGAAATTCTGTTCGCTACGGTTAACTGAATGTTTGTTTTGACGTTAATAAACACCTTTTATTCACTTTTTAAGGAAACTAGCAAAATATGCTATGCAGCATTTAGCAGAATCACACTTCATGCAATGTTAAAATTATTGCAGAATTATAACGACCTAAGCTGATGCAAGTATCTGATATTTGGTGCATGCGGTGTATTACCGAAAATGGTAGTAGTTTTTCCCTTATATCTACCGTTTCTGTCAATGTATGGAGATAAAATGTATGCCACATTTTGTAAGTCAAACTATACGCTTTGCAACAAAAAAAGATTATGAAGAATAATTTTTTCTCTAAATAATATTCATCAGAACGTTTTCCGTTTGAATTCAACTTATGAAGACACAATGTTATAGAAACCAACTGAGAACCTCCACCTTGAAGTTGATTAACTGACATTTATTGGGATTTATTTCCGATCAACTTTTAATTTACATCTTAACAGAAAAGAAGATACTTTAATTTGTAATCACGTTAAAAAAGTGACAAGGAATGATTACTGTTTACGTTTTAGACCATGTAAATCTGTTTGTGAAGAATAACTTTTTCTCTTAAAATTATTAAGTAAATAAAACAGAAATCTGACATTTATTTTGATTAATTCATCTTAATCACAATTTACCACACGTTCCGAACAGTTAATTCCAGCAACTCCATCAAAGCTTATAATGCCGACGAATCCGCCAAGACATAGAGTATAAGATAAAAATAGGTAAGAAGTTTTTCCCCATTCTCTAAGAAACAAACAAGCTATGTTATTGAAAAAAATACCTAACCGCTTTATGACATTTCGGAAGTAATGCGATTTCTTTTCAATTTCTCCCACGTTCCGAATAAGAGTTTCCAAATTTTAATAATCCGGCGACTCCACCAAGACATAGAGTATATGAGAATAGGTAAAAATAGTTTTTCCCCATTTTCTAAGAAACGGTACAAGCTATGGTAATCAAAAACATATGGGACCACTTTACTATCTCCCTAAACAGGATCCAGTAAAACGGTCCAAAATCCTTGAGCCGTTTCCGAGTAATCGGTGAATAAACATTATAAAAACATAGATACAGACGAATTGAGAACCTCCTTCTTCTTGAAGTCGGTTACTAAATAATCAAATTGTAGTTATAGACGGTGAATTAGACAGTTTGAACATTATTTGTGAATCCTAAAAAGTTCAAAATTCAATTTTCAATAAGCAATTTAATTTAAAAAATTTAAACTATATATGTATATATATATATATATATATATATATATATATATATATATATTTGAAAACAAGTTGGCACGGACGGAACTATATGTAGCTCTCTTGATTGTCCGGGTGTTCGTCCGTTGAAAGTAAAGGAACGGTCGCCTGACGTTTCGCCAAAATCTCACTTGACATTTTCATAAGGCTTTTCCTCTTCTTCCAACACGAAGGGTGGCTGCAGGTTCGGACCTTTCCGGACTACTTCGTATCCGAGATCGTCGGCTAGGTCGTTCTCCGCTTGGTCTGTTCTCCGTGGCGTCTGAAATGGAAGTGAGCTCCGATATGTGCGCGCCGTTATTTATGCTATCTCCCGAGTCCTCTCCTATTTCTTTGCCCCGCCTCCGATTGTGCTGAGGGGGCGGTGCCGTTTGTTTTGATTGGCTGACACCGTTGCGTTGTCGCAAATTGTACCGATGACGTGGTTCTGTTTGTACCGATGGCGGCCGCAGATGTTCGTTAGAAGGGTGGGCGTCCTGATAGTTAGCTACGAGTGACGGAATGCAACGTTGTGGTATTATTGTGCTCTCTTTTAATTTGTTTTTGTTTTCCCTTAAGATGTTCTTCCAGGTTTGATGCAGAAGTAGAGCGCTTCGTTACGGTTATTGATTTCTCCTTCCTTTTCAATTTCTACAGCTTCCCTAATTGTTCTTCTTTTGAAGTTGTTTTCTGTTGCCAGATGCTTAGAGCCCTCAAAGTTGATTCTATGTCCTGTTTGCTGTTGATGTTGGAACGGGGCCGAGGTTGTGGTCTTGTTTCGTATGCTCAGTTTGTGCTCTTCGATTCGGGCTTCGATCCTACGGTTTGTTTGACCTACATATGCTTGCTCGCATCCGCCGCAAGGTATCTTGTAGACTTCGTGACTCTCTAGTGGACGTTGGTCTTTGGGATTGCCTAGAATGCTTTTTATCGTCTTATGAGGTTTGTAGGAAGTTTTGATGTTGCTTTTCCTAAGGATTCTTCCGATCCGATCTTTCACTCCTTGTATGTATGGAAGGGTGGTCGCTGCCTTTGGGGGGTCTTGTTGAGTTTCTTCGTGCCTTGGTAGTTCTTGTTGATTCAGGGCTCGTCATATGGTGTTGTTGCTGTACCCATTCCTCCTCAAGGTCTGTGAGATGGTGTTTAGTTCCTCTTGTTTGTGTTTGGCGTCTGCAATGCGTCGTGACCTGCATATAAGTGTATTTGCTACTGTTTGTATTTGGGAGGGATGATGGTGGGATTTAGCATTAAGGTATCTGTCGGTGTGTGTCGGCTTTCGATAGACTCTGTGTTCTAGCTTCCCTGTTGTTGTCCTTTTTAAGTAGATGTCCAGAAAAGGAAGGTATCCATCTTCTTCCATCTCCATGGTAAATAGGATCCTTTCGTGTAGAGAGTTTGCCAGGTGTAGGAAATTGCTGAGTTCCGTATCCCCATGAGGCCACACTATCAAGATATCGTCTACGTATCGTAGCCAGACTTTTGGTTTCAGGGGGGCTGTGTTTAAAAGGGCCGTTTCGAAATAAGACATGAAGAGGTTTGCCACCGCTGGTGAGAGCGCCAAGCCCATAGGTGCACCGTCGACCTGTCTGTAAAGTTGCCTGTCAAAGGAGAAATGTGTGTTTTTGAGGCAATGTTCCGCGAGTTGTATGATGTGCGCAGGATGGTCTTCATTCATGGCAATTTGGTTCCAGGCTTGGTCGACGGGGATGCTTGGGTAAAGTGATTTGTCGTCGAGACTTGCGAGGCGGTCTTCTTCTTGTAAGTTTAGGTCCCCTATTGTTATGAGAAGATGTTCGGAATTTTTTACGTAGGATGCGGCATTTTCGACTAAAGGTTGCATGGCTGCTGCGAGGTACTTCTCGAATTGTTGAAGAGGTGAGTTGAACGCACTGACTATCGGGCGCATCGGGACTCCTTCCTTGTGAATTTTTGGCAGACCGTACAGCTTGGGGCATCTACTGGATTTTTCTCTCGGGATGAGTCTTTTGCGTATGTCCTCATCTGGTATGAAAGCCTGAATCTTGGATTTGGTTGTTTTTTCCAAGTAGGTTGTCGGGTCTCTCTTTATTGGTTTATAGGTTTGGTCCAGTAGAATTTCTTTCATTTTTGAGTTGTAGTCATTTGTTTTCATGACTACCGTGGCGTTTCCCTTGTCCGCTGCTAGGATTGTGATGTCTTTGTTTTTCCTGAGGTTAGTGAGTGCTTGGTGTTCTGCCCTGGATACGTTTGGCTCTGGATTCTACGCCAGAGATGATATCTTCGACCGGTAAGATTGTTGGAGATATTGCGAAGTTGAAGCCTTTACACAGGATTTGTTTCACGACAGCGGAGAGTGATAGTTGGAAAGGTTGTGGACCACTTTGTCTTAGTCTAGCGGCCTAGTATCAGTGATTTGTACGGCCTTCCTAGCAAGGTTTTGATGTTTCCTTTTTATTCTGTCTGTCCCTGTAAAGGAACGGTCGCCTGACATTTCGCAAAAAATCTCACTTGGCATTTTCATAAGGCTTTTCCTCTTCTTCCAACACGAAGGGTGGCTGCAGGTTCGGACCTTTCCGGACTACTTCGTATCCGAGATCGTCGGCTAGGTCGTTCTCCGCTTGGTCTGCTCTCCGTGGCGTCTGAAGTAGAAGTGAGCTCCGATATGTGCGCGCCGCTATTTATGCTATCTCCCGAGTCCTCTCCTATTTCTTTGCCCCGCCTCCGATTGTGTTGAGGGGGCGGTGCCGTTTGTTTTGATTGAGTGACACCGTTGCGTTGTCGCAAATTGTACCGATGACGTGGTTATGTTTATACCAATGGCGGCCGCAGATGTTCGTTAGAAGAGTGGGCGTCCTGACAGTTAGCTACGAGTGACGGAATGCAACGTTGTGGTATTGTTGTGCTCTCTTTTAATTTGTTTTTGTTTTCCCGTAAGATGTTCTTCCAGGCTTGATGCAGGAGTAGAGCTTCGTTACGGTTATTGATTTCTCCTTCCTTTTCAATTTCTATAGCTTCCCTAATTGTTCTTTTTTTGAAGTTGTTTTCTGTTGCCAGATGCTTAGAGCCCTCAAAGTTGATTCTATGTCTTGTTTGCTGTTGATGTTGGATCAGGGCCGAGGTTGTGTTCTTGTTTCGTATGGTGAGTTTGTGCTCTTCGATTCGGCACACACAGCCTCCCTGAAACCAAAAGTCTGGCTACGATACGTAGAAGATATCTTGATAGTGTGACCTCATGGGGATACGGAACTCAGCAATTTCCTACACCTGGCAAACTCTCTACACGAAAGGATCCAGTTCACCATGGAGATGGAAGAAGATGGATGCCTTCCTTTTCTGGACATCTACCTAAAAAGGACAACAACAGGGAAGCTAGAACACACAGTCTATCGAAAGCCGACACACACCGACAGATACCTTAATGCTAAATCCCACCATCATCCTTCCCACATAGCAAATACACTTATATGCAGGTCACGACGCATTGCAGACGCCAAACACAAACAAGAGGAACTAAACATCATCTCACAGACCTTGAGGAGGAATGGGTACAGCAACAAAACCATACGACGAGCCCTGAATCAACAAGAACTACCATCATAAGACGATAAAAAACATTCTAGGCAATCCCAAACGCCAACGTCCACTAGAGAGTCACGGAGTCTACAAGATACCTTGCGGCGTATGCGAGCAAGCATATGTAGGTCAAACAAACCGTAGGATCGAAGCAGGAATCGAAGAGCACAAACTCAGCATACGAAACAAGACCACAACCTCGGCCCTGTTCCAACATCAACAGCAAACAGGACATAGAATCAACTTTGAGGGCTCTAAGCATCTGGCAACAGAAAACAACTTCAAAAGAAGAACAATTAGGGAAGCTATAGAAATTGAAAAGGAAGGAGAAATCAATAACCGTAACGAAGCTATACACCTGCATCAAGCCTGGAAGAACATCTTACGGGAAAAGAAAAACAAATTAAAAGAGAGCGCAACAATACCACAACGTTGCATTCCGTCACTCGTAGCTAACTATCAGGACGCCCACCCTTCTAACGAACATCTGCGGCCGCCATCGGTACAAACAGAACCACGTCATCGGTACAATTTGCGACAACGCAATGGTGTCACCCAATCAAAACGAACGGCACCGCCCCCCCAACACAATCGGAGGCGTGGCAAAGAAATAGGAGGGGACTCGGGAGATAGCATAAATAGCGGCGCGCACATATCGGAGCTCACTTCCACTTCAGACGCCACGGAGAGCAGACCAAGCGGAGAACGACCTAGCCAACGAACTCGGATACGAAGTAGTCCGGAAAGGTCCGAACCTGCAGCCACCCTTCGTGTTGGAAGAAGAGGAAAAGCCTTATGAAAATGCCAAGTGAGATTTTGGCGAAACGTCAGGCGACCGTTCCTTTACAGGGACAAAACTTTCAACGGATGAACACCCGGACCATCAAGAGAGCTACATATATATATATATATATATATATATATATATATATATATATATATGTATATGTATATTTAAGTTTTCGCGGGCGCTAAATATTTTAGGTGGTTTCCGAAAATTCATCTGCGTAGTTGATATCTGATCCTCGAATTCTAGTATTCGAGTAACTAGAAGCGAAAGCAGAAGGCTACGAGAATTATGCGAACCGACCTGAAGAGGGCAGATGTGACTCTGCCGAAACGTCGTCATTTTACCATCGATCCCGGCAAGGATCAGTTATCAACTACGCGGATGAATTCCCGGAAACCACCTAAAACATATATATATATATATATATATATATATATATATATATATATATATATGAAGAAATAATTTATCTGGGAATACATACGTTCGTTATATTGATTCATCTTTGAATCCTGCAGACGTTTTGCCAAGGTCTCACTTGACGTAACAACGCATTGAGAATTCCAAGTGAGACCTTGGCGCAACGTCTGCAGGATTCAAAGATGAATTAATATAACGAACGGATGTATTCCCGGATAAATATTTCTTCACATTGTTTCATCCGTGAAAGCCTACGACTAGACATATATATATATATATATATATATATATATATATATATATATATATATAAGTTAATAACAAGATGGAATAGGATTCTCTGGAAATTCAAAGTGATGGATCAAGAGCACCATAATATGAAGGCAGGTACAATCATTAATGTTGTGCATTTGTGAAAAAGTGTTATAATATTCTACAATAAGCTACCTCAAGTTATTAAAGAAACAAGACATCTAAAAGATTTTCAAGTAAAATTAAAGAAATTTTCTATTTGAGAAGGACCCATATATTATGAAGGAGTTATTAGCACCATAGGCCCAGATTCTTAAATATAGTTGACTTTGATATGTTTTTCCTTTTTAAGGGACATTATTTCTTACAAAGAGGACATGTCTTCTAGAACCACAAGAATGCCACATATCACATTCGTAACACAAGTAATCGGAAACCATCGAAGTTGCTAGAGTTTTTAGTTAAAAACAAGTTTGTAATATGAAAATACTTATTATAAATAATTTTATTTTCTTCTAGCCATTTTTGAGTTTCAATTTTCTTAACAGTATTTATTGGCAATTACATTGTGATAACTAGTTTTATGACAGGTGGATTTTCCAGTTGAAATAAAAACCAATTTATTTTATCGGGAAATGTATTCCGACATCCAGGAGTTTCAGGAAAATCTAGCAAACAGAGCCTCCAAATCGGGAGTCGTACTGTGTGTAACGCCGTTTTCCTGGGATTGGTAGGATAGAAGTCACACGAAAAGAATTCGTCGGTTTACTAAAACCTCCCAAAGAACCTTTATCAGTTGTGCGCTCTTCTCAACTGATTGAATTATCGAATAATTATTTATGTATATAGTACATATAACTAAATTTATTATTTTACCGGAAAATGTTCCCACATCCAGGAGTTTCAGGAAAATTTAGTTCACAGAGACGTCAATTCGGGAGTCGTACTGTGTAACACGGGCTAGATTTTCCTGAAACTGAACTGAATAAGTGAAAGTATCGAATTTTGAACAAAAAAAACAGTCTTTCGTAAATAATTTTTAAAATATGCACTTTAAGAAGAAAATCGCTTGGGTCAAAAATGTAGCTTATATAAAAACAAAAATCATCTTGGATTTATGGTTTCTGTAGAACTAATACAAACGGAATTATAGCTTATTGAAATTTTGTTTTTATTTGTCAAAACAAAAATTGAAAGATTTATCTAAAACGGCTAAATGGCAATAATGGCTTTTTGCTATTTTACCACTTCTATATTCATATACGATTCCTAGGCAGATTAATTTATTGTTTTAACAGTCTGTGTAGCAATAGATATATTTCCGAAATGGTATTACAAACTTTAATTTTATATTGTTCTTTTTATACACAACTTTTTCAAACGAGGTGGTACGTTATTTGTTTTACGGAAACTAAATATGTTAGAGCTTTGAAAGTTTGGGTTTGTATGTTTTGGAAAATGCCGTTTTGAACTCAATAATTTGATTATACCGGAAATTATCTGTAACTTTGTTATTTTAAATGGAATGGTATATTTTTTAGGATAAATTATCATAAAACTAAATTTAAGGTAGGTCAGTTTAGTTTAACGAATAGATTCTGAGATATTTTATTTCATACGAAAAAATTCTACAGTGCAACCGGTATAATAAAACTTCAGAATTTTTAGCTACAGATGAGACTCATCTTTTGCTTGGTAATAACTTCATTTTTCTCAATTGTCACTTCCACATATTTTTTAACTCTTATAGGTATTTCCCCTTTTAGTCCCTTTCAATTGTTATGCTTTGTTATTTCTAAATAACAAAAATGTTAAATTAGTGTTTAAAACAGGTGATCATTGACAATCGGAATTGTTTAAAATGAAATTAAAAGCAGTTCTATTGATTACTGAGCGCTGCACCATCATGATGATACTAAAAGCATTGAGTTTAAAATTTGTAAATAACGCTATGAAGTCAAACTTTCAACACTAATAAAATAATTAAACCTCTTATCTTCAATAAAAAAACACACTGATTGTGAATTTCCATGAACTTATGAGTTTGCATTTCCTGTTTCCATAATATTTCTGTTTTTGAAATTCAGTCCTATTGGTATCAACTTGTTGGTGTAGTGTAATTTAATCAACAGAACTTACTTTAATATGATTGTTAATTCCTTCTGTAACTGTCCATTGCCCATGGCACGCCTGTTTTAAGTCGAATTTAACGACGCTGGCTATTTTCAATAAAAATTCAAACATTTTTCTCCTTTAATAATAGAATATATTAAAAAGGATGGAAAGAGGATAAAAAGATTAATTCAATAACAACAACTTATGTAGTAGGTGTCATTTGAAAACATTATATTGTTCTTGTTTTTGAAATTTGAATTTTTTCCTGAAAGTTCTGCATAAATTAAAAAAATTAATTGTGTACGTTCTACCTAATTTTGATTGGAAACTATGATTTTTTCTAATTTGGATTGCACTGTACATTGTTTCTATAAATTAAATTATCCCGGAAACTAATTATTCATTTTAGATAAACAAAGTTATTATGGAACTTACCTTATAGTTATGTGTTTTATATGAATTTATCATAAAAATTAAGGTATTCTATTAAAAATAAGACAATTTCTGGTGTAACCAGAAAAATTCGACAATTGAAAATATTTTACTTAAAAGAGCATTATTCAAGACCTCCTAACCCAATTTTTCCCTAGCATGTTTAGTTTTTCTAAAACACCTAATTTACCACCTCGTCTAAAGAACCATGTTTTTGTTTATGTATAATAAAGATATTGATCTGCCACTATTGAACATATTTTTCACATTCCAAAAATTTACTAACAAATTATTAATAACAATAATGGCATGTAGTATTCACATTTAGCTAACTTGGATATGTTTACTTCCACTTCATATTTTCAATCATGGGATCAAAATCTGGATCACTGGTAGAGCGGTAGATTTTAGGAGAGCAAATTTTAGGAACTGTTTTCTTTCAACCAACTTAACATCTTTTATACTCTCTTCGAGCTGTCTTTATTTTGTATGCAAGACAATATATATAATACATATTGTTTCTGGTTAGGGAAGCTTCATCAGTTTCGATACCCACAATTGAATGTCCTGTCGAACACTTCTTTATGTATTTGATACATATCGTTAAATTTGAAGACGCGAGATGTAAAGACCGACATCTAGGATTTTCGGGGAAACTACTTGAAGAGAGTATTCAATATCTCTGACAGGTGAAGTTAACCTGAAAATGACATTCTAACCTAGGAATTACGGGTAACAGCAATTACATGGAAAGCTCCAGATTCGGAACCTCTATGTCTTTACATCTCGCGTCTTCAAATTTAACTTCTTGTGTTTTTAAAGCCCGTTCTCGACATAACTACACGCAAATACATACCCGAACAGATACATTTAATTCCCATTTTGTTTAAATAGTAATTTATATCAATCGTTTTTAGTCTCAACCTTAGTTCTCGTTTGCAACGAAAGAACTCCAAAAAATAATTCGTATTCATTTTGACATTGGAATTTATAAAGAATCAACAATTTTGAATTTGGTCTAATAACTAAAGTGCATTTTTAGGGTTCCGTATATACAATATACGGATACTCTTATAATATCACTACGGATTTCTGCCTCTGTCACATCACAGCAATTTTCTCCTAAACTACTGGACGGAAGAGGTTGGAATTTGGTAACAATGTATAGTTTGGTGACCCGATCAGGAGTACATATCGTAAAAGAAAAAAAATAGATTTTAGGGGTACTTCTGGGGGAACCCCCCCCCTGAACTCCGACACTACTGAGCCTAATATTTTGAAAAAAATATGAAACATAGAACGTTGCCCGAACTTTACAGGAAAAATAAGAAGAAACCATTAATATTAATTTTGGGGGGCAAATTATAGAATTAATTAAAAATTTTAAAATAAAAAAATTTCAAACGCCTCATGTAATATATCAAATGAAAGGTCTCATTCTGAGCAACAAAAATATATTTTTTTCATATTCTAAAAAAATATATTTAAAAAGATATTAAGATATTAACGAAAATATACCAAAATTAACCCATTCCCCCCCTTATCTCCGAAACTATAAAACATAAAGTTTTGAAAAAAATTAGAGGTATAGGTTCTCACCTGAAGTTTACTGGAGAAATAAAGAAAAACCTCTACTTTTAATTTTGGGGGGCAAATTACAGAATTAAATGGAAAATATAAAATTAAAATTGTTTCTAAAACATCATGTAATATATCAAATGAAAGGGCTCATTACGACGAAAACACATATATTTTTTAAAATGAATTAATTAAAAGATATTAACAAAAATAGAAAAAAAAATACCCATTCCCCCCCCTTATCTCCAAAACCATAAGCTGAAAAAATTTGAAAAAAAAATACAGGGATAGCCTCTCACCTAAACTTTACTGGAAAAATAATGAGAAACCCCTAATATTTATTTTGAGGTTCAAATTATAGAATTAAATGGAAAATATAAAATTAAAATTGTTTCTAACTCATCATGTTATATATCAAATGAAAGAGCTCATTATGACGAAAACAAATATATTTTTTTAATATTTATAAAATAAATTAATTAAAAGTTATTAACAAAAATATAAAAAAAATACCCATTTCCCTCCCCTATCTCGGAAACCATAAGCTGGAAATTAAAAAAAAAAAATGGAGATTTAACCCCCCACCTAAACTTTACTGGAAAAACCCCTAATATTCATTTTGGGGGGCAAATTATACAATTAAATGGAAAATATAAAATTAAAAGTGTTTCTAACCGTGTGTTTTATATCAAATGAAAGGGCTCATGATGAAGAAAACAGATATATATTTTTATATTTTTAAAATAAATTAATTAAAAGATATTAACAAAAATATAAAAAAATTTACCCATTCCCTCCCCCCCTTATCACCGAAACCATAAGCTGAAAAATTTTGAAAAAAGGAGGTATAGCTCTTCACCTGAACTTTACTGGAAAAATAAGGAGAAACCCCTCATATTCATTTTGGGGGCAAATTATAGATTTAAATGGAAAATAAAAAATTATAATTGTTTCTAATGGGTCATGTAATATATCAAATCACAGGGCTCATTATGACGAATACAAATATATTTTTTTAATTTTTTTAAAATGAATATTTTAAAATATATTAAAAAAATATTTAAAAAAAAATTACCCATTCCCCCGTTATTCCCCAAACTATAAGTCCTACATTTTTTTGTTTATAGGAAAAATATGAAAAAATCCCTAATTTAGGGGCAAAATAATAGAATTAAACGGCAAATAAATTTTTAGAAAATCCCCATAGTAATTTTAAGGACAAATTATACAATTAAATGGAAAATAAAGATTTAAATTTCAAACGCATCATGTAATATATCAGATAAAAGGCTCATTATGTGAATTACAAAATATGTCATATTTTTAATTCATTTGTTTAAAAGATATTAACAAAAATATTAAACATCGACTTAATTCCCACTTTAGAATTTACACTATTTAAATTTTGAAAAATATTTGTATTTTTTAATAATTTGAATAACAGATTTATTAATTTATAATTTAAAACTTGACCTATTTTGCCCTTTATCTTCCCATCTAGAGAGCCTCAAAACTGAGACATTAGATTATATAAGACTTTTCTGAAAGTTTATAAGTAAAATAAAACTTTAATGTTAATTTATGGGGGCCAAATTAGAAAATTAAATACATGTGTATTGTGATAAAAATCAAGCGAATCCTACAGCAGATAAAATAAAAAGTCTATTTGTGGAAAATCAAAGTGTATATTCTTTATAAATTTAAAACGCTTCCTTTAAAAGATATAAGGGTAAATATAAGGAAATGCACTCATTCCCTGCTTGTCTGAAACTGGAATATTAGAATCTTGAAGGTGGTACGGAACCCTAAGTATGCGAATCCAACTCGCACTAGACTAAATTATTTCTCCTTTGGGTAAATTTGACAGTTCACTCTCAGGATTATCTACATCTCTGGTTTTCCGAGTTATAAATTCAGTACAATTCCTGAAATACTTGGAATATTTTTTCTTTTAATAAATTGTTGTCGAAGCAATCAGATATGCCGTAAAACAGTTTAGCAATTTTTTTACCTGAAGTTTTATAAATACAAAAAATTCAAATGTACCTTTAAGCTTACCTAATTAATCAATTCTACAGTATTTTGAAACTAAGGAAAACACACAATCATTCTGTAAAAACTTTGGGTTATTATCAGACATTTAGAACAAATAATATTGTCTCTTGAATTTAATATTGTTCTCATTGTTTTGCACGGCTATTTCTGGGAGTTGTGAGGTTTATATTAAAAAAACTGGTGTATAATTTGGGTGGTTTATACTAAACCGGCAAATAAAGAAGTAGCCTGTTTTCAAGCAAACACATTTTCTTAAAGCAACAGTAGTTTCATAAAATAAAATAGTTTCATTTCATAAAAAATTGGGATAATTTATTCACTTAAGAATTTGGGCTTCATATAAATCCCTATGGATTTTGATGGAAAAGCATAGCGAAAAGGAAACAAATGCATTACAAATAACCCATGTGACTGAATAAAATTCTTTGAAAATTCTAAAAATATTTTAATTGTGATCATGTTTAATTTAACAGATTACATTATATCAAATAAAACTGCAAAATGATTCGTCTTATTTTATTACTGATACTGTAAAACTTATTCAAGTTTCATTTGCACATTGACAACGGGGTCTGATCTAGACCCCGAAACGTTTGGAATATACAGCAATTTCCTTTAAAGTGTGGTATTATTTCCCAATAAACACTTAGACATTGAAAAAGATGCCACAAGTATCCTTCAGAAAACAACTGGATTCCTATGGTTTTCCAAACTATTTATAAACTGTTATTATATTTTAGAAAATGTACATACTTAACTCGTGAGGTTTGAAAATCAAGTGTTATAAGTTAACTTTAGAATATCTGAATAGGGTATTTACATAAAACTTTTCAGTTGGATTCTTCTGTAGTTAAATGCGCAAACTTCTTATAAACACATTCAATTTGGTCAATTTATTGTTGCTCTCGTCATCGTTTTTGTAAAAAAGTACCACCATAAATGAATAGAAAAGAATGTTTTAGAGCATAAACCTATGAAAATAAAAGCCGATTATTTTAGTATATCTATTACTGATACTTCGCTACATGATTGTACACAATTGGGTTTTTACCATCGACTGCTGTCAAATTTGGAACAATAGATTAAGGCTACTTGTTCATAGTGGGCGCTACTTGGATTTTATTAATAATTTATGTTTAAATTACTTATTTTAAAAGACATAAATAACTATTATTTACATATTCAGCACTGAAGGTCGTCAATAGCTTCTAAACAAACAAAAATAAAGCAAATCGGTTGAGGGACAGAGGGGAAAATGGTACCGAATCTTTTTGTCCTTATATTTATATTTAAATACCTGGACCGTTGTCAAGCCATATGTACTATACAATTTATGTTCCATCACCTTTATTATCTCAC
The DNA here is from genome assembly GCA_034190945.1 of Octodonta nipae. NCBI lineage: Eukaryota > Metazoa > Arthropoda > Insecta > Coleoptera > Chrysomelidae > Octodonta > Octodonta nipae. The sequence continues at coordinate 58,807,566 of CM067220.1, forward strand.
ATAGGTTTTCATCGTACGCATTGCTTAGTGGCAATGTATTTACATTATATTATATATATTACATATATTAGAAAAAAATAAAAAGTCATACCTCTCTTGGTTTGGATTTACTGTACATTCTTTTGTTCTCCCCTAATACCTGATAAGTTTATAAGTTCTAACAATAAACACAATCGGGGAATAAATCAGGAAACAAAACACAAAATTAATAGGCTGTAAGTGACTTAACCTCAGATGGGATCACATACGCACACATATAATAGCCCATTTTGACAGTGGGTGGAGGGAGACCACATCTGTGATCGGACATTAAAGTCAATTGTTATATTTCATGAATGGACAGTGGTCGACCAATTACACGGGAATTGACAATTAGCTGTTTATCGTGATAAATTGAATAAAGACACACTGGTGTGGTAATTATAACTTTCGACGAGGGGTAGAAACGGATCAAATACAAAAATAGCGAAGGCCGTTAACAATTACGTTCTATATATTATAACGTATCTGGTGTCGATATCACAATGTGGATTGGTTAATATATATGTACACATGTACTTTCAGTTTATACGTAGTAAAAGCAAAATTTTGTTATTGCAAACTAACCTATTCACATTGAATGCATGAATAAGTTTTCTTCTTTGAAATTTTTGATCTAAAGTATTTTATACAAAATTGTTTGTTGGGAAGAAAAATATATTTAGTATGAAATTTATGAAAAATTAAATAGCAGCTTGAAAGAAGCATGTATGTGTATTTATTTATTTGACTGGAATGAATAAATACCTAAGATTAGATGATAAAATGTATTATTTATATACTAAAATAAACACACTTATGTAATTTTCACTTAAATTTATTTGCTATTGACAATTGTTTCACCACTAAAGGCCAAAAACTATTACAGAGACATAGAGGGATGTAATTATTAAGCTATTAAGAGGATTATTTAAGCAGGTAGGAGGGAATTATTAATATTAAGAATGAAGAAACTATTGGAATTGAGGGGTTTAAATGGAAAAAATTGTGCCTGTAATGAGTTTGTGTAATTCTATTGTAAAGATTAAGTAATTGGGAAGAATTGGTTTCGGTTTGATCATTTAAGAGGTATGGTGAATTTTTGTTTTTGTTAATTTCTAATGACTGTAAAAGCTATAATATATATATATATATATATATATATATATATATATATTTGTCTTGAATAATCTTCCCGTATGATCGAGGTAGAAACTAATGCAACTACCACATGTTAACTTATAGACACCCGAGTTGTTATTTTTGTTAATTTTATATTTATTGTTTCTTATATGTTTTTATTATCCGTTTTAAAAGCTGTATGAATGTTCCTATTCAACAAAAAATTTATGAGAAGGAGAACCGATAAATGTTATACGTTGATATAATTTGGGATCGATATTATGGGTAGGAGGATATACTTCATTTAAAGCCCTCTTTAACCGACTTCCAAAAAGGAAGAGGTTATCAATTCGTCTACAACTTTTTTTATGTATGACGAGCGATTATTCAAAAACGGCTTGGGAAATTTTGATGATTTAAACTACATTATATTAAGGATCATTACAGAAAGGTCCCATGTTATTGTCTATAACTTGAGAATTACGGTTTTCTAGAAATTCAGAAAAAAAAAACTAAATAAGGGACTAGATTTCAGCGATTTTTAATGAATCTTCAATGTTTTCTCTAAAACTGCTCACGCAATTTGAATATTATAAATTGTATTATACAATGATATGTTCCAGCTTGACTCCGTAGATTTTTCTATAATAAAAAACTTACCATTTTTCTGAAAATCGGCATAAAAACTGTAAACATCATGGTAAATGTCAAATTTCCATCATAATATCGAGTTTTAATGTCAACATATGCCATGAAAGTATGTCGTACAGGGTGTTTGTAATGTGTGTTTGATGCTTTTGAAGTCAGTTTATTTTAGAGACGAAGTTGAGTTACAATCTCCTGAAATTGCAGAAAATATTCCATTAGCTTATTAAAACGAAAATTTGTTATTCCGGCGATCTCTTCTGTGTGGAATACCGTTGAAGGTGAATGCGTGCGTGCTTGTAATAATTAGTTATACAGGGTGGTTGTAAAAATATTGTATTGGGTAGCACATAAGTAGTTGCGTATACAATGTGGTTGAAATAAGAGCGGAGCAAAACTATAGTTGTACAGAGTGGATATTTGCGTTATAGAACGGAGAATAATTACAGTTATACAAATGGATTTAAAAATTATCAGAAGCAGTTGAGTATACAGGATGGTTGAAATATAAGGTGGAGTATAATTACAGTTATATAGGGCGGTTTAAAAAAGTTATATCGTTTGGAACATAAGTAATTGCTTAGACAAGCTGTTTGAAGTAAGAGTGGGATAAAAATATTGTTATTGAGGGTATATCAAAATTTTTTTATATAAGCATAAGCAGTTAGGGTATTTGAGTTTTAGGTCGTAGGACGGGATGTAATTATGGGTTAAACAAATTTTAGAAGCAGTTACATATACCGGGTGATTAAAATATAAGGCAAAGTTAATTTATAGTCATAAAATGGGGTTCAAAAAAGTGAATTTTGTTATTTAGGGTAGACCACGAGCTGTTGCATAAACTGAATACATGGTGGTTTTAAAGATATCAGGACCGCTGTCATATTGTGTTTAGTTGAATTACAGTTGTAAAGGGTGATTCAGAAAATGATAGACCAATAAATTATACAGTACTGGTCACTCGACCAGTACACAGAAGCAAATAGAGTGTGAATGCAATATAGAGTTAATTAATTACATTTATAGAAAGTGGTCCAAATAATAAAACAAATAAAGAAGTTAAAATATATTTGGAAAATATAGACAAAGAATACAAATTAGAAAGGGAGAAAAAGAGGGAGAGAGCGATAAGAATACGCTAAAAATTTAAATTGAACTGTACCTTAATTAAGTCAAATAAATAAGAAGATATGCCTGAAAATAGTCATTGATTCCACACGGTTTCTAAACTGTTTTTATTTTAAGTCAGATAAGTAGGTTCTTTTTTAAATATAAATTATTATTTAATTTTTTTGTTAACATGTCGATAATTTTGAGGGTTATAACTTTTATTGACGGCAATACATTTTATTCTGTGTAGTTCTGTTACAAAATGAGTTTTTGTTAATGGGATGGTGGTGCAATCTGTGCAACATGGTATGCTGCAAGTTTGTGTTGGTAAGGATGGCGTCAATATTGTGGACTGTAGGGGCCGTGTGTGAAGGTTTATGATAAATGGAAAAAGTATGTTTATTGTTATGTCTATTGATAATACGACCGACAATACTTTAAATTTCCTTGACTTAACTATCAATACTTTGTATTCTGAAGAAGCCACTAACCTGGTGAAACAATTGTCAATAGCAAATAAATTTAAGTGAAATTTACGTAAGTGTGTTTATTTTAATATATAATTCAAATGAATTTTCACCAAGTAAAGACAGAAACTATCATCAGGATAAAATGTTTTACCTCTATTTAGTATGTATTAGCAAAATAAGGGATGAACACTGAAATCTTTGGACTAATGGAAAACCTAACAAAAGACCAAGAGAAATAGTGTAACAAAGAATGCATAAGCCTATAACAAGAAACATATGAGCAGCTAAATAAGTTGGATTTAATGTGAGATGTCAAAAAGTCAATAATCTAAAACTAATACATGATAATGTTAATGCATATAAAAAATAGGAGTAATCACACACCCACATAGAAAAGGCAGAAACCAAGTGTGCTAGTGAATCTCGATAATACATGTATCATCGAAAAATAACAAGAGTTAAAGTTTTGGGAAAAGTATACAACTGAATTGGTTTCGGAAGGAAGAACTGGAACAATTTCATTAATATACCTCAAAAGTGGAAAAGTCCTAGTGCCAAATGGATTGAGTGTAAAGTTACTTAAATTATTTCATGATGACTCTCTTGGTTAACATCAACTTTCAGCATAATACTGGAAACACCCAGTCTCAAAAATGTAAGGACTATCGGTTAATAAGCCTAACGTGCCAAGCTTTAGAAGCATTATTACGTAGTCCACATGGTCGTATTTTATAAAATTGATTGAAAATTGGCGAAATTTAATTTTGCTTTATAAATGGCTTTAGAAGACGTGAAGCCTTTTTTACTATTCAAATACTTGTCCAGAAATGTCTGGACCAATGCAATAACGTCTTTATGTAGGTTTCATAGACTAGGAGAATGTATTTGATACCATAAAACATGATAAAGTACTTGATTTGTTAGAACATATTCGACTTCATGGCAAAGACATCCCGACGAACAACGCCGTCGCTTTGATAATATCATATTTCATTTCAAAGTTAATTGTATTGTTAAGAATTCAGATTGACTTGTATGTTAGAGTTGTCTGGATGCTTTTGTAGTAGTTCATTAAATAAATTTATATTGCATGATAGTAATAAATTGTGTTTTTTAACAAGGTTTCTAAAGTTAATTTACAATTCCAAAGAACAGAGTTCCTCAGCGGCAATTCAACCTATTTAGATAACGCAAAGTATCTGGTTCCGATGCACCATCTATTTACTGTAAGTACACAATTCTTGTAGAACCCTCTGTACCTAATCCTTTTGAAGATTCACTTGTTCTATATCAAATTTCCCCTAAAGAAATTACGAACACTTTATCACATTCCTAATATAAGTAAAAAACATAAGACGTGTTTTAATTATTTAAATACTTCACTTCCATAAACTTCATATTAAAATCATGTTAGTTATTGGGTACGACTTATTTCTCAAGTGATGACACAACAGGTTTGCTCTTAAATTTTGTCAGTTAAAAATCTCTATTTAGTAGGCTATTCATTAAAGTGATCCATATTGCTATAAAATTTATTTGCCGCCACTGGAGATAACATTATTCATTCCGATAAAACATCTGTGATAATAAAAAAAAGATCTGGAATCTTCGAATGGGGCAAAAACTATTGATCTTAACGCTGGGCGAACAAATGTAATACCCATCCAGATGGACGGGAAAATTCGATGTACGGTATGTAAGCAAATATGGAATTCATGTGTTAGTACAGCTTTCATATTGTTATGATTTCGATGTAAATTCTATTCAGAATCAGCTGTTGTAAATATTTGATTTTTACGTGTAAATAAAAGTTCTAGAAAGTGAAGTGAATATCAGTAATTAAAAGTTTTAATTTGAACCCACGTAGTTTATTGCAATATATTTAACAGCAACAATTATCAATGAAACATATAGGAGCAATACAAAAATTGTTATGGTTATTATTTAAAAAACATAAAATTAGAAAGTTAAATCAAATACCTATTGGTGCCTCAGTCTGCTGCCTTGTGCGTTGGCATTCTTGGCCTATTGAAGGTAATATTAACGCTAGTTCATGTGTTTTCGTTTTTCTATTAAAATTTGTTGTTAAGTTCCAGTTAAAAAACAGTTTTAATAATTAGCAGACTGAAATTAAAATCTCAGATTTGTGTAAAATACAAATAATTCAATTCTTAGTTTAGATATAGGGAAGAGTGAATAAGCAAAAGCTATTGGCTTAAGTATTAAGTTATATCACTAGTACAAGCTTAGAAAATTCAGCTGGAGTAGTAGCCTTTGCTGCAAAATGTGTGAACAACCTTTAACGGATGCTTATAAGCTTAAGCTAGAAAATTTCAGTACAAACTATAATTATTTTTAAGTTTTCTTGGGAATAACACCACAATTGAATCAAAAAAGCTGTATATTGAAAGAAAATACCAAACGTTTCAAAGTCGATTCTGACTTCGTTGTCAATGGCTTTAAAATATGTAATAAAAATGTAAATTGCAAAAAAACTTTCAATTCTGAAATATACTTAAAACAGCACAACTAGCAATATCAAATGACACTCTTTGTTATTTGATTTTATATGTGTGCAATCTATAATACCCAATGTATATGGAAACACTATACTGTTGCTGAGATTGATTAATATTGCTTGTAGGCAATCAGATCCAAATATAAGACTGTAGTAATTTGACTTATAACAAAAGTTAGCTGTTTTACAAAGCTGAATACCTTCATCCCTTTCAACTGTGATCTGAGAGATACGATCACTTAAGAAGCAAAGAAATATTTGAAATTTTAGTGTTGAGTTTATTGCTTCTCCTCTTGTGTCTTCATCGTTTCCAAAGAAATGTTTAGCTATCTAGTCCTATCCAACTTTGAAAAGTGTTTAAAACTAATAGGCTTCACTCCATTACGCAGTTCTTTGAGTGTAATGTTTAGTATTTCCTATGTTGATAAACTGAGTCATTAGCAATATATACTCTTCAAACGTTCAAAGAATACTACGAAGTAAGCCAAATATTAGTACATTTAAGAATTATTATATTCTTACTTAAAGATCATAGTTTTGGTAGCTTTTCATTTACACCATATTAAGCTTATACTTGAAATATTATCACAGACTGAATGTCAATAGATTGAAATAATTAGTTTATTCACAAAAGTAATAGATCTTGCTCAAAAATTATCGTTCAAATTTCGTATTAATTTTTATTCACAACAGCAATATAAGTAGCATTTACTATTTATAATAATGTAAGAATATTTTAGATTCGTCTTACTATTTATTACCAATGGTGTATTCATTGTACCCTTCATTTTTAGACTAACTATCGCACACATAAATTAGCAATATATCGCATGCAATTGTCATTGATTTTCTATTACAGTGAATAACAGTGCGGGCGGTATTCGCATCAAAACCAGTACCAGAGAATGAAGGGAAGGGAATATCCTGTGTTGCGAATTCGGAGTCTAGTAATCTCGTCTAATCTTATATCTATTACATTGTTGACTTGCGAGGATTAATACGATCGGGAATACGAACAATTTGTCACGCTCTTGCTATGTCGTTGCGCACCATTTCATGATAACACATTTATCTGCATTATTTCCAAAATTGAGACAGACAGATAGGAACTGATGTTATAGGAATCGTTATCCCTTGTGGACATATGTTTAGACATGCGAGATTAATGATAAATAGTGAGCGATTAAATATAGCCATCCCATGTTTATGATATTTATGGCCTTTAAATGTGAATGAATTATATCCGATCCGCATTAAAATTCTTTGTTGTATTTTTGATGTAAAATTTATAGTGTTGTTTGGTATATAAACACACACACTCTTACACACATATATATATATATATATATATATATATATATATACATATATAAATATAGACACACACACACACACACACACACACACACACACATATATATATATATATATCTAGTTTAAATGTCAAGATATGCCATGAAAGTATATATACAGGGTGTTTGTAATGGTTTTCATTTTGATTCATTTGAAATCAGTTTCTTTTAGAGACTAAGTTAAGTTACGGCCCGTATACTGGCGTGAAACGGCAGAAAATATTCCGGTAGATTATCGAAACGACAAATTGTTATGCCGGATATCTCTTCTACCTATATAGTAAAGGGTTGTAGGTGTGTGAGTGCATATACTAGGTGGTACATAAGCAATTGTATACATAGGATGGTTGAAATATAATAGTTATACATAGGGGATATTTGCGTCGTGACCAATACACAGAAGCATATACGTTGTGAATGCAATATAGAATGAATTAGAGTTACACTTATCGAAAGTGGTCCAAGCAATAAAACAAATAAAAAAGTTAAAACATTTTTGGAAAATATAGAAATAGAATACAATTTAGAGAGGATGAAAGAAAATGGGAGAATGAAAGAGGTAGAAAGAGAGAGAGATAAGAATACGCTAAAATTTTCAATTGATTTACCTTAAATCACATAAAAATGAAGATATGTCTGCTCTCTAGCACGCATCCGATCTTCACTAACAAATTTATCTTAACGCCTCTTAAAAATAAACCTCAACTAAACACTGAACTCTTTCAAAAAACATAATACTATAGTAATTTCGAAAAGATTGTTGAGGAGGTCTTGAATTATTTTGTCTATTCATTGGGTTTTCTCTCCTCCAAATTTTTTCCTGTAACAGATAAGTATTTAAAAATTGTATATGTAGAACAAAGTGTAGTAAGGCAATTTCGTAACATTGCCCGGATTACTGGCTGTCTGTACAGAGATTCTTCCTCACAGTTTTTCTGAGAGAAAGAGATGTCTATAAAATGATCAACCAGTATTCCTGTATATAAGTAATGTATTGTATATTGTGTAATACTTATCTGTGTATGGAGACGTTTCAACTCCGAGTCTGGAGTCGTTGTCAATCATTTAGTGTTGTTTTCGAGGTTTTTTTCTAAAAAAATTTCGCTTTGATTTTGAATTTGTTGTTTGTCAAAAAAAATGTGACACTGACAATTTGTCGTTTGGCGATCACTTGACTCTGAGGTTACCGTTTTTTGTTCTTTTAGCAGTAAATTCTGCCAGTCCAAATGAAGGTCGGCTGAAGGTTGTTTTATCCCAGTCTATCCTATGGCTGCCGGTGCTCGTTAATACATGATTGGGCAAATTTGATTTGTCCACATGTCTTCTGGAAATGTTATATTGATGTTCTTTTTTCCTTACTTCTAAAGGTCTTGAAGTTTCACCGGTATAAGAATGGCCACAGTCACACAAAACACTGTACACACAATTTTTAGAACTCTGGGTTGCGTTAAACGGTTTGGTATGTGTGAGGATAGAGCGCAAGGTATTATTTGTTTTAAAAACAGTTTTAACGCTGTATTTATTTCCTAACCACTTAATTTTTTCCGATACATTTCCAGAAGACATGTGGACAAATCAAATTTGGCCAATCATGTATTAACAAGCACCGGCAGCCATAGGATAGACTGGGATAAAACAAAGATTTTGTTGAAAGAAGAAAATTTAAAAAAGAGAAAACTTAAAGAAGCCAGCTGTAGATGATAAACAACACTGAAATCGGAGCACCTTCAGCCGACCTTCATTTGGACTGGAAGAATTTACTGCTAACAAAACAAAAAAACGGTAACCTCAGAGTTAAGTGATCGCTAAACGACAAATTGTCAGTGTCAAATTTTTTTTTGACAAACAACAAATTCAAAATCAAAGCGAAAATTTTTTAGAAAAAAACCTCGAAAACAACACTAAACGATTGACAACGACTCCAGACTCGGAGTTGAAATGTCTCCATACACAGATAAGTATTACACAATATACAATACATTACTTATATACAGGAATACTGGTTGATCATTCTATAGACATCTCTTTCTCTCAGAAAAACTGTGAGGAAGAATCTCTGTACAGACAGCCAGTAATCCGGGCAATTTTACGAAATTGCCTTACTACACTTTGTTCTACATATACAATTTTTAAATACTTATCTGTTACAGGAAAAAAATTGGAGGAGAGAAAACCCAATGAATAGACAAAATAATACTATAGCTATCAAGAATTAGTTGAGAACCCGAATTAATATAAATCATCCTGAAAAATAAATGACCTATTTCCAAAAACATCATATAAGAAATCGAATATAAGGCGGGTGTGTACGTATATAATATATTTAATATTACACAATTAACGTACTAATATTATTAAATTACAAAGCTATAATTTTATTCAATGTAAAAATGATTATTTGTTGTTGTTGTTGTTGATTATTTTTGGTTGAATAATTATGTACCTTTATAAGATACCTTACACCATTTGGTAGACAAAAAGAACCATTTCAAATTTTATCTTGTACACAAAACCCAAAGCGCAGTTAGTAATTAACGGTCCACAATAATAAACCTTTCAGTTCCAACATAAGAGATATAGGTGTAAGTAAACCTAATATATCCTAAGATTATTCTCATTATCCGGTTCTGCAGTTTCTGCATTTGGTATATTTCATTATATAGCAAATTAAAAAAAATAAAGCAGCATATATTGAACCTGTATTTCCCCTATTCTTATCAGTAAGTTGTTCCTGTAGGATATTAGCATTATATCTTTAGTAGCATCTAAACCAGTACGTAAAAATATTTTATAATCAATTATTTTCGGCATTAGGCAATTTTGTTACTAACGTATTTATTACTTGAAATACTGTAATCATTTAGTGATACCCTTATATTAATACTTCTGGTCAGTTCTTGCATTATATGATATCATAGTTTTCTAAAATAATTTTAATTTAGTTTGAATTATGAATCGACCAAGTAGAATTCTGTCTTTGGAAACAAGCAGTAACAAATATTTGTTGGACCTTCCAAAATATGAAACTACTAAGGGAACAATAATACAAGACCAAATTTTAGCCATAAAGGCTTTTAATAATCAAGAAATTCAAGAAAATTATATAATTAACATAATAGGCAGCGGGATGTAGAACGGATAAACCTTTTAAATAAAGAACAAACTGATACCAACGTTGTTGATATATCAGAAAGACACACTCAACCCAACAACAATGAAAATATCCAAACCTTTAGGAAAGATTCAAAGACCAACAAAGTGAAGAATCATATACCTTTCGAATATAGAGATTCCGAGGAATCAGATTCTTTTTCACGGAGTGATTATGTCCCTGATTCAGGTGACTATGAGTCTGAGGAAACTGAACAAATTGAAGATATAGAAATAAAAAAAACAAAAAAATCGTTCGATGTATTGGTCGTATCTCAGCTGCTCCGTCCAATTCGACAGCTATTACAGAAATTAAGCAAACGAGTTTTGTAAAATAAAGTAACTTATTACTAAGTTCTTCATTACCTACAATATCGACATGTATATTTTTATTATTGAGATGTAGTCTAGTAAATCTGTCTGATCATGATTTTTTTTTCGTACTGTAAAATTTTAGCTTATCCCTACGTATTTCGAGGCCCTGAGTACGATTCTGTCAGTTAAAGCTGTCGCTGAGTTATAAGTCAGTTTTAAGGTGGAAAAATAATCATGTTTCAATTTTTCAGGGTTTGGGAAGAAAATACATATCAGAACTTTACAACCAGAAGATAAAGTAGCTCATTTTGGCGAATTTGTTCTATCTTCGTCTGTCAAAATAGAACAATTTACAAACTTTAGACCTTGGACTAAGAAGTCATCATGTCCATATTGTTTTCGAGAAGTAACACTTTCCTCGACACTTAAAACGGAATCATAGTGAGGAAGGTGCAGTTAGGTAGTTGTTTCCTGTCTTTGAAAGATCCAAACAGAAAAGTGGTTATAATTTCAATTCACCGACAAGAAAACTTTGCGTCAGCTTCCAATACTAAATAAAGAGTGTTCTGCAACAACTTTTTTGTGCTGTGACTAATACTGGTACCAAAACTATCACTCTTTTATACCAACAGATAGCCTTACTTTTAAACAAATAAGTTATAGTGTGAATTGCAAAGTTGTAATAATTTATATTTAAAACAGAACCGACTTCAACTGGCTTAAAATAAGAACCGTTTAAGGTACAATTCTATTGATTATTTTTCGGTATTCTTATCTCTATCTCTCCCTTTCTCCCTCTCTCTCTCTAATGTGTATTTTTTTCACTTATTTTTTAACTTTTTTATTCGTTTTATTGTTTGGATCATTTTCTATAAGTGTAAGTCTAATTCACTCTATATTGCAACCACCCTGTATATGTTTCTGTGTATTGGTAATCCAATATAAATTATTTGTCTAGCATTTTCTGAATCACCCTGAACAATTATAATTTAACTCCACACGATGTTGCAACCGCTCTGTATAAGTATTATTCCTCTTCACCCTTTTGACTGTTTCAATTTTTCTATTGTTAAAATCACCCTGTATACTTAAAATTTTACTTCGCCCCATACGTAAAGCATAAGCAAACACGTATGTTCCTCACTATATAACATTATTTTAACATAATGCGGAGTGGAGTTATAGTTAATTAAATTGATTTACCACCCAATATCAATCACATTTACTTGTAAGATTTTTTTAAACCCACATGTATAAATTTAATTTTACTTCGTACCACCGTATACCGTAAAGGAAAGATCGCTCACATTACAATCTTTCCTTTCGATACATTTCACCCCGTAAAATGAAAACCGTTACAAACATCCTGTACGATATAGTTTCATGGCATATCTTGACATTTGAGCTATATATTTTTAGATATTATTTACATTGATTAGTAGAGTTTTTTGCACATGTTATTCCGATTTTCGGAAAAACGGTATATTTCACGTTATAAAAATTGTAAAATAGAATTTAAAATATTCAATTTGATTGAAATGTTCTAAAGAAAACAGTGTAGATTGATTGAAATTCACTGAAGTGTAGTCCCTTAATTACTGTTGTTTTTTTTTAGATTTATATAGTACCTTTTTGTAACATTCCTTAATGCAATGCCGTTTAAATCATCAAAATTGCCCAAGCCGCTCTTGGATAATTACTGAGCATACATAAAAAAATGTTTCGACGAGTTGATAACCTCCTCCTTTTTAGAAGTCGTTTAAAAATTTCAAAATAAAACCTTTCCTTTTCGCCTACATAAAGTTTCATTTGGACCATTACAATTTTAAACAAGTAAGTTTTATATATTTTTGTATTGACCAACTATATAAGAATAGTTATAAAATAACTCATTTATATTGAGGCTGCATCTTTGGCCTCTAAAATGATGAACTTAAGAAATAGATCAGTGCAAACCTTCCCACTTTAGTAGTTCATCTATCAACAAAACGAATACAGATCCCATTTTATATAAACAACAATTTACACGTATAATTTATAGTCTACAAGCTACATTTTGACATTAAAATAAACATACCGAGATTAAGTGAAATCTGATTTGAAAAAAAATATATATATCACATTGTTAATAAATGTCAAAATTAACATACAATTTCCTCAACAAACCCATCGTCTTTTAATTTCCAGCTTTTCGGATAATAGTGGCAATAGCTTTCAAAAATTCATTGCTCAATGTTTTTCAAATATTCAATGGGTTATATTATAAACTGGCAATTAGGCCTGATTATATCAAAATAATGATACATATTCATTCAAGTCATTTAGAAGTACAATTAAACCAAAGGTGAACAACATTCAAAATCTGATATTATTATCGCTGTCCGTTTCAAGTGAAATGCCCCAATGTATAAAATCGAATATTTCTCCTCCGATCTGACCTCGCGTTGTTGCAATATCTCGGGCTACATAACGTGCATAAAATGTCAGCTATATCCTTGTTACATACCTTTACTACTGCGCTGTCACCTACACTCTGCTCGATTGAACTATTTTGTATGAAAGGATGGCTAAGCGACTCGTTGTTCAGCCCTCGCAAAATTTTCAGGAAAGGTTCCTTGAAATGTGATTAATAGGCTAGCGATGAAATACACGTAAAACGTTGTGCAGCCCGTGAGCGGGCTAAACAACGTCAATTTGGGCTACACAGAGTACTAGTGATATATTGGTTGGGCTTCACAAAGACCGTTTATATGTGTGTATATATATATATATATATATATATATATATATATATTTATATATATATATATATATATATATATATATATATATATATATATATATACCGACATTTGCCCCTTACCAACCCGCACTGTGGCGGCATGTTATGGTATGCCTCATATCCCTGTAATATTCTAAAAATATTCTTCATCTTCTCAATCCTTTCAGACAGTTCTTCGCTCAAAAAGACCTTAAGCTTTTCATCTGTTGCCTCACGCGTTTAGTTATTCAAAGGCCACTTCCTCAACCTCTAGCCTTGAGTTCCCAATAAAAACTGGCATGTTATTCTTTTCAGTTCTTTGGTTCTTTGAGACAGTTCTTCAGACCCACACTTCTTCTTCTGTATTTCAGTTATTCCAAAACACTATTTGTCCACCTATGTAATATCTAGATTAGTTATTAAGACAGTCGTAATACAGTTGACAATTTTAGTTGAAAAAATTGGTAAATTTTGAGAAAAAAATTATAGAAATAAAAAAAAATCGAAAATAATTTTGATTAAATAAACTTCGTGATAAATTGTAAACTGCCTTAAGACATTTGACATCAAAACCAACCTGTAAATTAAAAAAAAATAACGAAAACTTCATATGTCAAACAATAGTTTCCTCTATGATATAAATTTAAATAAATATTAGTGACTTACATTTTAATTAACTTAAATTTTGTTATATTTTTTTTGCAAAAACTGTCCAATTTTCTATCCAAGTACCTGATTCAGGGGCGGATCCGGACCCTACTCAAGGGGGCGAATTCATATTTCAGGAGGGCGATCCTGTTCTAAATTTACCTAAATATAATTTTCAACCCATATTTCTTGGGATAATACATAAAAAATAGTGGTTTAATTCGATAGAAATTAGAGTCAAGATAGTTTTAATATTAAGTGGCCACCCCTCCTGGATCCGTCCATGATCTGATTCCGTCTTCTCCTCATCCGTTTAGTTACTAAGTCAGATGATATTTTAATGAATTGTAAGGTTTTTGTTATATCTTCTTGAAATTTAATAATTTCTTTTTTATTTTAATTTTCTTTAAACGTTTTATAATATAAAATAAACCTGGAGATATTCTTTAATATTTTTCAGTTTTTAAAACTTTCCAATCTTCTCTCAATTTCTTTATAATGACATAGATTCTCTTTCTTCCTAAAAAATTATTCATTTGATAATTTGAGAGCCTGTCAATCTTATACTATCTCATATTACAATGCTGACATCTCCTCGTAATTATAATTTAGTATTATTCCTTATCTTGTAAGAAAAATTTTAAGAACATTAATTTCAAAATCTGTTAGAGAGTAAATTTTACATAATTTAAAACAACAAATTTTGTTCTCAATATGAAATTTCATTCCTTCACATCTCATTAACAATTTAGTTCCAATATAGATGTACACACTAGATCCCAATATAATAATTAACTGAAATTTTTTGCATTATTTTTACCTTTCAAAGTTTGTCTTCACAACAAATTATTTAAAAATACAAATAAAATATATTTTTCAACATTTTACATAGTGTAGTTTCTAAAGGCAGAATAAGTCGATGCTTAATATTCTTGTTAATATCTTTTAAACAAATGATTTAAAAATATGAATACAACCTAATTGTAATTCTCATAATGAGTCTTTTATTTGATATATTACATGATGCGTTTGAAATTTTATTTCTATTTTCCATTTAATTCTATAATTTTTCCCCAACATTAATATTGGGGTTTTATACTAATTCTTCTTATAAATTTCAAGTGAGCCCCAGTACTCCTAATTATTTCGGAAATAAAGCCGGAAATGATAATTTTGTTATATATTCGTATTTTTGTTAATATCTTGTAAACAATTAATTTAAAAAAATTTTTTCCAAATTAATGATAGGGGTATCTAGTTCAAGTAAGGCAACATCAGCCTAATTTTTTTCTTATAGATCGGAAATAAAACGGGGGATTGAGTAATTTTCGTATATTTTTGTTAATATCCTCTAAACAATTTATTTTAAAAATAAGAAAAATCACATTTGTATTCCACATAATAACCTCTTTCATTTGTTGTATTGCATGATGCGTTTAAAAAATAGTTTTTTATTTTCCGTTTAATTCTATAATTTGGCCCCCAAAATTAATTTTGGGATTTCTTCGTATTTTCCTGTAAACAAAAAATTTTAGGTCTAATAGTTTGGTGAATAAAGGGGGGAATTGGTAATTTTTTTAAATATTTTTGTTCATATATTTTAAAATATGTTCATTTTATTGTACTGAAAAAAATATATTAGTATTCGTCATAATAAGCCTTTTGATTTGATATATTATATGCTGCGTTACATTTAATGCTGTAATTTGCCCCTTAAAATTAATATTAGGGGTTTCTTCTTTTTTTCAGTAAAGTTCAGGTGAGTTCCTATATCCCTAATTTTTTTCAAATTTTTATGTTCTATAGTTTCGGAGATAATGGCACAGGAATAGGTACTTTTTTTATTTTTGTTAATATCTGGAATGTCTTCGATGACACATTACACATAATATCCAAAAAATGTATGAATTAGAAGTTGCGGTTTTAGTTCATGCTGGTTCAATGCAAGTATATAATTGACGAAGGACCTTTAGCGGAACAATCAAAAAAACACGTGCCGTCGCGTAATGCTAATTTTAAGTGTTTTTTACGTGTAAAATATAGACAGTATTCGTGATTCCTGTATTGACGTCCAAGCTATTTGGAAGCTTTTTTGTTTCCGTCCTAAGACGGCCGCTTTTTGCTGACCGAATACCAACGAGGAGTCAGGAACAACAGAATAGAAAGGCTTGTCAAGACTATCATGGACAATAACCGAATACACTCCCAGTGGGATGGAGAAAACATCACATCTCAGAAGTGTTTGGACAGTCTACGACGAGCTCTCCGTCTACACAAGCCGAGTGAGAAGGTACAAAACCAGTAACCAACGGAAACTAGACAACACACATTTTCGACAATCAGAAAAAGGGTTTTATAGAAAACTTAACAACACCAATAATAATGAAGCCCCTAGTTACCCCAGTAAAACAGACATCGAGAAATTCTAGAAAACCCAGTTTTCCATAACACTCGCCTATAACTCCAGAGCCAGCTGGATTAATGAGGAGGAGGCTGCATTTCAGAACTGTGATGCCATGCAACACCAATCATTTACAGCGGAAGACACATCCAACATAATGAAGCACCTCCATAACTGGAAAGCACCAGGACCAGATGGTGTACAAAATTACTGGATAAAGAAACTGTACGCAACCCACGAAACACCAACAGCCCTTATAAATGACGTAATTACCCACCCACACATGATGCCTAGTTTCCTTACGCATGGCGCTACATACCTCTTACCAAAGGACAACCTATGTGCACAGGACCCAGCAAAGTACCGACCAATCACTTGCCTTTCAACCTTATACAAACTCACAACATCGTGCATTAATCATCGCATTTTCAAACATTGTGAGCTGAACGACATAATTACTCAACAACAAAAGGGATGCGCGAAAAATTCGATGGGCTGCAAAGAACTGATAATTGATTCCGTTGTCTGCAATCAAACCCACGCCAAAAGTCGAAATCTCTACATGGCATATGTGGACTACAAAAAGGCCTTTGATTCAGTTCCACATGATTGGCTCATTAAGGTACTGAAACTCTAAAGTGAATAATTTTATTATTAACTTTTTAGAATATGCCATGTCCACCTGGCAAACCAAAATCTGAGTGAATGAAGCCAACTGTTCGATACAAACTGACCCCATTCCAATCAAAAGGGGTATATTCCAGGGAGACTCTCTTAGTCCGCTGTGGTTCTGCCTTGCCATGAACCCTCTCTCAAACAAACTGAACTCGACTAATTTTGGGTTCAGTCTCAAACACAACAACGTACAAGCATTAAAGATCAACCATTTGTTATACATGGACGACTTAAAGTTGATGGCAGCTACGAAACAACAGCTGCATTATATGCTTCAAATAGTAGAAGGGTTCTCTAGTGACATCGATATGAAATTTGACTTAGACAAATGCCGAATTATTAATATAGTTAAAGGCAAAATACAGCAGGGGCACTTCGAAATGGGAGATGGCACCTCAATTGAATCTATGGGGGAAGGTCATACTTATAAATACCTTGGAATCAAGCAGGCTCAACGTATTGATCACATGACTATGAAAAAGGACCTAACAGCAGAGTTTTATAGAAGAGTAAGACGACTGTTGAAAACTAAATTAAACAGTAAAAACCTGTTTCAGGCTATTAACACCTATGCGTGTTCAGTGCTCAGTTACTCTTTCGGTATAGTTAATTGGGGCAAGACTGACATTGAACAATTACAACGAAAAGTTCGAGTTTTACTAACAAAAGCTCAAAATCACCACCAAAAGAGCTCTGTCGAACGTACAACTTTGCCACGGTATGAAGGAGGAAGAGGATTGACAGATCTAAGCAAACTATTAAATCAACAAATTTCCATTTTGCGTAGTCATTTACAGAAACTCGCAGAATTTTCTGATCTACACAGAGTCATGTGCCTGGTTGATGACTCAACACCATTGCGACTGACACAACAACATGTCCAATTACACCACCAGACCACAGATCAGAAACTGCTGAAATGGAAAGAGAAGCCCCTTCATGGAAGACATATAAATGACGTCAACCAAGATTATGTCGACAGTGCAGCGTCGAACTACTGGTTGATCTCTGGTCATATGTTTCCTGAAACGGAAGGCTGAGAAAATTACCAAATATAGAGATTTGGAATTTCAAATAAAGACTCAGTGGAAAATGAACAACACACGAACTGTACCAATTGTTATGTCAACGACAGGACTAGTCTCAAAACATCTATTAAACAATATAAAATACCTCGGTCTGGACGAACATCTTTACAAACAATTGCAAAAAGCCGTCTTGTTAGGGACAGCCGGGGCGGTCAGGAAATTCATGGGAAACTGCCGCCACGACTGCAACGACGGGCCTGAAAACCTGGCAAGGGCTCCCACAGAGCTGAACCCTTTTGATATCTAGGATATCTGGGGTTTAGTGAATTTTCCCCTGAAGGCACTCATAGCGTGCCTTAGAGGGAAAGTGATGCCATACATTATATGGTCAAGTCGGGATAATAATGAACTTTATTCATTTAAAGCGAACAGTTTTACATTTTGGTATAAATTTGTGAATCGGCGAAGTTCAGATGTTTGTTATTGTAGACCAATAACACACCCTGTTCTTCCACTTAACCGTATACTAATGCTAAGATATAAATATTGCTACATACAGCAGTCATATCTAAGATGGCAGAAGTTGCAAGATTCTTACTCTTATTAATGTGTTAAAGGTCATGCTGGCTGAGGACATGGGACTTCAAAAAATGTTATTCAAATGCTTGTAATATTGTAATATTTCATAATTGAATATTTTGGTTCCTTAGGTAAGTGTGATGGTAGACTATTTATTAAGTTAGCAATATTGTAGCTAAAAGCTCTTTTGAAAAATTCACTATGATGTTTAGGAAGAGACAAATTATTTTTAGTTCTAACATTGACATCATGTAATTCTGTTCTGTAGGAGACTTTTTTGAATAAAATTTCAGGAGAATGGGTTTTTAAAATTTGTAACTGAATGAAATTCACGTCTAGCATTCATATTCAGCCACTTTGCTTCTACAAGTTTATGTGAGCTATGTTCTTGCTTCCTCAGACCAAATATAAAACGTAGACAAGCATGTTGTACTTTTTGTACCATATATTTGTTTTGAAAGTCAATGCAAGGTCCGTAAATAGAGTCACAGTAATTAAATTGGGATAGAACCAATAAATCACCAGGTAAAATTGTTTGTTTCCGATCAAAAATATGTTTATATCTATACAATTCTTTGAGTTTTAAATAAGCAGTTCTCAAACAGTTGGTTATATGAGCCCTAAACCTCAGATCACTATCTATAACGTGGCCAAGATTTCTCACACTATATTTTCTTTCTAAGGGGATATCATTAATTCGAATATCAATAATGCCCACTAATTCATTTATACAATTGTTTGGAACAAACACAATATAACAGGATTTAGAAGGATTGAGATGTAACGAATGTTTAAGAGAATATTCGTACAGTGAACTTAAATCTTTATTAATACCCAGGATGGACTCATCAATTTTTGATTTTGGGAAAGAAAGGTATAACTGGGTGTCATCTGCATAGCACTGATGTTCGCAATGTTGTATACACTTAGCTCACTGGGAGGTGTATATATTATACAGTAGAGGTCCCAATATGGATCCTTGGGGTACACCTCTTGATATTTCTAGAGCATTCGATACTGCGTCTCCAAATATCGCTTTCTGAGTCCTGTGGCTCAAATAATTTTTAAAGAATTTAATCGTCTCTTCAGATATACCTAAATATTTTAGTATGCATAAGAGTAACTCATGGCTTATAGTATCGAATGCCTTGGAGTAGTCAAGTAGAACAAGAATTGTTACATTTTCTTCATCCTTAGCTCCTATTTGGATATCATCCGTAACATTTGCAAGTGCAGTAGAACAACTATAACCTTTCCGGAAACCTGCTTGTGTACGTGGAATTAATTTCTTAGAGTCCAAGAAACTTCTTAGTTGAAAATTAACTTCTCTTTCTAGAACTTTACCAAGACATGTCTTTGTAATCATTAATGTTTGTGGATTTAGGCAGTGGAATAATAATGTAATGTTTTTATTTTTACACTCGGGTTCAGTTCTTGGAATTATTTAAAAACACAGTCCAATTCACTCTAATTTATTTCCACTACTTTAACACTATTTACATTTTATCTCAACTGTACAATACGACCTACGAAAACTGAATACTCCTATCGCCAGCTGTTCATTTTTATATATTTATTTTGGAATTATCTGGTACGTCCACGAACCATCGGGAAACTCTTTCATGTTCTGGAAGTTTCAAGACAAACATTTCGGGTTCACAGAATTTATCGGTATAATGTCCCTTCCATGAATTG
The DNA here is from genome assembly GCA_034190945.1 of Octodonta nipae. Taxonomy (NCBI): domain Eukaryota; kingdom Metazoa; phylum Arthropoda; class Insecta; order Coleoptera; family Chrysomelidae; genus Octodonta; species Octodonta nipae. The sequence continues at coordinate 58,828,053 of CM067220.1, forward strand.
GTTGATGGCCGATTGCACCAGCTGTCGGATGAATTCTCGTAACATTGCCTCCTCCTTAAGAACATTTCGCCCCGGAATGTCCTAAAATCCTTCCTGGTGTGACGATATTTGCAGCACTCTCCATTTCGACAACGAGAAGTTTGGTGGAAGTAGCAGTCAACGGTCTTCGACCCTGGGCTGCGAATATTGAAACAGCGTACCAGGATGCTGATGCCACTGAATCAAAAGATTGTTTCCATCATAATTCTCACCACCCTCCAATTCAGTCCACCCAACCCGCAGGCTATCTTTGGGACCGCCAATTTCGTCAGATTATTCTCCATCATCACATTCCTCAATTCTACCAAAGTCTTCCAAAGATCGCTATATGTTGGCTTGTCTTGCGACAATGTTTTCGTTATCAAATAAAAGATGTCTCTGGTACCCACTGGTTGTTTATCTTCGAGATGAAGGACCTTCCCTACCACTGGATCTTGTTCCAGTAGCTTCTGGAACTGGCCGTACTTCTTGGCAAACACCTTGGCAATTCCTCTGGTCATCCGGAGATCTCGAGCCACACAATGATCCAGGGCATATTCTATGGGCACCTCAAACAGGTCTCGGGGTTCCTCTGTGGTCACATCGTGCTGCACTTTCTGCCCATTAGAGTACAGTGCCATAAACTGTTCGAAGGTCATCTCATCATCGGGTGGTTGGATGCTGCGGACATGGGCTTGGTCAACTTCGTCGTCATGACTTCCGGCATAAGGGGCTAACCTGTTGAAATGTACCACCTTTGGCTTTCCTCGAGGCAGCTTCCTTATTCTGTAGACAACATCGTTAATTTTCTTCACGATTTGGTATGGCCCCTCCCAAGATCTCTGTAGCTTGGGCGAATATCCACGACGACGTTGCGGGTTATACAACCAAACAATTTCATCAACTTGGAATTCTCCGCTCTCGGCTTTGATGTCGTAGGCTTCCTTCATTCGGGCACTGGCATTCTCGATATTTGGCCGGACTCGTTGGTGTATGTCGTCCATCTTTCGACGTAACTGGCTGACATAGTCTTCACCTGCAGCCTCTTCTCCTGAGGGACATCCAAACTTCAAATGGCATGGTAGTCGTAACTCTCGTCCCATAATAACACTTGCCGGGGTCTGACCCGTGGACTCATGCACAGATGAACGATATGCCATTAGAAACAAGTGAAGGTACTGCTCCCTGTCTCTTTGGTGGTCGGAGACTACTTTTGACAAATGGCGGTTAATAGTCATATTCATCCGTTCTACCATTCCATCTGATTGTGGGTGTAGTGCGGTCGTCCGTGTTTTATTGATCTTCAGAAGTTTTCAGACATCTTGGAAAATAGTAGACTCGAAATTTCTACCTTGGTCTGAATGCAACTCCAAGGGAACACCAAAACGACTGATCCATTCCTTGACAAGGACATCAGCAACGGTCAAGGCTTCTTGATTCGGCAAGGCATACGCTTCGGCCCATTTACTAAAATAGTCCATCACCACCACAATGTATTTATTTCCAGAGTCGGATTCAGGAAATGGACCGGCAACATCAATGGCTACTCTTTCGAATGGACTGCCCACGTTATATTGCTTCATTGGAGCTTTTGGTCGCTTCTGAGGCCCATTACTTGCTGCACCAACCGTACATTTCCGGCACCACTCCTTAACGTCTACTTGTCAGTTTACCCAATAGTAGCGTTCTCGCAATTTCCCCAAGGTTTTGGTCACTCCCAGATGTCCTCCGGTTGTACCGTCATGTACTTCTCGCAGAACCTCTGGTCTCCTATTTTAGGGACTACAATCTGCTTTCTGTCCTTGCCTTCCTCTGGGGTTTCAAGGACGCGCTTTAGAAGTCCATTCTCCAGGATGAGAGAGTTTCACTGAGCCCAGTACGACTTTATGGTTGGTGAGTATCGGGAAATCTCTTGCCACGTAGGTTTGCGGTCTTCTTCCTTCCACCGAATAACTTCTTTTATTTCTGGATTTAATTTTTGGTCTTTCTGGATTTCCCCAGGTTGCCAATGGTCATCGACGGCAGTAGTTCTACAGAGAACAGCCCCTTTTTCTTCAGCCCGCTGACAATGTTTACAATCATCAGGGCATGGTCTCCTCAATAAGGCATCAGTATTCTTATGGCTTGTTCCCGCGCGATGTTCAGTCTCGAAGTCGAATTCTTGCAACCGCTCAATCCACCTGGTCACTTCAGTGCTGCATGATCAGTCCTCAGGAGAAATCTTTTACCACAGAGGTACTTATAGAAATGTTCTACCCCCTTTACCACAGCCAAGAGTTCTCTGCGAGTAACGCAGTAATTCCGTTCAGACTTGCTCAAGGTCTTGCTGAAGTATCTGATGACTTTCCCCTGACAGTCTTGGGTCTGCGAAAGAACAGCACCAATTCCAACATTACTCGCGTCGGTATCCAAGACAAAGTTCCCATCTGGCAAATGATAACTTAAAATGCACTGTTCAATGTTCTTGTCTCGAATGATCGCTGGCACTCCTCGTCCCACTGGTATTGTACCTTCCCCTCTGTGAGTCTAGTAAGTGGCTTGGCGATGTTGGCAAATCCGGCGACGTACCGACGATAGTACGTGCATAACCCCAGGAAACTTCTTAACTGGTGGATATCTTTATGTATCGGCCATTCCTGGACAGCTTTGACTTTCTGTTTATCAACAGCTACACCCTCTGAGAAAACCACATGTCCAAGATATTTCACCTCCTTTTGGAACAGCTGACACTTCTTCGGGCTTAACTTTAGTCCGGAACTCCGAAGTCGCTGAACCACCTCCTCCAGGTTCTTGACGTGGTCTTCAAATAATCTTCCAACCACGATAATGTCGTCAAGATACACCAGGCATGTTTTCCATGAAAGTCTTTTTAACACTGTTTCCATCAATCTTTCAAATGTCGCTGGAGCATTACACAACCCAAACAGCATCACTGTGAATAGGTTAAGTCCTGAACCGATGGTAAAAGCAGTCTTTTCTCGGTCTCCTTTAGCAAGTTCCACCTGCCAATAACCCCTCTTCAAGTCCAGGGTGGAAAACATCTTGGATCCAGCCAACGTATCTAGAGTATCGTCCATTCTTGGAAGAGGAGCCCAAGGGCTATTAGATGGTTCAATAACATCTCGCGGACTATCCTGTCGGCTTCTTCTCTTTTAGCTAGGGGTAGTCTTCTTGCCGACTGTCGAATAGGTTGAGCGTCTCCAGTATTAATTTTATGGTTTACCAGATTGGTTCGTCCTCTTTTGCCATTCCATACATCGAAAATTCCTGGTAGTTTCTAACGATGTCCCTCAACTTTCCTTTCTGGTTTGGTTTTAAATTCTTAGATGAATCGGTGATGAGTCTTTCCAGTTCCCCAGATAGTTTACCTGGTTGTATTTCTGCATGCTGTGAGCTTCTGACTACAAAGGAAACTGATGAACAATGGCCCAAAGTTGTTCCTTTCTTTAGCACAACCGAGTAATGATTCAGGTTCATTACTCTTACTGCACAATCTCCTTGACCCGAAACAGAGTCTTCCCCAGTGCGACTCCTCTGCCTACATTTCCGTCGTTAAGTTCGGGATCAAACATCCGTTGGAGCTCATGACATCCATTCCAATGATTACTTCGTCTTCGATGTCTGCCACTAATGCTCGATGTAGGAAGGTTGTGTTTCCCAAGGTCATTTCAGCCTCTATTTCACCATGGACTGCTTCTCCTGTCGCTGTTCGCAATTGCCATTTTGTTGGTTTTATCATTGTCTCTACAACAATGTTGCGCCTTATTACTGTTTTCAACGCACCAGTATTCAGCAGCATTGCAAATTGCCTCCTATTAATAAGGCCATCTATGAAGACACTGTTAACGTGGTTGCGTAGCGAAGCGATATATGCGTTGGTAGTTGACACTTGTTTGCTACAGGTCGACGATGGTTCCTTTACATAGGCCTTCTTTCGTTTACTCCGTTGCTCTCCTTGCAACGACTCTGGACATGTCCTATCTTACGACATCTCACTAGTCTTTTTTTGGTAAGGACTTTTTCTTTTATCTTTCTTACAGAGGCTTCATCGTTTCCGCCATCGTTAGATTCTCCAACAACGATTCGGACTCTGGCTTGACCTCTGCAGGTATTTTTCGCAGCCTCGAATTCTAAAGCTCGAGCCAATGCATCTACTAATTGAGTCGGTCGCGCTAGGGTCAATGCTTGTCTGGCTTCGTTGTCCCGCAGTCCATTCAAAAACGCTTGTACTGCTAACCTTTCTATCACATTTTCCGTTGTGGCTGGATAGGCAATGCGAACTAGACGAGCAATATCAGCTGCGAACTCATGTAGGGATTCATTTGATTTCTGGTGCCGAATTTTCAATTGGGAGTGGTAGACGTGCTCCAAATATGTCTGGCCATACCTCAACTCTAAATGTTTGACCAGTTGATCGTAGTCTTCTTGCTCAGAGGTATTCAATGATTGCAAAATATCTGTAGCGTCCCCTCTTAAGGTGAGTGTTAGTGCTATTGCTTTTTCGAGCTTCATTCTCTACTATTTTCGCTTACAGCATTTCCGAATTTTCCTGTACCATGCTTTTCAAATTTTCTTCTAACGATTTCGAATTTTCTAGTAATTTGTCTTCTAGGGTTTTAGAATTTTCTTGCAATTTTTCTTATCTTATCTTCTAGGGATTTAGAATTTTCTGCTAGTTTGTCTTCTAACGTCTCTTTCATGATCTTAGAATTATCTTGTAATGTTTGTAGCTTATCTTCTAAAGTATAGCAGTTTATCTTGTAAGGTTTCGTTTGAACTTTCCTCCATTTGTTTTAATAGCATGCTCATGACCCCAGTATCAGAAATAAATAAGTGTCGGGATTGTTACCTTCATTTATTAGAGCATCTCGTAGCCGTTGTACTAATTCACTTTTCTTCCCACTAATTTCTATTTCCCTTTCCTCGAGTTCTTTTTTTAAATCAGTCACTTTCAATTGGTCCAAACTCACGTTTTTAAACATTGTCAGTCTATTTATTTTCCACTTCTAAAGTTCCACAAATTCACTTCACACCTGACACCACTGTAATGTTTTTATTTTCACACTCGGGTTCAGTTCTTGGATTTATTTAAAAACACAGTCCAACTCACTTTAATTTATCTCCACTACTTTAACACTATTTACATTTTATCTCAACTGTACAATACAACGGACGAAAACTAAATACTCTTATCGCCAGCTGTTCATTTTTATATATTTATCTTGGAATTGTCTGGTACGTCCACGAACCATCGGGAAACTCTTTCATGTTCTGGAAGCTTTAAGGGAATTCCTAGTAACGGCAGCGGTCCGCCTGCTGAGAGACAAACATTTCGGGTTCCCAGAATTTATCGGAATAATGTCTCTTCCATGAATTGGTTGATGGCCGATTGCACCAGCTGTCGGATGAATTCTCGTAACAATAAGAGCATTTTTCCAAGCTAATGAAAATTCGTTATTTGACAAGCAAGAATTTACAATATATGTTAAGTAACGCAAAAGGAATGGACAATATAAAAGTATAAACTGCAGTTGTACGCCCTCAGCTCCACAAGTATTTGATTTAATGATCATCAAATGTTGTAAGACTTGAATCTCGTTAGTTTCTGAAAACACAAACTTTCTAGAGGATATACAATTTGTTTTATATTTTGATATTATATCGGCATTATTATAGTCTTGTAGTGGAACTGAATTAATGAAGAATTCATTTATAGCATTTACATTTTTTAAATTAGTTGGTATATCAGTGTGATTTCTACCACAAAAATTGAATTTTTTAATATTTTTCCAAAATGAGGAATTTCGTTTAGTTTTTTCAGAAAAATATGATTTTTGTTCTAACTTTATAAACAACTTAGTATGATTTCGCAGCTGTTTATAATAATCATAGTCCTTTACGCGTTTGGTTTTTTTATAACGGACTAGCGCTTTATCCCTCAATTTTTGCAACTTTTTTACATTTTCAGTGATCCATGGCTTACGAGATTTTTTAAAAGTTTTAACAACAACTGGTATATGTCTATTTTGAAGTAGTAATAAGGCATTGTTTACAAAATTTACCTTTTCGTCCACTGCGTTCAGATCATATATTACATTCCAAGGAATGGACGCAAATTCACCATTGAATTTATTCATATCTATCTTTGTGTTGTCTTTTTACTGTAAATGTTCTTACATTTATACTTTTCAATCAAACAATAAATCATATCATGGTCAGAAAGAGAATGAGCGGGTAGTACTCTCGATTCAGTTATGTGTTCCTGGTTAGAAATTAAAATTAAATCCAGCAATGAAGTATTATTTATAGTGATTCTTGTTGGTTGATCAATAATTTGATGTAATCCAGCCGACTGAAAAAAATTAGTGAAATCTTTTGTCACACTTCGTTCAGGTTTCAATAAATCAATATTAAAATCTCCCAGGCATATAATTTCATCACACACAGGAAGTAAATTAAACAAGGATATTTCAAAAACATCAAGAAACTCCTTATAAGGAAGCGATGGAGGTCTGTACACACTACCGATACTGAATGTTTTACCATTTATTTGTAATTTAACCCAAATTTGTTCAATATGTTCATTTGTTTCTATTAAACCAACGTTAAGATTACTTTTGTAAAAAATGCCTCGTCCGCCACCACGAGTTGGGCGATCTTTTCTTAAAAAACTAAATCCTGCTATGTTTACCATGTCATTTGTAATATTTTCGCTTAACCATGTCTCCGTCACAGCCACCAAGTCAAAATTCTGGGATAGAACTAAATCTTTTAAATCTTGCAACTTTGTAAACAATGATCTTATGTTAATATGACCTATTTTCATTATCTATATAATAATTATAAAAGAACCTAATATTACTAATAATCTAATAATAATATAAAATTGTATAAAAAAATAAAAAGAAATAATAGTAAAATGATGTATACTAAAGATTTGATCAAAAAAAGTAAATTATCAATATTTCGTAGTGAATGGCAATAACTCATATTATATTTACAAGAGTTATTTAGATTTTAATAACTGTCGCATTTGTTCATCATTAGTTATAGTTAATTTACGGTTATTAATTATCACGATTACTTTTCCATAATGGGTCCAACAGTCCTTCTTGAATTGTTTGAGCACTCCAACAATCTTCGGTGATTTGAAGCTGTTAACATTTCGGATATAAAATACGAAGAATCTTTTAGCTGTCTTTTATTGAAAAATACATAATCTCTCCGCCACTGATAAAGAAAGTCAACCACAATTGGTCTGTTTTTATTAGGAAATTTTTTCCCCAAACGATAACAGTTGACGATATCGTTTTTACAAATAGATATTTCTGACTTTTCTTTAATTAGGTTACAAACTTTATCATAAATATTTTCACCATCTTCCGGTACACCATTAAAATCTTATTATGACAAAATTGCAACTGAGCATCAATATTATCCATAATTTTTATATTACTTTCAGATAACATTTTTATTTTATCTTGCAAAATTTGTAACTCTTTATTTGCTTTATTTTCGAAAATATTAACTTTGTTAAGAATTTCTTTAGTATCAAATAGCTCACCATGTTTGGTAGTATTTCCTCCTTAATACTGTTCAAATCCTTGTAGAGGTTACTGGACAATTCCTCCATTTTTGAGGCTAGATCTTTAATCGTTGTAGGTTTTCTGGCCATAACGAAAAATTAAGTACATATGGAGTAATATGCAAGAAACACTTTTTGCAAATTTACACTTGTAAAATATTAGTTTTTAGCATTTTGTAGAATTTTTCCATGGTTATTCAAAGATTACCTTAATAGGTGTCCTTTTTTCGACAATGGAAGGACACTTTCCATTTAATTAAAGGTCATTTTATGGTGAAATCGTTAGTATAATCCAAATTATCCAGTTTTAACCCTACAAGTGAAAATAACGAAAAATTTTCTGATTCAGATATTTTCTTCGTAATGTCGAACACGACCACGATCATGACCTTCTAGGTCAGTTGAATTTAAGGTAAAATTTTTAAAATGAATCACATGTTTTTGAGTTCAGTAAGATTTATCAATGACCCGGCGAGTGAAAGTCAGTTGTATCAATCTTGCAACAAGTAGTCAGTGTTCCTTCAACACTCTGACAATAAGCTAGCCTTGTGAGAAACGCCTGGATAAATAACGCTGTCGGAAATACCTCATTGTTCTTAAGTCTGGCCCCTCAATGGATATTATTTACCGTATCCAAATCAAGGCGGTAATAACTGGTTTAGGCCACTTCGACTGTAATAGTAGGTAGCCCTTTATTGTTAAAAATTAATTTCATTCATTTTTTAGTGCGTGGATGGCTAAAAAAAATACCCTGTATGAAGAATAAGCCAACCTTTAATAACATGATTGTGTTTTCCTGTAACCACTAGATTACTATTACACCAGTTTCATCAATTATATTTATTGGCACTATCCATTAACTGACGTCAAGCCCCCCAAACGAAATCGAGCCCCCTGTTCCAATGACAATTATGGATCCGCCCCTTTCTTTTCATCTATTTCGAAGGCCTTCACTGTAACCTGACTTCAAGAAGAAATTTCTAGCTGTGAACGGTTTTCGGAATCCTACATAGTTGTTTTGTTTTTATGGTTTGAATACAAAAAACACGTCACTTGAGAAAAAAGTTTGAAAGCCTTAATCTGCCTTTCCTATTGTAATCGTTGTTTTACTGCAAAAATGGTTTTGGGTAGAGGAACATTATTATAAATGTTTACTAGGTCAAAATTGACGAATGTTCTGTAAATTCATGTTTATTGGCAGGGGCGTACCCAGACTTTGATTCAGGTAGGTTCTAGAGAGGGGCATATCAGAAAAAAATTGTTCTAGAGAAAACGGCAAATCATAAAACTTTTTGGTCCAGCAAATTTATGGAAAGCTTTTTAGTGTCACGGCAGGTTTGTCAGGTCCAGAGAGGAGCAGCTTCCCCTTGCCCCTTCGGTATGCTCATATCTATTGGTTTTGTTTATATTTTCGTTATTTTATTATATTTGAAATATTGTCATCGTGATCAGTTTTAGATAAAATTAGCAGGTAAAATTTGTATGGAATTGTCCATTTTATGTTTTTAATTAAGTCGTTCATTCTTAGAAAGGTTATTTATCTATACGAAACAAAGTTGGCTATACGTTTAGAATCCCTAGTATTTTCTTAGTGACTCCTCAAAAGTACAGAAGGAAGGCTTTCCGGTGTTGTTGGTCTATTTCTGACGGAATTGATGTCTTTCAGGGTTGCTAGGATTGACGAATTGTGCGCGCAATGTGGTCCTGATGATAACTGGTTTGCCTAAGAAATTGTTGAAGATTATAAAGTTCGTTTTGTCTATTGCCTATATTTGTTAATCGGATAGGTCTAAGAGCCAAAGGTTTCATTACATAACTTATTTGAGCAGCGTGGTGGTTGTGATTGGGCGTTAATGTATCAATTGGTATGGGTTGGTTTCCTTAGACAGTGTGTGAAAATCTAACGTTATTATTTTTTGATATGATAACATTAAGAAACGGGACTGAAAGATGAAATCTGACTCGATTTCTATTGTAAATTGAATGTTAGGGGCAAATGACAAAATAGCATTAGATAGGAATGTTATCCCTTTATATGTGAGACACCCTGCTTAGAGTAGTATTTATTTCTGAAGATATTAAAAACAAACCAAAATATTAAATTCAAACAAAATATTTAATATTAAATCGGTTTCCGTCTGACAAATAATCTAGTTGATTTCATTAAGTTGAAAAACATCTCTGAGCATTGTAAATAACGTTTTAGAGAATTACGTTGGAGACACATTTTGTGCATCATTTATTAACAAACTAATCAAAATTATATTTATATAAGGAAATATCGAGTAAAAAAAATTAAAACTTACTTGCTTTCTACTTTAAATAGTTTGTCATTACAAATTGCCTTGTTAGTGGGTAGCTGCTTTTTGTTCGGTAATCGTTATATGTACAATTGTAACCATATTTCTGGTCAGTTTGGGGTAATATTTGTCACCATCGAGACAAATTAGATTTGTCATGGGGTGGTTGGTTTACTTATAGTACACAATACTCAGGCATTGTATACTTTCTGAAGGGACGTAAATTATTACCACGTTAAAGTTTTATTGTAGGTATATGAAATCAACAGTTAGGAGATAAGAATTCCTGTGGCAAAATTTTCAGAAAAGATGAAAACAAAATATACGATTAAATTTAAAAATATTATTTCCTTATAAATATATATATGTTATATAAGTATTTAAACAGACTTTATATTAAATTAACTTCTAATTATAAGGTCAAATACTGTCATTATTCCCACATTGTAATATGATACTTGTTAGTAATTTTTATGATTGTTTTCTGAATGTTATTTGTGGCATCTTCTAGTTTATTTTAGATTTTCTTGGGAATAATACCACATCAGAGTTCAAACTTGTGTATATTTTAAAACCAAACGTTTCAAAATCCTGTCGGATTTCGTTTTCAATGGATATAAATTTATAAAGTAAAATTGAAATATATGACAATTATTTTGACAAATATGTTTACGTTACTATGGATAAATTTCTTTGATTTTAAATATACAGGGTGCACAAGAAATTCCAAAGATCATTATAAATCAAAAAAATTTTTTCAACTTGGAAGAACTTGAAAAATTGTCTTCAGAATTTATTTGTGGCGTTCCTAGGGACGACTTTCTTTTTAAGATAGTGCATTTGCCAAAAAATGCGATCAAAGAATTCTGATAATTCAGTGATCCCATTAAAGTCATAAGGGAAAACCTAGGAAAAACCTCATGAACTATCCCGATATAGGGTTATTCAAAAGGATATGCCCATTGTTAATTTCATCTTTAATTATCGGCAACCAGACATGACTGAAATCTACGGAAGTAGAAGCGATGCAGTCGTTTTCATTTAACAGAATTAAGGCAGATTCTTTTAATTTTCGTTTTGTGCAGTGTTCTTCTTTGTGTAATATTGTTGTGTTTTGAAATTGTATTTTATGGCCTTGGTCCCAAGCATGTTCACAAATTTTTGATTTTTCGAACTGACGTTTCTTTATGTAATTTTGATGTTCATTTATTCGAACATTAAGAGGTCTAGAGGTTTCTCCAATATAAAACTTATTACATTCACAAGGAATCTTATAAATGCAATTTTTTGAGTTTTGAGTAGGGTTTTTTGGTTTTGTTTTTGTTATAATAGATTTAAGCGTATTTGTTGTTTTAAATGTAGTTTTGATGTTAAATTTGTTGCCTACTCTTCTCAATCTCTCTGACAGGCCCTGTATATATGGTATTGTTGTTGTTATAATGTGGTTTTCCTGGTTGTCAGTATTATTAGGTGAAGTCTGGTGTTGGTTGTCAGTTGTTTTGTGCTCAATTTTATTTAACTCTTTGTTAATAAATTTTTGAGGGTAATTGTTTGCAGTTAGAACATTTTGTATAAATGATTTTTCTTTGTTGAATTTAGTAGTATCTGAGCAGTTAGTCTTTGCTCTGTCATATAAAGATTTAATAACACCTCTTTTTACCGTATTTGGATGGTTCGAGTTAAAATTGAGATATCTGTTAGTGTGAGTTGGTTTTCTGTAAACTTCTGTTTCAAATGAAGATTGTGTTTTTGTTATTAAAATGTCCAAAAAAGGTAGTTTGTTATTTTGTTCGATTTCTAATGTAAATTTTATGGTTGGTTCTTTGTGGTTTATGTCGGTTAATAATTCCTGCAAATTTTCCAGATTTTGTTCCCAAATAATGAATATGTCGTCAACATAACGCCACCACACCAACGGTTTATTTTCTTTTGAAAAAATCATTTGTTCTTCAAATTTGTCCATAAAGATGTTACTTAAGGCAGGGGACAGACAAGAACCCATAGCCATGCCAAAATCTTGTTGGTAGAAATCATCGTTTAACTGAAAGTAAGTTTTTTTCATACAGAAAGTGAGTAATTCCATTATTGTGTTAATAGATAAACGAGTTCGTTGATGAAGTGAATAGTCATGTTCCAATAATTCTTTTACTATAGGAAGTGTTTTAGCTACGGGAACATTGTTATATAAGTTTACTATGTCAAAACTTGCTAGTGTAAATGTATTTTTGTATTGTATATGAGACAATTTTTCTAAGTAATCTGCACTGTTTTTAAGATGAGAAATTGAATTACCTGTAAGTGGAGAAATAATTTTCAGCAAAAATTTTGAAAGTTCATTACATGGAGAATTTATGGAACTGACAATTGGTCTCAAAGGGATGTTGGGTTTATGAATTTTTGGTAAGCCATAGAAGTGTGGAGGTTTAGTATAATGTGGAGTGAGAGTTTTGCGTTCTTGGTCTGTAAATTCGTGTTTGTGACTGTAGAGTAAACGGTATATTTTGCTTTCTAGTGAACTTGTCGGGTCTTTGTTTAGTTTAGTGTATTGTCCTTGATTAATTATGTTCATAATTTTGTCATCATAGTCATTTTTATTCAAAATCACTGTTGCATTGCCTTTGTCTGCAGGTAAAATTTTGATTGAATTATCATTTCTTAATTCTTTAACTGAATGTAATTCATTTTTAGAAAGATTATTTTTGATTCTTAAAGGTTTTTCTAGTTCAATTTTCGCTCTAATCCTGTATTCTTCAGCGTCACTTGAATTTAATTTATTTGCGGTTTGTTCAATAGCACTAATAACGTCAAATTTAGGAACTGTTTTCGGGGTAATTGCAAAATTAAGGCCTTTTTGTAAAACTGAAGTTTCAGAAATGTTTAGTTGTTTGTCAGAAAGATTAATAACAGTTTTTGTTAAAATAAAATTCTTGTCTCGAGTAGTATTTGTTGATATGTTTTTATTTAAGAGAAGTTGATTGAATTTGTGTAAATGTCTTCGTTTTTGTAATATAAATTCTCTGTTATAACTAGCGAGAATACTGTTTATAATTCTGTTAAACTCATTTTCTGGTATTTGATAAAAAAGGAAGTTCTGTACATACCCTATATCTTTTTCTAATTTAAACTTATTATATCGATGAAATTGAATTCTATCTCTAATTGCGGCAAAACTTGCACGTTCCAATATTTCCTGGATTCTTCTGCCCATGTATGGCTGACGGAACCTTAAACCTTTTGGAATAATTTTCATCTGCCGACATCTGCACAAGAATGTCACGCTATTTTTGGTCCGGGCAAGCTTCTTACATAACACTTCTAAATCTCTAAATGCTTTAGTTACTACAGACCCATGGCTGATTTCTAATTGTTTTCTGAATATTATTTGTGGCATCTTCTAGTTTATTTTAGATTTTCTTGGGAATAATACCACATCAGAGTTCAAACTTGTGTATATTTTAAAACCAAACGTTTCAAAATCCTGTCGGATTTCGTTTTCAATGGATATAAATTTATAAAGTAAAATTGAAATATATGACAATTATTTTGACAAATATTTTTACGTTACTATGGATAAATTTCTTTGATTTTAAATATACAGGGTGCACAAGAAATTCCAAAGATCATTATAAATCAAAAAAATTTTTTCAAGTTGGAAGAACTTGAAAAATTGTCTTCAGAATTTATTTGTGGCGTTCCTAGGGACGACTTTCTTTTTAAGATAGTGCATTTGCCAAAAAATGCGATCAAAGAATTCTGATAATTCAGTGATCCCATTAAAGTCATAAGGGAAAACATAGGAAAAACCTCATGAACTATCCCGATATAGGGTTGTTCAAAAGGATATGCCCATTGTTAATTTCATCTTTAATTATCGGCAACCAGACATGACTGAAATCTACGGAAGTAGAAGCGATGCAGTCGTTTTCATTTAACAGAATTAAGGCAGATTCTTTTAATTTTCGTTTTGTGCAGTGTTCTTCTTTGTGTAATATTGTTGTGTTTTGTAATTGTATTTTATGGCCTTGGTCCCAAGCATGTTCACAAATTTTTGATTTTTCGAACTGACGTTTCTTTATGTAATTTTGATGTTCATTTATTCGAACATTAAGAGGTCTAGAGGTTTCTCCAATATAAAACTTATTACATTCACAAGGAATCTTATAAATGCAATTTTTTGAGTTTTGCGTAGCGTTTTTTGGTTTTGTTTTTGTTATAATAGATTTAAGCGTATTTGTTGTTTTAAATGTAGTTTTGATGTTAAATTTGTTGCCTACTCTTCTCAATCTCTCTGACAGGCCCTGTATATATGGTATTGTTGTTGTTTTAATGTGGTTTTCCTGGTTGTCAGTATTATTAGGTGAAGTCTGGTGTTGGTTGTCAGTTGTTTGTGCTCAATTTTATTTAACTCTTTGTTAATAAATTTTTGAGGGTAATTGTTTGCAGTTAGAACATTTTGTATAAATGATTTTTCTTTGTTGAATTTAGTAGTATCTGAGCAGTTAGTCTTTGCTCTGTCATATAAAGATTTAATAACACCTCTTTTTACCGTATTTGGATGGTTCGAGTTAAAATTGAGATATCTGTTAGTGTGAGTTGGTTTTCTGTAAACTTCTGTTTCAAATGAAGATTGTGTTTTTGTTATTAAAATGTCCAAAAAAGGTAGTTTGTTATTTTGTTCGATTTCTAATGTAAATTTTATGGTTGGTTCTTTGTTGTTTATGTCGGTTAATAATTCCTGCAAATTTTCCAGATTTTGTTCCCAAATAATGAATATGTCGTCAACATAACGCCACCACACCAACGGTTTATTTTCTTTTGAAAAAATCATTTGTTCTTCAAATTTGTCCATAAAGATGTTACTTAAGGCAGGGGACAGACAAGAACCCATAGCCATGCCAAAATCTTGTTGGTAGAAATCATCGTTTAACTGAAAGTAAGTTGTTTTCGTACAGAAAGTGAGTAATTCCATTATTGTGTTAATAGATAAACGAGTTCGTTGATGAAGTGAATAGTCATGTTCCAATAATTCTTTTACTATAGGAAGTGTTTTAGCTACGGGAACATTGTTATATAAGTTTACTATGTCAAAACTTGCTAGTGTAAATTTTTTTGATTTATAATGATCTTTGGAATTTCTTGTGCACCCTGTATATTTAAAATCAAAGAAATTTATCCATAGTAACGTAAACATATTTGTCAAAATAATTGTCATATATTTCAATTTTACTTTATAAATTTATATCCATTGAAAACGAAATCCGACAGGATTTTGAAACGTTTGGTTTTAAAATATACACAAGTTTGAACTCTGATGTGGTATTATTCCCAAGAAAATCTAAAATAAACTAGAAGATGCCACAAATAACATTCAGAAAACAATTAGAAATCAGCCATGGGTCTGTAGTAACTAAAGCATTTAGAGATTTAGAAGTGTTATGTAAGAAGCTTGCCCGGACCAAAAATAGCGTGACATTCTTGTGCAGATGTCGGCAGATGAAAATTATTCCAAAAGGTTTAAGGTTCCGTCAGCCATACATGGGCAGAAGAATCCAGGAAATATTGGAATGTGCAAGTTTTGCCGCAATTAGAGATAGAATTCAATTTCATCGATATAATAAGTTTAAATTAGAAAAAGATATAGGGTATGTACAGAACTTCCTTTTTT
Source organism: Octodonta nipae (assembly GCA_034190945.1). NCBI lineage: Eukaryota > Metazoa > Arthropoda > Insecta > Coleoptera > Chrysomelidae > Octodonta > Octodonta nipae. The sequence continues at coordinate 58,843,621 of CM067220.1, forward strand.
ATCAAATACCAGAAAATGATTATTTTTATGTTTCTTTGGGAAATAACACCACATAGAAATAAAACTACGTATATTGCAGGAATACCAAACGTTTCAAAGTCTATTCTGACTTCGTTGTCAATTGCTTTATATTTATTGATGTAATTGCAAAATGAAAATTTGACTTATGACATTTAAAATTGACAACCAGAAAATGAGTTTAACAGAATTATAAACAGTATTCTCGCTAGTTATAACAGAGAATTTATATTACAAAAACGAAGACATTTACAGAAATTCAATCAACTTCACTTAAATAAAAACATATCAACAAATACTACTCGAGACAAGAATTTTATTTTAACAAAAACTGTTATTAATCTTTCTGACAAACAACTAAACATTTCTGAAACTTCAGTTTTACAAAAAGGCCTTAATTTTGCAATTACCCCGAAAACAGTTCCTAAATTTGACGTTATTAGTGCTATTGAACAAACCGCAAATAAATTAAATTCAAGTGACGCTGAAGAATACAGGATTAGAGCGAAAATTGAACTAGAAAAACCTTTAAGAATCAAAAATAATCTTTCTAAAAATGAATTACATTCAGTTAAAGAATTAAGAAATGATAATTCAATCAAAATTTTACCTGCAGACAAAGGCAATGCAACAGTGATTTTGAATAAAAATGACTATGATGACAAAATTATGAACATAATTAATCAAGGACAATACACTAAACTAAACAAAGACCCGACAAGTTCAGTAGAAAGCAAAATATACCGTTTACTCTACAGTCACAAACACGAATTTACAGACCAAGAACGCAAAACTCTCACTCCACATTATACTAAACCTCCACACTTCTGTGGCTTACCAAAAATTCATAAACCCAACATCCCTTTGAGACCAATTGTCAGTTCCATAAATTCTCCATGTAATGAACTTTCAAAATTTTTGCTGAAAATTATTTCTCCACTTACAGGTAATTCAATTTCTCATCTTAAAAACAGTGCAGATTTCTTAGAAAAATTGTCTCATATACAATACAAAAATACATTTACACTAGCAAGTTTTGACATAGTAAACTTATATAACAATGTTCCCGTAGCTAAAACACTTCCTATAGTAAAAGAATTATTGGAACATGACTATTCACTTCATCAACGAACTCGTTTATCTATTAACACAATAATGGAATTACTCACTTTCTGTACGAAAACAACTTACTTTCAGTTAAACGATGATTTCTACCAACAAGATTTTGGCATGGCTATGGGTTCTTGTCTGTCCCCTGCCTTAAGTAACATCTTTATGGACAAATTTGAAGAACAAATGATTTTTTCAAAAGAAAATAAACCGTTGGTGTGGTGGCGTTATGTTGACGACATATTCATTATTTGGGAACAAAATCTGGAAAATTTGCAGGAATTATTAACCGACATAAACAACAAAGAACCAACCATAAAATTTACATTAGAAATCGAACAAAATAACAAACTACCTTTTTTGGACATTTTAATAACAAAAACACAATCTTCATTTGAAACAGAAGTTTACAGAAAACCAACTCACACTAACAGATATTTCAATTTTAACTCGAACCATCCAAATACGGTAAAAAGAGGTGTTATTAAATCTTTATATGACAGAGCAAAGACTAACTGCTCAGATACTACTAAATTCAACAAAGAAAAATCATTTATACAAAATGTTCTAACTGCAAACAATTACCCTCAAAAATTTATTAACGAAGAGTTAAATAAAATTGAGCACAAAACAACTGACAACCAACACCAGACTTCACCTAATAATACTGACAACCAGGAAAACCACATTAAAACAACAACAATACCATATATACAGGCCCAAAACTCAAAAAATTGCATTTATAAGATTCCTTGTGAATGTAATAAGTTTTATATTGGAGAAACCTCTAGACCTCTTAATGTTCGAATAAATGAACATCAAAATTACATAAAGAAACGTCAGTTCGAAAAATCAAAAATTTGTGAACATGCTTGGGACCAAGGCCATAAAATACAATTTCAACACACAACAATATTACACAAAGAAGAACACTGCACAAAACGAAAATTAAAAGAATCTGCCTTAATTCTGTTAAATGAAAACGACTGCATCGCTTCTACTTCCGTAGATTTCAGTCATGTCTGGTTGCTGATAATTAAAGATGAAATTAACATGGGCATATCCTTTTGAACAACCCTATATCGGGATAGTTCATGAGGTTTTTCCTAGGTTTTCCCTTATGACTATAATGGGATCACTGAATTATCAGAATTCTTTGATCGCATTTTTTGGCAAATGCACTATCTTAAAAAGAAAGTCGTCCCTAGGAACGCCACAAATAAATTCTGAAGACAATTTTTCAAGTTCTTCCAACTTGAAAAAAATTTTTTGGTTTATAATGATCTTTGGAATTTCTTGTGCACCCTGTATATTTAAAATCAAAGAAATTTATCCATAGCAACGTAAACATATTTGTCAAAATAATTGTCATATATTTCAATTTTACTTTATAAATTTATATCCATTGAAAACGAAATCCGACAGGATTTTGAAACGTTTGGTTTTAAAATATACACAAGTTTGAACTCTGATGTGGTATTATTCCCAAGAAAATCTAAAATAAAGTAATTTTTATCACGTTCGACTTTTTTTCATTTATACTTGGTAACCAAAACTGTACACTTCTTATTTTTCAGTTCACATAAAAACTGATGACCATCCATTTTGAAACGACACGCTTAAATTGTCTTTGTTTAACACGCGTGTCGACTCATCATTTTGTAATGTTATGAATACTAGTGTAGGACCTTCAGTCGTCAGATGATTAGTTGACTTATATTCTTATAGTTGAAAGTTGTTATTATTATTTTTGTATTTAATTAAATAAATTGTTTTTAAAAAGTGAATTTTGAAAATCGTAATATAAAAAGTGGCGCAGTCAGTAGGATTCCATTACGCTGCTAGAACCGGCGTTAGAAGAAAAGCTTAACTGGTAGCGGTGGATTCCAATCCTTTGAAGGAAGAAAAGAACCTCGAGACGTCCCAACTACAACACGTAGAACACGGCAACTTCGATGTTTCGATTAATGTAAGTACAAACAATTAAATAATCATCTCGCAAATATTTGTTTTACCAATTTGAATTTATTTTATCGATTTATATTTTTCAATTTATTTTATTTTTACTGTTCGGACGTTCAATATCCCGGAATATTTTAAACCGAATTGTACTATTTTCCCATTTGGGTTTATTTTACTTTGTGCACAATTTTCTAATCTTCTACATTCTTAAAACAAAAACGTAAACGTTTTTTCTTAATTTTGAACATTTTTATTATTTCCCTATATTTTAATCAACCGAAATAATGGCATCTCCCCAAACTTCAGCAGACCCGGAGACTGAACCATACCGGCTTTCGGAAATCTTTTCCATTATCCCCGAGTTTGAGGGCGATCAAATCTCGCCAGGGACATTCACTGATGCGTGCGACTGCGCGTATAATATGTCAACGGGCGACCAACGCTATCTTTTACTTATACACATTAAAAATAAGCTGAAAGGCAGAGCGGCCCAATTAATTAATTCACGCAACCCCGCGTCCTATTTGGAACTTAAACAACTTTTAAACTCTCATTTCGGTGATTCTAGAGATTTGACATCTCTCATACAAGATTTACAACGTCTAAGACAACTTCCCAACGAATCGCCTCTCACATTTTATAACAGATTGCAAGTACTTACTGCAAAAATGTATGCCAATATTCAGAAAACCTCGAATTTGAATGCAGATCAGAAGACAGCCCAAACGAGTCTAATAGACACTATGGCGCTGAACACTCTTCTGACCGGTTTAGAACCGCGTTTAGGGCAAATCATCCGCGCCGGAAACCCGAAAGACCTGTTAGAAGCCCACGTACGAATTAGGCGTGAATTACAACTGTCCTACTTCGAAAACCAAAAAACACCTAAACAAATTCCCCCTAAGCCTAATCAACCCTTTCGAAATCCTAATCCGCAAATTAATAAGTGCCTATCATGTGGAAGATTCGGACATCACACGTCCGAATGTCGCTCTCGCAACTACCAGACACCAGTCTATAACAATAGTAGCGGCAATAATAATAATTTTAGACCAAACCCTTTTACTAATAATTTCTCACAAAATCAGAATCAACAACCTAGGCAAAATCAGTCACCCTTCAGACAAAACCAGTTCTCTAACCAGCCAAGAACGTTTCAACAAAGTACGCAACAACCACGCCAATCGGTCATCCAACGAAATCCCGGTTTTCGCCCAAATCCAAATAAAACACATCACTTAAATTATACGAATTACCCTAACCAGGACGATGATTATTATACAGTTAATAATCAACCCTATGATGATTACAATAGCACTGATGATCAAAGGGAATATGATTATTATAGTCAATCATGCAATCCAGAAGCAATTAATATTAATTATCATACTGCTAATAACTATCAAACTGTCGATTTAGATCCCCTAGAGAATCAAAACTATCAGGATTTTCTATCTCTTCCAAATTTAGACCACCCTCCAGACATAACGACCAGCCTTGCAACACAGATCCAAACTATCAATCTCGACGACCTGAACCCGAATATAAACTTTCCGGAACAGACATTTCTGTAACTACTCTCCATACTGTAAACTCCAAAAATCTGTACTATATTAACAATGCGACTGGAAACTATAAATTACTCATAGATACAGGCGCAGGAATTTCTATCTTTAAAGAGCATACCGTCAGAAATTATTCTGAACGATTCCCGGAAAATGTCATTATTCAGGGAATTACAGATAAAAAGATCCCCATTTCTCAGTCAACCCTTATACCATTCACTCATGGTAACCCCCATAAAGTATTCATATGTAACCTTGACATCGAGTTTGATGGCATTTTAGGGTTAGATTTTTTAGAACATTATGAATGTGTAATCGATCTAAAATCTAAACAACTCAAGACAAATTTCAAAGATATCACTCTTCACAAGGTCTCCTCCTTGCCCCTTTCAGATATCACTCCCTCGACAGTCCCCAACACATCGTCTCAAATAAATTTCTCAAACTATATTTCTATAGAACCTCGTACAGAAAAAATATGTAAACTACGTTGTCACCTTTCCAACATTACGGCACCCCGTTGCGAATTCATTGCGACTGCGGCCGTGAATTTGATAATGTTCTAATGAAAGACCTCTGTGAGCTTTACAACTTAAAACTTACATTCTCAAGTGTGGGTCACCCACAATCCAATGGTTCCATTGAACGATTCCACTTAACATTATCGGAAATGATCAGAGCAAATATAGCCGAAAACCCAGACGAACATCCGTTTAACGTTTTGCCATACTCAATAATTACTTATAACAACACCAAAAATAAAACTCATGGCTTTACACCCTACGAGCTTATTTTTGGCCACACGTCTAGTAGACCCCCGGAAACGCTTTATAACCAACAGAACCTCATTTCCAAATACGTAAGAGATCTCAACAATCGTATGGAGTACTTTTACAAACTAGCGCGTTCAAAAACTGAACAACAAAAAGAAAAGGCAAAAACTCGATTCGACCAACACGTACCTGAAAACCGACCAAATTATAACATAGGCGATAAAGTATATTTGAAAGAATCGCAAATTTCTAGTAAATCACAAAATAAATTTAATGGTCCTTTCCAAATAACTGAACTCTTTCAAAATTCTGCAGTCTTACTAAATCCCGAGACAAATCAATCTACAAAAGCAAATTTTGACAGATTGAAACCGTATTTTGAGTGAAAATTACTTATTTTCAGACTCCTCGGACTCTTCACAATCGCAACATCTCAATATACGATAACACCTATAAACAACACCGTAGGACTCTTCTTTCATGAAGAAGGAAGCATCAAAATTTCGAATGACAAGTGGACATTGCTTGTCTACAAGGATCTCCACCCATTCGGTGACGCAATTTCCAATAATGACAAAATACTAAACACTTTAGTTGACACTATCAATTCAAACTTAACTACTCTACTTAGTTCATTCAAACCACAAGTACAAACACACGTCAGCCTTCTCAAACAAATATCAGACACAGTAAACTTGAAATATCAAGAAATATTCGCGGACACGAAAATTCACTTAAACCGACAGAAACGCGGACTTATTAATGGATTAGGAACAATTTGGAAATCAATAACTGGCACACTGGACGCAAACGATGGTCAATATTTTAATGATTGTATCAACAAGATTACTCATGACGAACAACAAATCGAAAATCTCCTGAAGAACCAAATCTCTGTTACGACTTCCGTAATCAAAAATTTTAATTCAACGGTTCGTAAACTACAAATAGACGAAGAAACATTTAATAAGAATATTAATGAAATCAGGCAAGCCATTGCTTTTATTTCAGATGACCTTCAGTTCTTTGAGACACTTGTCAAAACTCTAGATTTATGTGAATCATTAATGGAAAGCTATGTCTTTATTCAAGATGCCCTTAATGATGTATTATCGGCAATATCTTTCGCTCGCATTAAAATGTTACATAGTTCAATCATTACACCGGCAGATTTGGTCGACTCACTTCAAATTATCTCTCACTCTTTGCACAAAAACAATTTGCCCTTATCTATTAATGCCCATAATATTGCACAATATATCGACATCATCGAATTGGAAGCATTTCAATTAGACACGAAAATAATTTTTGTATTAAGAATCGCCTTAGTAAACCCTGAAACTTTTACCCTTTTTCGTTTATACCCAATTCCGATACTTGACGACCGAACAGGGTTTCATCACATTTTACCAACCACAACCAAATATATTGCGAAAAACGATGATTCACTATTGTATACTACATTTCGGAACTTGGACAACTGCAAGTCCTTAAGCCAAGTTCAATGGATATGTTCAGACGTTCTCCCGTATCCTATAGATAGCGATTCAACTTGTGAGGCCCAGCTGTTGAAGCAGTCCACCTTCCTTCCAAAGGTTTGTCAGACTTCCATATTCTACGCCAAGGACTACAATGTATATAAGATTAGCTCAAACTTTTGGCTAATTACTGTTTCTGACCTTTTACCTATCACCATAAAGTGCAGTGGAAACAGCGTTGTAACACTAACAATTACAACAAACTCAGTCCTAAATTTGCAGGCCGATTGTAACGCATTCATTGGCAACACTCGAATTCATTCAAGCAAACTGCTTGACAATTTCCAAAATATTACATACAAGAGTCATCCAATTCAAATACCGTACAACTGCTGCAAATCTATACCACCGAAAAACTATGTCCCAGATCTAAAGCCACTCAGACTAAACAAGATCGATGCAGACGACCTCAACATAGCTCAACATAAGTTGAATCAATATTCAGAAGAGCTAGACAAATTAATAAACCAACCGTTTATTAAAAAACACATGCCATGGTTCACAATTTTATCAATTACATTAATCGTTTTACTAATCCTTATCTACATTTTCTATAAATGCAAACCAAGAAGACAATCCAGATTGTTGGCCGTAACAACAAACGGCGACGATCCACCGTCACCTTCACCAATGCCATGTAGTCAAGTCAGAAACTTCAGATTCCTTCCCAGACGACGTCCAAGTATTCGACTCCAGGAACCCATCGAAGATACAGAACTCACAAAAATGGTTTGAAAAGTTGAAGCCCACCATCAACTTTTTCAGGATAAATGGAGTTGTTATATAAGTATTTAAACAGACTTTATATTAAATTAACTTCTAATTATAAGGTCAAATACTGTCATTATTCCCACATTGTAATATGATACTTGTTAGTAATTTTTATCACGTTCGACTTTTTTTCATTTATACTTGGTAACCAAAACTGTACACTTCTTATTTTTCAGTTCACATAAAAACTGATGACCATCCATTTTGAAACGACACGCTTAAATTGTCTTTGTTTAACACGCGTGTCGACTCATCATTTTGTAATGTTATAAATACTAGTGTAGGACCTTCAGTCGTCAGATGATTAGTTGACTTATATTCTTATAGTTGAAAGTTGTTATTATTATTTTTGTATTTAATTAAATAAATTGTTTTTAAAAAGTGAATTTTGAAAATCGTAATATAAAATATATATACCTAAATACTATTGAACTCAACTCTAAGTTGTCATCATCAAGGAGTGATGATTTTAGTTAGACGGTATGATTACGCTTGACTGCTATTAGAAGATGGTTTATGATAAATGCCTTTTTTCGATCCACCCTATTATATATATATATATATATATATATATATATATATATATATATATATATATATATATATATATATATATATGGTAAACTATGGAAAACTGGTTTTTGGTCCTCGGTTTATATATATATATATATATATATATATATATATATATATATATATATATATATACATACATATTGGAAACATTCCAATTTTTCTTGGGATTTTGGGACCACTACGAAATAAATATTGATTCCTGCTATTAAAATATTTTTATTTTTTATTAACGTTTCGGCCCCATCGTGGCCTTTTTCAAAATTGTATTTTATTGAAGTTTTGTTAGAAACACCTATGAAACATTAAAATAATACTAATCTGGTTAACTTTAAAACACAATTACTTACATGAAATAATAAATCATTTAGCACGATATACATATATATATATATACTGTGTGTCTGCTTAAGTTCGCACCATACGGGAAACTGTTTTATTATTGGTTTTATGAAAAAACATTATTTTTTATAAAATGTTCTGCATGGTCTTAAACCTAAAATGTAACCATCACATTTTAATTTTTTTCAGTCGTTTATAAGGTTCGGTAGAAAATATGAATTTGGCTCAAGGGTAAAATTACCTTTATTTTAGACAATATCGAAAATTGTTATTAGGAAAAGTTGTTTAGAGTTGAAAAGTAAGTTCAAATATGCAATTACAGTCAATTACATGTATTTTTTTAATCTACAATGACGAAGCCAATGTAACGTGAAATCTAGGATGCGCTGATTTACAAATGATTTGTTGACAACAAGAACTGTTTGACAGTGAACGTCAAATATAGTTTGTTAACATGCCGGTGATATTTAGTGTGGAAGAAAACGAAATTGTGTTATTCGTTGGTGAGAATTATAAAACTTATCGGGAAGCAGCTGAAATATATAACAACAGACATCCAGGGTATAATATACACCATACATCAGTAATGAGAATTATGGAAAAATTCAAATCATGTGGAGATGTTAATAATAAATTCACAAACAAACGGCGAAAACCTGTTGCAAGTGAGGACATGAAGTTAAATGTAATGTTATTTGCAGTGGACAACCCTAAATTGTCTCTGCAAAAAAGGGCATCTTCGCTTGCAGATGAAGTTGGTAAAGATACAATATCAAAAATTTTTAAAGATAAATTTCATCCATATAAACAACAATATATCCATACTTTAAAACCAGGAGACTACGACAGACGACTAGAATTTTGTTTTCTCATCCAAGGAAAGCTAGAAGACGATCCTTTTTTGGTTAGGAAAATAATTTATTCTGACGAAGCTACATTTACGTCTAATGGAACAGTGCCTTTACAAAATTGTCGATGATGGAGTAACTCCAATCCTCACTTTACGGTTAAAACTCGCAATCAGTATTATTTTAAAACTAACGTTTGGTGCGGCATTTACAAGGATAAAATAATAGGACCCATTTTTTTTTCGACAATCTTTGACTTCTCAGCGATATCTAAATTCTTTACAAAATCACTTGCATGAATTTCTTCGTGACCTTCCAAGACATGAACGGCAACAGGTATGGTATACACTTGGAAAACATCTTTAATGGAAGGTTAATTCATAGACATTCCGACATTTTTTGGCCAGCTAGGTCGTCAGATTTAACCTCAATAGATTTTTTCTTATGGAGTTACTTAAAAGAAAAATTATATCAACACAGGCCATTCACAAACGTAAAACATTTGGAAACAATTATTACTGAAACAATTCATTTGGGTTCTCTTCAGTTTTAAGCAATATTTCAAAGTTGTCAATTGTTGGGTCATTTATAGAACAACTACAATAAGTTACATGAAATCAAAAGGCATAGGCGCATAGTATATGGGAAGCTGGCTGTTCATCATGACAAATATTCGATCCCAATAAACGTTTGTCAACAGTGTTACAGTTTTGGTCTTAAGTAGGAATTCATCATCTTCATGGAAGAAAACTGTTTTAAGCAACTTCAGAGTCGGACGATGGTCGTGTGAGGACTGTGGGCTCACAATAAATAAATTGCAGAATATTGTAAATTTTTTGTTGGAAGTTTTACCACAAATTAGTGACTCTGTTATTGTATATCATCAAATTAGCGTTTTTGGCCTCGTTGGCTTTCTTTATTTTTATGTCTCGACATCTCATAGTGGTACTCTGCCTGAGTTGTGTAATATCAATGAACAAATTAGTTTGGGATGGTAAAGGGAGTCGTGTTGAGTTCTCTGATGAATTTCTATTCTGTCTATGGGTTCAGAATGGTGGTTCACAAGTGTATGAACATTAAACGGAGAAAGCAGTAATTTAAAATTTGCTGTGGAACAACATATGTCCCGTACACGGAACGTGAGGTTATAGGATGCCGTATAATACGGCAGTAATTCAACACTAATTTTATCTACAGAAAGTTTCCATTTCCCTGTTTTAGTGAGATATAGATTGTGCTGTATGTGCTAGACATGTGCTATTATGTGCCTTATTGTATAAAAAATATTGTAAAAATGGAGATTTTATAAGGAGATCCTTTTTCTTACGTAAAGTTGGCACCTCAATTTTTTAAATTCAGCCTACAGATGAAGTGTTCCATAACATCGCCGACATGTGCTGTAATGTGCCGCTTTGTAATAAACATTTTTAAGAGCATGTACATGTTCCCGCCTTGTACAGTTAGCATCAAGAGGTTTAAAAGTCAATAATGATTTTAAGAGTAGTACCTTGTTTCCGTCCTGTGAAGTTAGCACCTCAAGTTTCAGTTAAAAATGAAGTGGTCCAAAATGTGCCTGACATTGGATATCATGTGCAGCATGTGCAACTAAAAAATTGCAATAAATTGAAATTTGATTGAAAATAAATCAAAATTAATGTCAGTTAAGGTGGAGATTATTAGTTGGTTTCGATATACATAAGTTGAATTCGAACGGAAAACGTTCTTATGAAAATTATTTATAGTTATTCTCATAAAACTATTTGCATGGTCGAAAATGTATACTGTAATCATTACATGCCACTTTGTCAACTGTATACTAGGTTTCTTAGTAAATATGAATATTTCTTAAAAGTAAAATAACTTTATTTTTTATAATATATTAAATTCTTATCAAACAGAGGTAATAAGAATTATAAAATGCATTTAATTATGCCACATCACTAAAAATTTGTACAATAGATTTTCATGTCACTTCTCCAAATTGTATACAATGTTTGATAGTGAATATAAATATTGTATAAATTAAGTACCTTTATTTTTAATAATAAATCAAATTGTTATCAAAGTTAATTAGAATTTAAAATTACGTCCTACTATGCTATGTCAATTAAAACTGTATAACGATTTATTATAAGATTCCGATATTAAATGAATGTCAGTATAATTAACAGACCTAAGGAATGATGTACTCCGATATGCAATATAGTGGACCCACCTAAGTTAGTATCATATACAAAATTTTCTTAATACATATACATATCTAGAAAACAAGTTTTTCTATTCAACAGTAAACGATGTTATGTATTTTAGGCAGTATAGCTACAGTTAATTAGATTTGAAAACTGCATCCAATTAAGCCCTTGCAACACTAAAAATTCTAAAATAAATACATTAAAATAAACCGACTTCAAAAAAATTAACTAAAAAGCGTGAAATAATTTTTTGATACAACAATTAAATACTTTTTATGAACTCGGTGCCAAGCTAAAGTGAAACTATTTTGGGAAGTACATTTATAAGTTGTACTTCGCAACTTCGCTGTCCAAATTGGCACCGACTTCAGAAAAGTATTTAATTTTTTAGGTAATTTTTTTGAAGCCGGTTTTTGTTTTTTTATTTAATGTATTTATTAGTGTTAATTTGGCCAAAACCTACAATAAGCGTCACTGCTATACTCGCTTTACATGACAGAGCATGAAGCATCAGTCACATTCACTATCGACATGAACAAGGTATGGGTCTGTATCGTTTCAGCTAGGCACCCTGTACATTTATATTTTATAGTAAGTACCTAAAAATTGTGTCAGATAAACCCTCATTCAAGGCAGAGTTTGTAGTTATAATACAATGTTTTACGTAAACCCTACATGCCGTGTCAATACGTTTTATTGTTATTTTATTTATCATTATACCTATTGGCCTACTCCACTGCGAAGCGGGCGCAGAGGAGCTAGTGGGTATATTATAAAAGTTGTTTTCGAATTATTAAATTGATTTAGAATGGGTCACATTGCGGCACACTTGGTTTATTACTTTGCTGTGTTATAATCACAGGGCGGGAAGATGTACCAACTTGCTCTTAAAATCGTTAGTTTTGAAATATTTTTTTACAGTGCGACACATGATATCACATGTAGGGAACATTATGGAACACTTTATCTCCAACTAAATTTAAAAAATTGCGGAGCCAACTTCAAGTAACTAAGCATAACTATTTTTTTCATACAATACGGCACATGGTCCGGCACATTACAGCACAATCTAACTGAATTTCCAACATTGCAATCACGTATATTAAATACAGCGACTTACACTGTATGTCTAACCAAACTTTTGAGGAAAAATTTCAAGAGTAATCCTTATAATTTAATTAAATCAAATAAAAACAAGATATATTGATGTTTGTGAATTGGGTCAAACAAATATTACAGGAACACAACTATTGAAACATATATATTTGACTATAATCGCTACTTTTATCCTTCAACTAACCCCTAAGTACTAGAAATTATAAAATCCATCATAATTACAGACTAATGAACTGAATTTAAAAATACAATTGTTCAAGAACTTTAAACATTTCATCCATCCTTATCGAATAACTAAATATTATTAAAGCTCAAAATAATACCAAACTTAACATTTTAAATCATATGCTGTAAGCAATCCAATTAATTCTGTGACAAAACAAAAACCAATCGACATAGTAAACGAACACCTTAACACCCTTTCGACTAAGATCTCAATCACTAATTAATCTAACTATATCCAAGGACCTAGGGACTTAAAGAAAGAAATCAATAGACAATTAAATGAAAAATTAATAATAAGTAACGAAAAATCAATTACGTCTCATAATAAGGACAAATAAGAACCTTAACTTATTCGCACGACAGAGATATTTTTAAAAAGCTAACTGCAGCTCCAAAAGTAAATTCTCAAAACAAAATGTACTAGAAAACGAACAAATAAAAATTCCAACCGAAGATAAAGTCCTTCATAAACAAAATTTGAGAAAACCAAAATATAAAACAGATATTCTGTTTCGGGTCACTACTCACACCCCCTGACCCTAGTTTCACAAGAACTAGGCATTCAGAAAATAACAATTAATAATATAATTTAAAAAATAACCCTGGCATAATACCCCACAAATTAGGTCATGCTCAAATAGTCTCGTTTATAGATTATTTGAACCTTGAACACCTTCAAAATGAAATTGATGCTAACTAAAGTAATTTTTGAAGGTATAAGCCACCCTTAGATAATTTCTTAAAAACCTTCTTATATCAAGTAATGTACTAAAACAAAAAGTGTATTAAATCATTCCTTCAAACATAACAAAAATAGGATTGATAAACGTTTTATGTAGTATAATTAAATATATCTCAGATAACTTGGATGCTAAAGATGCAGTCCACTACGATCAAGCAATTCTTGATTTAGAAAATAATCAAGAACAAATTGTGCAAAACACTTATTTAGTGGCAAGTATCTTTAACGGAAATAACAAACAATTTTAATAAAACTGTTACCCTTATTATCAGAATTCAATAGTTTTATATTTGAACTAGCCGTTACCCGCGGTTTCACCCGCGCACTGAATGTACAAGTCTTTGCAAAAAGAAATAACTTATGAAATATGTGGCTTATCCTATATAACTTTTTTTTAAACACCCAACATAACTATAAGTTCACCAATCCCAAATATATTTTAACCAAACTGCAAGTACAATTTTATTCGACATTGTTTAATCACCTTGAATAACTGTAATCCTACTTCACCCTATATTGCAACCATCCTGCGAATGCTACTGTTTATTTGTCACCCAATATAATTTTTTGAACACCTGACTATAACTCGTCTCTACCTTACATTTCAACTATGCAACTGCTTATGGTCTACGCTGTAAAACAATGATTTCTGATATTTTGTGAACCACCTTTTAAAGTACAATTTCTCTATACCTTATATTTTAATCACCCATTATATACAGCTTTTTCTAACATTGTGTCAAACACATTCTAATACTATAATCTTGCTTCTCCCCATATTTCAGATATTCCATATAGTAGAATACAACTGTTCATGGTCTACCCTATATAACAATATTTTTTAAACTTTTTAGATCCACCCTGATGGAAATACCGGTGGCACCCTTGGTGTGTCACAAATTGAAAAACACAGTTTTGAACCCTAACACCAAACACTCACTCAAACTGCAACTTCCATCTACATTAAAACCATCATGTATACACTGCTGCCAATTTGTCAAGCATTACAACTTATTTTTGAACCACCCTGTATAATCATAATTTTACTCTACAAAATATTTCAACCACCCTGTTGCTGCAACTGCTTAGGGGCCACCAAAAATAACATTTTTTAAACACTTAACTATAACTCTGGTTCACTCACTATTTTATATATGCAACTGCTCGTGGACTACGCTATACAACTATTTATGAACCACACTTGAAAGTATAATTTGTCTCCACCCTGTATTTCAGCCACCTATTATATGCAGCTTTTTCGAACATTGTTTTAATCATCACCGCAAGGGCTTATTGGACATCGTATATCACTTTTTTTTCTGCATATTTCTGAATCACCTTGTATGCATTGCAACTACCCTGTATACGCTACTGCTTATTAGTTAACCAATATAACATTTTTAAAATAATTAACCATAACACTTCTCCACCCTATAATTCAACTATCCTATCTTCTCAGCCTATTATGAACTACACTATTTCACAATTTTTCCTCATATTTTTTCAGCCACATTATAAAGTATAATTTCTCTCCACACTTCAATTAAACCACCCTTCATTTACAAGTTTTTCTAACCTTGTTTGAATCACACTGTATAACTTTACTACGCCCCATCTGTCAGGTACTCCATATATGCAACTGCTATATAACAAAATTTTTCTAGCATTTTTACCCACCCTGTATAATTATAACTCTACTCCACCCTATATTTCAACAACCTTTATATGCAACTACTTATTTGCCACCCTGTATCCTTAGAATCCTACTCCACCCTATACTTCAACCATCTGGTAAATGGAACAGCTCGTAGATCATTATATTACTTATATTTTAAACCCACCTGTATAGCAGTAATTATACTCCGCGACATATTTCACCCATCCTATATATGCAACTGCTTGTGCATATAAAACAAGTTTATAACCACAACACGAATCATAATTCCACTCCATCTTATATTTCAAACACACTGTATAAACAGCTCCTTCTAACAGCTTATTCTGAACATAATTCAAAGATCCTAACTGCTTACATTTTTTTCTAAGCTTTTTTATCCAAACTATAAATATTCTACCCTTTTTCACCCACTTGGTATATGAAACTGTTTATGGCCCAATCAATATAACTTTTTTAGACTACCTCGTATAACTAATTCCACTGGCCCTTATTTCAACCACATTGTATGTATACAAGACACCAAATATATTTTTTTTAGATTTTTTAAACCCATTTAATTCTACTCCGCTCTAAGTTTCCTATAATACAGAACACCCTGTAAAATTACACTCCTTATAATAAATGAAAGACAGGATGAAGATTGTATATTTCAGTTACCAATACTTTAGACTACCCCAAAAAGTTGCATCACCTTGACAGTAAAAATATCCAAGAACCTAATCCAACAACTAGATGATGCCAAGTACATATCAATCATCTCCAAACTAACAAAATTAGACACCAATTTTGGAGAATTCGATATTAGAACACTCCACCTACTTCCTTATACAACTCCCTTACAGGTGTCTAAGTGCTTCCTGGGAAATAACACCACAGTTTAAAGAAAATTGCTGTATATTCCAAACGTCTCGGGGTCTAGATCAGACCCCGTTGTCAATGGTTAAAAAACTACGGATTAAAAAGGCACAATTCTAAGATGTAAATTAAAATATTTGACAATGTGTATTATTTGATTTTTGACGTAACTAAGAGAATTTTATTTGTAATATACAGGGTAGCACAGAAATTTCTAAAGATCATATAATCATAAAGTTCCATTCAAATTGGAAAAATTTGAAAGGGAGATCTTCAGAATTTTATGTGGCGCTCCTAGGTGCGACTTTGTTATAAAATAGTGCATTCGCCAAAAATGCGACCAAAGAACTTTGTTGATTCCGTGATCCCATTAAAATCATAAGGGAAAACCTAGGAAAAACCTTATGAACTATCCCGATATTGGTTCCAGTTAGAAGAGCAAATCAAACCTTATCAAAGTAAAACAAATTTCAGTTGAGACATTAGTGATGTTAACGAAAACTGAAATTCTACCAGGCAAGGTTATGGAACAAGGAAGTGAAATTAAAACTGGAGAACCCAATATAATATATAAGGAACCATATATTATATATATGGTTCCTAATATTGGTAGTAGGAATTAGGTATATTAGCCTCAAGATACCACAGAAGAAGAAGGCATGGGCAAACCTGAGCTCCCAAAGGAGAGCGGTTGCATGCAGCAGCCTGCGTTTTTCAACCCCTGAAAAATTTCTGCAAAGGTAGGAATTATTATCGTGCCCTATATAACGGACTATATATAAATATTGCAGAACTATTTTTATGTTGAAAGTGCGCTTTGCCTTGCAGCCGAATGTAATTTTCTTTCACCTCATATAATATCATTCTGAATATCATTCTTATATGAGACTTGGACTAAAGTAGACGTAGGTCTGTTTTTTATTCATTTAATATTTTAATCATAGTACAAGAGTAAATTATAAGCTGGGAATTAAAATTGTAATAATAACATTTTTTTAACATTTCTTCTTTAAAAAACGATTTTTTGTGAAAACAGAAATAAGTCTCATCACGTTTTTCTCCTCTGTTCGCGTCAGGTGAGATGATCTATATACTCAGAAACGATTACATAAATTTAATGGATTTTTTTTAAAATTTGTAACAGATAGGTACAATATACTTATATAATAAGTGTATCAATATGCACATGGTTGAAACTCGTGGAAAATTATTTATAGAAATTACCACTGAGAATCATGCAACAATATGTCAGGGTTATTATAAGGTTGACAGGTAACGAAGGAAGCGATACAATGGTTAGTGAGTTCACTGAATTAAACTAGGATGAGCAGCATCGTCGTCACCATAAAAAAATGATAATGATTTTCGTTAAATGAGAGTCAATAATTTAGGCAATTTTTTAAAACGGTATAGATAGCTACATTTTGATTTTGTTACCTATACATTTCTTATAGTCTGTTAAGAGCGAATAAGTATGAATATATTTTTTACATTTGTATAACAATTGCCAAAACTTCTTGAACTTATTCGAAACAGTACATTAAAAGGTCTATTCTAAAAATATGTTATTTTATGTAATTTTTCTTACGCATTCTAGTTTCAAACTACAATAAGACATACGTATGTGTAAGTTAAGTACAATAAAAAATAGATTAAAAGATTTATGAAATATAAGATTTTATATTATTCAAAACAAACCTGAGAATTCTATTCATTTGATTGGAATAAAATCTCCGCATGCTAGCTAGCATAAATACTTCGGCATAGGCTAGAACTATGGTCGATGGCAAAATTTTCACAATGGACTTACGTGAAATTGTTCACTTAATCTCTTGATAAAAATTTTTGCGGCTTGAAATCGAATATATTATAAACTATTATTTAACTTCTGAAAAGATCTATAATGTCAAAAATTGACCGCATTACTAAAACGAGTTTATAATGTTATTATTTTTGAAATGAGATAAACGTTGTAAAGCACTGCAAAAATTTTAAATAATGTGATTTAATCTTGGTACATGATAATAATAATAATAGCATTTATTGCGCAACAGATTTTACAATCCAACTACAGAGCAATGTACAAATTCCCTTTAATAGTAAGTATTCATATACATATCATTCCAAAACACAAAAAGTATAAAAGTTTAACAAAATAACTGTTACTATTAAAAATTAAATATAAATAACAATAAAATTAATAATCATAAAGTCAGAAAGGCTTAGAACTAAGTGAAAGTATGACGAGCTACATGTTTTATTTGATACAGAGAATCATGAAAAATGTCACAAATATTTGATATTTTATTAAAGTTTTGACACATAGTATTTAATGGTGAATTCAAAAGTAAATTTGTCCGTGACTTGTAATAGTAAAAGGCTATCCTCATATGGTATTGTGGCACGTAAAAATTTAAGAGAGCCAGTAAATCAGGTCAGTCAATTAGGCAACGAACAATTTATAAACTAAGACTATAGATTTCTCAACTCTCCTATAGTGTAGACTTTGTATTGAATCTTGTAAGTAATATGGAGTATTCTATTCCCCTTGTTGGATACATGCCATCCACTTTATATATTAAATATTTAAGGAATTTTCTCTGCATATTTTCAATTCTAACAATATGGATATTATACTGCGGGCTCCATACGTTACAACAGTACTCAAGCTTTGTACGTAGGAGGCTGAAATATAAAATTTTTAAAGCAGCAACATTTTTGAAGCTTCCACAGTTCCGAATGATAAACCCAAACATTTTGTAAGCTTCAGTGATCAATGAATTTATGTGATCGATAAAATTGAGATTGGAGTCAAAAATTACACCCAAATCTCTGCTGGTAGTATCACGGAGTAACCTAGTGTCGTTGGCTTTATACGGATAAACTAATTGAATCTTTTTCCTGGTAAATGAGACAATCTTACATTTTGCTACGTTCAAAGGTAATTTATTACTCTCACACCATCTAATAAGATTACAAAGATCACTTTGTAATCATGCACAATCATCCAATTTCGTTATTGGAAGATAAATTTAAAGATCGTCAGCATAGAGTAACTTATTAGTACGCAGAGAATTGCATAAGTCGTTCACAAAAAGGAGGAATAATAGTGGTCCCAGATTCGAGCTCTGCGGCACACCTGAAGTGGAGGTATAGCTGTTCCAGATATATCCATAAAAAAATTCAAACTGCGGCCTATTCTACTATGTATGACTTGCAAAGTTTCATAGTATCAATGGAATATCCAGATTGTGACATTAGTTTTTGTAGTAAACGATTATGATCCATTTTATCAAAAGCCCTTGAGAAGTCTGTAGAGGTCACGTCAATCTGCCCTCCAACTACTACACACTGACAAAGCTGTTGGGTAATATTAATAAGGTTAGTTTCGGTGGACCTGTAGCACATGAACCCACCCTGATATTCCGTAATTAAGTGTAGCGGGGTAGATGCGCCCATATAGAACAGAGTTTAGACAGGTTACATAAAATAGAAATTGGACTATAGTTATGTATTTGCGACTTATCGCCTGAATTGAATACGGGGATGATCTTGGCTATTTTCGAGTGATGTCTCAAGTGCCATGCCATATTGAATAATAGTTTTAAAGGATATGCAAGAACAGAGATGCATTCATGGACAAAAAATGATGGTATATCATCAGCGCATCTTGACTGCATTAATAATCTCGTCTTCATTGATACTGCTGATATGAAGAATATCAGTAGAGTGGACTTCAAATTGACTATTGTCGTCATCAGCAGGGAGACAAACACACTACTGAAAAAGTTTGCAAACTGATTGACAATCTCTTGTGGATCATGGAAGCACTGATTTTCATTAAACATTGTGCCCGGAATAGGAGAAGTTCTTTTCTAGAGATTAATATAAGACCAAAACTTCTGTGAGTTAATAAGAACCGAATTTTCTAAATTACTTACATATGATTTATACACTATAATTATTTGACGTTTGACCTGGAATCTTACATTTTTATATTCATTAAGAAACTGTATATCCGTCGTGAAAAGTTTGGTATGGTAAATTATTGTTTTATCAAACCAAGGATGTAAATTACGTTTAAAATTTTTTAAAATAGGAACATACAAATCAATAAGAAAATAAATAAATTTGTAAAATCCATCTAAGGCTGAATTAACGTTAGAATAACGTAGCAAGAATGTCTAGTCGATGCAACACAGACGTTGATATAAATGAACAAAATTACCTTTTCTGAAGTTGTAGGTACCTTTTCTTATTAATATTCGTTGGAAATACTGTGTTATTTTCCACGACCTTGAATCGAGTGTATAAAGATGGATGATACTGATCCTCTTTCACAACTGGAGGGTCATTAAGACTATCTATGCAGACTTTATTTGACAGTACAAGATCTAAAATAGGACTTGATATACTCCTAAGATTAATAAATTGTTGTAGTGCAAATATATCCATGAAGTTATGTAGTCAGACTTCTATCATTGGAGTTAGAGTCTACATAGTTTGGTACATTGAAATCACCAAAAAATAAAATGTCTGCAGTATGTAAAAAATCTGAACATTCAAGATATTCCAAAAATGCACAAAAAATATCGACTGAGATCGACGATGATAAGTAATAGTATTATAAAAAATACTATGCTTAGTTTTACACTTACTGATAAGTAAATCAATATATTTAAACATTAAATCCATATTGGTTAAATCAATACATGTAGATTCAATATTGTCTTTCAGTGCCAATAAAACGCCACCGCCAGTGCTGCGATTAGTTGTTATTAGGACTGAATAATCGCCACAAAATAATACAGAACTACTTACAGTTGGTTGAAGCCATGTCTCAGTTAAAGCAATTATTATCACATTCTGCATCACTTACAGACGCATAAAATTCATCCAATTTGGTGACATTTTTGTAGAAGCATAACAAGTCATCTGAGAAGTTAGGCAGTTCTAGTTTAAAGTTGCGATGAATGGAATACTTTTGGAATACTTAATTATGTACAACATTTTCACCTTTGTATTTCCTATCTACAAGTTCTACCTTCAAACTTGAGATCTTATCACGCTGTGAAAGCGGCATATCCGGCTCCATATAAATTTTCAAACACGCATTGAGAGTTTTTCTTATTTTGCAGAATACCCTTTTCCGGTAAATTATAAATCATTATGTTAGATGCTCGTTTTGTCGTTCATGGATTTCTTTCATAATATTATCTTCAGATTGTAAATTTATACTATTATTCTCATTTTTGGTAGTGTTTAAATCTGACTCAAGCTTATACACTTTGGCCAATAAAGTTGGAATTAGTTTCACACCGGCCTAACAGTCTTCACAGTAAATATAATTTCCCACAACCTCTTGGAAAAACGGAGTAGTCAAATCCATCATTTTAAGTTCAGAAGCATTAAGGTCAGAGCACTCTCTATGCACAAGTCGGTTGCAGTTATCGCACGCAATGACAGCAACATCTCCATTAATGTTCTTTTTACACTTAGCCCACACCATTATTGCAATAAAAATTCAATGTCCTGCCACTGTTTGCCAAGTATTTACCGATATATCGCTAATAGTTTTTGTCAGTGTACGTTGTTTTTGGTTTTTATTGCCGATTTACAGAGATAATATTTAATTAATTAAGCTACAAAATCATTCGATAACAATCGGAGAACAAAAGACCTTATTTCATATGCCAAGAATGAATGATTTTTCCGATATCAATTTCATCAATAACTATCACTTGTAACTATAATAAAACTGGAAATTATCGGCGGAATGATATGAACAACCGCACATTTGTAGGTACGACGCGATGATAAAGATATTCTAGCGTTATATACACAAAAGTCGTTTTTGCCCATAACTTGGATTTGGCACCAGTTGCAATTTTTAATAACCTACAAATTGATTGCAGCTCTCCTACTACCCGATACAGACCAGCTTGGAGAATGATTAACTACTACAAAACATCTATCAGGCTGAACAAAATTAGATAATCTATTCTTACTGCATCAAACTATAAATTACAAATTTTCATATATTTTCGAAAAATATCATTTTTCGAGAAAATCATTTTCTAAAGTGACAAGTCGTTTCCCTTGTAGAAACTTTCATAATAAATAATTTCTTTTTTCTAAGGATTATAGGAACAAAGTTATAAAAAAATCATTGGAGAAAAGTCAAATTTTCGACTTTTATTTGTTTATAAAAAATTCCACCTCTTTCTGAAATGGCCCACACAGATACACTTATTATAGTCCAAAACCGATTTCTGAAATTACATTCCCCATTTTGTTCTGACTAATATCAAAAGATTAAACAAGTAATAATTTGTTAACATTTTCTATTTACTTGTATCTTGTATGTGATTATAAAAAAAACAATCAATAATACTCAATAAACTTAAAGGATTAATTATTATCTACTTCATTACCAAGCAAAAACCATGTAGCTTTCCGAATGATGGTTGTGTTTTTAGAATTTCTTGAAAAAACAGCACTTCATAAGGTACATAAAAACATTGGTATTATTCCCAAGAAATTCTAAAAGTTCAAAAGGTTTTGGCAGGTTGGTAGATTTGAGAATTTACTGCACAGATAACAAACCGCCAATGATCGGCGAGCCCTTTGCTTTTAAATACTAGGTATATCAAAATATTACTTATAACTACGTTCTCTCTGGATTTTATTCATTTTAAAACAACATGCTCTAAAGACACCAGTTTGACATAAATAATTTTTTAATCTTAAATAATCTCTTCTTATGAACTCAGGTAGACCGTTAAAAACGCCATCGATTAATGACTTCCTCATCCAAGTTAAATGTAACATCAAGTAGGTACAGTATGTTTTTGGGATCTGACACAAAATTATGGTAAATTTAATCACTATTTGTCTGAGTTATTATTTTTGTGAAAGTTTATCTCTTTCATATTTTACCTTAAATAGTTTTAAAACTAAATCGCCAACAACATTTTGTACGTTATGTAAAATTACAGGGCTTAGATAGTTTATACACAAACTATTTTTCCTTTTATACAAGATAACTTGAATTGTATTATTGTATTGTTTTTACAAATAACCTTAACAGTGTAATAGGAAACAAAACGTCAATCATTCTTTACCAGGGGAAAGCTTGGTAACATCTGCTGTTGAAATAAATTGAATATCCCTATGTATAATATAACTATATACTTTATAGTAATAAATAAATAAAAAGTATTTACATAATATTCTACAGGACAGCTATAAAAACTTTAAACATATATACAAGCTATTATTAGTATTAGTACGTTAGGAACATCACAACAACTTATGAATAACACTGTTCACAATCCATATTTTTAAATTATGACTCGGATTTGTAGGGTTTGAACAATTTATGCTCTTTTGGTACCTGTATCTGGGGAGAGATCTTGGTAACAGGCATTAACAGACTCTCTACAGGAGGACTCAGGCTTATTTCAGACTGTAGATCAGGTGAATGTGGTGATATTTTCGTTTGGTGATGGTGATACGATGGAGGAAAATCGAAACTGAGATTCAAGTTGAGACCCTGAGGTACTTGCGTTTGCGTTGAAATCGGTTGGGGAATTCCACTAGACAAGGTAGCCGGACTAATCCCAACACCTTGTTGAACAGGTAATCCAGTCGAGGGTACACCAAAACCTGTATAGGGATGATAACGAGGGTAGTGATGTGTATACATTGGCGGTGGTGGAGGGTAGTGTAAAGGAAGAGTTGATGCCGCCGCCTGAAGGATTGAAGCAGCAAAGGCTGGATCAGTATAAACAGCAGCATACGGCCATGCGATCGCCATACGTTGACGTTTATCTTTCATTCTTCTATTCTGAAACCAGACCTGCAAATAAAAAACAAAAACATTAGTTGTGAGTGTCAAATTTGCGGCTAACATGTTCGACAAACTTTTAACAATGAACGAATTGAAAGCGGCTTGATCTCAAGTATTTATTAACACACTATAAAACACATGATGCCAACTTATCTGTCCATTAGGCTACCGACATCGATAACCTCTTAAGAACAAATTTACAGCGGTCTCTTTGAACTGTTAAAAGCTCTATTAACATTTATTTGACCAACGCTATGTGCTAATTGGTTGTATTCAATCATAAACGCTAATGGAGACTTTTATTACTTTTCAGAAAAAAATTACCTTAATGGTGCTTTCCGGCAAGTTAAGTTGAGCCGCTAGTTCGCATCTCCTCGGTCTCGACACGTAATTTTCTTTGTAAAATTCCTTTTCTAATCTAGCTAATTGCTCTCGAGTAAACGCTGTCCTGTATCTGCGGATATTTGGATCGTTCATTGAAGGACTGGCTGAATTATTGAGTTTCACCTCATTATTAATGGGACTGCCGCTATCTGAAACAAAGCATAAACGTCTTATTACTTCCGGATACCCTGAAGTGCGATGATTAACACTTGAGAGGTCTAGACCGCTCAAGTGGCTTTAATAGTTGTCGACGACAAGCAGACATATCAGTCGACTGTCTGACTTCCCTTTTAAGTAGGTATTTTTAAAGCAGACTATTTAACTCACCTTTACTATTATTATTAAATTGATTCGGGGATTGTGGTGGACTCGGCTGACCATGATGTATATTATAATGGGGAGGAATTACATCCAACACTATATGAGAATTTTTCTGTTCTCCTTGATGATACATTTTAAAACAAACCACTAAAAACTATACATTTATTAAACTTCACAGCACAGCCGTATGAATGTAGGTACTTTTACAGGAAACACAATTTCAACAAACACCTTCGGTTTTAGAATAATGAGAGGATGCTGGAGAAACCTCTAGATTTTAATGTGTCAAAGTAGGCGGAGTCAGAACGACTCTTGGTTGGTTGGTGGGCATCGATCGGTGATTGGCCACTCCGCCTTGAAAACCTTATGACAGAAATAATTTCGGGTTATATTTCCGTGTTGCCATCCTTATTGACTCTTAGTAGATGTCGGCAGCTATTAAGCGGGATGTACGGACTATTACTATTCTAAAACTTAATAACGGTAGCTGCCGCCGCTATACAGCTTATACGGTATTGATTATATTTTTATAGGTCTTATAAAGATGCCTTAGAAGGTTAATTTTATGTCCATAAAACCGCTTTTTCCGGAAATAGATTGAAAGCAGATTCTTTTTAATGGACAACATAAGAAAACTTAAAATAATTAATTTTCAGTTACCGACTTTAAATAAGTAGGTATATTATTTTTAGAACCCCAATTGGTAGGTACTCTCTTCTATAGAATAATTGTGTCATCCCTGTAATTAGTTATTTAGGAACTATGAAAACGGTGTACCTGTCAAATATCTGTGAAAATTGTATTGCCTAAGTGTTGAAAAATTATTGTACTTCAATAGTGACCCCAAATATATAGGTATTGTAAGTAGGTAGGTGTATAAAAAATATTGTAAAACAAACAAAATGCCTTCTTAGCTTCTTTTTAAAAATTTGGTAGGTATTCCTTCTATCTACCTTATTTACGTCCCAGTAAACATTCAATTCAAAAACTTACTTAAAAAGTCTTTCAAATTTCATTTGTTACTGCAATTTTCACATTGAAAATGTAGAGAGGACATTTTCTAAGATTTTTTGATATACCACATGAGCACATGCTACTTTTGTGTCTTTAAGTTGGCTTCGCCTGACCAATAAATTATTGTTCACAATTAAAGCAACTGATTTTATAAAGGGCATATTGGTATCTATACATATTTTTGAGGTTTACCTAGCTTGCATTTAATTTTGGAGAAAATTCACTCACTTATTTTCACTTCTTAATGAAGTGCCGAAAGAAATCATCAAAAAAAGAGAACAACTCTCTATAAACTAGTCTTCATGGTAGGTAGGTAGGTACTTGTATGGCTCTCCCGCCATCTTCATCGGAAGTGTGTTTATTTATTATTAGTAGGTGAGTTGGTATCTACTTATTGCAGTAGTAAAGGCAAATTTATAATCAGATATTTTCTGATCTGCTCCGTTTTACTACTCCAAGAATAAGAGCCATATAAATATTTTTGTTTTTTTTTAAACGTAGCTCTATGATGATAGGTGAATTTAAAGAAACAACAAATCCTCACTGTTGCAGTCTTTATACTACTACTTATCTAACTGATTGTGAAATAGCTGCAAGTGGCTGAAATATGAAATTTATATTTGAGGAAATTGTTCTTTTCAAGCAAATATATATATACGAACTTGTTTGTGTGTCCAAACTTAAAACATTGGTAAAATCAATAAGTTATTAAAAAAGTAACTACCGATATCAATCAAATGCTTCCAGTATATTAATCCTTTAAACTATTTTATATAATTTTAAATATATACTATTATTTTCTTGAATGAATATTTGCACAATGTGGAAAATAATCTATATATCCGAACTAGTTCGATTTTAGTTCAGTCCTAGAGTATTTGGGATGAAATCTGAATATAAATCCATTCCTTTTAAAACAAATTACGATTATAAATATTTACCACACAAATTTAGGGATTGTAATAATATTTATAGCTCTTGTTAATATTCTTGGGATTTATTTTATATTTAGATTTTCCTGGAATTCGTTTAGTCCTGAATTGCTGTTTTATTGTCACTATAGGTAAACCAGTTACCTAGTAGGATTTTGTTCCAAACTTAACAGTTTTTGTAAAATTGTAAAGTTATTTAAAGGGAACCTTTCTATACAATTTGGTTGAGTTACAACAATATCGTTTTATAAGTATAAGTCCTAAGCCTAAATAATCATTAGACCTTTTATTATAAGGTCGTCAGACTAATAACATTATTAGAATAGACACCAATTAAGAAATAGTGGATAATACCTACTTAGTAATAATAATAGGTATCCTTAAGGAAAACGGAAATTACATACTTAGTGTCTTATAAATATTATAGCAACCGGTTCTCGTACTTATATATTAAATATATAGGATAAATCCGGGAGATATGCCCAACAAGTAAAACGCCTATGATTTTCTTTTGTGCGTTAACTTTGTCGTTTATTTGATCAGCTCGCCCTGATTTTTATAGAGTAGTCAATAAATAAACGGTATATTTTGAGATGAAAATAAAATTGCATAATGTGATAGAATGCGGTCCTATTTGTGCCCCGGACCTATTTTTTGGAGGACATAACTGCCCTTTACAAGAAATTAATATTAGAATATAATTATAATATATAAAGAAGAATAATTTCATTATCCTTTGCTATGTTTAGCCCATAAACAGCAGAAAAATGTCAGGTTTGGCCATCTAAATGAGCAAAATTTGCATTTATGTAGGTAGATATTACCTATATAAAACTATTTTGAACCAGTAGCTGCAGATACCGTCCATATGAACCCTTTATCACGACTGTAGCAAGAAAATTACCCATTGCATTGCAGCATGCTCGGATCATCAGTTTTCACCATTTTTTACAAAGTTATAAAGTAAATGGATCTCGTTCTTCTAGTAGTTAGAATGCCAAGCTTTGTTGTCTATTTCAACCCTAGTCACGTCCATGACAATATTCAATCATTTTCTTTTACAACATTTGTAAGTATGTCAGAAGCCACTGATTCCTTTCTCTAAACAGGGTTAGAGCAAATGAACGTAGGTCAGAATTCTTCATTCTTCCTAATAGATAAAATCTGATTCCTTTCAAAGAAGTAGTTCCATCAATTTTATGTCTATGTTAAAATAATGTTTTATTGTCACTTTTTGGATAAATTGTTAGGACGGGACCAGTTTTTCTGCCAGGAGTTCATTCAATCTTCTAAATATTAATGACCAGTCTAAAAAATTGTACCTAAATAGTAGTCACGTATAATAAAAAACTGCACAATTGCAAGAACTTTCATTGTAAATAAGAAACTGCAATCATAAAGCAATGGTGTCTTCTTGCTACATCACTTATCAGCTGCAGCCAATCTTGATTCAAGTAAAGACAGGCGGTTGGATGTTGGCTTTACGCAGGTGTTTACCGGAATGATTATATTAACATAGGTTAAGGTATTGCAAGGCTTTATAAGCGAATATCCCAAAACAAATCTGGGCATATATCCCTTTTCACGGGGATAGATAGATACTTTCTGAAGAAACCATTGGAAAATATATTTAATTTGTCCCAAAAATAATGAATAACTAATAATCTACATGCACTACTTCTTATGCAGAAGTAAAAATTAAACAAATTTAGTTAGTTAGTAGTAGCTAACTACTACTACAGTAGTACTAGTATTGAGGTCTAAAAATCACCCTCTAGGTAAAATCACTAGTATGGAACACGTTAGTGTTATTAGTGCTACTACAAATAACTTTCGCTTTGGGGCAAACTTATCATAAACTAAGATTCCAACGAATTAAGGATCTTCTAGTTTTCTTGAATTAGGTTAAAAAATTGACTTAATTGGATACTTTTTTCTCTTCTACAACTAACTTGAAATTATATTTTATAATATATATTAACCTATTGTTACCTATTTAGTATAATATTATTTCTTTTTTTTTAGTTTGGATTACTGTTATGAAATGACATCTAGGTAGTTCATTTATTGAGTGATTTGTAACAAGACATCTATACAACAAGAAATCTATTTTCAGAAATTTACATTATTGTAATACCAGCGAACAGAATGAGGTCATTATGAATTCTTTCATATTTAAAGGTTGGACGTCTATGTCAGTTAGTGTCAAAATCAATTCTTTAACAAGTCTTCAAGACATTGAACCTGCCACTTAAAGAACTCATTTTTTATTGCGTAAAGGACTTCGCAGAGATATAATTTTTTATGTTTGCAAAATAATATTTTGATGATTTTTATTATGTCTATAAAAGATTTCATTCTTCTTTCTAATTTTGTTTCTAGAAATTTCACTAGTTGCAAATAATGCTAGAAGATACTTATTTTGACTAATGACTTTCTTCCAATTAATAGTGGGCATTTTAAATTAAACTTAGTTTAGTCCCTTTTTCTTTACATCTTCCTTCTATTTGAGTTTGACGTCTAGATTTATGCTATAGAAGTGGGTCTTCCTAGTGACGTGTTTTTTGCGTAGCAGAAACCAAAAACCAAAAGAGTCACCAGGAGCGCGAAATATATTACGCGTCGTGAAAGTGGTTTCCTAAAGCACAGATATTTATCAATTCAGTGGCCTTAAGGACAGCGATAAATTAGACAATATGCAGGAGGAGAAAGTTAGTGATCTTAGTTAAGGAAACTATGAATGATTCCCAGGTATAAGATACTGGCAGAATATCAGAAATTCAGGCAGCAAGGGAGTGGTGATATGTTCCCAAATGGAGAAATTTGCAACAGATTGTTCAAGACCTTGAAGTTTTAGACTGATCCGTGAATGTTTATCATCTTCCATTTTTGAAATTTTTCCTACTTCGTTCCAGAGTTCTTTTTTGTTGTGCTTTTGATATCTGCGTTTTCCAAGTCATATTGTGTAACGTTATTTTGCAGAAATAAATTAAAAATTCATTTTCATCGTGCAAAAAATTTGTGGGTATTTTTTTACTGAAATAATGCAGCGCACTGCCCAATTTGACTTCTCCAGAAGCAGTCGCGTCAGCCGCGTAGACGCAATATGTTCCAGGCTAACAGAATGCGCTCTGTAAGAAAAAACACTACCCTTCAATTTGCGGGAACTAGTGGGCGACGTAAGCCGCAGTGTTTCACATCGTCTACGTGTCAAAAATTCTGCTGTTAGTTTTGTTCCATCTAGCATATCGATGGCTAAAGTGCAAAACCTCTTAAGTCGAAATTGTTCTATTTTATGTTTAATTCACATATTTATAAATATTGGTATCTATTCGACTGCAAATAGTCACAAGTTTACTTTAAAATTGTAATAGCTGTATTATATTAATTAATTAACTTATTAAAAAGGTATTCGGTTTTTTTGCTCTCCTTTAAAATGTATAAATTCGGCTTAAGAGGTGTTACACTTTAGCTATAGATATGATTTCAAGAGAGGGCATTAATTCGACGCGTATGTCCATTTTTATGTATATCGATATACATAAAAGAACTGTTCAATTGATTAGTTAGATTTAGAAGGTGTTCGATTAAGGAAGTTTCCAGTTCTTCCTCATATATTTTTCTATTATAAGTAGCTCACCGTTTTTTTTTTTTTGAAAATTCGAAAAAGTCAGTGAGAAATGCATAAATAATCTAAATTTTCTGATTCTGATTTCTATAACGTTTAACCAATCTGAATGACTTCGAAAGTAATCTACCTATTAAGGGCGATATTTCGAGATAAATATAATTTTTTTATGACCTATAACATGCAAGCTATCAGAAAATCTCGGAAAAAAGTACAAAATATAAAAATTAATAAAATGTTATACTGGCACTAAAACGCCTCATCGCGGACTAAAAAAGGTCTATGTGAATCAGCATTTATAAATGTTTGTAAATCAGAAATATAATTTTGAGAAAATATCCTGTTCTATGTATGCACATATAGAATCGATATAGTCGTAACTCCCGCAAGCCTGTCAGAGTAAAAAAATTTTTAGACTGCGCCCAGGAATTCTAGTTATATTTTAAGATGAAGAGGAATAAATGAACTTATTTTAAATAGTACAAGAATTGTACACCTATTACAAAATCCGTTTGAGTTCACAAAAGTTACTATAAAAGAAAAGTATAAAAAGGTGAACCGAATCTGTTCCGAACTCTTTTACACAAATCTGCTGCATTTGGTGCACTTCTGCACTGTCTAATATTTGGAATCTTCAACTTTGGGATACCTATAGTATTTTCAGATTTGATTACGACATGGGGCAAATATCTTTACATTGTTATAATAAATTATATTTATCACCCGAAAATTCTAGTTTAATTTGAAAAGGAGGTAGACTTATTAGAGATTCCAACCAGTTGCGTTCAATGGATTGAAAAAACTTGAAAAGGTGCTATCGAAAATAAAGATCAGTAATTCTCAGGTTCAATAAGTGAATAATTATTGATAGGCGGTTATATATATCTATAACAGTATACACCGAGTGTTTGTAAAAGTTATCCATAAAATATAAGTAAAATGTTCTATTCATTCTATAGCCTTTTAAGGCGAACAGTAATGTACTTAATGTTGATTTACTTACCAGCAGTCGTATTCCGTAACTCATTATGGATCAAAACGAACCGGAAAGTAATAAGTTGTAAATAATTTCAACTCTTGGAAACATTCCAGGATAGTTTACAAAGAATTGCTTGATCAATGTTAAAATTTTTTGAATAAAACCAGCAGTATTACCGTGTCTTAGCCCCGCTCTCGAGTTGTTGTGACACTCTGTCGGTTGACAGTTGAAGAGTTTTTCTGGTTTTGTTTCATCCGATTAATGTGATATTTGTAACAACTTTCTATAGAGCAATACTTTAACTACCATCCTTGGGGAAAATAACACGTCAATCGACTGTTAGCCAAGTCAGCTGTCGAGATCGCTGAATCGTAGTTAAGCTTTCAAACCGTTCGAATTACTGGAGGTCGTATTTAGCCAAGGATTGCTTGATTGATAGGTATAAAATTTTTATTTTACGAATATATATAAAAGTGAAAAAATATAATGATAAAATTTGCATTTAGTACTTTTCATTATTTATTAAATGTCTGTTACTAATAATTCACTTTTAACCTAATATTTTGATTTTCCTAATACATTTTGAAACGATATTCTGATACCCACATAAAATATGATATTAACCTCCAATATCACAAAGAGTTAACATGTAATTAATTTCTGAAATATCTGAAGCCTGGTTGAACAAAGTATAATAATAGTTTTTCACTGAATTATAGAATTATATACACAATTGTTAAAAATATAACAGAAACAAATAAAACAAAACAAAAAAACACATAATAAACTGTTAACGAACAAGCGGTACTAATAAAATTAAGTAGGTGGGGTCAGTTACCTCACAAAGATGTACGAATTCGAAATTTGTTAACTTTGATCAAGCAATACTTTGTGTACCTACTATTCTTGGTCTGTACCCAATAAACCATATGTCATTATAATGTTACGAGTATAATTATATCGACTTACAGAATACGATTGCAGTGAAGTACCCGTGTCATGCAAATGGCATTTTTGGCCTTCATCAATTATTGCAATATTATATAAAGCCAGCAATACATTTTCGCCCTGCGTTGACTACTTATTTGTCTTGCCTTGCTATGATTAAGTGCCGCTCGCTTAGCCCTCTCGTCCACTCGGAGCGGAAAATTGCAAACTGGAAAGTAACAAATACAAAATGCTCTTACCAAAAATAAACAGGAATCTACATATTTTTCATATTTATTGCTTCAAAAGAGTGCTACTAGATGTTTTTACTACAGAATTAACACTACTAACTGAAATTAATTTTTAACCCCCGACGCCAAAAGAGGGGTGTTATATATACTATATATTTGTCAGTACTCTTGTATTCTTAAAGTCTATTCGATGTGACGTCATGGTGGCGTGTTCCGCAATGGATGTTGTTTTTTTTCTTGCTTTCTTATGGCGTTCTCGTGTAGATTAACTTTTAAAATAGAAAAATTCCAACCTATATCGAGGTACTTTTCCTGTATGAAGACGAACCAAAGTCGAAACAAGCTCCACACTTAACATGTTTTGCTTCTTTGGAGTTTCAGCTTAACCCAACGATATTAACAGTGGATTATGGAATCTTTCCACCTTTTTCCGGGTCTCATCAGTTAGGCGAAGAAGCCTAAGAGCTAATTTGGTTTTTTATCTTTGAAAGCTGACGTGATCGAGATGGTTCTGAGCTATGATTGATGATGATTTGGTCTCAACCCCCCGACGTAAAACGAGGGCTTTTATAAGTTTAGGGTGTGTATTTGTGTATCTGTCTGTGGCAACGTAGCTTGTAAACAAATGGACCGATTTTGATGCGTTTTTTTGTCTTTGAAAACGGACGTGATCGAGATGATTCTTAATCTTCTATAATTTATGAAGATTTGTCTAGCCGTTTGAAGACCATCAGGTGTTTTTGGACTTGACAAAAGGCTCTCACTAAGATTTTTTTAACTGTTCTTAAACGACTCGTCCGATTTTGATGAAATTTTTGTCTGTGTTTGTGTGGGTCCCTGGATGGGAATAAGCGTAGTACAAAATTATTTTGTCCTACGCTTAGTGGGTGATTACATCGATTATTCCTAAGAAGATCAGTGAGATGTCGCCGCAACATCAAACTGTCTTTTCTAAGACAAATAAACCATACACACGAGAATCCTCAATCAATATAGATAACAAGTACATGCCAATGACTCTAATTATATACAACATATTATGAATGACATATCAAAATATTATGAATGACGTACTAAAAAGTATCTCAATATTCGCATGCGATTTCACTAAACTTGGGAAATTGGAGACTACTTGAATTGGAGTATTTTTATTATTTTCATGATTTACTAAAGCTTTAGTTAGTAAGTCATGATTATTCTAGCGCTTAAAATTGGACAGGTAACATAATCACTAACTTTTGTAACCTGAAATTAAGCATATTTGAAAAACAAGTGACTCTCAGTAATTGGTAATTCCGTCCAATGTAATCCGTTTCAAAATGCATTACAGAATTTTCCTGACTGTTTAGATGTGCAGTAAACATCTCTTCACGAATTATATCTTGAGGACACAGTTTCTGCCATTTTCTATTTTTTTTGTGGAAAATATTGCCTAAAAACACCATTAAATTATAAATATCATAGTTAATTAACTTTTAAACGTTTTATTAAAACAAGTACGAACTTAACATGCCTTAGTTAGCCATTATCTATTCCGCATATTAAAACGACTTTACTGATTTGATATTCCTAATTTTATATACGTCGAAAGAATTATAAAGCGATTAATGGCCAGTGCGTTCACATAGAGAAAATGGCCACTGGGAGCGGAAAGTTGCGAACTGCAAAACAAAGAATTCAGTTGAAATTGTTTATATATTTCAAGAGTCCTTTTTGGAAACGCGAATAGTGGTGGGATGAGATGGACAGGACATCGGTGTTTTGGTACTGTATAGCGTGGTCAGGTGAGTTTAATGCATGCCAGCGATGGCCGATTTTTTAGGTTGTAATAACCGCCAATTAAGTACAGATACCCGTTTGTTGTTACGCTATGTAGTACCAATATATCTAATTGTTACCACTTTATCCAGGAAATTCAATTAACGATTTTTCCTATGGCTTCAAGCAACAAAGGTGTCATTGATGTAACGAAACGAACACGAAGGCTTTAAAGTACCAATGTTCAACAATTTTTCCTCAAAAGATCCATATAGAAATTGGCAATAACTAGACAAAGAGCAGTTTCCATAGCCACACTATCGACTTGTTTCGTAGAATTCTCAGTTCCACTTAAAATATTAAAACAATTCAAAGATATACGATAAGAAACCAGATCTTTATTTACCCAGAAGGAGACATTTCTTCTGATTATAGCCTCTAAAATGAGTGGAGGAAAAAGAAAAAACATTAAACTATTAGCAACTTTCAGTAATTTCAGTAATCTGTAAAAAGGGTAAATTCTAAGTACCTGCATTCGAAACAACAGATTTCACAGGTAATGCAAATATTTTGTATAATGAAATTATGTAAATTAGGATAATCTTTAATTACCTACCTACTGTTACCCTACTAACTAATTGTAAAGAGGTCGAATCTACGGAGTGGTTATGTTCTAAAACATGAACCGCAACACTAGATTTATCCGGTCTTCCGTATTTAAAACGGGCAATATTCACTTTGAAACGGGTAGTGATAGATCTGTGTGTCTGTCCATAATGTTTTAAATCACAATCAAGGACGTCGCCAAGGGCCCCTAGAGATCACATGTAGCTAGCCGCAAAGCGACCAAAAGGCGAGCAATTGACTTCCTTATCTATTATTAAATTCGTCATCGCATGGCAAAACGTCAATAAATTCACAAGGTTTAATGTACATTGTAGAAAGTATTGACATATTCCGAATAAGATTAAGATTTTGACATCCGTTTTTTAAATCGCCGCCATTTTCATCACGACTATATCAGATTTGCCAAAACGCAAGGCCACTAAACAGTGTAAAAATATGTAGGAAGGTATGGTGTGATGGTGTGTGTGTGTGTACATTGCATTTCTTTCTACGACAGCCGTTCACCAGCATTCATGTTAGAGTTGTATAATTTGTATGCGGCATACCTAACTAAATTAGAAGTTATTGTTAAGAACGAACATACAATTTTAATTGGTTTTGTGGACAATGCCATCTATAAGTGTTCATAAGAAACACCTATAGTTGAATAAATGGACTATAATACTTGCAAAACTTAGTATTGCTACTCGAAGCTAGATGGCGCTTGTTCAATGAACTCTGGAATTTGGTAGCAGTTACTAGACCAGGTAGAATGTTACCATACATTCTAGTATAACTTTTTAATTGGAAGCGATCAACGAAACAAGCTAAACAAGCGAATTGGAAAGCGAATATAAGACTACCGGCTTGCCTGTGTTACTCAATATTGATTTATATTTATTAAATAATAAGATCTCTGTGTTGAGTTGTGAAGTTTCTGAGTGTGTCTCCATTCATCATCTTATCAAAGTGGACATCAGAAAGTTTTTTGGTAAGTTATGTACTGCTTTAATTTTGGACTTGCAGCTAGTATTTTTATTTTATTTTATCTGGCATATTTTTGATGTGAAAAGAAAGGATCGATTTTGTGGAAGGGAAATGTTAAAAAAACTATTATATTTTCAAAAACGAGTTTATTGATTCAATCTCTATGAATTTAACGTTAACTAAACAGTGGTTTGGTTTTTAGTAATTAATTATGAAAAAAAAAAAATTATATTTGTTGTTTAATTAAATACAAATTAAAACAGATCCTTGATATAATTAAAGCTAAAAAATACAACTCAGTATTTATTTTAATATTTATAAGTAATTGAACAAAACTGCTCTTCCGTAAAAATTTAATTAATTAAATAAAGTTTTATAAAAGCGTTTTGTTTTGCAGGAATTTTGAAACGAAAAAAAACTTATGTATCAAGTAGCGATAGCGATGAATAGGACAAAGTAACGACAATATCGCATGTGCCTTCATCGGTCAACAACTATCGATTGGGATGCGATATTTTGATGAAAGATGAAAATAGGAAGTCTAAAAAATGTTTGTCAGATTCATTGAGATAAAAGATTTGGATGCGAAATCGATTGCAGATAGCATAGATGATTTTTTGGCAAACCAAAATCTGAATATAAATAAATGCGTTGGTTTTGGTTTTGTTGGTTGTTCAATGATGCCAGGAAAAGACGGTGGGGTACAAGCGATCTTACGCAAAAAGTACACCAAAGCCCTCTACTTTCATTGCTCGTCCCACAAACTGAATCTAGTTATCAATGATCTAAATTCACTTCCTGAAATTAGAAATGCCATGGGAACCACCAATGATAACATTTTTTCTGGAATCAGTTTTGAGGAGGAAGTTGTTACCTAATATTTCCAGACTTTGTGAGACAAGATGAAGTGAGAAACACAAAACCATCAGAGTTTTTAAAGAAAATCTTCCAGTAATTCTGGAAGCGTTACAAACATTATCTCAGGAAGGAAATAGTGCCACTCGGAAAAGTGCCTTCCTACTGCATGCGGCTACTTCCAGAAATTCTTTCATTCTCGGGATTATGTTGGTAGCCAAATACTGGGCTTTGATGGAACCTGTTGTCAACGTACTCCAATCTGTAGCTTTGGACGTGGTCAAAGCCTCGGAACACGTTAAAAGGATTTTACTTTTAATTAAAAACCACCGTAAAAATCCGGAAAAAGTAATAGACGAAATTATAAAGGAATTTACTGCTGTTACGGAGAAAGTCGGATTGGAGGAGGACATTACATCAATGCCGCGTATTACGGGGAAGCAACGTCATAGAAGCAATCATCCAGCAGAAAGCTCTCCAGAATACTATAAGAGGTCTTTATTAATACCATACTTGGATTCAATTATCACCTCCCTTGCTGAAGAAAACACGCCATCATTCGCATTATCTAAGTTACACCTGGCGCAGATGCAAAAGATGACAACTGAAAATCTGAAACAAACTTGTGAATCTATTGTCCAGTTTTATGATTTACCGAACATAAAGAATGAAATCGAACTTTGTCACCAATTGTGGCACGCTACTCTTAATCTAACAAATCTAACAGTTGTTGATGTCCTAAAAGAAACAAATTCCTTCTTTCCCAAAACGGAAAAGCATTGAAAATTATATATCGCTTTACCATGCACGACCTGTACAGTAGAGCGATCCTTTAGCAGACTAAAAACATGGCTAAGAAGCACCATGGCAGAAGATCTCCTTAATGGTCTGGCCATAATGAGTGTACACAGAGCTATTATAAATAAAAACCTAAATAATTTTAATGATAAAGTGGTTGAAAGTTTTGCAAAAAATCCCCGCAGGTTATGTTTTAATTAAAAATTATTTTTGTTAAAATAATTAATTATTACTGTGTTTAAAAGTTTGATTTAGTTATTGTGCTGTCGAGGGCTTGTGAAGTATTATACATTGATATTAGAACCGTTCTTATTACAATCGTCATCAAGGCAAAGACTTTATGCTCTCGACGTTCATATTTTTTATCCTACATAATATTGCCCCATTGCCCCCTCCCCCTTAGTCATAAGCTGGCGACGCCCTTGATCACAATTGTTACATTTGATTTCTTAAAACCCGACTTCTGTAGTGTTGTAGTTATTCTAAACACCGTCTTCATAACAAGTTCGTTAAAAAATTTCTTAAAGCCCCTAGTTTAACGACTGTACGGAACAGACACAAACTTTTGTTCTTGTGACTCATTTCGAAACGTAGACCCTTCATTCATTCGTAACCGAAGCTGCTTCTTCTTAATTAATTTATCTAAAATATCTGATGGATAACCATTTTATGTAGCTATTTCTCTAACAGTTTTCTGTTCTGTTTCAAACCTCTCTTTGTTAAGCGGGAATATCAAATGATGTACAAGGAAATTAATCCCTTGCCATTTTATGTTGTTGACAGTGAAAAGAAGTATTAGGTAAATATATATATATATATATATATATATATATATATATATATGTGTGTGTGTGTGTGTGCTAGTATCCTTCCTATATACATCAAACTCTAACTTATTGTTATCATTTCTTGAAACTAATACATCCAAAAATGATAGAGTACCCTTATTTTCTTGTTCATATGTAAATTTAATGGAAGAAGAAATGTATTGCTCACACTTCTAAAAACCGAAGGAACCAGAAAGTTGGGAAACCAGTTTTTCGTACTACTGAAATTGTTTTGTTACTTCTAATACAAAATAGAATACATGTTTAAATCAGAGTAATGATTATTTTAGTTGTGCTTACGGCTCTTCTTGTACTAGGCGAGTTAAGACAAGGAGATAGCAGCTTTGTTCGAATTGAATTAACAGAGTTTCAACAATATTTGATTTCTGACAAAACTCGCAAGTTCGAGAAACAGTTCTAACGAATCCCGCATAAGATTAATGGATTATCGGTTTGTTACAGTTTTTGACTTAGTGTTATTTGACGATAGGCCTGAGTAAGCTCTACCTCCAGGGGACTTTCTTTTGCAAAGCTATCTCCGCATTTAGGACCAAAAGCAATCTAGCCACTGAATTAAGTAAAGCACATTCCTCAGGTTTCGACACCATCTACGAGAAATTTAGTCAAGCTTACCCAGGTCTTACGCCAAAATGATATACATCACCCCTCTATATCTCTAACTATTCACAATATGACTTTGGTCCATGAAAATCAACTGAGAACCATTTGCCATTTATTTCTTGCGGGGTCTTTTCCTTCAAAATGTTCTCATCTAAAAATGAATTTGTATAAAAAATACAAATTACTGTTTTTGAGTAGATGTGGAACAAGTTGCTAATCAACTTAGCATTACAGCTTTCATCCATGATAATTATGACCAATTCTAACCATTCCGTTATAACTACCTTCTATTTTGAAACAAAATAACTGGCAAAAATCAGTGGCAGATCCAAGTGGGAATAGAGATACCCGAAGAGTTTCAGTCCCATAGTGACTTTAAAATTCCAGCAGGAAATATTAGTTGGAAGATCATTTTTTATGAAAAAGGATTCCAGAGAAGTCTATAGCTATGAATACTACATAAGTATGTACATGGAAAAGAGGATAAGGTGGTATTTGTGTATAGGAAGTTCTAAAGATTCAAATCCAGAGGCAATCATGTTCCGATATTTGAAAAAATATTTGCCTTTTTCCGACAATTTAAGACGGTGTACCTATCATGTGTTTGACAAGATGTATGAGAAGAATTCAAAAGGAACTCTGACAATTTTGAACATTGTCACATCCAAGAGAAAGAAATAATAGGATGCTTGCTGTTTTCTGAAGTTTATTTGTGGCATCTACTAGTTTAATTAAAATGGAAGTATCTGGTAGTATGTGTCGGTTTTCTATTAACCTCAATACGGAATGAAGATTTCTTTTTTGTTATTAATATGTCTGTGAAAGATAGTTTGTTATTTTGTTCAATATCTAATGCAAACTGTATCCTTTGATTTTTCTGGTGTATGCCAGTTAATAATGCATGTAACTAGAATACGTCGTCAAAATGACGCCACCATACTTACTAAAGATTGATTCTCTTTTGAAAAAATATTTGTTGTTCAAATTTGTCCATAAATACATACTTAATGCTGGTAAGACCCAAGAGCCCATGGTTATGCCAAAATCTTGTCGCTAAATGTCATTTTTACGGTTCCGTATATACTATATACGGATACCCTTATAATACCACTCCGGATTTCCACCTCTTTCACATCTCAGCAATTTTCTCCTAAACTACAGGAGGAAAAGGTTGAAATTATCAGTGTGATTGGTGAACCGATCAGGAGTACATATCGGTAATGAAGAAATTTTGATATTAAGTGTACCTCTAGGGGAAACACTAAAAAATTCGACCGTTCCCCCCTAATCCTCGAAACTACTGAGCCTAAAATTTTGAAAAAATAGGGAATATAGACTGTTGCCCGAAGTATACAGGAAAAATAAGGAAAACCCATACGTTTTGGGGGGCATATTATAGATTATATGAAAAATTAATTTATATCTATCAAATGAAAGGGCTCATTCTGAGAGAATATTTTTTTCATATTTTAAAAATAATTAGTTAAAAAGATATTAACAAAACTATAAAAAATTTAACCATTTCTCCCCCTTACCTCCCGACAGCCAGCCAGCGGTGCACTGACAATACCTGTCAAGGCAGATGGACGGATCTAGAATTTTCTTAAGGTGAAAATGATGGTAAATTGTATTATTATATATTTTTTCTCAGCAGTGTATTACGTTCTAATTTACATAACTATTAAGTAATTTCGAAAAGATCGTTCAGGAGGTCTTGAATTATTTTGTCTGTTCATTGGGTTTTCTCTCCTCCAAATTTTTTTCCTGCAACAGATAAGTATTTAAAAATTGTATATGTAGAACAAAGTGTAGTAAGGTTTATTAAGTTAATGGTTACCTGTCTACAGTTTACTAATATGAAATAAATGACTTTTTTTCCACTGACTGGATCCGCCACTGTCAAAACATCGGAGGGTCGATGGTTTAAGTCAAATTTCAAAAGCAGTATTAATACATTTTACGACACTATGACAAAAATTCAAGATATACCAAGTGAAGTGCATTTTATATGCTTACAAAAATATTTCTACAAATGATTTAAATTACAATTCTGCAAGATCTGCTTAACGTACAATATCGATCTTCAGCGTTGTTAATCTCAACGTTATAAGCTAACACTAGGAGGCAGATTCAGGTTCCAGCTGTTAGTCTGAAGTTGGTAGACAATGTAACTCGTTCCTCGAAGTTTTCTTGGACTTCCATCGTCTTGAAGTGGTTGATCTCACTTTTTTTTAACGTTTCAATAGCTGTGTATCTGCTATCGTCATCAGTTGAATGAGGCAGAGGCAGAGGCCCAAGAAGAGTTCTCCAAATATTTTTAATTTGGACGCTGGGCTCGCTAATTATATTTTCGTTCGAGATTATATATGATGTCTCTATGAATTTTCTTTTGTACCAGTGCTCTTCCTTGTGAATTGCTCTGGCCTGGTTCCAGTTGATATTATGGTGTTCGATTCATGCGTGATTAGCTAGCCCAGACTTCGTTTCTTCCGCCCTTTGAGTAGCTGTGCGATGTTCCTTAACCCTGGTGTCCAGCGGTCCCTTTGTCTCTCCAATGTAAAGATTGCCACATTCACACGGTATGCTGTATATACAGTTATTTGGTATTGTTGGTGCGTCGGGCCTCGTTCTTGTTATCATTCACCTCAAAGTGTTGTTGATTTTGAAGATCATTCAGATTCCATAGCTGTGTGCAATTCTTCTAAGTTTCTCCGACAAGCCTTTGGTATACAGTAATTGTAGAGTGAGATCAATCACTTCAAGACGATAGAAGTCCAAGAAAACTGCGAGGAAAGGTTCCAGCTGTTATTAGAACCAAGTTGTGATTTTTTTTAAATTACTCACTTTACATCGGTTTTTCCAGCTATTCTTAATGAAAAATTCTGCGATCAAAATTTATTAACATTCATTTTGCAGATTTTCTGATTCTCTACAATTTTTCTATTGACGGGATTATAAACAGATCATTACTTTTTACACTAAAAGCAATAAACTAAAATATTATTTCTCCATTTTCTAGGTTTATAATATTTTTGTCATTTAACATTTTTTGGATTTCCGACATTTTCTATTTTTTTAAGATGCACCTGCGATTAATTAGTTATTAAACAGTCCCCGTCCCTTCCATAAATTCAATATTGGCAAAATCGAATAATGTCTTCATTTATTTCAAGAATAGATTCAGTTTATCAATACTCATCCAAAAGATATCGGGTACACCTGCATCATTTTTTGTTTCCTAAGAATTATTAAATCCCTTTTCAATTATAGAAATTTTTGCAAAATTTCACATCAACTTTCTATAAATTTAAAGAATTAATATCATAAATCTCATATATGTATTATTTTCAGTGACAGTGTTTTTTTTTAAATTGTCTTCTTGTCTTCTATTTATTTTAGAAGACTATATAGTGTTACGAAATTTACCCAAAGCCGACCCTGTTTCATCTCAGTACGACAACAAACGCTTTGAGATAAAAAAACGGTTCTCGAAAAGACTCGGCAGCGGAAGGAGTGATGATGGTTGTCCTATCCAGACCTGCCAGAGGAAACGAAAGATCAGTTGGCCACACAGAGTTTCATAAACGGCATCAGTGATGTGGAAGTTCAAAGAAATTTAAGACTGAGTGGCGTCAAGAAGAGTAATGAAGCTCAACTTCGGGCTTTGGAAGTAGAGGCCGTCATGAACATGTCCAAGCCGAGGGTCCGAGCAGTTTCCTTTAACCAGGAAGAATCAGAGTCAGCGCTGCTGGCTGGTCTGAACAAAATATTAGAACGGTCACAAAGAACTAGCACCAACGGGGCATGTTACCGCTGCGGACGGACAGGACACTTCCAACGTGATTGTCGTGTGAGGCCATCTGAACGATCACCGACCAGGGGTAACCAACAAAACAGCCACCTGTCCAGGGACCGTCAGTCAGTCAGCATAGGGGGGCGAATGCTGACTGTCCCTCCACCAGCCCCCAAAACGTTATCCATCCGGGGATTTTGCCGAGATAGCGGCAGCCTAGTCATCAGAGGCACCATCAGTGGGGGAGCAGTTACCATCACCATCGATACCGGCGCCGCTGTGTCCATTGCCAAGTCCAGGGTTTTGAGAGCATCAGAAATTCGGCCAGTTACCAATAACATCCAGCTCAGAACAGTCACAGGCAAGTCCATGTCAATACAGGGTGAAGCAGATGTCGTGCTACAGATAGGGGACAACATGATCCGGCACAGGGTCCTGGAAGCGAATATTGAGGACGATTTTATACTTGGAATGGACTTAATTAGCCAGCATGGGTTTATGTTCGACCCGAGATATGATGTTCTTTGGTTCCTAAATGAGGAATTTGTATTGCGTTGCGTTGGAATGGTGGAGCCCGTACACTCAACTCATGACTACTTAGTTGGACTGGCTATAGTTAAAACCGGACGAGATATACCAATCAGACTCCTGAATTTGTCCAACAACGACATTAGAATTGCCAATGGTCAAGAGATAGCTTGTTTCGAGCCAGTAGAGACCATCATCAATTGCGAAGAA
Source organism: Octodonta nipae (assembly GCA_034190945.1). NCBI lineage: Eukaryota > Metazoa > Arthropoda > Insecta > Coleoptera > Chrysomelidae > Octodonta > Octodonta nipae. The sequence goes on from CM067220.1 coordinate 58,887,200, forward strand.
GAGTACCAGACGTCTGGGAAGGAGACAGGACCCAGTAAAGAGTTCCTACAACAGTTTGCTGACCATTTGACACACCTGACACCAGACAACCAGAAGAAAGCCAAACAATTTATTACAAAGCACTGGCAAATTTTTTACAGTCAAAATGGAACCAACGGTCGCACCAACATCATCCAGCATCGAATAGATACCGGAAAGGCTCAACCCATCAGAATACCACCTAGACGACTACCATTGGGGCAACAACAGGCAGTCGAGGAAAACATCGAGTCCATGTTACAAAATGGAGTTATTGAGCCATCCATCAGCCCATGGTCTGCTCCCGTCGTGCTAGTTAAAAAGAAGGATGGAACCACCCGATTTTGCGTGGATTACAGAAAGCTGAATGACGTCACGAAGAAAGACAGCTATCCACTAGCCCGAATCGATGACACTTTGACCACACTAGCAGGCTCCCTAAAAAGTGGATATTGGCAGGTTGGTCTACACGCAAAGGACAGAGAGAAGACAGCGTTCTCCACCAGTAAAGGGCTGTTTCAGTTCACGGTCATGCCCTTTGGGTTATGTAATGCACCCGCTACATTTGAGAGGCTAATGGACTATGTACTGAGCGGGTTAACATGGAGGACGTGCTTAGTATACCTCGACGACATTCAAGTCATGGGCCAGACATTCGACGACCATCTGAAGAACCTGGGCGAAGTATTCTCCAGAATTAATAATGCCAACCTGAGACTCAACCCGAAGAAGTGCTCCTTGTTCCAAAAATAAGTAGAGTTTTTGGGCCACGTCGTGCCCGAGTCAGGAATCCGCACCAACGAAGACAAGATAGCAGCCATCCGTGATTGGCCAGTCCCAAGAGACAAACATGAACTCCGAAGCTTTTTGGGCGTTTTGTTGAGGGATTTGCCACCATCGCCGCCCCTCTACATCGGCAGACCACTGAGAAAGAGACCTTCCGTTGGAATCATGATTGCGAAACATCATTCAGACGACTGAAGGCAGCATTATGTTCCAGCCCAATCCTAGCCTTTCCTACACAGTCCGGCAAGTTCATTTTAGACACAGACGCCAGCAACACGGGTTTGGGGGCCGTCTTATCCCAGGTGCAAGATGGTGAAGAGAGGGTGATCGAGTATTACAGACGTGGATTCTCGAAACCGGAAAGAAATTATTGCGTCACTAGAAAAGAACTTCTTGCAATAATAAGGGCTGTAGACCATTTCCACAAATACCTCTATGGTCGTCATTTTTTAATCCGGACAGATCATGCCGCACTCAAATGGCTGCTGGACATGAAGACACCGGAAGGACAACTAGCCAGATGGATGGATAAATTACAGCAATACGACTTCAAGGTGGAACACCGTGCCGGCCGTTTGCACAATAATGCCGATGCCCTATCCAGAAGACCCTGTAGAGCGGAATGCGGACATTGTCTGAGGACAGAACTGCGAGAGGGTATCCCCATCAGGCAGATCCGAGTGCAGGCCAATGAAGACTGGACAACGGAACAGTGCATCCAGGACCAAATGGCTGATCCAGACATCGAACCAATCTTGTCACTCAAAACGAGAAAAGCACCCAGGCCACGATGGGACAAGGTAGCTAGATACTCCGGGGTGCTGAAGTCGTTATGGGCTCAATGGGACTCTCTAAGAGTAGACAATGGAATGCTCAAGCGAGTTTGGGAAAGCGCTGATGGACGAGAAACCAAGTCCCAACTGGTAGTTCCGAAGAAAAAGGTACCAGCCATCCTCACCGAAGTACATGATGGAATTACCGGAGGCCACCTGGGCATGAATAAAACCCTAGACAAAGTTCGCCAGCGGTACTACTGAGTGAATTACTTCGAAGATGTCAGAGCTTGGTGCCGCAAATGTGCCACCTGTGCGGCCAGTAAGGGCCCGAAAACCTGGACCAAGGGCAGAATGCAGCATTACAATGTGGGCGTCCCATTTGAGAGAATCGCCACCGATGTCGCCGGTCCGTTTCCCGAGCCTGAGAGGGGGAACAAATACATTCTGGTCGCAATGGACTACTTCAGCAAATGGCCTGAGGCATATGCGATATCCAACCAAGAGGCAACCACGGTAGCGACGGTGCAAGTAGAACAACTATAAAGCAAGTTTGGCGTCCCGATGGAATTACATTCAGACCGTAACCGTAACGAATCGAATGTATTCCAGAAGGTCTGCACGATGTTGGGGATCAGGAAAACGAGAACAACACCATTACACCCACAGTCAGAGGGAATGGTGGAAAGATTCAACAGGACCTTGGAACCACACCTATCCAAGTTCGTCAGCAATAACCAGCGCGATTGGGATGATCATATTCCCCTATTCCTGTTGGCATATCGCTCTGCCGCACATAATAGTACAGGCCTGACCCCAGCCAGGGTCCTATTCGGAAAGGAGCTGCGATTGCCCTGCGATTTGGCATTTGGCTCCCCCGAAGAACTTCCCCAAGACATCGACGATTATGCCGACCAGCTCCGACATAACCTGCTGGCAATACACGAACGCAGATGTTGGCCACCAATGACCGGATGAAGACGCGATACGACCTCAAGGCCAATTCAGTCGGGTTCCAGGAGAGGGGCAAAGTCTGGCTGTACAACCCCCAACGGAGCAAGGGTAAATCCCCAAAGCTTACACCCGCCTGGGATGGTCCATAAGATGTGGTCAAGAGGCTGAATGACGTGTTCTAGCGGATCCGTCGAAACCCCAAAGCTAAACTGAAGGTGGTTCATTTAGATCGACTCGCTCCCTACCATGGAGAGGATGTTTCTGATCGGGCCGATCAGAATTAAAGGGGGGCAGTGTTACGAAATTTACCCAAAGCCGAACCTGTTTCATCTCAGTACGACAACAAACGCTTTGAGATAAAAAAAAACTGTTCTCGAAAAGACTCGGCAGCGGAAGGATTGATGATGATTTTTACTGGAGAATTCGACGCGGGTATTATAAAGGAAGCACGCCACGATTGCATTTCAGTTATACCGCGACGACTAGCGTATATGGGATTGTTATTGTATTTGAATCAGCTGTTTTAATGTGAATAAAGTTCTAGAAAAGTGAAAGTGAATATTAGTTTTATAATTTTAAATTGAACCCACGGACTTTACAACAATATATTAACATTCCAGCTATGGCGACACAATGAGCATGACCGTTTAAGGGTATAAATACCAGGGATATTCTGAAAGTCGAGATCCGTGATAAATATGTAGTATGTCCAGATCCATCGTATAAAAGACGTATATTAGTTTCGAGAGAAGCTAAGATCCAATATAAAAGTTAACAAGTAGAGATCCATAGACACTGTATATGGATGTTTACAGATTTAGATGAGATCCAGCCTTGATGCCAAATTTCAAATTAGTGATATTCACCATTTCGGGAATCCCAGCAGTTATTTGGCTTCTAAATTTAACACGCGCATTGATATTTAAACCAAATATGACTGAATGTAATAACAATATTGGTGAGATCGAAAACACAGATACGTATATTACTTCAATAATAATGAAAATTGTTGAATATTGAGGTTATGTCATGGTTTAGTATGGTTTTGTCATTATTATATTTATTACTGCAGTAATATTCTAAAATTAATGCTCTAAATTTACTGGGATACACGATTTCTTTATAATTTCTACGACGGTATATATGTATATATGTCTATATTGTCGTAGGTTTTCTTTACAGATAATTACAGGGAAATAAATGACAAATCTGAAAGTTTAGTATCTCTTCAATATAGACCTTACGAAATCGTGTCTAATGCAATTTCATCCGAACGTTTCAATTCAATTCAATTCAATTCAATAGCTTTATTCGCAAACAATCAAAAGATACATTCAAATTAAAAATTATAAAATATATCCATTGCTGTATGATGAGTGCGTCCATTATACATTAAATGTCTATTGCATTGCAAATAGAATGTCACATACAGTACAAAAGACAAACAAATATAATAAAAATATAAATATATAAAGACAAAAAACATAAGTTATGAAAAAAAAATTCACCAATATTGTAATAATTTTTTGCCAAGAGAAATACTTTCAATGTTCTTTTAAAGGTGAAAATTTTTATGACTTCCTTGATATCACTTGGCAAGAGATTGTATATTTTGCAACCACTGAAAATAACACTTTTTTGGTATAAAGATGTTGAATGCTGATCGGGCACAGGAAGATCCCTAAACCTAGTCGAATAAAGGTGAGTCTTCTGATTTTCAAGAAATATGGGTTTGTGCTTATAAACAAAACAGGCGACCTCATAAATGTAAATACCCACAAGAGTAAGAACTTTTAATTGTCTAAAAGCTTCTTTACATGTTTCACGAAATGATAGACCTCAGATAGTTCTAATTACTTGTTTTTGCAACAAAAAAAATCTGCAGATTAGATCCAGCCTTGATGCCAAATGTTAAGTTAGTGATATTCACAAATTCGAGAATCACAGCAGTTATTTGGCGCCTAAATTTAACACATATTCGCATAGTGAATTCAAAGTAATAAATTCTTATTTCATTATTAAAGTAGGGGTTAAAGTAAAACCTAATAGTTATCCTGATTCTAGGATATTAAGTCAACACTCCTTTTAAAATTAGCTAATATTTCAGTTCAAAATTTGGCAGTTTTTAGTGCATTTTCTTAATTTGGAAAACTGTTAAATAAAACAATAAATTATAATATCAATAAAATCTTGTAATTGTTTATAGCTCAGGTCATTAACAGATTTGGTGACAAGATTAATATTATAATGAAACTAAAATCAATGTGTTCTAAAGAAAAAAGATAACTAATTGACATAAAATTCAATCTCAAAAAATCGGTAACAATTTATTTTTTTATCTTTTACACAAAATCTACCTGAAAAATCGTGTTTGGTACTATGGGCAATGTTGTAGAGAAATGAAAAAGATATAAACTATTTTTTTTATTTTATAGCTAAAACATTCTTCATAACTGAAAAGGTATGCTCTAAAAATAAATTGTACACCCGGTAGTTTTTGCAAAATTTCAGTGAGAATTATACAAGAACTTTATAAATTATGAATTGACCATTATAAAATAAACCAGGGTTGGAAAGTCCCAGAGATCCCTTATCTCTGTTTTCCTAAATTTGAACTATAAATACATATAATAATTTAAAATATTTGTCATTCTGCATTCAAGAAATTGCTAAGGGGTGGAAACTTTATTCTTATAATAAAAAATCTTTAAAATGGGCAGGGCGGTATAAAAGAGTTTACCTTTGTAAATGGTTCAAGAAAATATTAAATCATATTTACGTAAAAAAATTGGCTTGTCATTAATTAGTTCTTAAAAGTATGATATATATTTTATTATATAAATATGAAGCCCTGATACACATTGCAATAGGTAATAGAAAAAATGTTGATGTTAAACTTCAATTAGTTAGCAACGTAATTTTTATATTTTTCATTCAGATTCCTGTTAAGAAATTTTCAATTAATAAATACTATTAATGGAAAAGCCAAATTTATTTACATATTCCTAGGTTTGAATATTTTATTAAATAATTTACAAACTGATTTTTCATATTAAAAATGATTGCTCCATCATTATCGTCTGTGACTACATGGAGTTTTGGCATTCCATTCTGCTAAATTTATTACATAAATTCATACTATGGTATAAATATAAATATATGTCTGCATAAAATTAAAATTTATTATAAGATTGTGTATTATAAGGGTAAAGTTTCACAGGTGCCACCCTTTAGCAATTTTTCGAATTTATTCTCACCTATTATATGTATTTATAGTTTCAATTTTGGAAAATCAACATGATAGGGCTCTAGATCAACTTTTATACTTTCAAACCCTGGTTTATTCATAATAATAGGGTCATAAAGTGAGGTAATATGTCCCTTAAAAAAAGTTCTTCCATACGTTTGACTAAAATTTTGCTAAAACTATCGTAGTTACAATATTTTTTAATTTTAGAACATAAACTGGGTACAAGACGTTCTACCCTTTCAGTTAATAAGAATGTTTTAATCATAAAACGAAAAAATATATAAACTTTCAATTTTTTTGTAATTTTGAGTAAAGGCTCCGTTATTTAAGGAACCAATTCGCGAAACTGAGCGTATAGTACATCATTTTGTAGGTTTTATATTTTTTCTACGATATTGTCCATAGCAGCAAACACGGTTTTTCATGTAGATTTTGTTAAAAAACTAATTTGTTACCGATTTTTTGAAGTTTTTTGTTAAAAATTAAAAATCGATAAAAAATGAATTAGTCATGTTTTATTATTAGAAAGTGTGGGTATTGGTTTTGATCTGTTAATTTTGTTAGGTGTTTTCGTAAATGACCTGAGCGATTACCTCAATTATAACAATGGTAAAGTAATTATGGTATAGAGTTAAAGTTTATATATAAATAATTCGCCTAATAATTGTTGACAATTTATTTCAGTTTAGATTTGTTCTTTCATTTTCTTTAAACAGGACTTGATTATCAACAAAATGAATATGGCTTTCAATCAACAAATGATTAGAGTTTAAACATATTTAAAATATTTGTCTTCAAACGCAGTCATTTAATATGGTTCTTCTATACAGGGTATTCCATCTCAAACGAGCCACCTTGAATATCTTGGTTATTTTCAAAAATATTGCAATCAGAAAAAACAGGTCAATTTTTGTTTCGAGGGGGAAATTGATAGAGCTGAATTAGCGCTTGCGCGCATTCAAGAAAAACAGACCAGTTCAATGACCTTGAGATTTGAGATAAGGAAAATAGTTGTTGTCGTACCATTTGAAAGCCCTTTTTTCTTACTATACCGTCATAAAAATAATTTGGTCAAGTGCGAGTTGGACTCGCATACTTAGGGTTCCGTACCACCTTCAAGATTCGAATATTCCAGTTTCAGACAAGCAAGGAATGAGTGCATATTCTTATACTTACCCTCAGAGGCGGCGCAAGAAGTAAATTTAATGTGGGCAAAATATATTTCGCGAGGGCCTCTGATGGTGCAAGAAGGGACTATAAAACCAAAAAGCATTTGAAATTAAGATTCGAGACCCTTTGCCTCGCGAGGCCGTGGGCGGTAGCCCACAGCGCCCACGCCCTACGCCGCCTCTGCTTACCCATATATCTTTTAAAGGAAGCGTTTTAAATTTATAAAAAATATACACTTTGATTTTCCACACATAGACTTTTTATTTTATCTGCTTTAGGATTCGCTTGATTTTTATCACAATACATATTTATTTAATTTTCTAGTTTGGCCCCCACAAAGTAACATTAGAGTTTTATTATACTAATAAACTTTCAGAAATGCCTTTTATAATCTACTGTCTGAGTTTTGAGGCTCTGTAGATTGGAAGAAAAACGGCAAAATAGGTCAAAGATTAAATTATAAATTATTAAATCTGTTATTCAAATTATTTAAAAATGTAAATAAAATATATTTTTCAAATTTTAAATAGTGTAGTTTCTAAAGTGGGAATTAAGTCGATGTTTAATATTTTTAATATCTTTTATACAAATGATTTAAAAATATGATATATTTGTAATTCACATAATGAAATGAATGAAAATTGAATCTTTATTTTCCATTTAATTGTATAATTTGTCCCTATAATTACTCTGGGGGTTTTCTAGTAATTTATTTTCAGTTTTTTTATTTGGCCTCCAAACAATAGAATTAGGTATTTTTTTCTTATTTTTCCTATAAACAAAAAAAAGAGGTCTTAGAGTATGGGGAATAACGGGGAGAATGGGTAATTTTTTTAAAATATTTTTTTAATATATTTTAAAATATATTAAAAATTAAAAAAATATATTTGTACCTATTCGTCATAATGAGCCCTGGGATTTGATATATTACATGAGCCGTTAGAAACAATTATAATTTTTTATTTTCCATTTAATTCTATAATTTGCCCCCCAAAATGAATATTTGGGGTTTCTTTTTATTTTTCCAGTAAAGTTCAGGTGAGGGGCTATACTTCCAGTTTTTCAAAATTTTTCAGCTTATGGTTTTGGAGATAAGGGGGGGGAATGGGTAAATTTTTTTATATTTTTGTTAATATCTTTTAATTAATTTATTTTATAAATATGGAAAAAATATATTTTATTTTCTTCATCATGAGCCCTTTTATTTGATATATAACCTGCTGCGTTAGAAACAATTTTAATTATATATTTTCCATTAAATTCTATAATTTGCCCCCCCCCCCCAAAAATATTAGGGGTTTTTCCTTAATTTTCCAGTAAAGTTCAGGTGAGGGGCTATACCTCCATTTTTTTTCAAAATTTTCCAGCTTATGGTTTTGAAGATAAGGGGGGGGGGGAAATGGGTAAATTTTTTATATTTTTGTTAATGTCTTTTAATTACTTTATTTTAAAAATATGAAAAAAATATATTTGTTTTCGTCGTAATGAGCCCTTTCATTTGATATATAACATGATGGGTTAGAAACAATTTTAATTTTATATTTTCCATTTAATTCTGTAATTGGCCCCCCAAAATTAAAAGTAGAGGTTTCTACTTATTTTTTCAATAAACTTCAGGTCAGAACCTATAATTTTTTTTTCAAAACTTTACGTTTTATAGTTTCGGAGATAAGGGGGGGGAATGGGTAAATTATGGTATATTTTCGTTAATATCTTTTTAAATAATTATTTTTTATATATGAAAAAAATATATATATATATGTTCCTCAGAATGAGACCTTTCATTTGATATATTACATGATGCGTTTGAAAATTTTTTATTTTTAAATTTTTATTTAATTCTATAATTTGCCCCCCAAAATTAACATTAATTGTTTCTCCTTAATTTTACTCTAAAGTTCGGACAACGCTCTATATTTCCTATTTTTTTTTCAAAATTTTAGGCTCAGTAGTTTCGAAGATCAGGGGGGGGGGTAAATTTTGGTATATTTTCGTTAATATCTTTTTAAATATATTTTTTTAAAATATGAAAAAAATTTATTTGTGTTCCTCAGAATAAGACTTTTCATTTGATATATTACATGATGCGTTTGAAAAATTTTTTATTTTTAAATTTTTATTTAATTCTATAATTTGCCCCCCAAAATTAACATTAATGGTTTCTCCTTAATTTTCCTGTAAAGTTCGGGAAACGCTCTATATTTCCTATTTTTTTCAAAATTTTAGGCTCAGGAGTTTCGGAGATCAGGGGGGGAACGGTCGATTTTTTTAGTTTTTCCCCCCAGAAGTAACCCTAAAATCAATTTTTTTTTCTTTTACGATATGTACTTCTGATCAGGTCACCAAACTATACATTAATACCAAATTTTAACCTCTTCCGTCCAGTAGTTTAGGAGAAAATGGCTGTTATGTGACAGAGGCAGAAATCCTGAGTGATATTATAAGGGTATCCGTATATTGTATATACGGAACCCTAAAAAATTATTGCAATTTCTGTACATGTAACAGAAAACCTAACGGCCCTAGTAGTAAAACCGGATTATTAAATTAAAAGTTTTTGCTGCATGGAAAAGTATTAAAAGAAGTTCTTGTATAGTACGCTCTGAAACCATACTGTTTCACTGCCGCACCCTGTAATAATACACAAGACAAGAAAAACATTAAATGTAAACAATCTTCTATTTTACATTATTTTTTGCTGATATTTATAGCAAGTTTGTTTATCTGACATTTATTCGATCATTTGAAGCATTGTACAGTTATCTGTCAAGTTATTACTTTACTGATTTGTTGAAAATTTAAAAGATTATTCTGGTATACACATTGCAAGAACGTGTAGAGCTGGTAAGTCTTTATTACCAAAATCAAAATTGTGCTCGATTTGCTGGAAGGGTTTTTAACCAAAACCGTCCCGGACGTAACGTTCGTCATAAATAAGTATTGGAGTTGATTTTAAAATTTACTGAGACAGGCTCAGTAATGAATAAAAAAGAGGTCCCATTGGAATTGTAAATGATGAAGGGATAGCTGTGGCTACATTAGGCCATGTCCAACATATACCAAACACGCAGTCTGTCCAGCAAATCTTAGCAGCTGCCAGTATTAGCAAAACTAATGTTTTTAGAATTTTGCATAAGTCCAAATTCCATCCGTACAAAATTAAATTACTTCATGAAATGAATGCGGATGATTGGGATCAAAGGCAACAGTTTTGCGAAATTATGACCAAGCGTATGATCGAAAATCCGTATTTCTTGTACAATGTTTACTTTTCGGATGAGTGCAGTGTTTCAGTTCATGGGGAGGTTAACCGACATAACTGTAGATTTTGGAGCGATACATATCCTGATTTATTTCGAGAAGCTCATAATTAACATCCGGTAAAACTAAACATTTGGGCAGGGATTTTGGGAAATCATCTAATTGGACCCCTGTTTATTCCTGGTAATTTAAATGGTGAAATTTATCACAATATATTGGAAAATAAAATTAATGCATTGATAATAGAAGAATTAGAAAATGATCCTCTACTACATGAAGAGCAATTGCATTTCCAACAAGATGAAGCTCCTCCTCACTACGCGGCACCAGTTCGTCAATACCTCTATTTGGAATACCCCGGCGCTGGATTGGAAGAAGAGGTCCTATAGAATGGTCTGCCCGATCATCTGATCTGAACCCTTTGGTTTTTTTTGTGGGGACATGTTAAATCCAAAAGTTTTATGACTCAGCCTGAGAATTTGAACAAACTACGCGAAATGAAGAAAACTTGTCACTACTAGATGAATAAAAAATTAGGCCTGTTCAGAGAAATGCATTGCGTTATGACGAAAAGATGAAATTAAACGGAGATAAAGACTTTATACCATGTTCATAAGGTAAAGGGTTATATTGTAAATCTTCACTTCGAATGCATTCTAAAACATTGGGCCAAGACTTGTTGGTTTACAAACTATCTCGAAAAACATTCTATGACAAACTGAGATTAACGAAGGATGTATTTCCAAGAATGCAGGCCGATAGATCATCATTTAATAGTAAAAACGACCCCATTATTTGTCAATATGCTGAAGACTATTTACGTAAACACAAACGACCTCATATTGCATCATATTGATCGGAATGAAAACAAATACATTGGTATGTTATATGAATTAATTATTTTGAAGAACAATAATACTATTATATTTTTAAAAAATATCTGAACTAAAGAAAATGAATGGGGTTCAGGTAAAACAACAAAGAAACGAGGATCATGGATTGAAAATCAAAAATCAATAATGAGGACATATTTTAAGAACCTTATTGCCAAGAAAATCACCCCACAAAAACACGAATGCATTCATTTGCCATCAGAACATCAGAGGATGTTTGATAATAAAACTTGGGTTCAAATAAAAGTATTTGTGTATAATGAAATAATAAAATAAAATAGGAATGTTTCTAAAAGGTCTATGTTTTATTTGATCTTTTGAAAACGGAGTACCAAAATTTAGTTACAATTCATATATTACACAATAATAACTCTACGATAAAATATGTGTCTGAATATCCAATGACACAATACTATTAAAAATAATTATTTGATTTTTTTCTCTAGTAAATGTCTGTAGAAATAATTCATCATTCTTTTTCAATCCTAATCTTATTTCTGACTGATAAATAAATTGTGTTACTTTATTTCATTCAGATATCAGTTGAAGTATTTTTTTATACTTTCAGTAAAAAAAAATTACAATATAGAACAACCTATACTAAAACTCACAAAGTAAATTAAAAAGGTTTGCTTTTATGCTACCACTAAGACAGCTATAAACTACTACAAGAACTCATACAATCACTCATCAGTAAGGTATTTCCCAAACCATGAAAAATATTCCTTCGGTAGGCAAACTTCAGGTTATATATAAATACGAAATGAACAGCTTAAACATGAGATCCACTATGTTGCCAAATGTTGGATCTCGACTTAATAAGAAATAGTCATCCAATCTACGTGTATATACAAAACGTCACAAGCGACCTCTGCTTAACAACGCTCTAACCTTCTGCTGTATAAGAATTCAAAAAATGGTAAAAATGAGATCCGACTTAAATTTAAATTTGACGTCTATGGTACCTATATTAACACATGTATTCGTTATACACGGTAGAAAAGCCGAGATCCGAAAATGGATTTCGACTTCACAAAATGATCTCACCTTAGTACATATTTATCACCAAATGATCTCTTTAAATGTATAACGATGGTCAAACGGTGGAGTAAATATATATTTTTTTATTTTTCGATTTTTTTAATTTTCCGATTTTTTTTCCCTAGAGCCGGTTTCCTACTGTGAACTGTCCATTTTATGGTTTCTCTACTTGTAATCTGTGCTTAATATCATTGGACAGTGTTTGAGTAGTTATTTCCAGATTTTTAGGCGTAATTGTAATGCATTTTTCAATTTTTGCACAGATTCAGCTTCTTGATACTTTTCCGGATGGAAATCAGTTGTAATGTGCTGCAGCAGCTCGGTAAACTTCAGGATGAGAAGCATTATAATGCGTTGCAGCTGCTCAATTAACTTCCGGATGTGAAGAACTGTAGCTGCTAATAGATCTTTGCAAAGTATTAGACTTCCTTTATTAACCTTAATGGACAATCACCTCCTCTTAAGAAAGTTTTCAACAACTAGCGAGTTAAATTTTAAATAATGTTCATTTAACGGCTCTTTAGGAGTTACCTCAGAGAAAAAAATATTGGGAATAGCACTTCATAATGATCCTAAGAAACTCCCAGAAATCATAAACGGTTCATTAGCTTCCGAGGATCACGAACGAATCATCCTCTTCAGCGATCGTTTTCGTAAACCTTGAACGTAAACAGATACTAAGCGGATGCAAAACCGTAGTTGATAGGTTTGGTAGGTTTTAGCATTACGGTCGATACACATCAACGTTAATGTAAATGTCTCCAAATTTGTCATGCTTTTGCGTCTCGTCCTCTTGCGACTATAGTACATTTAATGTTATAAGACATATTCCCATAGATAAAGAATGACAAAGAATGGAACAAACACCAATCATCTCTAGGTATAGGAACAACTCGGTGTGGACCAGAGTCATCATTTACTTACAATATTTTAGGTTCTATTTCATTAGTCATTTTTATGGTAAATTATTTATGTTATTTGTGAAGTATTGTAGGAAAGTTTATTTATTTATTTTTTGGCAATGTGAGAAACGCGATAGATGTAGGTAAAAGTAGGTACCTAAAATAAGTTTTTTCAGTTTAAGCACAGCATATATATAAATTATGGAGTGTAGAGTGAAAGGAGGACAAACTTATATGGGAATAAAACTGAAAAAGTGTCCAGCGGACGGTTTCAAATAAGAAGTTCAAGAAATGACCAGAATGGCGCAAGTGTGACCACAGGGTATGTTATGAAGTTAATTGTCATCGGATTGAAATACACAAATCATACATTTAGAAGTGAAGCGGCTGAAAAAGTGAGAATGATGTAAAATTATTAGTAAAAATCGTATATAAAACTTAGAAAATCTGTTATGTGAACTTCTCTTTGTAAATGGTTGTCTCCGTTTTTTTGTAATCTCTGCAAGTGATTAGTTTATAGTGTGTTAATTGTGATATAAATCAATAAGAGTGTGCCCCAGTTTTGACTTTTTATAAAACGGAGTGATTTTATAATTGTTATTTTCTTATAAAACTTTTTGAAACAGTTAAACATTGGGAAAAATTTGTATATTTGTAATATTTTTATACTTATTAACAAATAGATGTTGATGAATTAGATGTAAATAAAAATTATTTATTTTTACATTCTTGTGTTCATATTACATATTTATTTTGAAAAGTTGGTGTTTCTAGTTCCTCGTTCACCTTTCTCTGGATAAAAGGTAATTAACAATTCTTTTCATCACTGAATAAACTGCTATAATTAAGTTACCTCTTCTGTTATCATTATGGAACAAATTTCACTTGCATTTTATGCTAGAATAGTTTCGTTTTCAATGATTCTAACATTTTCACACACTGGTTTTCCATATATTTTTTCTTGTCTCCATTAACTACAATTAAATGACTATTTTTGGCATCTTTCTGCCGTAGGTCTATTTTAAATATTTCCAAAGGTATGCCTGGTGAATGGCCCTGGAAAATTATCTTCAGAAGTTTGTTGAAGTTCTCGATGGACAATGCCATAATCAGTTTAGTAATTATATAATAACGGGTTCTTCAGAGTTTAATTTGTGTAGGATATTTATCTTGACTCCTAAAAAAATGTACAAATAAAATTTTGCTTGCAAGTCATTTTTATCTATGTACAATGTATTTCATTGACTGAATACATTTATTAATATTAAATACAAATTTTACCAATCATTTTAAATCTGGTTCTTTAACTATAATGTTTAAATTTGCAATTTTTGTATGTGTACTTACTTTACAACACATTTTCAAAAAAAATTCTTGATAGGTTCTGTTCTAACTGCATAAACTCTTCTTTCCTATTAATAATGAACCAATCTTGAGCGTCAGTTTTTGGTTTTAATGTTAGCTCTCAGGCATGTAACAAAACCATCTTTTCTTATTTACCCTCACATTTTTGGTTGGTTTATTTCGCAGATCATATGGAGAGAATATTTTGTGGGAATATAACTAACTGAAAATAATTTTCAATTTAATCATGTCAATAATACTACATTTATAACAAGTAAATAAAAACTTTACAGCATTTATTTTTAGAAATACTTACTTTTCATTATAAAAAAAACATATTATAATCTGCTGTTGTAATTTGTAAAATGTATAGGTTAGAATTTTCAATTGTCTTTTAAATGTTATTCAACGAACAAATTACCCCGTCGTCCCAGTGGCGCCCCCAAATTGATAGCCTTTTGTGGACACTTTTTGATACACAGAGTGTGTCCTCCTTTTACTCAACACTCCATAATATAAATACCAAAATTCCTAAAATAATCTATCGTAAACATATAAGTAGCGTTTCGGGACATATCTGAACAACTTGTGGACGCTCTCACTAATGAGTGGGCTGAGACTTGCTTTTAGTGTCGGTGCACACTTGTCTGTACACACACAGCCAAATATCAAAGCGAACATCACCAAACACACCTCTTTTCATAGGTGTGCATACAAAGATTTTACCAATAAAGAAACATAAGATTTTAAAATTGATTTTTTAAGAATTTTTCGTATGATTTCTTAATCTAGACAAATTTATCTATACTCTAATGCAGAGGTTCCCAAACTTTTTCGGTTTGGAAAACTTCAAAAATTCGAGAATTGGATATTCCAAGAAAATTGCCAAATAGTTTAATTAAATAATTCACGGCGCACTTATGCCGGACCGTCGCCGCTGCTCTCTGACATACATTTTATCCACTTACATTGATGGAAACAGTAGCAATAGCCAACATATTTCTACGATCTTGGGTGTCATAAAATAAGGCTTGATCCACATTATAGTGCCGGTCACAGTTCGTTCCCGGTCCGTTCGAGGTATGGTAAAATGTAAAATATTATCAAATGAGAAATGAGAAACAATGTGTGCATTGACACTTACATGCCAGTCAAGATCTAGTCCATTCCCGCTCCGCTACCGATCAGTAGATTCAAACTTCAAACATAGTGCCGGTCACGATTCGTTTTCGGCCTGTTCCAGGTCTAGTAAAATATTCGCAAATGAGAAACAATGTTTGTATTCACGCTTCCATGCCAGTCAAGATCCGGTCGACTCCCGCTCCGGTAAAAATTTCTTTCAAAGATATTTTGAACGAACCTAGGGCCGGAACTGGCATTTTTTGAGAGAGGGGTGTAAAATGATTTTTATTAAGCTTATATATCTCAATCTATCCAGAAAACTACTGTTATGTGCAGAAAAAGAAATATATTTATTTCTTTGATTACTGAACGTTATGAAGGGATCTTTATCTATATATCTATGCTATTATAAAATTGTAGTTTGTCTGTTTGCTTGTTTGTTTGTTCGGGCATCTTGTAAAAATAACTCAACTGGGTTTGCTGAATCTTTTTTTTGTTGCGAAGCCTATAGTTTGACTTAAAATCTGGTATACATATTATTTCCCTACATTGATAAAAACGGTAGATATAGTGGAAAAACTACTACTATGTTCACATAATAACTCAGTTTTTTTCACCGCATGCACCAAATATTAGATATTTGCATCAGCTTAGCTTTTATTCAAAATTCGAAATATGCCAATGTAATAGGTTCCAAAAAAAAATCATCCGATTTATCAAGTGTAATTTTACAGGATGTTTCATATATAGGATAGATGAAAGTTAGAGTGGAGTAGAATTACATGGATTTATAAAATCTTGAAAAAAAGTATATTAGGTGACCCGTAAGCAACTGCATATATATAATGTGGTTGAAATAAGGGGAAGTTATACGGGGTGGTTCAAACAGGTATATTGAGTGCACCGTAAATACTTAGTTGCATATATATATATATATATATATATATATATATATATATATATATATATATGCGGAATCCGAAACAAGGGTATTGTCTTGTTCCAGTAAAACTGAAATATGGAATATAAAACCCCTTTGGATTTACCCATGATCTCTTTAGGGTTTAAAGAGATTTCATTTGTAAAGATATTGAATGCACGAATTTCTGGAAATTCCAGTTCTATGACATATATTAAGCATAACGCTGAGCATGCGTCGCCGCTTTTTGAATACCTGTAATTATAGCAAAATTAAATTGTATTAGCTGGGAATTCCAGGTTAAACCTTTTTCGAATATTTCCCTTTAATTTTCTATTTGTCTAAATATTTGAATATAACTGTTTCAGTAGTTATATTGTTAACGCCCATCACTAAAATTCTGTTTTGTGATTTGGTACAGTCCCCCGCCCCTCCCGTGAATTGTCAATAGAAGAATATTTTTTCTGTCGTATGGATTTTGGTAGAACTTTACAGACATTAGTGAACAGATCTACAGCTTTGGCATTTTGATGTTAGAGAGTACTTAATGCCGGGCAGTCAGTTATTATCAGTGAAATTGACAAGTAAATCAGATATAGCTTGATTTTTTAAGCAAGACGATGACATTAGGGGCCCAAATTTGACAGCGTTGCCGATACGACCTCTGTTTTCCGAAATTAAAAGAAATGCAATACTGAGTGTTCGACTACAATTTACTGTAATAATTAATTTCATTATTATTTAAAATTCAATCAATAACAATTATCGAAATTTATTTCGCTTCTCTGGTGAAATTCTTAAAACATTTAATATTTTTCATCGTGAAATCACATAATATGATTTCTCCTTGTATGATTTGTGAATATGATTACTCTGTGGTGAAACCAACTTATTTCCTTAGAGCATAAGCTGAAAGCTTTAATTTCTGTATAACCACAGATCATACAGAGAAAATTTATAACTTCATTTTGGCATTTAGCTTACATTTATATTTGGTTAAGTTATTTATTTATTGAGATGAGGCCAAACTTGTAATTAACAAAAGTTGTAATTGATTTATATGTTAAGAAATTTAAAAGCAGCCAAAAGGGTGGATTTAGGACAATGGTAAAAAAGATTTTAAAATTGAATGTAAACAAATCAGAAAGTTCTTTATAATGGGCGAGTCCCCATTTTATTGGAATATTTGAGGTTAACAATCTCCAAACAAAATACATTTATGAGGTCATCGGTATCTGCTGCAGATAAATTGTAAATAACATAACTTGGCAACTGGAGAGGCATACAAAAGCACAATATATTCATTTATTGTAGCTGAATCAACCATTTTTAGGGTTCCATATATACAATATACGGATACCCTTATAATATCACTGAGGATTTCTGCCTCTGTCACAACACAGCCATTTTCTCCTAAACTACTCGACGGAAGAGGTTGAAATTTGGTATCAATGTATAGTTTGGTGACCCGATCAGGAGTACATATTGTAAAAGAAAAATTTTTGATTTTAGGGGTACTTCTGGGGGGAAAAACTAAAAAAATCGACCGTTCTCCCCCCCCCCTGATCTCCAAAACTACTGAGTCTAAAATTTTGAAAAAAATAGGAAATATAGAGCGTTGCCCGAACTTTACAGGAAAATTAAGGAGAAACCATTAATGTTAATTTTGGGGGCAAATTATAGAATTAAATAAAAATTTAAAAATAAAAAAAATTCCAATCGCATCATGTAATATATCAAATGGAAGGTCTCATTCTGAGGAACACAAATATATTTTTTTCATTTAAAAAAAATATATTTAAAAAGATATTAACGAAAATATACCAAAATTTACCCATTCCCCCCTTATCTCCGAAACTATAAAACGTAAAATTTGAAAAAAAAAATTATAGGTTCTGACCTGAAGTTTACTGGAAAAATAAGGAAAAACCTCTACTTTTAATTTTGAGGGGCCAATTACAGAATTAAATGGAAAATAAAAAATTAAAATTGTTTCTAACCCATCATGTTATATATCAAATGAAAGGGCTCATTACGACAAAAACAAATATATTTTTTTCATATTTTTAAAATAAATTAATTAAAAGATATTAACAAAAATATAAAAAAATTTACCCATTCCCCCCCCCTTATCTCCGAAACCATAAGCTGGAAAATTTTGAAAAAAAATGGAGGTATAGCCACTCACCTGAACTTTACAGGAAAATTAAGGAGAAACCCCTAATATTTATTTTGGGGGTGCAAATTATAGAATTAAATGGAAAATTTAAATTAAAATTGTTTCTAACCCATCATGTTATATATCAAATGAAAGGGCTTATTATGACGAAAACAAATATAATTTTTTCATATTTTTATAATAAATTAATTAAAAGATATTAACAAAAATATAAAAAATTTTACCCATCCCCCCCCTATCTCCGAAACCATAAGCTGGAAAATTTTGAAGAAACAATGGAGGTATAGCCGCACACCTGAACTTTACTGAAAAAATAAGGAAAAACCCCTAATATTATTTTGGGGGGCAAATTATAGAATTAAATGGAAAATATAAAATTAAAATTGTTTCTAACCCAGCATGTTATATATCAAATAAAAGGGCTCATGATGAAGAAAACAAATATATTTTTTCCATATTTATAAAATAAATTAATCAAAGATATTAACAAAAATATAAAAAATTTTACCCATTTCCCCCCTTATCTCCGAAACCATAAACTGAAAAATTTTGAACAACTGGAAGTATAGCCCTTCACCTGAACTTTACTGGAAAAATAAGAAGAAACCCCTAATATTCATTTTGGGGGGCAAATTGTAGAATTAAATGGAAAATAAAAAATTATAATTGTTTCTAACGGGTCATGTAATATATCAAATCCCAGGGCTCATTATGACGAATAGGTAAAAATATATTTTTTAAATTTTTTTAAAATGAATATTTTAAAATATATTAAAAAATATTTAAAAAAATAACCCATTCTCCCCGTTATTCCATAAACTCTAAGACCTCTTTTTTTTTATAGGAAAAATATGAAAAAAAACCTAATTCTATTATTTGGTCTCCAAATAATAGAATTAAACGGAAAATAAATTACTAGAAAACCCCCATAGTAATTTTAGGGACAATTTATGCAATTAAATGGAAAACGATTCATTCTCAAGTCTCTTCATTTCAATTTGTCCTCTTTGTCTAAATATCTTAGTACCATTAGGAGATTTTGTTTCAATTTAGGTAATACATTTGAGACTTTTTGAATATTCCAGAATTCTGTTCATGATTTTTCTGTTTTGAAAGGTCTGTTCAGGTAGAGAATATAATGGTTTACTCTTATTAAGATAAATATCTGAACATCAACAATTCATTGAAAAACGTTTCCCCCTAAATAACAAAGGTCAACATTTGAACTAAGCGGGAACAGGGCATGCCTTATAGTGTACTAGGGGTTTTTCGGGTCGCTGATTACGATGAAAGGGTCGGTTAATCTTCATCACGTCAGGTTCAAGGTCATTTAAAGGTCAAATCAAGGGATTTCTACCAAAAAATCAGAAAAATTTTTTGCATATGTTTTTGAGGTCTGTAAGTCCGAATCCGTAATTTGTTTGACCTTGCGCTTTATCTCAGAAGTCATTTAAAGGTCATGTGAAAGTCATTTGAAGGACAAATCGAGAGAGTTCTTCTAAAAAACCTTAAACAATTCATGCTTATATTTTTGAGGTCCCTGAGGTCCATAGTTTGTTTCAGATTTTCTAAGCCAGTTAAAGCAAGGCTATAATCCTAGCCAGTTAAGGCAAGGCCACTTAACCCTCGCCTTGAACACTTTTTGTAAGGACTTTAACTTGTCGCGTGGAGTCTACATTGGCCAAGTGTCCCATTAACCTATAACTACGCTTGCATGATGACGACGCCTGCGGGCTCGCTTTCCCACCCTGACCAGCCGCCAATTCTGGGTTTCTGAAGCAGTGTCTCGAATATTTTTTCAGTGTGGTTGCCATGAAGGCATGAAAGCCGCTACCCAGGGACTCCGCCGGATAGTGAAACAACTGCGTTGCCCACAGTCACCGCATGGAGATGTTCTGGGTGCAACCACACATTTTTTCAGATTTTTTTGCAGAATTCTCTCGATTTGACCTTCACATGATCTCTGGGAAAAAGCGAAAGGTCAAACAAACCATGGATTCGAACTTAGAGACCTTAAAAGCATGAGCAAGCATTTTTTAGATTTTATGGTAGACCTCTCTTGATTTGACCTTCAAATGATCAAATGACCTTTAAATAACCTCTGGGAAAAAGCGAAAGGTCAAACAAACTACGGATTCGGACTCAGAGACCTCAAAAACATTAGCATGATTTTTTTCAGATTTTTTGGTAGAACTCTCGATTTGGCCTTCAAGTGATCTTCAAATGACCTCTGACAAAAAGCGCAGTCAAATAAACTACGGATTCGGACTCAGAGACCTCAAAAACATAAGCAAGATTTTTCAGATTTTTTGGTAGAACTCTCTCGATTTGACCTTCAAATGCTCTTGACCCTGACGTGATGAAGGTCAACCGACCCTCTCATCGTAATCAGCGACACAAAAAAACCCTAGTACCCTATACGGCATGCCGTGTTCCAGCTTAGATTAAATGTTGACCTGTGTAATCAAAATTACATTCTCCTTCATGAACATTGTTTGCTTTATTGTAATTTGTTCATGAATGAACAGGGTTCTTAAATTAGTAAACTTTTTTCACATCTACAGTTATTTCATTGTTGTTTTGTATATTTGTCTTCTTTCTCAAGATGCCAACTGTTGATTGGACTTCGTCAATCTCAAAATCGACAATTTTCCATAACTTCTTGTCCAATAATATCGCTTCAGCTAATTAAATGAAACTCTGTGTTTGTTGCTTCTGATAGTCCTTCACTTTTTAAATTATAGGCCCTGTGTTTATTTTTTTAAGTCTGCCATTTGATAGTTGTAAACATGTAGATCAAAAGTACTAGGATCACAAAGTCTGAAATTCTTTCTATAGCCCTTAAAAGTTTATCTTTCATAGTATACATCTGTAAAGCCTTAATTCAATGACTTTGAGCACAGTAAGACTTAATCCACAGGTTGAGAACTATCAGTTTCTATAAAGCTGCTAAGCAACTCTATGGGTAAAAGAAATCAACATTGATAGATTGTATACTGAAATCATGTACTCTCATTGTAAGTACCCATGGAGACATTATATCCAGAACTGTGAAATACTTTTCTAGGTGGGAAATACTTTTCTAAGTGGTTTCTGGATTTCAGTGACATTCCTATTATTTTCAAAAACGTGGACAGCCTGTTATTGAAAATTATAAATAGAAAAGCATTGTGCCCATTTCATACAGCAAAAGTATTTTATGATTGATTTGCAAATTAAGCTAGACAAGATACAACATAAAATATACAGATTTTGTTTAATATTTTCAAATTAAAAATGAGGGCATATTATTGCAGCTTCCGGAAAGTTTAAACGTAAATGATTGAGAGTATAGATGGAAAGCCAAGATTTATTTATTAGTTGATAGTGTGCTTTCCAGAGAGATTGCATACTGGTTGTACATATAAATTTTTTGGCCTCAGATTTACATAATTTATAGGCGATCCATACGAGTAACTTTCTTCCAGTCTTTTGCATTTAAGATTAATTCGTTTTTGCTTTTAAATTGTAATCATTTATTTGGCACATTTTTTATATTTCAAATAGGTATAGACAAATTTGGTAGTATAATAAATAAAAATACAACAGTTTGCAAAATGTATTTATATATTAAGTTTTGGTAAAAGGTATGCCCAACAATGGAATTACTTAAAATGTTACAGCCTTCTGTAGATACAAAATATTTATTTAAATTTTTTTTTGATAATATATATTTATTCATTAACGCAGTCTTTGATAATTAATAATGTGATACAAAAAAACAAATAAACTTGAGTACAGTAATACCAGATCATCTAAGTCATGTTAACAATTTAAATCGTCTGCTTAACTGAAGCTAATTTTTACAGAATAATATTTTAATTTGTAAAGCTAGACATTGGGAAAATCGTCTATGGAGGTTAAAATAACGAACTTGAAGTTTATAGTTATGTGAGATGAAGGTAATTACCTAAATATGAAAGATTAAATTATATAATAAATTATATTATGTGATAAATTCAATGAGTAAATATTTTTACAAAATAGCATGATTAAAAGTGTTACATAATATAAAGTTATGCAAGGCCGCAGCCCGGAGTTTTTTTCGGGGAGATTACGACTGCAAAATTTATATTTTTGTTCATGTATTTCCAGGATATATAAAATTGTATAAGTATAAAATTTATTGTACTGAAAAATATGATTAATTAATTAAAATTCATTCTTGAAACAAAAAAATTTAAAAGCTCCCACTTTCTACGGGCTTGGTTAAAAGTTATTACTACATGAATCTTTTAAATATACAACACAATAAGGAAAGGATCAAACTTGCATGGATGATATTTGGATACAACTCATTAGTCTTCAAGTCAGTTTCTCTTAAGAAAAAAATATTTCATGAATGTGTTCTACCAGTTCTGGTATACAGTTGTAAAAACATAAATTTCTCATAAACTTCAAGTTACTTAAACGTCTATGGAAAGATGAGTATCAACAAGTCAAAAATAGAATTGAGTGGATAATGAAAAAGACCAAGGGAATATGTGCTGAGCAGGACATTTGCAAAAGAAGATAATAAATGGACAATAATAATCACACTTGAGTATCCCAGAAATGAATATGTAATAGAGACAAAACCATGAAATATTGTTAGAAAAGAGTTGCATATGATGTTATAATGTTTGTTTATAGATGTTAGTTGCCAATAATTCCAAAGAGTTGGAGAATATTTCATGGTGTATTCTATTCTCTTTTGGTCTATTTCAACCATGCATCACTTTTGGGTAACTTCAAGTTTTCATACAATTTCAGATTTTAGATTTTATATATATATATATATATATATATATATATATATATATATATATATAAATCTGTTATATAAGTTATTCCACCGACTTATATGAAAAAACCAAACAACAAATTCCCAGCTGAATCAGCATACACGTGTCGTCTCCAGTTACCTGCAGACGAACATCCGTGAGAACTGCAAGCGCTGCGACAGCTGAATCAGCAGTCTTAACTTATAAATTGTACATTTGCTTTGTGTCATTATTTATTATTACTTACAGTTCTGTCTAGTTTAGTTTAACACTCATTTTTGTCTTTTTTAATTGTTATAAAGTTTTATTATTATTTTCATTGTTATTTTCAATTTTATATTAAAAGTGATTCATTGTGTAACTTTAAATAAAATCTTTTTTAAAAAGAGAAATTTTGAAAGTGTGTCTAGCCAGATGGCGCCTTAAGCTAGAGGAATACAATTATAAGATTGAGTACAAGCCCGGAAAGGTAAACCAAAACGCAGATGCTCTTTCTCGCATCACAATAAACCATTTCCAGCAATGTGCTGATTTCCTTTCCAAAATAAAAATTTTCGCTAACAACGAAACTGACTCCGAACAACCTGAAAATTATGACAATGACGACGAACATGACGAAAGAGTCTACAAAACTGAATCCATAATCGATTACTCGAAAATTGAAATATCCAACTCTCAACTTTTACATAAGCGTATAGTTACGTTCTTTTGGCAAAACAAAACTAATGACTTACACGACAAAATTATGGATGACTTTTTCGAAGAAGAACCTAATTTTAGTCTTAATCTTAACATCATGGCTAGTAAAACTGTCAGGCATAGAAAGTACTTAGTTGTACCTTTGCCCTATGACCATGAAACTGTCGTCTCCCGTCTTTTCAAACATACTGCATACAAAAATTAATGTAGAACTTCCCATTCTTGAAATTTTATCCTTCATTCTCTCCGACAAAGAAATCAAACTCAAAATCTGCCAATACGTTGTTACAACTCGTACCGAAGTGGAAATTCCTATAATAATACAACAATACCACTGTGGTAAAAACAACCTCCATCGTGGCATTAACGAATACATTTGGACCTGCTTAATTAAAACTGTAGAACAATATATCAAATCTTGTGAAACTTGCCAAAAGGTAAAGTTCTGTAGGAAAAACTTAAATGTACCTTTTGTTATTACGGAAACATCCAAGACTCTTTTGAACGTATTAACATTGACATCTTCGAATATTCATCTAGAAATCATGCACTGACTATTAGGGACGAACTCACGAAATTTACGCAAGCCTATCCCATAAACGACAAAACAGCTTCAACTGTCGTAAACACCCTTCTGATTTTCTTTCAACATTACGGAACTCCACTTCGCATCCATTGTGACGATGGAGGTGAATTCGATAACACCTTAATGCGGGATTTATGCCAACTATACGAGATTCTCCAACATTCAACATCCCGAGTCAAACGGAGAATATAGACTCTATAAACAAAATTACTAGAGACCAACATCAAATTGAAAACATAATGAAACAACAATTATCTGTAACAACTTCGGTCATTAAGAGCCTTAGCACCACACTACAAAAATTTCAGTGCGAAGAGAAAATATTTTCGGAAAATATTGAAGCAATTAGGAAGTCAATTGAGTTCATTACAGACGATCTTGCTTTTTATGAACTTCAAGCCAATGTCTTAGATTTGTGTGAAAGCTTAATGAAAAGTTACGTATACATTGAAGATACTCTCAACGATGTATTAACTGCAGTCTCTTTCGCCCGTCTAAAAATTTTACATAGTTCAATTATAAACCCAGTAGATTTAGTCGATTCCCTTCAGAAAATTACAGTCACTTCATGAAAATAACTTACCACTTCAACCTATAATTCAAATGTTGCTATACATATACATCGATCTAATAGAATTCCGTTAGTCAATCCTGAAACTTATACACTGTACCGCCTGTATCCTATTCCAGTTTTGGATGATCGAACAGGATTTCACCACATTCTTCCAACAAAATTAAAATATATCGCGAGAGATGACGATTCGCTATTGTACGCATCTGACCTCAGTGACTGTAAGCCATTATCTAAAGAACATAAGATCTGTTATTCCACACACAATAGACAAAGAAGCCCTTTGTGAGGGACAGCTTCTTAGACAACTACAATCACATCCACCAACTTGTAAACCTGTAATATTATATGCCGAAGAGTATAATATTCAAGAAAGTGACCTGAACCTTTGGCTAATCTCGATTTCCGGATAGTTGCCCATCAACATCAAGTGCAAAGGAGAAGATGTCGTTACCCAATCCATATCGACAAATTCTCTATTGACCATCCAACTCAGTTGCAATGCCTTCAACGGTAACACCAGGGTCCATGACAGAAGGACCACCAACAACATTGACAACATCACACTTAGCAGTCATCCAGTCAGCATCCCCTACGACTGTTGCGACAACTGGCCAACCATCAGTCAGCTTCCAAAGTTGAAACCCATCAAACTACAGGAACTAGATGCCAGAGACCAGAATATCGCCAACCATAAGTTTAGCCAATACTCCAGGGAATTGAAAAAGCTAATAGCCCAACCATTTATGGAGAAATATATATATACAAATATATATCCACATATTTAGAACTATATCATTCAACGTATGACAGCCGTTTCGAACCAGGAGTTCTCGTCAGATACGCTTCCTCGAATGACAAGTTCTAAAGTGAAATACTTGGATGTTATACACATCAGTAAGACAACAGTCAGTGTATTGAACCTAATAGATGTCGGTGACATCTACCGTCTATTAAGTAATTTAAGTATATGAAGGCATACTATGCTATAACATATACCATACTCTTGACAGATGGTTCGAGTGTTTTATATAAAAACACATAAGTAAATATATATATACAAATATATATCCACATATTTAGAACTATATCATTCAACGTATGACAGCCGTTTCGAACCAGGAGTTCTCGTCAGATACGCTTCCTCGAATGACAAGTTCTAAAGTGAAATACTTGGATGTATATACGTTGAATGATATAGTTCTAAATATGTGGATATATATTTGTATATATATATATTTACTTATGTGTTTTTATATAAAACACTCGAACCATCTGTCAAGAGTATGGTATATGTTATAGCATAGTATGCCTTCATATACTTAAATTACTCAATAGACGGTAGATGTCACCGACATCTATTAGGTTCAATACACTGACTGTTGTCTTACTGATGTGTATAACATCCAAGTATTTCACTTTAGAACTTGTCATTCGAGGAAGCGTATCTGACGAGAACTCCTGGTTCGAAACGGCTGTCATACGTTGAATGATATAGTTCTAAATATGTGGATATATATTTGTATATATATATTTACTTATGTGTTTTTATATAAAACACTCGAACCATCTGTCAAGAGTATGGTATATGTTATAGCATAGTATGCCTTCATATACTTAAATTACTCAATAGACGGTAGATGTCACCGACATCTATTAGGTTCAATACACTGACTGTTGTCTTACTGATGTGTATAACATCCAAGTATTTCACTTTAGAACTTGTCATTCGAGGAAGCGTATCTGACGAGAACTCCTGGTTCGAAACGGCTGTCATACGTTGAATGATATAGTTCTAAATATGTGGATATATATTTGTATATATATATTTACTTATGTGTTTTTATATAAAACACTCGAACCATCTGTCAAGAGTATGGTATATGTTATAGCATAGTATGCCTTCATATACTTAAATTACTCAATAGACGGTAGATGTCACCGACATCTATTAGGTTCAATACACTGACTGTTGTCTTACTGATGTGTATAACATCCAAGTATTTCACTTTAGAACTTGTCATTCGAGGAAACGTATCTGACGAGAACTCCTGGTTCGAAACGGCTGTCATACGTTGAATGATATAGTTCTAAATATGTGGATATATATTTGTATATATATATATTTACTTATGTGTTTTTATATAAAACACTCGAACCATCTGTCAAGAGTATGGTATATGTTATAGCATAGTATGCCTTCATATACTTAAATTACTCAATAGACGGTAGATGTCACCGACATCTATTAGGTTCAATACACTGACTGTTGTCTTACTGATGTGTATAACATCCAAGTATTTCACTTTAGAACTTGTCATTCGAGGAAGCGTATCTGACGAGAACTCCTGGTTCGAAACGGCTGTCATACGTTGAATGATATAGTTCTAAATATGTGGATATATATTTGTATATATATATTTACTTATGTGTTTTTATATAAAACACTCGAACCATCTGTCAAGAGTATGGTATATTTTATAGCATAGTATGCCTTCATATACTTAAATTACTCAATAGACGGTAGATGTCACCGACATCTATTAGGTTCAATACACTGACTGTTGTCTTACTGATGTGTATAACATCCAAGTATTTCACTTTAGAACTTGTCATTCGAGGAAGCGTATCTGACGAGAACTCCTGGTTCGAAACGGCTGTCATACGTTGAATGATATAGTTCTAAATATGTGGATATATATTTGTAGATATATATATTTACTTATGTGTTTTTATATAAAACACTCGAACCATCTGTCAAGAGTATGGTATATGTTATAGCATAGTATGCCTTCATATACTTAAATTACTCAATAGACGGTAGATGTCACCGACATCTATTAGGTTCAATACACTGACTGTTGTCTTACTGATGTGTATAACATCCAAGTATTTCACTTTAGAACTTGTCATTCGAGGAAGCGTATCTGACGAGAACTCCTGGTTCGAAACGGCTGTCATACGTTGAATGATATAGTTCTAAATATGTGGATATATATTTGTATATATATATTTACTTATGTGTTTTTATATAAAACACTCGAACCATCTGTCAAGAGTATGGTATATGTTATAGCATAGTATGCCTTCATATACTTAAATTACTCAATAGACGGTAGATGTCACCGACATCTATTAGGTTCAATACACTGACTGTTGTCTTACTGATGTGTATAACATCCAAGTATTTCACTTTAGAACTTGTCATTCGAGGAAGCGTATCTGACGAGAACTCCTGGTTCGAAACGGCTGTCATACGTTGAATGATATAGTTCTAAATATGTGGATATATATTTGTATATATATATTTACTTATGTGTTTTTATATAAAACACTCGAACCATCTGTCAAGAGTATGGTATATTTTATAGCATAGTATGCCTTCATATACTTAAATTACTCAATAGACGGTAGATGTCACCGACATCTATTAGGTTCAATACACTGACATTTATGGAGAAGCACACTTTTTGGTTCAGTTCCATCACAATCACGACAACAACAATTGTGGTTACCCTCCTTGCTACGAACATAATCAGGAAGAAATTCCGAAGGTCCACTACGATCAGCCCTGCTGCCAATCCAGTACCACCACCAGGTCCATCAACCATCAAGTCCATGGTAAAGCTTCACAGCCTCCTAAGTCCTGTCGAGGATATCTATTTGCAGAACCTCCCTTAAAAGTCGATGCTGTAGCATCAAGTTTTTATTATGGATGGGAGTTGTTATATAAGTTATTCCATCGATTTATATGAATACACCAAGCAACAAGTTCCCAGTTGAATCAGCATACACTTGTCGTCTCCAGTTACCTGAAGACGAACATCCGTGAGAACTGCAAGCGCTGCGACAGCTTAGTCTTAACTTATAAATTGTACATTTGCCTTGTATCATTATTCATTATTACAGCTCTGTCTAGTTTAGATAATGACCGCGGAAGCCTCTCAGAACATTTCATTCGCCTCTACGGGGAGGATTTCTTTCAACTGTCTAAAACATACAGTAAACTTCTCATTCGAAAATCTCTGCATCTTTGTGATCTCGTTTTCCTTAAATCTTTCAGAACTCACAACATCATTCCGAACACTTTCAAACTAAAACATCACACCTTTTCACGTCCAATTTCCAGTATTCTTAACAAAGCAAGTTTCGCCCTATTACGAAATTTCATCCATTCAATGAGAAATCAACTTGACCAAACCAACCGAAATTTGTATCATTGTTACTCCTCATTACATACTTTCAACCCTCATCCAATTCTGTGGGACAATTTCGAGCGATAAAGCGGCACACTTGGCTCAAAAAGGAAACAGTGACTCAAAAACATAAACTAACAGGACTTATAACAAAACAAAAACCTGCTGTCACCTCACTCTCTCAGACGACTGTCCACAACTTTTCTGACTTCACCTTAGACTCTACCAGTTTACACGTCCTATCCAAAGGTTGCAATTTTGCAGTGACACCAAAAACTATCCCAACTGAAAGAATTATTTCTCAAGTTGAGGTAGCTTTGGTGGAACTAGCAGATATTGAGGCTGAAGATACTCGTCAAGACATTGCTAGAGTACTCCGCCTATCAAAGCCACCAAAATCAAACCTAACCTCCAACGAAAGACATGTATTAAAACAACTACGTGACAACGGTGACATAACTATTCTTCCTGCCGACAAAGGTAACGCGACTGTTCTTCTCAACACTAAGGACTATATTCACAAGATGAAATCTCTCCTCCACACTCCAGACTACGAAATAATTAACAATAATCCGACTACTTACTTAGAGAAAAAGACCAAGGAAATCATCAACACAACACATCTTCCTCTTGACGTCAAAAAGACCATCATTCCTCGTGAAAAATCTTCTAAAATTCCCAAAATTTACGGACTACCCCAGATTCATAAGCCGGACATTCCTCTTAGGCCCATTGTCAGTTCGGTACAATCCCCGACTCAAGAATTATCCCGGTACTTAGCCAAAACCCTTCAACCTCTAGCCGAACAAGCGTCCTCATACGTAAAAAACTCTTCTTCCTTTCTAGATATATTAGGCGCTTATAGAATTTCAGAAAATGATATCCTAGTTAGCTTGGATGTTGTATCTCTCTTCATCAATGTCCCCATTTCAGAAACGTTAGATATTCTAAAAACTAAACACAATATCTCTTCTGACATCATCAAACTGGTACAGCACTGTTCTTCTAACACATATTTTTCATTTCAAGACACTCTGTTCAAACAAGTACGTGGGGCCCCGATGGGTTCACCTCTTTCTCCAGTGCTTGCTAACATTTTCATGAAACAAATAGAAATCCAGGCCCTAAACTCGTTTAATTTAAAACCTTCCTGCTGGCTTAGATATGTTGATGATACTTTTGTCATTTGGCCTCATGGCAGAGAGTCGTTAGACTTCTTTCTACAACACCTCAATGGTATACATTATAACATTGAATTTACAATGGAAGTCGAATTCGATTCTTCGCTCCTGTTTCTTGATGTCCTCATAACAAAAACCAGCATGGCACATTCTCACATACAGTCTATAGAAAACCAACCCACACCAATCGATACTTAAATGCCCAATCACATCATCACCCTGCCCAGTTAAGTTCTGTAATGAAATCTTTGGCCCTTAGATCTATTCGCCTAACAGACATTGATAATACACAAGACGAACTTAATAAACTTCAACAAATCCTTCGACAAAACGGTTATCATCCAGACCACATTGATCGCATATTTCGTCAATCGCAACAACCCTCGAGTACACCAACCCCATCAGAAACAGACCAACAACACCCGAAAGCCTTCCTTCGAGGAGTCACTGACAAAATAGCACGAATCCTTCACCGACATCAAATAAAGACGATCTTCAACACTAGTCAAACTATAGCTAACTTAACCGGGAACCCTAAGGATAAAGTACCTAACGAGGATCGCGGAGTTTACGAAATTCCATGTCGCGATTGCCCACAAAGCTACATCGGTCGTACAAATAGGCGCGTCAACCATCGAGTATTTAAACATTCTTTGTCAGTTTGCAAAAAAAATCCGACTTCCGCTCTCGCGCATCATAATATCCAAACAGGACACTCTACTAACTTCGAGGGCAGTAGGACTATCGTATCTCTTAACTCCCTTAGGGCATCTACTATTCGCGAAGCAAATGAAATAGACAAAAGACCCCTCTGTCTAAACCGACGCGATGACAGCTCTCGCCTTCCCACAGCATGGACCTCCGTAATTGCCAGATTAAACAAAGCAGACACGCCTACCAACACCCGACCAATCACAACACAGTCTCATCACATGACATCCCTTTCTAACCCAGCGCTAACTATAAATAAAAGAAGCAGACCAGACTCAAATTCAGTTCAGTTACCTAGTGACTCTTGGGGAGTAGGCAGATTGAGGCCCCGAGTTCGATCTAGACTCGGGGCCTCAATATATATATATATATATATATATATATATATATATATATATATATTGAGCCTATATATATATATATATATATATATATATATATATATATAGGGTGTAAACGGTTTGAGTGCAAAGATAAAAAAGAACAATACTTCAGGCAAAAACAAATCAAAAAGCTTTATAACATTTTCTAAAATAAACTATAGTTTTGCCAAAAAGAACACATAAAGTTAGATTTTATGTAGCCCTTGCTACAGTGAATAATACAATAATTTCGATTTCAAAATGTCGGTAAATCTAAATATGTAAATACTCAATAGCTTATACATCTTCAATAGCCACATTAAAAATGAAAATTGATTATTTAAACTCGAAATATGCTTTTATAATTTAGTGTAAGTTTCTCCGAATAGATATGGTAACGTGGCATACAGACCAACTTATTTACTACATTTTTTACTTTAACGACGACTGAGAGTTACGATTGTTTTTTGCGATTTCGATTCTTGTAAATAAGAATATATAAACGGTAAAGTGATTTGAATGATATCTATTTGATGTAGACTTCGTGGTTTGCTTTCCATTGAATATATTTTTTAAATAAATAAAATCGGTTGTGATTAGTGTGTAAGTTCGAAAATTAAGAATAGTGCGACAGTATTTATTTGTGATAAATAATGGCCGATTATACAATTGGGGAAAGACATGACATGCTCTTAATTTATGGGGAAAGCAGACGTAATTGCAGAATAGCAAGAATGTTATACAGGGAAAGGTTTCCAAACAGACGCCTGCCCAATGCTAGGACATTCGTAGCTGTTTCGCAGAGGCTTCTGGAAACAGGTAGTATAATACCACAAATAAACAATCGCGGACCACAGCGACATAATCGTATCTTAGCTGCTGAGGATCAAATACTAAACCTTATCGACATCAACCCATATCGTAGCACACGGAATATTAGAAGTGAGCTGCAAATTTCTCACACTGTTGTTCATAGAACATTACGGGAACAATTGCTCTATCCATATCACATGCAGCGGGTGCAAGGGCTTTCAATTGATGATTTTCAACCAAGACTCAATTTCTGTCGTTGGTTCCTCAGAAAACATCGACAATTTCCTAATTTTGTGAACAATATTTTAACAACAGATGAAGCAAGTTTTAATAGGAATGGTATAATAAATTTTCATAATACGCATTCGTGGTGTGAGGTAAATCCGCACGAAATTCGCCAGTCAGTATTTCAACACCAATTCTCAGTTAACGTATGGGCTGGAATAGTTGGTGACTACTTGGTTGGGCCATTTATACTGCCTGCACCTTTGACAGGTGAGAATTACCTTTATTTTTTGAACAACACGCTACCAGATTTGTTAGATGAAGTGAACCTACAAACACGTTCCAATCTGTGGTACTTACATGACGGAGCACCTGCCCATGCAAGTCATCAAGTTGTCGACTTCTTCAATAGAACATTTCCCCGTCGTTGGATTGGTCGAAACGGACATATACGTTAGCCAGCAAGATCTCCTGATCTCAATCCTTTAGATTTCTACTTATGGGGACACATGAAAAGTAAGGTTTACACGACTCCAATTATTGACGAGAATGACCTTAGACCAAGCATTTTTGACGCTGCTGACGAAATCCGAAATATTCCAGGAATTTTTTCTCGCATACGTGAAAATTGTTTTAAACGGTGTCGTGCTTGTGTCGATAGTAATGGTGGGCATTTTGAACATTTGCTGTGAATAATCCGTTGTTTCAACTCAGTTCTATCATTAGAATAAATTCGGTAAGTAGGATTACATATTTACTTGTCTAATATAAATAATATTAATTAAATCAATAATAATGACTCTTCGAATCATTTAACTGGTAAAAAACTACATATACAGATCTCTTGAGTTGAATATCATATTTACCCAACTTTGTATAATTGCATAAATGAAACCGCCAACTACAAATTATAATTGCAATACCTTGTATTAAAAACGTAAATATTTTCAAAAAAATATTTCATACATTTTTATTTAATTCTAAGGTCAATATCATCAGTCAATACAAAAACACAGGTGTTTATTTTTTTGTCGGCGTAGTCATTCCTTTATTATTCGCGCTAAGAGTGAATCTGCTTCGAACGCGAGCGACGTTGCCGGATTGACAATAATTTACTTAATATGTTTTAGGGATTTTCTTGGTTATTAAGGCCTACTGACCATAGTGGTATAAGAGTTTCTTGTTTAATTTGGTGTATACTACCTCCACCTAAAATATATGCACTCAAACTATTTACACCCTGTATATTATAATAAACTGTAATAGACTGTATAAAAAGTGTAATTGAATTTAATTTAGAATTTATATTTTCTCAGGGTCTTTCTCGCTTGGGTTCACGTTTCCAGATATTAAATAAATAAATTTTATACTTATCTTGTTTATCTTACAAGTCTCTCTTTCTTCTCAGTTACACTAACACTTTTTAAAATTTTGAAATTATATTTGCACTTTATTTTTCTGTTTTAAGATTTTAAATTACCAATAATAAAATTTTCAAATTTTCAATTAAGTTACAATTTATTTAAAATTTTCTACAATACAATTTTGATATAATCTTGCTTTTAAAATAAAATAAATTTCCTGGGCACTTAAATATTCTTAAATTTCTATTAACTTGTTACAAAAATGTTTTAATCCTTCAAACACAGATATTTATTATACTAAATTTTAAAAAACTTTATTACTATCACGATTGACTATATATATTTTTTTATAATCTGTTTATTAAATAATGTTTCAAAAACTCACAGTTGCCTGGCTTTAATTTCACTTCTCCTTGCTTTGGTTCTGAATAATACTTCCTGATTTCTGACTTTTGTAATACAAAATTATTCTGTTTTTTTTTAATTGACTTTTCGGACTGTTGTACCAATACTTATTTTCTTCCCCAAAATGATTTTATTTCTCCATCCAATGTATTCCAAATAATTCCTTTTATGAAATATTTATTATTATCATTTCAAATTGTTTGTCAAAATACTTCAAAAATTTACTTCAATTAAATCTCTTGTCTAGTTGACATGGAATGATACCATAGATCATTTATCTTGTTGTCATAGAAACGTAATTTTACGATAACGAAATTTTGAACTGCTCTGGTCGACGCTTGGTGATCAAAGAGAATCTTTCAATGTCAGATTTTCTATTTATGTAATATAATTTGCCACCTGCTATTTCCATTTCCGCTTTTATTTATTTTATTAATTTCCAAATATTTTTCTTTTACATCATATGCAAAAATCTAAACAAATTTTAATTTAAATTTCAATACCGTT
Organism: Octodonta nipae; assembly: GCA_034190945.1. Classification (NCBI taxonomy): domain Eukaryota; kingdom Metazoa; phylum Arthropoda; class Insecta; order Coleoptera; family Chrysomelidae; genus Octodonta; species Octodonta nipae. Next base: position 58,922,234 of record CM067220.1, read on the forward strand.
TACTCTCATAAATTTTATCTAAATCATTTAATTCATATTTAAAAAAAACATTGATTTGACACTTGTCACCTCTTACCACCAGTCATTTAACAGGTACTTTAAAAAAATTGGATTTTATTAAAATTTAGACTTAATATCTTTTGAACTATTGAATTTTTATAAACTATGCTCTAAGCTCTTTCTATTGGTATAAATTTCTTTACTGTTCCATCATTTCTTTAAACTTATAACGGTTTTTACAATTTCGACGTTTCAATTCTCTCTTTATTTAACAAATTTATGTATTTAAAACTTAATTTTGATCTAAAATGTGTTATATTCAGTGTTCTCATGGCCTAATATGTGATCTATACATGTTTTACAAACTCTACTCTGATTTTTATAAGTGAATTTAACCTTTTTGCTGTTTGACCTAAATATGACTCCCTGCATAGATTTCTTTATGTAAGTATTCAAATTCTATTAAAATCTGCATGATAGAATATCTAACTTTATATGCCACCTTTTATCCTTTCAACAATTTGCATTTGAAACATTCTTTTTTACATTGTTTGTATTTTTAGGTTAACTCTTTCTTTGATATGATTCCTGCAATTTAATTTCTTTGTTATTATGTATGCATTTTATTTACATTTTCCCAATCATTTAATTATTCAAATTGTTAAACTTTTATATTATCTTATGTCTGTTTAAAGCCATTACAAATTTCCCCAAAATTTTACAGAATAAATCTTTTAGTTTTAACTTAAGAATTTATTTTGCTGAAATTTTTTAATACTCTCTTAATATCTATATTTTTTTAACCTTTTATATTTATTATTTTTTTTTTATTTAATTTTTTTAGCTATCAAGAACATCAATTAACAAACAAAACGATTAACAAATTAACAAGAAAACTCAATAAATTCATATAAACACATCAACTGATGAACTCTCAACAAATCTACAACTACTGGTATAATTATTTACAAAATTATCCAAGATATGCTGTCCAAAATTTTCATTTATGGAATCAACATTCTTAGTAGTTTATTTATGCTTTTAGTTCATAAGTTTCTTCTTCTCTTTGTAATTTTACTCAACACTCTCATTTTCCCTTTTCTTTAACTTTATTTGCTTCCATTCCATCTCCATACTTTCTCTTGCTATTTTTATGATTCTTGCCTACAGGATAATTTATATTTCTTCATAAATTACCGCATTTTTACCACATTATTTATTTATTTCAACTCCTTATCTGTACCTTAGTACCTTTTATTTCATCATTATTTCATACCTTTTTATAATTCTTTTATTTTAACCGCATTTATATCATATATTCATTTATAATTCACCATATTTTGAAATACTTGTTATCATCCTCTTTCTTTTTGCCTACACTGTCTCCACACAAATCATTCACTGTCTACAATCTTACCTATCCATCATCTACATTCTTATTTATCTTATTCATTTTCACTCTGAATATATAGTTTTAAATTTCTTTACTTCACTTCTTTTTAATTATTTATTGTTGTTTTCTATTTATATTTTGTACAATATGGATTTTAATTACTTTATTTTATATATAATAATTGAAAATACTATCAATGTTGTATATTCCTTTGATCTTCTCTGTCTTGATGTCCACTAACTCACAACTGTTCACTCCATCTTTTGTTTTTACCATATAAGTTCTGATTATGATGATACTTCCCTTAAGATGAACCTTTACTTATTTTCAATTTGCTTATTTTCTTATCTTGCTCTTTTATTAATTTTCATTTCCATGTTCCTGTGCTAATGTTGGTCTTTCATCCATACTTCCTGATCTATATTGATATTTTATATCTTTTTCCTGGTTTTCCAGTTTACTTTTGGGTTTATTCCCCAGTAATATATTGTGTTCTGATGAGTTTCCCCACAAAACTTTCCACATTTTTCCATATATCTGCTCATCTTCATATATTCTTGCTCATGCTTCATATTATTAATGCTTGGTTTCATGTACTCTGTTTGATAATTTATTTTACTCATAATTGTTAACAAAAATCCTATTTTTCCCCACTGTATATTCATTTTCATTTCATTTTCACCTCCATAATTTACATATTTTTCTATTAACTTCAATTTTTCATATAATTTCATTTTTATACTATGTTCTGGTATAACCTCTTCATTTTTTATTTGTGTTCCTTCTTTTTCCTGATCATTTTGAATTTTAACTTCTTCCCCAAATTTTGCTCTTTCTTCTTGTAATGTGGTATTTTCATATTTTTCTTCAGCCTTGTCCAAATTTGAATCATCTTCTTGGTTTTCTTGACCTTTACATCGTTCTATAAATTTGTGTCATATGATTTTTCATGTCTAGTACCGCTTGTTTAATATTATTCTCCATTGTTTTGCAATTTTCATTCATTTCTCTTTTAAAATCTTCTAGATTCTTCTCCATATCTCCTTTCAATTGTTTATAATTTTCATCCATTCTTGAGCTTATTTTTCCTATATCTTGTTTTAAATCTTGTTTTATATCTGACATATTAGAATTTATATTTCCCATTTCTTGCACCATTCTCTTCATCATTTCCATCAATTGTAGATTCCCATCAGATCCACTTCCTATATTTCCTTCTGATCTTGTTTCCTCTGGTTGGCCTTCTACTATCACATGCTCTGAAATTATTTGAATATTTTGATCCTCCATTTGCTCTTCACTTCCAATTCCTTCTTGTCTGTCTTCAGTTCCCTGCATATCCTGCTCCATTCCTCAGACATATGTTCTTCTGGATTATCCACTGATTTTGTCGCTCTAGTTTTTATCATTTTAATAAATTATTTTCAACACAATTTCTTTATTTATTATTATATATTAATCAAATTTATTATTATTGTTTTTCTTTATGAATTATATTGTTTCTTTACCCACCAAATCTTTCGAAATTGCAAAAATCAATAGTTTTATAATATCAAATATTCTTACCATTTCTATATTCAACCAAAATTACCAGACAGTTTGCTTTATATTTATTTGGAAATTTATTTTGTTTCTTTCTTTATTTATTTATTTAACTCTGCTATTTCTTTTATAATTCACTTGGAGCTATCAGTGTTGTAGACATTTAACCTTGTATATCTGTAAAGACCACACAATAAACTACACCAGTATGACTCAATTATAAAAATCTGAAGCTTTGTGCCCTAACAGCATACCATAATTCACCACAATCAAATGCTGCTTTAGCAAAGAAGCTGTCATCTTCATGAAGTAAACCATTATAATAGCTCGGCAGTTGTGATGGCATTGAAAGTGAAATATTAAAGTTTGACTTTAGGATATAAAACTTTTGTGTTCTTACATCTGTGGCACAAATCTAACGCTTGCAATCCAGACCGTAGGGGCTCTGGATCATTTTTGGCTGCTGAGTTAAATCAGGCTCAGCTTCGCATTGTTCAAGATCAAATTTTTCTAAAGAGATTTCCCTTCTTCGAGAACGAAAACTTTTGCCCAAATCGCTTCGTAAACTTTCGCCGTTTTTTGATGAACAGGGAACTCTTAGAGTTGGTAGTAGATTGGCTAATGCTCCATTGCCGTTTGATACTAAATTTCCCGCACTGCTACCAAGTAAAAGTCGTTTGACTAATCTAATTGTCGAAGATTGTCATGTCACCAATCTTCACGCAGGAATCCAAACGCTCAATTTCTTTTGCAGCAACGATTTTGGATTCTATCCGCAAAGAAAGTAATTCGTAGTGTCATTTCTAAATGTGTTTCTTGTTGGAAGCTCTATCCTTCTGCTTACCAACCCTTCATGGGAAATTTGCCCATTTCCCGCGTTTCACAATTGAAACCATTTTCTCATGTTGGAGTAGATTTTGCTGGTCCCTTCCCTATAACTATGGCTAAAACTAGAGGGTTTAAAACTTTAAAGGCTTATCTGTGCCTGTTTAAGTGCTTTGCAACGAAAGCTGTTCATCTAGAACTCGTATCAGATTTGTCTGCTGATGCGTTCTTGGCAGCTTTGCGACGATTCATTGCACGTCGTGGTCGATGTAGCGATATCTATAGTGATTGTGGTACTAATTTTGTGTGTGCTCACAAGCAGATCTTGAAAGCTTTTAGAGCTACTGCTTCACGAGAAACCAACTCTTGGCATTTCAATCCCCCTTCGGCTCCTCACTTTGGAGGACTATGGGAGAGCGGAATTAAATCCGTTATAGCTCACTTAAGACGTGTCGTTGGAGATCAAATCCTAACCTACGAAGAACTTTCTATTGTATTTGCACAGGTCGAAGCAGTTTTAAAATCGCGACCTATAATCCCTTGTAGCAACGATCCAGCGGATCTTACCGCCTTGACTCCTGGAATGTTTCTTACAATGGAACCTTTAACAGCACCTCCTGAATCTGATTTCTTATCTGTCCCATCTAATCGTCTCAACAGATGGCAGTTACTGCGTCGATTGCATCAAGCATTCTGGAAACGTTTGTCGCAAGAATATTTACATACTCTTCATCAACGGAGCAAATGGACTGATCCCTCGGAGGTTGTTAAGCCAGGTACTCTTGTGATTTGAAGCAAGACACTTCCCCTCCTTCGAATTGGCCATTAGGGCGCATTATTAATGTACATCCTGGAGGTGATGGTGTTCTACGCGTTGCTACAGTTAGAACTGCAAGTGGTACTTTGAAGCGACCTCTTGTAAAGCTCTGTCCACTGCCAGTGGACCCTTAGTTTTGAAATTAGTAATTCAAGGCTGGCGGAATGTTGCGTTCCCGCAATTTATTTAGTGTATTGTTTTAAATTTGATTGAATTACTTCATTGATTTTTAAACTTCTGCACCTTTTCCAAAACCTTTCGTCGCGCTAATGCTAATTTTAAGTTTTTTTGCATGTAAAATATAGACAGTATTCGGGATTCGTGTATTGACTTCCAAGCTATTTGGACGCTTTTGATTCCGTCTTAAGACGGCTCCTTTTTGTTGTTATTGTGTTACGGTTTCGCGAGTTATAGTTCCGGTCGTAACAACCGCTAAACCGCTTTCATTTTGTTGCTTCTGTGTTTGCAAAAGCGCATCGTTTGTTGTTAAACCCGAATTTTTGTTTGTTCAATCAATGAACATTACGTCGCTATTTTTTGTGTAACGTGTTGTCCAGATAAAGCTCTAAAAAACAGTTTCTGCCGCTGCGGGGCTAGCCTCTGAAGAAAGAAGAACCAAGAAAACACCACCTGCAGAGCTTCGACGTAAAAGGTTAGTGATTAACTTTATTTGGTGTATTAATTTACGCCACGGCACGTGTTTTATTGATTGTTCCGCTAAAGGTCCTTCGTCAATTACATACTTGCATTGAACCAGCATTGAACTAAAACCGCAACACCTAATTCAGACATTTTTTTTGGATATTATATGTAATGTGCCATAGAAGACATTACATTCACTAAAAATGCAGTGTAAAGATATTTTAAGCTATTATTATTTTCTATGAAATTAGTTTTAAGGATAGATTTTTAAGGGTTTATTTGTTGGAAAAAATATAATTAGCATTCCAGCAGATATAGGAATATGTAACTCATAGTATTTATTAATTATGTTATTTATTCAAGCATTGATTAGCTCATGAAATGTTTATTTCTTCATTTTTATGAAAAGAGGTAGTTTTCATCCCTAAACAGCAGGGAGCACACAACGTACATAAATAACTTTTGATGAAGAGGTTACGACAAGCTTAATTCCAAATTTTCATGCAAATCCATGTTGTCCGAAAAAATTGCCAGGTAATAGGCGAATTTTATCGTTGGTTGTTGTACTAACATTGGTTGTACCTTCAGACGCGTCAACCATCGTGTATATGAATACCCTCTGTCAGTCCGTAAGAAGATCCGATTTCAGCTCTCGCTCAGGATTATATCCATTCAACTTCAAGAGAAGTCGACTATCATATCCCTCAATTCACTTAGGACATCCACTATTTCCGAAGCTATAGAAATAGAGACCCCTTAGTCTCAACGAAAGCGATGATACCACTCGCCTTCCTACAGCATGGAACTCGGTAATAGCCAGACGAAACAAATCAGAAGTTCATTAAACGGTTATAGACTTCTTCGAAGAGATGCGGTTAGTAGGATGCGGCCAGCTAAGAAAAATGTGAAAAAAACGGCATAAACAAACAAAAGCGCATCTATTTATTTCCAGCACTAATGTCAAAATGTGTCACTAATTTCGCTTATTCGACAGTTCTTGGACCACAGCCGTTATGGGTGGTAGCCGCAAATTAAAAGACCGAGAAACATGCTTATATGTCGAATCCGAAAATATGGAATTCTAGCTCAATAAGTACAAAATCTTGCAACAGCTTTGTCGTAGGAGCACAGAAAAGTTTAATGACGACTACAGTTGCTTCGTAACTTCTAACGACTGTATGAATAGTTTGTGTGAAAAAACTGCAAAAATCTGAGAATGGTGATAATAAAAATTCTTTAACTTATTTCAAATGAAACTCCATTAAAGTTAAATTTTAAATTGTGAGAACAAGACATTTAAGATCACAGAAATTATTGTTTTAAGTAAGCTAAACAATTGAAAATGACAGCTTAATATCATAGAGCTTGTACTTGTGGAGGTAGCCTGCAATGCACAAATATTGTGCCATGGCGAGAATCGATTTGGAGCTGTATCCTATGAGCTATCTGCAGTATGTTGTGTATTGGCTGCACCTACCAGAGGCGGATCTAGAGGGGTAGTGATAGGGGGGATCGCCCCTCCGAGTGCCTCAAGGGCATTGAGTTTAACATTACAACTAGAAACATCTAACTTCGAACAGCTTAAAATAAAGTATTTTCTGTGGTTTTAAACGGAACATAGAATATTTTAATACTATGGGTCAATACATCAAAAACCATAGGGCAATCCGCCCCTACTTAGGTCAATTTCGTATGAGATCGCCTCCTCTGAGGCACGAAATCGCCCCATCCCCTGGAGCTGATTTTTGGAACCGCTCTTGGCACGTACCAATCAAGTGTAATAGCCCCTTGCTCTATCTATTACAAGCTACCTCTAGAAGTATATGCTCAAAGATTATCCCAATAATGAAATAACATCTTTATGATATTTACTGTTACAATAAACTGAAAAAAAGAAATGAAAAAACCTTAACCTGGTGTAAAAATTGTTTTGAACTCACGGAGTCCGTAATAATATGTTGATGTATATTGCGTTACACTTATATTTGTGTTGTAAGGTTGCGATTCTTTATCACAAATCGTTGTCAAACTGTTTTTTTTTTTCTATTGCAGTTTGTAGAAATATTAGTTCGCTTGACTTTTCTTACAATGACTTTGAAGTTTTCTTTTTAATGTTAGTTTGGCAGAGTCTGTTGTCATGACAGAATCAACATACATTTCCAATTACCCATTGACATTAATAGAATTACTACCATTTTGTAAAATTTTGACATGGGTTTTTGTTGGTCCCCTGTTTTGAGCAACAATTTATTTATTTATTTTTTCTTTTTACAAACACCAAATAGGTAATTACATGTGAAGGGTTAATAACACAAAAGTATGTGACAATATCACAGATATGTCAAGATCGTAAACGGTTTGCATCGTGATGCAGCAATAATATGCGCCTAAACTCATCAAATTTGATGTAGAATAGGTCAGGAACTGCTCATGGACAGCATATCATTGCAGACAATGAGTATATAAGTGAATATCGAAACGCTTCCGTTGTTAATGTAGAAGACATTAGATGAGAGCAATCTTAAGCAAATTTTGGAGACCTTGAGCTTAATGTTATTAATCAATGCACAATCGGGATATTTTCTGGTATATAGAATGATATATATATATATATATATATATATATATATTCAATTTAAAATTATAAAACTAATATTCACTTTCACTTTTCTAGAACTTTATTTACATTAAAACAGCTGATTCAAATACAATAACAATCCCATATACGCTAGTCGTCGCGGTATAACTGCCCCGGCGATCGTGGCGTGCTTCCTTTATAACACCAGCGTCGAATTCTCCAGTAAAAATCATCATCACTCCTTCCGCTGCCGAGTCTTTTCGAGAATCGTTTTTTTTTATCTTAAAGCGTTTGTTGTCGTACTGAAATGAACAGGGTCGGCTTTGGGTAAATTTCGTAACACTGCCCTCCCTTTAATTCTGATCGTCCCGATCAGAAACATCCCCTCCATGGTAGGGAGCGAGTCGATCTAAATGAACCACCTTCAATTTAGCCTTGGGATTTCGACGGATCCGGTAGACGACGTCATTGAGCCTCTTGACCAGCTCGTATGGACCATCCCAGGCGGGTGTAGGCTTTGGGGATTTACCCTTGCTCCGTTGGGGGTTGTACAGCCAGACGTTGTCCCTCTCCTGGAACCCGACTGAATTGGCCTTGAGGTCGTATCGCGTCTTCATCCGGTCACTGGTGGCCAACATCTGCGTTCGAGCTAATTCGTGTATTGCCATGTCGGAGCTGGTAGGCATAATCGTCGATGTCTTGGGGAGGTTCTTCGGGGGAGACAAATGCCAAGTCGCATGGTAATCGCAGCTCCTTTCCGAATAGGACCCTGGCTGGGGTCAGGCCTGTACTATTATATATAATAGTACAGGCCTGTATACAGCAGAGCGATATGCCAACAGGAATAGGGGAATATGCTCATCCCAATCACGCTGGTTATTGCTGACAACCTTGGATAGGTGTTGTTCCAAGGTCCTGTTGAATCTTTCCACCATTCCGTCTGACTGTGGGTGTAATGGTGTTGTTCTCGTTTTCCTGATCCCCAACATCGTGCTGACCTTCTGGAATACATTCTATTCGAAGTTACGCCCCTGGTCTGAATGTAGTTCCATCGGGACGCCAAACCTGCTAAATAGTTGTTATATTAGCACCGTCGCTACTGTGGTTGGGTATCGCATATGCCTCAGGCCATTTGCTGAAGTAATCCATTGCGACCAGAATGTATTTGTTCCCCCTCTCAGACTCGGGAAACGGATCGGCGACATCGATGGCAATTTTCTCAAATGGGACACCCACATTGTACTGCTGCATTCTGCCCTTGGTCCGGGTCTTCGGTCCCTTACTGGTCCTGGATGCACTGTTCCGTTCTCCAGTCTTCATTGGCCTGCACTCGGATCTGCCTGATGGAGATACCCTCTCGTTGTTCCGTCTTCAGACAATGCTTGCATTCCTCTCTACAGGGTCTTCTGGATAGAGCATCGGCATTATTGTGCAACCGGCCGGCACGGTGTTCCACCTTGAAGTCGTATTGCTGTAATTTCTCCATCCATCTGGCCAGTTGTCCTTCCGGTGTCTTCATGTCCAGCAGCCATTTGAGTGCGGCATGATCTGTTCGGATTAAGAAATGGCGACCATAGAGGTATTTGTTCTTTTCTGGTGACGCAATAATTTCTTACTGGTTTCGAGAATCCACGGCTGTAGTACTCGATCACCCTCTCTTCACCATCTTGCACCTGGGATAGGACGGCCCCCAAACCGGTGTTGCTGGCGTCGGTGTCTAAGATGAACTTGCCGGACTGTGTAGGAAAGGCTAGGATTGGGCTGGAACATAGTGCTGCCTTCAGTCGTCTGAAAGATGTTTCGCAATCCTGATTCCAATGGAAGGTCTCTTTCTCAGTGGTCTGCCGATAGAGAGGGGCGGCGATGGTGGCAAATCCCTCAACAAAACGCCGGTAGTATGAACAGAGGCCCAAGAAGCTTCGGAGTTCATGTTTGTCTCTTGGAACTAGCCAATCACGGATGGCTGCTATCTTGTCTTCGTTGTTGCGGATTCCTGACTCGGACACGAAGTGGCCCAAAAACTCTACTTTTTTTGGAACAAGGAGCACTTCTTCGGGTTGAGTCTCAGGTTGGCATTATTAATTCTGGAGAATACTTCGCCCAGGTTCTTCAGATGGTCGTCGAATGTCTGGCCCATGACTAGAATGTCGTCGAGGTATACTAAGCACGTCCTCCATGTTAACCCGCTCAGTACATACTCCATTAGCCTCTCAAATGTAGCGGGTGCATTACATAACCCAAAGGGCATAACCGTGAACTGAAACAGCCCTTTACTGGTGGAGAACGCTGTCTTTTTAGGTCTAGTGTGGAGAACCAACGGGAGCCTGCTAGTGTGGTCAAAGTGTCATCGATTCAGGGTAGTCATTCAGCTTTCTGTAATCCACACAAAATCGGGTGGTTCCATCCTTCTTTTTAACTAGCACGACGGGAGCAGACCATGGGCTGATGGATGGCTCAATAACTCCATTTTGTAACATGGACTCGATGTTTTTCTCGACTGCCTGTTGTTGCCCCAATGGTAGTCGTCTAGGTGGTATTCTGATGGGTTAAGCCTTTCCGGTATCTATTCGATGATGTTGGTGCGACCGGTGGATCCATTTTTACCGTTAAAAATGCCAGTGTTTTGTGATAAATTGGTTGGCTTTCTTCTGGTTCTCTGGTGTCAAGTGTGTCAAATGGTCAGCAAACTGTTGTAGGAACTCTTTACTGGGCCCTGTCTCCTTCACCGACGTCTGGTACTCTTCTTCGCAATTGATGACGGTCTCTACTTGCTCGAAACAAGCTATCTCTTGACCATTGGCAATTCTGATGTCGTTGTTGGACAAATTCAGGACTCTGATTGGTATATCTCGTCCGGTTTTAACTATAGCCCGTCCAACTAAGTAGTCATGAGCTGAGTATACGGGCTCCACCATTCCAACGCATATATATATATATATATATATATATATATATATATATATATATATATATATATATATATATATATATGTATAAAGATAACAGCATGGGTCTTTGTCCTAGTGCTCAAAGAACACAGATGGAAGGTTACCATCATTAATCTATTAGATGCCATCAAGGGATATATCCAATTCCTTTTCACTTAGAGGTAGCTTAGAAAACGTTTTTGGACTTTTTCAATTTCATTGCTTTGGGAGTAGCAATTTGGTGAGCTGATGTTGGGCGTATACTCAAGACGAGGTCTCACCATAGATGTATAAAGTATTATGTTGTTTTTACACTCAAATCTTTGCGATTACGGATGACAAATCCAAGTACTTTGCATGCTTTGTTTATCAGGTACTTGAAACGGGTATTGAATTTTAAGTTATGTTGAAAGACTGCCCCTAGATCTTCAATCTCCTTACACCACTTAACCTTACAATTTCCAATGTAATAATCTTTAATAGCTGCATTGACTTTTCGGGAGAAGGAATGAACACAACATTTTTCGGTATTTAAAAACATTTTGTTTTTTCTAAACCAGATGAGCGCCATGTTCAAGTCAATTTGAAATGCAATAACATCATTTATGCTATTAATAGGTTTAAACAGTTTGAAATTGTCAACAAACAAGAACCCCAACGCAAGTTCTCGAGGTATCAGATAAGTCATTAATAGAAATCAAAAACAAGAGAGGATCCAAGATGCTACCCTGGGGTACTCCTGAGCGAGCTGCAAATATATTGATGGGAGAAGACATTACCTATCTTTACCCTTTGGGTTCGTGCGAGTAACTTTTTCATCATTAGCTATTTCAGGGGCGACTTGGTGGAAATATTTGAAGAACAAATATTTTTTATAAAAGAGAATTTAACTTTAGTTAGTGGCGTTGTGTGCACGATATATTCACTATTTTGGAACACTCTTTTGAACCCTTAGATGAATTATTAAGCGACATAAACTAATTATACAATTCACATTAGAAATGAAGCAGTTTAACAAACTACATCTCTTAGATATTTTAATATCGAAATCATGATCTTCTTATGATACAGAAGTCCACAAAAAGCCTACTCACACTAGGATGTATCTCTCTTTCTCTGAATATGATATAGCAAAAACCAGCTATAATGGTATCAATAAATTTAATGAAGACAAAAAATATTTATAGAAATGTGCTAACAATTAACCTAAAGAAATCATGATCGAAAAGTTAGAAAAAACTGAAGTTTAAAAAGGAATACACTAAAATCAATTATATCAAAAAATAAACCAAATAATACAACCCAAAACTCAAAAAAATTGTTAACATTTTTTTAACTGCCCGCCAACATTTCCCACTTGTCTGAGTGGTGTATCGAAAAAAAAAAACATTTTCTCGTTCTCTTCTTGTTTGAGCTTATCTTTAAGTGATTTATGGAAAATTATATGTGTATTTTGGTTTCGTTTTATCTGGTTGGTGCGTTCTCGCAATTTGTTTAGTGTATTGTTTAAATTTGATTGAATTACTTCACTGATTTTTAAACTTCTGCACCTTTTCCAAAACCTTCCGTCGCGCTAATGCTAATTTTAAGTGTTTTTTTGCGTGTAAAATATAGACAGTATTCGATATTCCTGTATTGACTTCCAAGCTATTTGGACGCTTTTTTTGATTCCGCCTTACGACGGTCGCTTTTTGTTGTTATTGTGTTACGATTCCGCGAGTTATTAGTTCCGGTCGTAACAACCGCTAAACCGCTTTCATATTGTTTTTTTGTTGTGTTTACAAAAATGCATCATTTGTTGTTAAACCCGCATTTTTTGTTTGCTCAATCAATGAACATTACGTCGCTATTTTTGGTGTAACGTGTTGTCCAGACGAAGCTCTAAAAACAGTTCCTGCCGCTGCGGGGCTAGCCTCTGAAGAAAGAAGAACCAAGAAAACACCACTTGCAGAGTTTCGACGTAAAAGCTTAGTGATTAACTTTACTTGGTGAATTAATTTACGAGACGGCACGTGTTTTATTGATTGTTCCGCTAAAGGTCCTTCGTCAATTATATACTTGCATTGAACCAGCATTGAACTAAAACCGCAACATCTAATTCATACATTTTTTTTGGATATTAAATGTAATCTGCCATCGAAAACATTACATAATTTGGTCCAACTTCGAGCCGGATGCAATTTGAGTTAATTTCGTGCAAAGTTTATCGATCAAACCATTGACTTTTCGTTGCAATTATTGTTGAAAACCGCATTGAATTTTTGATTATTTGTTATAAGAGAAAGAAAGTTCGGGATATTCATTCATTCCGTTGGAAATAAATTTCGCATATTTTTTGCCGCGTTAAAAAACTTACAAGAGCTCGTTTTCTCTGTTTGGTTATTTTGCTAAATTGTTTTGAATATATTTGACATTTGGTCAGATATTTTCGACTTCAACAGTAAAAAATTGTACCTTTTTGGAATAGTATTTTCATTCTATCGTGTTAGATTTCTTCAGTGGCGTTACAGTGATTTTAATTTATTGTTAAGATGTCAAAAACCGCTGAAAATTAACGTAAATTTAAAAATCATCGACAATCGGAGTTTAAAAGATTAGAAGAAATTTCTTTTGCTGCCGAGAAAGCCTTAAGAGGTGACGACGTTGAATTGTTTTTTTGCATGATTGATTCAATTCATTCGGAATTTTTTAAACATCACAATTCGATTGTTGGTTTAATTTCAGATGCAAACGATGATTTTGACTTTGAGGATGACATCCGCAATAAATTTGAAAAATTGTTTTATTCAATTAGGTCTATTTTTGCTAAACTGAAATCTGTTCAGAATTCTACGCCACAAATATAGCTCGGGAACAGGAAAGTGTTGCTTTGCCGCGAATTGATTTGCCTTCATTTAGTGGAGACATATTGGAATTTGGTACTTTTATTGATTTGTTTGATTGACTAATTCACAATAATGAAAAACTCAGTGCTATGCAGAAGTTCAAATATTTGTAGTTAGCTTTAAAAGGGCCTACTTTTGAGGCTATTAAGAATTTTAAACTAACACAAAACAATTACGTGAGTGCTTATGAAACACTTTTGAAAAAATTCAAGCGAACTGGTTTAATCGCGGAGTCTCATTGGTCAGCTTTAGAACAATTCCCCCAACTAACTTCAGATAGCCCTTCAGAGGTTCGGAAGTTATTGGATGACTTCAGTGATAATTTGGAAGCACTGAAGAATTTGGGTTTACCAGTAAATCAGTGGGATTTTTGTATCGTTCAGATGATATTGAAACGAGTTCCAAAGAATTTAGCCGCTAAGTTTGAACTTTACCATGGTACTGTGACCGCTCAAGATGACTTTCCGATCCGCTCAGAAGTTGTTGATTTTTTGTCGAAGTATTGCGATGCCTTTGAACATGTTGAATTATCCCGCAAGGCAAAGCGAAGTGTTGAAAAAAAGTTACCATTGAATTCAAAGCAACATTCTTCCCGTTTCACTACATCTTTGTTTGTCACTAAGAATAGAAATTGTTTAATTTGTAAATCCGATCATGCGATTTACAAATGTTCTGAATTCTTGAACAAATCAGTATCCGCGCGGTTTAAGTTTGTTAAAGATTTTAGACTTTGTTTTAATTGCTTGAGCGATCCTCATCAGTCGAATCGCTGTAAATCTTTATCTATTTGCCGCAAATGCAAACAATGCAATCACACATTGCTTCATTTTGTAAATCGTGGTGATTCAGGCATTCGGTCTGAGTCTAGTGCTCCCCCCGCAAACCTGGCTTCCACATCTGGTGGATCCAGTACCATTAATACTGTTGAAAGTCCCGAAACTTTTCTACCGCAGACTTCTTGTCATAGTTCACTTTTGTCATACAATTCAAATGTGTTGTTATCTACCGCTTTAGTTGAGGTATTAGATAAGCACGGTTCTTATCAAACATTGCGATGCCTGCTAGATTCTGGTAGCATGACATCATTCATTGCGAGCAAGGCTGTGAAACGCCTTGGCCTCCGACCTATGCCCGCTTCGATTCAACTCAACGGGCTATGATAGTAAAGTGTGAGTGTAATTTAGTTGTTGATACTATTGTTTTACCCCGCATTTGCAATGATATGCCTGTTGCGCCCATTAACACGGCTAATATGGCATATCTAACCAATTTGAAACTTGCTGATCCTGATTCCAATAGCCCAGGCGCTATTGACCTCTTGTTAGGTGCCGATATATTCTCTCAAATTTTGTTGGATGGACGCCTTCTGGGAAAGGAAGGTGTTCCTGATGCTATTAACACTGTGTTTGGTTACATCCTTATGGGTAGAGTGACTTCGAGTTCTGTTAACTCTCACTCTCAGTCAGTCATAAACCCAACTTCGCTTTTTTTATCAAATTGAAGATATAGTATCATTAGATGATTTACTCCAAAGGTTCTGGACAATTGAAGATGTTCCTACCGCACTGGTTCAGTCCCCTGATGATCTTATCTGCAAAAAAATATTTTCCGGGGGATGCAGGAGATTGGATTCAGGTAGATTCGTTGTGCCCTTTCCTTTTCGAAATACCCTTCCTGCTTTTGATGGAATGTATAATCTTGCCTTACAACATTTCTACTCTTTAGAAAGACGTCTTCTACAGCAACTAGATCTCTATAAAAAATATTGTGATTTTCTCAATGAGTATTTGGAGCTGGAGCATATGGAGTTGGTTCCCGATCCATCTACTTCTTCTGATTGTTACTACATACCGCATCATTGTGTTTTGAAACCTGATAGTAGCACAACCAACCTTCGTGTAGTGTTTAATGCATCCGCTAAGATACCTCATCAGTTATCTTTGAATGATTGTTTGTTTATCGGACCCAAATTGCAGCAAGACATTATCGCTATTGTGTTGACCTTGCAGAATTTAGTTTTGTCTCGCCTGCTTGCTATAGAAATCTTTTCTAGTTGGGAACTTCACTCATTTGGTGATGCTTCTGAGAAAGGTTATGCCGCTGCTGTTTATTTTGTGTTCGAAACCGCATCTGGCTTTCGTCAAAGTTGTTTTGTGTTGTCTAAATCAAAAGTTGCCCCTTTGGAAACTATGTCACTTCCCAGATTGGAACTGTGTGCTTCAGTTCTTACCGCTAAGTTGGCTCATTATGTTTATGAGCAATTCAATAGTCGTTTGTTGTGCAAGGTGATTCGTTGCTGGTCAGATTCCACGGTAGTCCTTTCATGGCTTAGTTCTTTTCCGCACCGTTGGAAGACATTTGTCAGTAATCGAGTTGCTTACATTCAGGAAAAATTTCCTTCTTCGCATTGGTTTTACATTCAATCTTGTGATAACCCCGCTGACTTGGGTTCCCGCTGCACTTTGCCATCAGAATTATTAGGCAATACACTGTGGTGGAAAGGCCCACAATTGTTGATTACCGCTTGTTTGCCACTTACTTGCTCAGACTCAAGCGTGTCACCGCTAGTTATGACTGGAGCCCGTATAGTGGCGCTTCAAGTCACCGCTTCACCAAATTTATTTGGTACTTTGTTAGAAGAACATTCTTCTATTAATGGCATTACCCACATTATAGCTCATATTTGTCGCTTTGTTGATAACGCTTGCAATCCAGAACGTAGGGGCTCTGGATCATTTTTGGTTGCTGAGTTATATCAGGCTCAACTTCGCATTGTTTGATATGTTCACGATCAATATTTTTCTAAAGAGATTTCCCTTCTTCGAGAAGGAAAACTTTTGCCCAAATCGCTTCGTAAACTTCCGCCGTTTCTTGATGAACAGGGAACTCTTAGAGTTGGTAGTAGATTGGCTAATGCTCCATTGCCGTTTGATACTAAGTTTCCCGCACTGCTACCAAGTAAAAGTCGTTTGACTAATCAAATTCTCGAAGATTGTCATGTCACCAATCCTAACGCAGGAATCCAAACTGTTCAATTTCTTGTGCAGCAACGATTTTGGATTCTCTCCGCAAAGACAGTAATTCGTAGTGTCATTTCTAAATGTGTTTGTTGTTTGTTAGAAGCTTAATCCTTCTGATTACCAACCCTTCATGGGAAATTTGCCCATTTCCCGCGTTTCACAATTGAAACCATTTTCTCATGTTGGAGTAGATTTTGCTGGTCCCTTCTCTATAACTATGGCTAAAACTAGAGGGTTGAAAACTTTAAAGGCTTATCTGTGCGTGTTTAAGTGCTTTGCAACGAAAGCTGTTCATCTAGAACTCGTATCAGATTTGTCTGCTGATGCGTTCTTGGCAGCTTTGCGACGATTCACTGCACGTCGTGGTCGATGTAGCCATATGTATAGTGATTGTGGCACTAATTTTGTGTGTGCTCACAAGCCGATCTTGAAAGCATTTAGAGCTACTGCTGCACGAGAAACCATTTCTTGGCATTTCAATCCCCCTTCGGCTCCTCACTTTGGAGGACTATGGGAGAGCGGAATTAAATCCGTTAAAGCTCACTTAAGACGTGTCGTTGGAGATCAAATCCTAACCTACGAATAACTTTCTACTGTATTTGCACAAGTCGAAGCAGTTTTAAACTCGCGACCTATAACCCCTTGTAGCAACGATCCATCGGATCTTACCGCCTTGTGTCCTGGAATGTTTCTCACAATGGAACCTTTAACAACACCTCCTGAATCTGATTTCTTATCTGTCCAATCTAATCATCTCAACAGATGGCAGTTACTGCGTCGATTGCATCAGGCATTCTGGAAACGTTGGTCGCAAGAATATTTACATACTCTTCATCAACGGAGCAAATGGACTGATCTCTCAGAGGTTGTTCAGCCAGGTACTCTTGTTATTTTGAAGCAAGACACTTCCCCTCCTTTCAATTGGCCATTAGGGCGCATTATTAATGTACATCCTGGAGGTGATGGTGTTGTACGCGTTGCTACAGTTAGAACTGAAAGTGGTACTGTGAAGCGACCTCCTGTAAAGCTCTGTCCACTGCCAGTGGACCCTTAGTTTTGAAATTAGTAATTCAAGGCTGGCGGATTGGTGCGTTCCCGCAATTTGTTTAGTGTATTGTTTAAATTTGATTGAATTAATTCATTGATTTTTAAACTTCTGCACCTTTTCCAAAACTTTCCGTCGCGCTAATGCTAATTTTAAGTGTTTTTTGCGTGTAAAATATAGACAGTATTCGATATTCCTGTATTGACTTCCAAGCTATTTGGACGCTTTTTTTGATTCCGCTTTACGACGGTCGCTTTTTGTTGTTATTGTGTTACGATTCCGCGAGTTATTAGTTCCGGTCGTAACAACCGCTAAACCGCTTTCATTTTGTTTCTTTTGTGTTTACAAAAGCGCATCATTTGTTGTTAAACCCGCATTTTTTGTTTGCTCAATCAATGAACATTACGTCGCTATTTTTGTGTAACGTGTTGTCCAGATAAAGCTCTAAAAACAGTTCCTGCCGCTGCGGGGCTAGCCTCTGAAGAAAGGAGAACCAAGAAAACACCACCTGCAGAGCTTCGACTTAAAAGGTTAGTGATTAACTTTATTTGGTGAATTAATTTACGCCACTGCACGTGTTTTATTGATTGTTCCGCTAAAAATCCTTCGTCAATTATATACTAGCATTGAACCAGCATTGAACTAAAACCCCAACATCTAATTCATACATTTTTTTTTGATATTATATGTAATGTGCCATCGAAGACATTCCACTGGTAATCGGCTTTGCCTTTTTTATTTAAGCTATAAGTTGTTTTTTATATTTATCTTACGGGTAAGCAAATAAAAAAATGCAAAACTAAATGCTTAGATAAATATAAAAAACAACTTATAGCTTAAATAAAAAAGGCAAAGCCGATTACCAGTGGAATGTCTTCGATGGCACATTACATATAATATCAAAAAAAAATGTATGAATTAGATGTTGGGGTTTTAGTTCAATGCTGGTTCAATGCTAGTATATAATTGACGAAGGATTTTTAGCGGAACAATCAATAAAACACGTGCAGTGGCGTAAATTAATTCACCAAATAAAGTTAATCACTAACCTTTTAAGTCGAAGCTCTGCAGGTGGTGTTTTCTTGGTTCTCCTTTCTTCAGAGGCTAGCCCCGCAGCGGCAGGAACTGTTTTTAGAGCTTTATCTGGACAACACGTTACACAAAAATAGCGACGTAATGTTCATTGATTGAGCAAACAAAAAATGCGGGTTTAACAACAAATGATGCGCTTTTGTAAACACAAAAGAAACAAACTTAAATGAAAACACTTAAAATTAGCATTAGCGCGACGGAAAGTTTTGGAAAAGGTGCAGAAGTTTAAAAACCAATGAATTAATTCAATCAAATTTAAACAATACACTAAACAAATTGCGGGAACGCACCATTCCGCCAGCCTTGAATTACTAATTTCAAAACTAAGGGTCCACTGGCAGTGGACAGAGCTTTACAAGAGGTCGCTTCACAGTACCAGTTTCAGTTCTAACTGTAGCAACGCGTACAACACCATCACCTCCAGGATGTACGTCAATAATGCGCCCTAATGGCCAATTCAAAGGAGGGGAAATGTCTTGCTTCAAAATAACAAGAGTACCTGGCTGAACAATCTCTGAGAGATCAGTCCATTTGCTCCGTTGATGAAGAGTATGTAAATATTTTTGCGACCAAGGTTTCCAGAATCCCTGATGCAATCGACGCAGTAACTGCCATCTGTTGAGATGATTTGATGGGACAGATAAGAAATCAGATTCAGGAGGTGCTGTTAAAGGTTCCATTGTGAGAAACATTCCAGGAATCAAGGCGGTAAGATCCGATGGATCGTTGCTACAAGGGGTTATAGGTCGCGAGTTTAAAACTGCTTCGACCTGTGCAAATACAGTAGAAAGTTATTAGTAGGTTAGGATTTGATCTCCAACGACACGTCTTAAGTGAGCTTTAACGGATTTAATTCCGCTCTCCCATAGTCCTCCAAAGTGAGGAGCCGATGGGGGATTGAAATGCCAAGAAATGGTTTCTCGTGCAGCAGTAGCTCTAAATGCTTTCAAGATCGGCTTGTGAGCACACACAAAATTAGTGCCATAATCACTATACATATGGCTACATCGACCACGACGTGCAGTGAATCGTCGCAAAGCTGCCAAGAACGCATCAGCAGACAAATCTGATACGAGTTCTAGATAAACAGCTTTCGTTGCAAAGCACTTAAACAGGCACAGATAAGCCTTTAAAGTTTTAAACCCTCTAGTTTTAGCCATAGTTATAGTGAAGGGACCAGCAAAATCTACTCCAACATGAGAAAATGGTTTCAATTGTGAAACGCGGGAAATGGGCAAATTTCCCATGAAGGGTTGGTAATCAGAAGGATTAAGCTTCTAACAAACAACAAACACATTTAGAAATGACACTACGAATTACTTTCTTTGCGGAGAGAATCCAAAATCGTTGCTGCACAAGAAATTGAACAGTTTGGATTCCTGCGTGAAGATTGGTGACATGACAATCTTCGAGAATTTGATTAGTCAAACGACTTTTACTTGGTAGCAGTGCGGGAAACTTAGTATCAAACGGCAATGGAGCATTAGCCAATCTACTACCAACTCTAAGAGTTCCCTGTTCACCAAGAAACGGCGGAAGTTTACGAAGCGATTTGGGCAAAAGTTTTCGTTCTCGAAGAAGGGAAATCTCTTTAGAAAAATATTGATCGTGAACATATCGAACAATGCGAAGTTGAGCCTGATATAACTAAGCAGCCAAAAATGATCCAGAGCCCCTACGGTCTGGATTGCGAGCGTTATCAACATAGCGACAAATATGAGCTATAATGTGGGTAATGCGATTAATAGAAGAATGTTCTTCTAACAAAGTACCAAATAAATTTGGTGAAGCGGTGACTTGAAGCGCCACTATACGGGCTTCAGTCATAACTAGCGGTGACACGCTTGAGTCTGAGCAAGCAAGTGGCAAACAAGCGATAATCAACAATTGTGGGCCTTTCCACCACAGTGTATTGCCTAATAATTCTGATGGCAAAGTGCAGCGGGAACCCAAGTCAGCGGGGTTATCACAAGATTGAATGTAAAACCAAAGCGAAGAAGGAATTTTTTCCTGAATGTAAGCAACTCGATTACTGACAAATGTCTTCCAACGGTGCGGAAAAGAACTAAACCATGAAAGGACTACCGTGGAATCTGACCAGCAACGAATCACCTTGCACAACAAACGACTATTGAATTCCGCCTTACGACGGTCGCTTTTTGTTGTTATTGTGTTACGATTCCGC
This sequence comes from Octodonta nipae, assembly GCA_034190945.1. NCBI lineage: Eukaryota > Metazoa > Arthropoda > Insecta > Coleoptera > Chrysomelidae > Octodonta > Octodonta nipae. The sequence continues at coordinate 58,943,185 of CM067220.1, forward strand.
GAGTTATTAGTTCCGATCGTAACAACCGCTAAACCGCTTTCATTTTGTTTCTTTTGTGTTTACAAAAGCGCATCATTTGTTGTTAAACCCGCATTTTTTGTTTGCTCAATCAATGAACATTACGTTGCCTATTTTTGTGTAACGTGTTGTCCAGATAAAGCTCTAAAAACAGTTCCTGCCGCTGCGGGGCTAGCCTCTGAAGAAAGAAGAACCAAGAAAACACCACCTGCAGAGCTTCGACGTAAAAGGTTAGTGATTAACTTTATTTGGTGAATTACGGCACGTGTTTTATTGATTGTTCCGCTAAAGATCCTTCGTCAATTATATACTAGCATTGAACCAGCATTGAACTAAAACCCCAACATCTAATTCATAATTTTTTTTTGATATTATATGTAATGTGCCATCGAAGACATTCCACTGGTAATCGGCTTTGCCTTTTTTATTTAACCTATAAGTTGTTTTTTATATTTATCTACGCATTTAGTTTTTGCATTTTTTTATTGGCTACGAGGGTAAGCAAATACGTTTTTAGGCATTTGAACATCAGCATCATCTAAGACATCTGAATGCTCAACCATTTTAGGTTGATTTTCAATACGGGACTGAGTACCTTAACTGAGGCAGATCACTACAGGAGAATAAAGAGGGTAAGTGACTTATATTATATACATATTATACCTATACGAATTTGCATCTTTCCATTTATTTTCTACTATTATACACTTTTTGTGTACTTATAGAAAATAGTTCAGTGCCATCATAATTAAGTAAAAAAATATTTCGCAAAGGATACTAATTCCAGTTTTGTTGATTTACGCTTCCAGTTAATGTACATGTACGACGCTAAGGCATTTTCAATAAGCAAAATCAAATAACGTTCTGTTCCTGATTATAAAGACTACAACAATTTGCCATCATACTATTATTGAATAAATTAACGATACAAGTACACTTCGACAATTCAAAACGTCAATAAAAATAAAGAATTTATAAAAATTCTTGATTTGAATTATTAGAAAATAAATGAAGTAATTTTGTTCCCTAGCGATGGAAAATTTAATGCCGCTAGTTCGGGAATTATGCAATAGATGGGGCAAGAAATGTTATTGACGGAAAATGTTCGTCGTTTGATCCAATTTTTTATTAATACCACGAAAGGCCATCAATTAGCAATTAAGAAACTCGATACAAACAGAAGGAAATGGTATCGAACTTTTTTGCATTTGCCTATTTATATATAGATTTCCAATAAAATGCACATATTTAAAATGTCTATATGTTCATTTTAGGCAAAACTCATTGACCCTGTATTAAGAGGCAGAATTTTGCAGGGATGGTATATCAAATAATAAATTAATATTAAATATAACATTTTTAAACTTTAGTTTGTCCAAAATGCTTTACTGTTATTTAGATATTTCATAATTACGATTTCAATTTCTAATAAGAAAATGCAAGAAACCAACTCATAAGTAACTATCAACATGTAGTATAAATATGTACTATACAAAAGTACTTACATATTAGTACACCTTAAACTACACTATGTATAATCTCAATAATTTCAATTTAATACACAAATTTAGCGATGACTATTCCTGTATTATATCAACAATATTAAGAACTACAATGCAGCTGCTGTTAAATAATGCTTTTAGCTTCTCAATTTAAGTAAGTGTATTGAAATTGAAATTTTTCAAATAATACATTGATAATTTTCCTTTTTTCATATTGGATTGAAAAGGTACATTAACTTAACGGCTTACAATGTTATGATATGTCAAACTGAAATCAAAATAATCAAATTCGTTAAAACCAAGATAGCCGAGAACAGTAGAATTACCTATTGCCATGATGTCAGTCTAACAATTTATTTTAAAGCTCACTAATTGTATTCATATCATGAATCTTAATTAAATCGTATGAAACTATTAGACTTTAAAATAGAAACAATATAAATTAAAAGCATAATGCTAAAATAATAATATATTATTTATAATATTTAGAAAGAAATGAAAGTTTGAAACTTTCGAGTCAATCCTTTACGATTTTCTCTCCAAGCAATCTGGTGGCACTGTTTGGCATTGACGTAAATTATGAATTTTTTATTTTATTTATTGAATGAAGCAATATTATAAAAAAATGTAAGCATTCTGCACAGAAGATCGTCAATTGCTACTAAACAAAACAAAAATAAAAAAAATCGGTTGAGGGACAGAGGAGAAAATGGTATCTAACCGTTTTGTCTTTGCCTATTTATATATAGATATCTAAATTTTGATTTATAGTTTCTGATATCCTAAGTCCCTGACCTATTATTCTTTTGTGGGATTAAGTAAATTCAGTTCCCTTTTTAATTACATTATTATTATTAATATATATATATATATATATATATATATATATATATATATATATATATATATATATATATATATATACTTTGTTTTATTAGTATATCTTTAATGAGAAAGTCAGGTTTGTGATACCACATTGCATTTTTTGGATACCTTTAAAAGATTTGCATAGCTTAAAACTTTATCTTGCTTCCTTTATAAATATAATGAATTTCCCCAGTAATTTGACGTCACTTCAGTCTACCCAAATCACCAAACCAGTAAAATATCTGCTGTTAAAACTTGTTCCTGTTAATATTTACCGAATTAAGAATTTAATTTGATTGTTTGTTCCTACCTGATATAAAACAGTACAGTGCATCTAATTTTGGTTGAGATTGCCAGGTTACTCGGTTGTTATTGAAGATAGAGTCTTGCGGTTTTCACATACCTGTTCTACTTTTTTGTGAAACTCTGGATGGCCATATCAGATTTTGCATAAGTGTCCATTTATAAGATACAGGGCGATTTTGATAATTTATACTTTTTGAACCCCTTCTATATCTACGAAGTTATTAGAAATACTCTTGCGCTAAGCACTACGTCTAATAGAAAATTTTGCATAGAATCCAGTGGAGTACTCAATTTTTTTTCCGAGTATGGTTTTGAAGATACTACACAACATTATATATTTTTAAATGGAATACCCTGTATTTTATTATTTCATTGAATTCGTTTTTTTTCCCTTTAAAATGATAATACATACATACATACATTTATGATAATACAATACACATGGTATTATTATAAATGCTAAAAAACACTAAAAAGCTGAGTTTTTTGCTAGTAGGCCAAGTATTTTCCATTTAAAAGGAGAATCAAACAAATAATTCCATTTGAGATTTTTATAGGAGTTTATCAGCAAAGAAAAATAATGTTAACAATAAGTCAATAACATGAAACACGTAATTTAGGTACCTAAAAGCAACTAATAAATAGTTATACATGGTTCATTATGTATAACAAACAGAACAAGTATTACAAATCAAATATCTATCTTAAAATTCATTTTGGACATTATTTATTACCTTATTGATTTAACTGTTCAAATTGTTATCCATTTTCCCTAACACATAATTGGCAAACCTTTTCAATACGCCTGAGTGCATTTAAAATTATAACAGGTCGCCTTTGTAAATCCCGAAAAGCTGCCTCCGTTGCGGCACGAAGTTCTTCGCGACTGTTGTGTCTGTTGGTATATATTTTATTTTTCAAATAACCCCACAAAAAAGTCCAATATAGATAAATCGGGTAATCTTGGAGGCCACCTAATTGGTCCATGTGTTCCTATCCAACATCCTTGAAAATTATTTTCTAAAAAGCGCCCAATTAATCTAGAATTTTGGGCAGGGGCGCCATCTTGTTGAAAGTGTATAGAATTGCGATAGGCGAGGGGAACATCTTCCAGTATTTCGGGTAATAAGTCTTCTAGGATTGTCAAGTACCTATTGGCGGTAAGGGTTCCTTATACGGTACTTTATTTTTGTCCCCAGTATGAAACAGGCTACATTAAAACCAAATCGACCCTGCTGTTGTCGCTCAAAAATTAAGTGCGGGTGCTCATCATACCAGTATCTTGTATTCTGCCTGTTAAATATACCGGCACTGCTTATATGAGATTCGTCTGACCAAATAACTTTCCTTACAAAATCATTGTCCCTTCGGGTTTGGTCTAAAAACCAATTGCAAAAATTTAACCGTCTTGCTGCATCACCAGGATATAACTGCTAGGCAATATTGACTTTGTAAGGTTTAAATTTATATTTTTTTAAAATGCTTTGGACCCGTGATTGAGAAACTCCAGTGTAATTTTCTAATTTCGCACAAGAAGTCTGGGGATAGGCATGAACGCTAGCTAACACATTTATTTCATTCATTTCTCGATTTTCTTTGTTACACCTTTGATCGAGGTTTAGAATATGCACCAAAACTTAGTAAATTATTCTTTAGTCTAAATATAGTTGCTCGACTAGGTTGATGCCTCTCAGGATATCTGAAAGTTTTAAAAACGCGATTTCATGAAATATCTTATGGTAAAATACTCGTACTTTATACCTGTGGAAATATAGTTCTAAAGCTTCTTCAACATTCTCATAACATTGATTTAAACATTGTATCATATCGTATTTTTCGTTATTTTGAAAAACGAATTCTCTTCCAGCCATTATCAATTATCAACCACCAAACTCACGAATAATTATTTATATAATGATCTTGTAAACTCAAACACGATAAAACACAATAGTTACTAACACTGACAGCTTGATCAGATTTGCGTTTTTCTCTCCAGCGCTCACTAGATAAAATATTGTTGCGAAAGGCGGAATTCTATAATAATTTTAAATGGATTCATGCGAGATGGAAAGGTTTGCCAATTATGTGTTAGGGAAAATGGACAACAATTTGAACAGTTAAATCAATAAGGTAATAAATAATGCCCAAAATTAATATTAAGATAGATATTTGATTTGTAATACTTGTTCTGTTTGTTATACATAATGAACGATGTATAACTATTTATTAGTTGCTTTTAGGTACCTAAATTTCGTTATTAAATTATTGTTAACATTATTTTTCTTTGCTGATAAACTCCTATAAAAAATCTCAAATGGAATTATTTGTTAGATTCTCCTTTTAAATGGAAAATACATGGCCTACTAGCAAAAAACTCAGCTTTTTAGTGTTTTTTAGCATTTCTAATAATACCATGTGTATTGTATTATACATTATTTTAAAGGGAAAAAAATAACGAATTCAATGAAATAATAAAAAACAGGGTGTTCCATTTAAAAATATATAATGTTGTGTAGTATCTTCAAAACCATACTCGGAAAAAAAAACTGAGAACTCCACTGGATTCTATGCAAAATTTTCTATTAGACGTAGTTCTTAGCGCAAGAGTATTTCTAATAACTTCGTAGATATAGAAGGGGTCCAAAAAGTATAAATTATCAAAATCGCCCTGTATCTTATAAATGGAAACACTTATGCAAAATCTGATATGGCCATCCTGAGTTTCACAAAAAAGTAGAACAGGTATGTGAAAACCGCAAGACTCTATCTTCAATAACAACCGAGTAACCTGGCAATCTCAACCAAAATGGGATGCACTGTGTACATGTGACAATCACCGTTATGCGCACTGAAGAAAACCTGTTCCAACCAAATTATGATGGTTCAGTAAACGGTGCATCACGGTGTTCCAACCAAACAACGTACTGTTTCTTGTATCGTTATTTCGATCCTTGATAAAGGCAAGAATCGTTGGGAGGGTGAAATTGATCATGCGCACTGGAATCGTTCATTCCCGAAAATTAATTATTGTTTTAAAATTTATTTCCATTCACAGTTTAGTTGTTTTTTGCGTTGTTGGTAGTTAATTTATTTTTTGTTGTATTTTAAATATCAATATTAGTGACAAAATTCATAATTAAGATATTAAGACAAATAAGGTTATCAAATACGGAGCATAGACAAAAACTTGTCAATAAACCGTTCCAATTTAGATTTTCTGTTACCATACAATGGTAATACTTTGAACAGTGGTAAACTCGCAGTTGCGCACAAAATCGATACAGGCGATTTCATAACATGGCAATACATGGCGATACGGAAACTGCACGTAGGAACGAACCTTTGGTAATCTAGAGTGGAGAAATTATTTTCATCACAGCGATAGAATGCCATTTGAATAACTTGTTTGCCATTAGCAGTAAACATCGAGTCGGAGTTTGTCGGTTATGGGGAAATACAGTACTAATTTTATTGAGGGTCATTATTAATTTGCCTGACTGTGTTTCCAAGTACGTCCATGGAATTAGTCTCTCAGACGTCATCCACCTCGGCTACCAACTCGTCTTGACCTCAACCTAACAGTCTTTATCTGTACTTAAAGGACCTTCCAAGGAAAACCAAACTAACCCAGTGGAGACATGTGAGTGTACCTGTGTAAGTCCATATTGGAATTGTAATACCCCGCTCAATCTTGTGGACTTATCGTAGCTATCCTGATCATTTATTTATATTTATATTATTTATTTTATTGGGAAATATATTGGTAATTTTCGAATTGTTCACCTTTTCGTTGTTTTGCCGTGTGTCGATTGCCTTACGGGCCTAATAAACTGAGCTAAGTGCAGTAAAAATTTTGAACTCACGCTTACAGGATGTAAACTGAGCAACTCATAGGCAATAAGAAATAAAAAATGACCGCTTTAAAACGAGAACCACACCCTTACATCCACAATCGGACAGAATGGTGGGGGGAGATTCAACAGGATCTTAGCACAACATCTATCCAAAGTTGTCAGCAACAAACAGCATGATTGGGATGATCATATATCCCCATTCCTTTTAACCGATCGCTAGATATTGTTATATAGTTCGTGGGTCCAATTAAAATTATACAACTAATATTCACTTTCACTTTTCTAGAACTTTTCTTTACTTCAAATTATACAGAACAGCTGATTCAAATCACAATAACAATTCTAAATATGAGCTCTTCGCTGTACTAATTCACTGGCGCGATTTTGGGTCGGTCCTTTTAAAACCAGCATCGAAAACTCTCGTATAATCAATCATCGACTCCACAGCCGCCGAGCCCTCTCGAGAACATTTTTTGTCCTAGAAGCGATCGGTGTCGTACTGAAATGAAACAAGGTCGGCTTAGGTAAATTTATAATAAATGTAAATGTACTTACTGGTTCCACGATTCTCCTTTTCGTCACCACTGATATACCTTGAATAATTAATTTTTTTATTTGCACCTGATCACTTTTTTTTGATTTATTATGTAATATGAATTTGAAATGAAATGCCTAATCCTGCAACTTATTTACAATTTATTTTCTTAGTAAACAAAATTGCAATGTAACCAAATAAATTTCCAACAATTTATGTCTAATATGAAACTACTAATCAACACCAAATAATTTGAAATGACTCTAATAAAATAAATTATCACAAACAATATATACAGTCTCTTACGAATTATCAAATATCAATTTAGATGAATTTAGAAAAAAACAGGGTGTATTAAGCAGGTGGGCCAACGTCAATACTACATTGATTATGCAGTGACACTAATTTTGATTACTTCACTGATTATGTGAAAAAGGGCGCTACCAAAAGTGAAAATGCCATTTTAATGTTTTTACAGTGTTCGTAACGGTTTCATTTTGATTAATTTCAAGTCAGTTTCTGAGATAATTTAATTTATAAGAAAGATTACAATGCAACTGCAACTAAGAAATTCATAAAATTTTATAATTCTATCAGCTATGTTTGAGACTCAAGGCTATTTTTCCTTATAAATTATCTGGGAAACTGTGACTCATAGACATAGGAAGTGGTTATAAAACATACATTATATTTTTGAGTTTAAATGAATTCTTCCAACAATTCTGCAATTCCATTTACAATAACAAAATTATGGTCAACTACCAGTATAACTGGAAGTGGCCAACTGTTTGAAAATAATTTAAAGAAAAAGTGCTTTCTGGAAAACATACTTAACAAAAAATTTCAAATCTCAAACATTTGTTTATACAAGAAGTAGCTGGACAACCAAGCTTCAGTCATGATTTCAATGTTGCGCCAATCTGTTGATGACATATATACATATGAAAATAGTTTCATTAAAAATTATCATTATTTATTTATTGCCGCTAAAAACTGTGATTTATCTACAAGAAAATGAAGCTATCAAGTGGTGAGTAATTTTTTTTTTAAGTTACAAATATACAATCAATTCATAAAAACTGCTGATATTTATTTACTGTAATAATAACTTGTTT